>CM031878.1:26175748-26229852 GCA_018697195.1 Certhia americana | reverse complement strand
CCCTCAGGATGGGCTTTGCTGCCCCCAGGATGGGCTTTGCTGCCCTCCTGGCTGCCAGGGCACACTGCTGGCTGCCACAGAGCCTGCTGCCAACCAGCACCCCCAGAGCCCTCTCTGCAACCCCAGAGCTGCTCTTCTCCCACTTCAGACTTGTGTCTGGCATTTCTCTACCCCAGGTGCAGGATCTGACATTTTGACATGTCATTTTCATGTCACTGGTGATTGCCCACTGCTCCACTGTATCCAGATCCCTCTCTCTGTAAAGGCTCTTGTCCCTCAGGAGAGTCAACAGCACCTCCCAGTTTGGTAACACCAGCAAACTTACTAATGGTGCATTTAACTCCTGTATCCAGATCGTTGATAAAAATATGAACAGAACTGGCCCTAGAAGAGCCCTGCAGGGCACCAATAGAGTAAAAAAAGAAGCAGTCATAAGTTTTCAGACAGGACAAGTGGGTCACTTGGTGTCTAAAAAATCTTCAAATCATATTTTATGCTCAAAAATAGTTCAGTAATTTTACAGCCTATATGCAAAGAGGGTTTCTGGCATTGTAGAAACATCTGTCAGATAAAGGTGAAAGTTCATTTTATCAAAATATAATCTAAACATGGTGAACAAAATTAGTAGTGAAAACTATTTCTTTTTAAGCTTGTTCTAGTAGAATATGGTGGGGAATTAATTTTAAATTTAGATCCCATTCCTGAGCCTGATAAAGTAACTAAAATATTTTAGTGTAACCAGTGTTGTTTGGCTTATCTGATGCACTAGAAGTGAACACAGATTCTTTGCCTTTAATGGCCATACTGATGAAATCGACTGATAGAAACTCAGCAACAAAAATATCCCAAATGATGAAAAACCCAACAGTTACCCCGAAAAGCCATGGAATCAACATGGCAGTGAGGAGTCAGTGTCATCTAAAATGCCACTTTTCAAGTGAAATTACTAGAGATGCCAGTCCTTTTAACATATTAGTTCTCTGAAAAAAGTAGGCCACAAGTTGCAGCAACAAAATGAGAGCAGAGCAGTATTGAAAATGAGCAGCAGGTGGTGTAAACCCCGGTGTACAGTACTGCTGTGGATTAAACACTGTGGCACATGTGACCTTACATTCAGATTTAGGATTTAAATATCTCTACAGTCTCAATTGTTTGATTGTAGTATTTTGTTAGGAAGGGAAACTCTCTGGCTACAGTATATAGTAAACTGATCTTATGATGATCTTTTCAGCTTGTAGTGTTTATCTCGAGCCATTTTAAATTTTGATCTTTTCTGCGTGATTCAATACTTTGACTTCATAGTACTGAAGTACTTTGACTTTTCCACTGAAGCAAGTCAGTGAAGAAGTCAGACTGTTAAAAGAAAGAACATTATTGCTGAGAAAGAGTGTTTTCTTACATAATAATTGTATATATTTAATAATGTACCTTTTTTTAAAGATCTAAAAAGCTAATATTACCTAATTAAAAGAAATTACTCATCACAGCTAATATATCAAAATACTTGTCAATTGCCCTGGAAACAATGGAGAAACTAATTTTACAGGTAGATTCAAATATCAGCTGTAGTAGTTTTCCATTTCTGCTCTACAGAGAGTAAATTTAGTCAA
Organism: Certhia americana; assembly: GCA_018697195.1. Classification (NCBI taxonomy): domain Eukaryota; kingdom Metazoa; phylum Chordata; class Aves; order Passeriformes; family Certhiidae; genus Certhia; species Certhia americana. Next base: position 26,228,242 of record CM031878.1, on the reverse strand, counting down.
TATTGATAAACCATGTCACTAAAATTATAATTAGTACTATGGTATTTGAAGTAGAAGAGAGAGGGCTCATTAGGATGTGTACAGAGATAATTATAAGTACTTCTTAAAAGTTTAAGTGATGGTTCCATTGCTTTCATTTTGGCCATTTATTGTAGCTAATAATTGTGTGCCTTTTCTTACTGTGCATTCCATTGTCTCTGTCATTTTCATTGTTGGTTTTTGCTCTTCTGGCCCCCCAGATAAATTACACTTAGGTTTTTTCTTTAATGTTGTTACCAAACTGATCAAAATCAAAATATCCATTGTTATTTAAAAGGAAAAGAAAGAAAATGTATGTGAGAGTAACCATGCATTTGCATTTGAAAAAAATCTACATTGTATTTTAGTTACACTATGTTTTCTTTTCCTTTTTAAAAGCAAAACTATTGTGAACAAATCTGCTTTTCCAAAGGCTGGATCCTGCAGTCTGTGTAACTCCTGACTTTCCATTTACTTTGGCAGCTGGGGATCTTCAAAGGGTGCTGGCAGGAGTAAGGGTTGATGTCGTGTCCCAGTGAAGCTAATGGTGTAAAACCTATTGAATTACTTTGGTTTGGGATTTGATTCTGTGATTTCAGATAGTTAAAGTTTTGTTTCTAATTCAATTCTTATTGCAAACTCTGCATGTTTCTTCCTGGTCTAGTTGAAGGGAAAACATATGGAGGCCTTTCTGAAAATCATTTAGGGATTTTTTTATTTAATTCCTTTTTTTTATTACTTTAGTGATTATATTTTTGTTCAATCTGGGTTATTTTTATTTCAATGCAGCTCACCAGTAATTCTACTTCTTTGAGCTCATTCTGAGCAGCTTGGAAGGTAAAATGAACTTTGAGGCTGTGATCTGGCAGTATACGTTCAAGCAAAATTACTTTCTGACCTCATTGAGGAGGCTTGTGTTCACTGGGACTCTAGAATGAGGCCTTTTAATAAAATATATGCCCTAGCCAGGAATAAATCAGGCATTTCTGTTGATCTGTAAGGAATCTGTCAAAACTTCTCTGATCAGGCTTTTTTACTATCCCATCTTGAGTCCTTTTTTTAATGACATCTATTATCAGATTGAAATGGCGATTGAGACACTGCAAAAGTCTGATGGTCTGTCCACTCACAGAAGCTCTCTTCTCAACAGCCATGTAAGTTGTCTCTTCTTCACATACACTCTCTCTTGCTTGTTCTGCATGCTTAGCCTGCCTCTAAATGTTTGTTTTATTTTATTATTACTTTTTGCTCTTAATCTTCCCATCTTAGTTGCTTGTAATCTTCTACTACACCTCCCATGGCTTTATTTTGTCAGATTTAATGTCTTTATGGTATATTGCAGAGTGTTACCTGTTTCCTATGCTCTACACCTGTGTTAGGATGAGTTAACACATTTGACTGTTTTGCGGGTTACAGTGTAAATGTCAAGCTAAGGTTCAATTAATTTTAAATTAGCTGGCTTTTGACATTTTAAATACAATTGTCTACATCGTAAGAATGTTGTACCATATACTAATTTTGGGGCATGTGAAGAGAAAGAGAAGAAACAAACAGCACATCTAAATAATATATTTAGGTTATTCCTAGGTGTTTCTTCATTTACTCTGACTAGAGAATTTATTATGGAATTACATATTTAAGAATCCTAAGGATCCTTATGATGACTTAGTAAAAATTGAAAGCAGTGCCTTAATTTGAAGTACACAGAAATGTCTTATTCATCTGCCTTTTACTTTGTTCTTACCCTGCAAGTCTTACAATTATGAACTTTTCATAGACAAAGCTAAAAGATATTTGGGCAAAAACATGATCTCCAAATAGAGCGATAAGTTCATTATATATCTTTAAAATAAGGGAAAAAGACAAAGTTAATTTTAAACTTACCATATAAATAATATTATTACTTTGTAAGTTATCAGTCTTTCTGAAATGGTTTTTTTTTTTTTCTGTTGGTACTTACAGTTTTGAATTTTGTATTTTTACCATGTTGATTGGTTTGTATTCATATTACCTTTTTTTTCCTTCCCAGCTTAACTTACTATATAAATTCAAACAGCCTTATTGCTTTACAGAAGAAATTGAAATTTAGTTTGCAGTCTGAATGTAGAATACGGTAGTAGAGATTGTCCTTTGGAATTCAAATTTAAAATGTATGCTTTAAAAGGTTTGGATTTTTTTTTTTTCCCTGTAGGGGTCTGGTTTTGTTGAAGTGAAAATTAAAATTTTTTTGTGGAAAATTTAGGCAAACTTTTTTTTTTCTTTGATCTAAAATTGAAACTGTATTGTAAAAAGTTACAAGAAATTATATGCAGAAGGACATTTAGAGTCCACCTTGTGTGCTTACAAAATAACTATTTGGGAGCTAAGAAAATATCAAAATTATTATTTAAATAATAATAGATATTATTCTACTGATAATATCAAAATCATTGCTTAAATGTAATCTTTAACAGACTGTAACTTTTTTGGCAATGTTTTAGAACTTTGGAAAGATTTGAAACACTGTAACTATTGTAAATTTCTGTTTAAGCCTCTTAGGTAGTCCATAGTCTGTATAAAACCAAGAAAGATTACAAGATAAGCTGCAGTGCCTCAGTAAACTGTGTTTCACATATTCCTCGTTCTCGGCACCTCTCACAGTTTCTTCCTAATAACAGGATTTGCACAGAAGATCACAGTCTTTCCAACTGTGAAGACATATCATGATATTTCTTGACTGTGAATGTTTTGTGGGAAATACTGTGATAGGGATATATCTTTGACTCTGTGGGGAAAGAAAAATTTAAAGCAACCCTTGTACATATTTTTTGTGGCAATAAGACTTTCCTGGTTTTGGTCATTTTGAAAGAAACTTGAAATCTAGATCAAGCCTACAGAATGTTTTGCCTGTTTTTAAAGCAATGCTTATTGTCTTTAAACTCAAGGACAGTGTGAAGGAAGTTTAAGTGCAGATGTACACTTTGTCTCTTTAAACTTTTCTTGAATTTGCCTTCTAATGGTTTGGCATTTATTAAAATAATTGACTGAACAGATTTTTAAATAGAATTCTAAATTGTGGTTTTAATTGACTTATACGCTTCACAGGTGAAAAACTAATTTGTGGGAATATTTTAGTTTGGGATTTAAATTTTCATGCTTTGATATCTCAATTGAGGTTTCATAGGATTTTTTTCCTAAATACATGTGTTCTCATTTTAAGGAGTTTGTAATATCTCCTCTGTTTTCTTTTGTTTCTTGATGTATTTCTGCATGGGACCAGCTTATTCAACTAGTTGATAGTTGAGTGTTTTATATACATTGCAGCTTAATTGAAGTCACATTCAGTTACAGGTCTAGCTCTGTAAATATTTCATACCTTTCCTCATCTTACCAATATATTATGTTCAGTACTACAAATTTATAAGCCAGGACTCAAACCTGAACAGTTTTAGAGTTGTATTTCAGCTTGGTAGAAAAATGTTTGGGTTCTTTTAGAAGAATGTTTTGATTCAATTTTCTCTTAAAATCTTGAATTAACTGCACTTTTTCTTCCAGGCTATAATCTATCAAGAAGGATTTCAAGCCCTTGCTACTAAGTAACTCCTTCCAAGAGCAAAAATCCTTATATTGCACTTAACTTTTGATTTGGGTTTTTTGTGTGTTGAATAATGCAAGTTATGTTTGAAATAACATCTGTTAGAAATTCATATAATTAATGAAGTGCACTCAAAGTGATTAATAATAGATTAGAAACCATCTGGAGGACAATATCTTTAATGCTACATACAGAACTTAATTACAAAATAATTATTTTTTGTCAGTCTTTCGGGATTGACAGAGTTTTTCCCCATGGGGAAGTACTTCATGTTCTGTATCATTCTGATTCAATTTTAGATGTAATAATATATGACAAATGTTATATAAATGTATTAATAGAGACGTAATAACAGATTTTAAATATGGATGGATTGCAACTGTTGAAAGTTATAATTACCTTTGTAACAAGACAGACTTTTGTCAGATCACTAGTGAATTAAGTTTAATACATTCACACAAAACTCAAATGTTTACAATTATACCTTTTCTTTGGCTTTATTTCAAAATGACAAATGCTCAGTTTGGAAGTGCTTGTGAATGTTAATACATATAAAACAATGATATGATAAGTGATGATTAACTGTACTTTCTTTATTTGAAATACAAAATTGCCTGCAAACCAAGTTAAAAATTTTGTGTCTTGGAAGCATTTGCATCTTCTTTCTGTATTTTTCTAGAGCTTAGAAAATTCTAGGCATACATGACAAGTACTGGGAAAAATAAGGAAAATGTTGACTTATCAAAAAACTAAAACAATGAAATATATTCTCAAACTGTATTGGTTTTGATATATTTTGTCATTTTCCTTTAATATTAAATCCAGGAGTATTAAATTGTTCTTTTAACTTTTTCGTATATTAGCAACACCTAGAAGTGTTCTATGAGTGTGCTGTACTTAGAACATGCAGTGATGTTGCATAAAGTCTCTTCTTTCATGTTTCTAATTATCTACCACAATTACATGAAAAGATTAATGTTTTTACAAGAAACATTCTGTTCCTTTTGGAAGTCAAAGGCAAGCAGGCTACAGCTGAAAGGGTTTGTATCCCTAATTGATTCATAGATGTACCAGTTATTTTCAATGTTATCTAGGTAGCCCTTTGACTTTTATGCAGTAGCTTTTTCTCATCTGTATTTTAATGTTTTTTAGTAACAGACAAAGAGAAACAGTATCATATTCCAGATTTACAAATATATTAACACTACCTATTGCGTCCACGGAGTTTGTTTTCTGCAATTGATGTGTATTACATTCATAATTACTTTATTTTATTTCTTTGTGGTACTAACAATTTGTCTCCAAAGCATAGATACCTTTGTCACGTACTGATGTGTGGTACTGAATCAAAAATATTTTAAGACAAGGACACTTTCCTGAGATCACAAGTGCAATGCGTTCTGCTATTTCCTGGTAATTCTGAAGATATTAACGCATTATTGTTTAACTGGCATTTAAAGACTGTAGAAGGAAGTAATATTTTAACAGACCTGAAGAGTGGTTCCAACTGTCAGAAGTTAATGCTGTATCGCTACAGTATTTTAAATGAAGAATGTAATAGGGGTTTTTTTTCTGTTTTGTATGTGATGTAGCTTCAATGGCTTTTAGACAACTATGAAACTGCAGAAGGAGTGAGCCTTCCTAGAAGTACCCTTTACAACCATTACTTACGACACTGTCAGGAGCACAAGTTGGATCCAGTCAATGCTGCCTCCTTTGGAAAACTCATACGGTCAATCTTCATGGGACTACGGACCAGAAGACTTGGAACTAGGTTTGTGCAATTGAAATCCTGAATTATAATAAAAAATAAAGGTAATAATTATGAATAAGAAATTCGTCTACTAGGCAAAAGAACAGATAAGTCCTGTATTAAAATATTAGTGTTCTTCTGTCAGTTCTATTTCTTCACGTTATGTTTTTTCAAGATGCTATTATAGTTTTATTTCTTCTGCTTTTGACAGTTTATGTGTTCATATTTCAGTAACTACACTTCAGATTTTCATCATTACAAATAAAACATAACTTGCCATTTGGAAATCACTAAGAATACGGTTTCCCCATAACTAGATAAATTGTATTTATTTGCATTTTATTTTTCATACTCGAGTGCAAGTTAATATGCTAATACTATTTAAGAGAGTAAATTAATTTCCTAAAGGTAGTAACATGATGCTTATGTAAAACAGGTATGACAGGTGAGCCAAACCTGATTTGTGTGTGCTATTTTCCAGTCAGTGTAAATTGTAAATTAAATGTAATGTAAATATGTAAAACTGGTGCTACTGCTCTTTTAATTCTTGCTCTTTTATAAAGGGGGAACTCCAAATATCATTACTATGGGATTCGTGTCAAGCCAGACTCTCCTCTTAATCGACTACAAGAGGACATGCAATATATGGCCATGAGACAGCAGCCCATGCAACAGAAACAGAGGTAAAGTGTAAAACACAATTATTCACTACTATTTCTAGTTCGTCAAGTCTTACTTTTCCTTACATAGACAATTTGGAATTCCTGTTCAGCTTTTCTGCTGTGAAAATAAAAGTGTGCTGGATACCCGATTGATGTCAATGACGTCAGGCATGGGACAATGTGAAAGAATATTTATCTAGAAATAAATTTGCAGAAAATAAATAAAAATAAAATTACCTATAATATGAACAGATTCTTCTTAACTATATTGAATTCTTGTCCCACAAGCTGAATAAAAGCGGTAAGAGCTTCAATTTCAAACATCCTTGTTTCTTTTCATTGCTGTATCGTTTTATGGTCACACTTACCAGAGAATTTGCTACTAAGTTGTTTGGTATTTATTTCATCTCCCTGTGAAGAATTAATGTGACCACAATGGTTTGGCTCCAGGTACATGTAAGTATGTTCCCTTAGTATCTGTTGTTCCTGAGGAAAAAGCTCAGAAGTACTTGAAGGCAGTGGCACAGGGAAGTACTGGAGGTGAAAGAATGTGTGAATATGCATGTTCAAAACTATGTTAAACAGAAAATTGTAGGCAAAAAAATGGAAATGAATAAATTTCTTTGGAATTAATTTTGATTTGACTGGTGTCACTAGCCATCCATATTACCCTAAAGTAAAATACATTAGATGCATAGTATCATTACACTCATATATAGAAGAGCACTGTATCAAGAAAGTCACCTTTAGAGTACTTACTACTCCAAGAAAATTCAATTGAATGAACAGTTTGGTATAGTAGCATGTTTTGTGTCCTGGTACACAACTGAGATACAGAAAACACAACTTCAAACACAAAGACCACTGTGATCTGAAATGATTTTACTATCATTTTCAGACAGTACGTGTTAGTTACAACACTAAATGGAAGCTCATGGTAAGATATATGGTCTTAACTATCTTTTGCTGAGCATAATACAGGAACATGGGATGTCTCATAATAACATCATGTAGAAAATTCTTGTTACAAAAACCATGGCAGAATGATATAGTAAGGAATGATGATAGATATTTACAAAATCTCCCAGCAAGCTTATTTTACCCACTCAATCTCATTCACTTAGGTGTTTCATTCACTTGCATTCAAAATTACATATGTGCACCAAAACATATGCCACAATGGTCTAACTAGAATTATTTCTGGTAAAATATACCAGTCAGCTAAACTTTGTCACATCTCTTGTCTTCTTCATGATTAACAATAAAAAAGTGATCTTTGAATTTCATTATATAGCTGTTAGGATTGGATATTTCTTTTTGTATTATTTGCTTGATTATTTTATTTAACACTACTGTATGTCTTACATAGTTTCCTTATTTTCCTTACCTAAGTATGCTTGCTGTAATTTTCTTAACAAAATCACACATATGTCAGTGTGTGCAGTTAGTGCACACTTCTCCTGTGTCCCACGTTTTGCACTTGCACACATGTGCATGCACCAACATGCACCCAATTCTGTCTCAATTCATACCAATCCTAAGCTCTGCTGCAAGAATCTGTAAAGGTGTTGATGAGGGGTGGTAACTGCAAGGTACCATTATGCACAATAGGTAGCTGTTACACAAAAAATACTGTGCTGTAGGAGGCTTAATATTCAACTTCAGTATATCATATATGACTGTATGTGTTCTTATCATTGTTATCCAAATGTATTGAAAAATTCTAGCAGGATTTATTAAGAGAGAACTGAAAGACTGAATATTGTAATTTTCATTATTATGGTAATATTGCTCTTTTGTCAGCTTATTAATATTTCTAGTGGTTCTTTTATCTTTTAAATTAGTGGTAAACTGCAGTCAATATACATTTTCTGTGGATCATGTTATACCAATTCTTCCATCTCTGTCTGACACATCTAATTGAATATACACTTCTAGTCCTCTTCAGCAAAGGCAGTAAACTGAATTGTATGCCATAAAAAATTTTTCTTCATTCCTTTTCTAAATTTGGGAACCATGAACCTTTTGTATTTGCATAACTTCAATATCCCAAAGTGCTCACGTTGAAGTCTTCATTATCCTCAGACAGTAATGTTGTTTCTTCTTAAAAGTAAAGAAACATTACCTTTCTATTACAAAATTATTTCAAGCTGTGTGGAAAGGAAAGGATTTGATTCTTTTTGGTCTAAATCTGCTGGTGTTACAATGTGCTGTTACTAAGCTAAATTCTACCAGAAACTGGGAGTGTTGCTGGAATACCACCTTTGTCAATTCTGTAATGCATTGTTAATACTCTGGCTTTCTGTAGTGGTTTTTTCTTCTGTTATTTACAAAGTAAGTAAGATTCTCTAAATTCTTTTGTCACTTGTCCTGAAACTTTTATTTTGAGATAGAAAAATCAAACTCTGTTTTCCATTTATAAAGAAGTAAACAGAAAGGATAATTTTGTACTTGATATTTTTGTAGGTATAAGCCTATGCAGAAAGTGGATGGAGTTGCAGATGGCTTCACAGGAAGTGGTCAACAGACAGGCACATCTGTTGAACAAACTGTAATTGCCCAAAGTCAACATCATCAACAGTTTCTAGGTATGAACGCAGGTTTTATGCTGCTACATAAATAAGATGAACTTTGCTTTGCAGTGACTGTCAAGCCAGAGAAGTACAACAGTTGCTTCTGAAGTTACCATCTAAAATCCTCTCTAAAATCTTTACTCTCAAAAGAACAGAAAAGCACTTAAATTACATGTGAGCTTTATGTAATATTTAATATGCATCATGTAAATATAAAAGGAAAAATTGTGTGAGATATACTTCATATTACATAAATGAAGTTGCTTTGCATAATTATATTAAATGTGCATATTGAAATTCCTGCTATGAGAGTTGTCTCCTTCATGTGCATTACAGTGCATTTTAATTCATGAAAGTTGGGGTAGTAGCATGGCTCTACACTACTATGCAGGTTAGCCACCCCTAGCTGTTTTGAAAGGGTGTTCTGATGTTAAAAGTGGAAAGAAACAAGTAGCTTCAACTGAAGCCTTAAAGGTCAAGTTTAAACATATCCAAATTACGGATTTGTTGATCCAATTAAGCATGTATTCCAGTTCTAGAAACAAATTGTAATTTAGTTAATTGTTTATGTAAAAAGAGACCTTGGCTGTGCTGATAGTGTGCTATTAGTGTAGGCTCATTTGGTTTGGATTTTCAACCACCAAATCCTTTGGTCTGATTTTGCTTTTACTAAAACCCCTTGGAGCATAAGGGTAGTATTAAAATATTTTGAATCTTCTTTTCCAGGTACTTTTCCATGCAGTATTTTTTATCTTACCAGTTTGTCTCTCAGAAACATTTGTGGCAAATAGTAAAAGCACACATTGGCTCTACTTGAAAGTCTAGTAAATGTCAAGTAAAAATGTGTATTGAGTTTATTAAGCCCCATCACACCTGGCTACATAGAAACTCTTCAGCTGAACAACAGAAAAATTATTCAAGGATTAATCTCTCTTGCACTGACTCTGGATATTTTCTTACACCCTGTAATAGTCTGAGAAAGCAGCTTCTCCATATAGGTATATTATGTACATGATCTATTCAAGTATAATTTTGTATTTATTTTTTTCTAAAAATTATTAATGTATTTAGTATTTTGGTATACAACACGTATTAAGTACTTTCGTCTTTGAATATTATGACCTTTTGGAATTTACTTCTTTGTATAGACCTTAATTTTTTTTTAACCATACTGTAACTGGCACCTCTTTCATTATGTTGCCATGACAACAGATGCATCTCGAGTACTGCCAGAGTTTGGAGAAGTTGAAATATCTTCTCTGCCAGATGGTACTACCTTTGAGGACATCAAATCACTACAGAGTCTTTATCGAGAGCACTGTGAGGTATTTCCTATAACCCATTTATTTTTGAAAGTTCATGACTTTTACTGAAGGTCAATACAGAAGAATACTGCCAAATATATTGCAGCCATGATAGTGGCATGTGACTTTACCCACAATATTTTACTTACCTCATTGAAAAGAATAGCGAAAAGAATTTTCTGGAGGATCTTCTTTACAGGGGAAAGAGTAACATGTAACAGATACTGAGGTTGAAATGCTGTTACATATGTGTTTTTCAGAATGTTAGACTTTAGATTGTGCATGCACATATTTGGTTTAGTCAATAGGAAATGGTTAGATTATAATTTTATTTTCTTTTACATTAAAAGCAGTAACTTTTTTTTCATATGAAAGAAACATTGGGACATTTAAGCCGCATTTGATACTGAGAAATATGTCTTTTAAAATTATTTTTGAAGGTGCTTCCGAGGCATTATGAAAAGGAGTAACATCAGGTTTACTTTTTCATTTGCAGTAGCAGTAAATATTTGCTTAAATTCCTCTGCTGTGTTTACATAGGCCATATTGTTCCTGGAGGCTTCCATGCAAGCCTTATGCAAGTGTCTGTGCACGATAGTTTATAGTGCTGCATAATTTATGGATATCAAAGTTATTAAAGCAGATACCATTTATAACTTGCAAAACATACAGTTTGCCTTGGTTCCACTACGTGATGAAGGAAAAGAGCTGTAGATCTAGTTGGAGTTGGGAGTGGAGGATTTTCAGTAAAAGACAATATGATCTCATGTTTTATTTTTTCAGGCAATACTGGATGTGGTTGTTAATCTTCAATTCAGCCTGATAGAAAAATTGTGGCAAACTTTCTGGCGCTATTCTCCTTCTGCTCCACCTGATGGCACTCCTGTTAATGAACCAAGGTCAGTAAATGTTTCTCTTTGTTTAATGTGTCTCATGATAATGTAAATGTGAAATTTAAAAATTGTATTAGTTTTAACTTAGTAATTGTTCCCCTATGATTATTTTCCAAATTAAATTTATGTTGTCTGGCAGTTTTGTATAGCCTGGTATGCCAAAGAGCAGTCTTGAAACAGTTGTGTCATCTATGGGGGTATTTTGCATGGACAAACCACAGAGAAGGTGTCTCTTTCTGATACTCAATCCACTTCTTTTAAGCCAAAAGGATCATTCATACATCTGCACTATTTATGAGCTGTAGGAGAATCATGGAGACATTTCTTAAATCCATTTCTATGTGAGACAATGTGTAAATAAATTATATTGGGTGCAGCTGAGACATCAATGATGCCTGTATAAAAAGGTACATTTTAACACCCAGGTTTTTACCTGCTGTAAATCAAGGAATCATAAAAACTTAAGGTCAGGAAAGTCAAATTCAAGTATTAACCTAAGCACTGCCATGTTAGCTGCTAAACCATGCCCCTCGGTGCCATAAATGCATTATCGTTTATTAATTTGCTACATTTTTTTTTTTACGCTAGCAATCTGAGTGAAATAGAAAGTCGACTTCCTAAAGCAAAGCTGATTACTCTGTGCAAGAATGAGTCTATTCTGAAATGGATGTGTAACTGTGACCATGTGATGTACCAGGCTTTGGTGGAGATTCTCATTCCTGACGTCCTTAGACCTATTCCTAGTAAGTTCAACATTTTGTAAGGATTTTTCTGCAAGCATGTATATAGTGGAGGTGTACTCATACCTCACAGTCCTTAAAAACAACTTAAGAAAAAATTTTGAAATTTACAAAATATGGTGTATTATTTATCCTTAGGTTTGTTGTGTAAGGAGTTGTGCTGGGAAACGCCTTGCATTCTAAAAGTTGGTAGATCTAGTTTTTAAGATACAATTTCATATGAAATGTACTTCGTTTTCCCATATCTATTACACCGTCAGGTAAAAAAGTTTTCCTTTTACCCTGGCTCCAGGATGCTTGGTAGAAAGAATGTGTGCAGTAGAAAGAAAAAGTGCGGCAATCTGCACTATTGTCAGTCAATCCTTCCACTAAATTCAGTAGTTTTCAGTTCAAACATCACATCTTAATCTTTGATTAGTCTGAAAGAGAACTCTGGTCTTTGAGACTCCATGTTTCTTGATTGATTTCATTAAGTGTAATTACTGTTAAGGCAATGAAAAATTCCTTGTCCAATTTATTACTCCAATCTACTGTTTTCCTGTCATCTATCCTGCAAGAAATAGTGAGTAATTGTCCAGTCATACCACCATTACAAGGAGCAGAGCTTTCTTGTCAAATTTAATTTTACTAGAATCTGTCATTGCTCTTGCAGTGTATTTTTATGGCTGTCTTTGGTAGAGGGGAAATTTATGTGAAGAAAGTTGAACTCCTTCATGATGTATTTATTGTCTCACATACACTGTCCTAAATATTATAAAGAAATCATATTAGAAACCCACTAAAACCTTCACATTTCCTATGTGTTATCTGCTTCCAATGAAAAAATAGTATTCATTTTAAAAAGCTTGATTAATTTTTTTTTAGATTTGGGTCATAAGTAGGTCCTACTTGTTTGCAGGTAACAAAGCTATATTGTCATGCTGTGGACATCTCCTCTGCTATAGTGACTCCAGCAGTAATAAGCACTCAGTAAGAATATTTGGTCGCAGTGCCTTGCAGAAAAGTTTTATTAACTTCTTGCTTGCCAGTGGAATAAAATCAGGTTTTAGCAAATTATGTATAATACAAAAAAGTTTGGAACTGGAAATGTATAAAATATGAAGATTTGCCATTTAAAATGCACATTTTACCTTCTTTTTTAAGGAACAAGTAAGTTCGTGTTAGTAATTGACATAATTTGTGCATCTATATAGCAGAATAAAGGAAAAATGTTTTCTCAAATATATACAATTATTGACAACTATTACTTGTGTAAATTGTTTTGCATTGGTTTATGTTTAAGGTTTTACTTCTCTAATGACAATACCATTAGGTAGGATTTTAGAGTAATATAGTGTATCACAAACAATTAGGTAATAATAAAACCCCCCACAGATTTAATTATAACATTTAATAGGTTGAATGAAAACTCTTACTTGCAAAAGCAAGTTAATTTCTGAATAAAAAGGTAGTGCAGACACAGTTTTTCATCAGACTGCTACTCTCTTTTTTAGTTGCTTTTCCTGTAAAGCCTGGCAGTCTCCAGAGAGGTGTTTAAATAACATCATGCTGTCTTCCTGCTTTGCTTCATTAGGTGTATTGGGCATTGCCAGTAAAGGATTTCAAGAAAATGGGCAAAATCAATTAATATCAATAACTAGAAACATCATGTTCTTTTAATGCAATTTCTTTCTTTCTAGAATTACCAATTGAATAATTGAAACCTACTGTGTTTGACATTCCTGTTTTGGGGATGGTTATCGGACTGTTAGATTCAGACACATCATCTGATCTCAGAACAAATTAATCCCAAGAGACATCCTCCTCTTTTTTGTGAAGAGTGGTTTTCTACTCAGAATTTCACTCACAGAGCTACCTTTGGAAGACAGCTAACATATTTTCTTACTTTATCCTTTAGGACCAGCTAACTAAATGGCTTTTTTAAGCACCTTTCCTTTAAAGATGGGCCATCCAAGTTTCTTCTTCATTGTTAACTGGTTAAAATCTTATTATTTTTTAAATTCCTGATGTTGAATAAAAGCATCTCCAGTTATTACAAGGAGACTGAGATAATGGCTTAAGGTTGAATATAGCAAAAATGCAGCTGGGTGAAGCAGACAAATACATCATCCTCTGTGAGAAAACAGCAGTTTTTAGGAAAGTTTGGTCTCTGTAGAGGAGGTGGGGCTGTAAATGCTTCATTGAAGGCATGTTTATGATTTTTTTTAATTAATGAAAGATAGCAGCAGCTGCTGCTCAAAATAGGGAAAAATATTGATTTGAAAGGGACTTGAAGAAAGCATAATTTCTTCAAGGGATGTTTTCGGGTTTTTTTAGATCTTCAGTGTTTTTTCTTTTAGACAAGTCCTATTGTTGATACATATTACTTGAGTAGGAAAAAAAAAGACTGTTGAGGAAAAAATGGTTTTATTTTTAACCTCTGTATTATATTTGTGAGCTGAAATACTTCACACGCACAGAATGAGTGAATTGCTGTGTATAAAGCCACAAAATTCCTTTTCCTAACAGAAGTGAAATGCTGTCTGTTGGAGTCAGGAATAAAAACCATCATTATCTAGTGTCCTTGGCAATAGACAAGAGTTATTATGTTTTATAAGAGACATGTTGCATCTTCACACGTGGCAGAATGGACAGTAACAAATTTGCTTATGAGTTAGTTTCCATGATAGATGGAGAATTTACCCAAATACACTTCCACACCGTATTACACAAGTCCAGACAGACAAAAAATTGAAATACTGGAAAGACTGTAAAGCTCAGTTTTGTACAAGTCAGAGGGGTTTTGGTTCAGAAGCCAAGCTTTTTAGGTGCTTATGCAAATCAAGCTTTCAGAAACTGCCATTGCGACACCATTTAGTGTATGACTAGTAACGCTTAATGATTTAGGCCATTTTCTTTGCACCATGCTTATCATGCAAAGATTCTTTGAAAGGGTTCAGATGAACTTAAAAGATGTGTAGGTATATATGGTTTTGGTAATGGCTAGATGTGTACTGAAGGATATGAGAAAAATTCTGTATTTAATGTATCTCCAAAGCTTATTAGAAACTCACGATGGTTCTATACAATACCGATGTCTGATTAGCTACTTTAACTATTTCATTTCTTCAGAACTTAGAATTCCTTTTATTTGTTCCTTTTTCTTTCTAGTTTAAAGTCTTCTTTAGGCTTGAGCTGCTTTTCCATACTTATTTTTGAAGGAGATCAGCATTGCAGTGATGGAAATAATTTTGTAATTATATATATATACTTGGGTAAAAAAGAATAATGATAACACTAGAAGTGAAAAAGCAGTAACATTTTTCTTGAAAGCATACAGTATTTACATTAGTACTTCCATCTTGTCTGGTAGGTAAGAAAATGTGAGTGAATAAATAGTCAATTAGTAAGTGCACAGAAATAATTTACAAAGCAGCACAAGTGAGCTAGGTTGACAGGGTTGAAGAAAAAAGCTTGTCTTCACTTGTAAACCTTAAAGGAGTAAAAGCCTGATACCATAAGAAGGCCCAGCTAACACATATACTTTGTAAGATCAGATTGTGGTCAGCTAAGTGTCCAAAGGTGTGTTGAATTATAAGAATTACCAATATAGATTCTACTACTTACGACTGCAAGTTTGAAGACATCTGAAAAAGGTATCACAAAGAATATAATTTCTCTTCTAGTAAAGTA
Source organism: Certhia americana (assembly GCA_018697195.1). Taxonomy (NCBI): domain Eukaryota; kingdom Metazoa; phylum Chordata; class Aves; order Passeriformes; family Certhiidae; genus Certhia; species Certhia americana. The sequence continues at coordinate 26,213,053 of CM031878.1, read as the reverse complement.
AAGCTTTCTGGTAGAAAGCTTTATTTTAAAAAGGTATTATTAGAAAAAGGTATTACTTCCTTAGGTTTTTTCCTCTTCACTTTCATAGTTGCATTTGTTCTCTAGTAGTCTCCAGAAACCTGTAGTTTTTTGTCTCCTACTTTTTCAGCAGCTTGAGTGTTGTGCTGTTATGTCAGCGTGCAAGGGTTAGGCATGGGAAAGCTGGGGTTTTATCACTCAGAAGATATGATTTTATTTTTTCCAGGTACTGTTCCTTAGGACAATAATTCCTGTCCTCCTCTTTTGAAAATTAAAATTTCTGATTTTAGTAATGCATAGTACTGTGGGGACTTCTTCAGTGCCTCTCTAAATCTCAGTCAGCCATTGAGCATTTCTGTGGATACTATAGAAAAGAAATAAAATGAACACAGATTTCTCAGTAATTTGAATAACTTCACTTCCTATCAGTGAAACACACTCCTATATCTTGCTTATTGATGGTATCCTTAAGCACTGCACATGAATGGAATTTATTCTTTAAAACTGAGTTATGCAGCACTATGACATAGTTTAAGATAACTTTGGACTTATTTGAGGAAACTATAGTGTTCCTATAAGTGGATTTTTCTCCAGACATTTGATTTTAAAAGAGTTGCTTAGGCAAAATGAAAATCTGAAAGGAAAATTCCATCACAACAGCTGCAATTAGTGTTGTTCTTGTATAGGAATGCCCTGAAAAATACTGCTGAGTCACAAACTTCTTTGGAAGATTGTCTGGTGAAGAAGTCAGAACTGCTTATTAAACCAAAACTAAAATCATTATTGCATAGTCTTTATCTCAGTGAGGCATTTTGAACCTAGACTAGATTTGTCTAGTAAGTAAATGCAGCAGACCTGAAAGTTGAGTACAAAAGTTCTGAGGATGCAAAACATTTCAAGACAGGTACACTGCTTTCTTTTCATTCTGTTTTTATTCTCCCATGTGCAGGTGCCTTGACCCAAGCCATTCGCAATTTTGCAAAAAGCCTTGAAGGTTGGCTTTCAAATGCCATGAACAATATTCCACAGAGGATGATACAAACCAAGGTAGATGAAACTTGAAGTACTATTCTTGCAAACCAAGTGGGCAATAGCATCTAAAAGGAGAAGCATTATAACTTTCATGCTAACTTTCATGTTTAGCATCAAATGATGGGAGAGGAAATAATACTATTTGATCTGCTACATGGTGTAATTCAAATATGAAGACTCATTAATATACACTATTAAAAAAAAGTCAAGACTCATTCTGTAGAATTAATCTATGGAGATCAGATACAATATTTAAAAATAATACATTTCTTCATAGGTTGCCGCTGTAAGTGCCTTTGCCCAGACTCTGCGAAGATACACATCTCTTAATCACCTGGCTCAAGCAGCTCGTGCTGTACTTCAAAATACTTCTCAAATCAACCAGATGCTCAATGATCTCAACCGTGTTGATTTTGCCAATGTTCAGGTAAAATTTCGTTTTGAGTAGCAGGGTTTTTGTAAGTGTTATTTCCTCTATGATTTTGAACATTTTTGTCAGACATCATTCTATCAAGAAAGTCAAGTGCTAATATTTTGCTCATTCATATATGTAGTGACTCTGTCCAAATGTGACGGCTTATGCTTTAGGAAGGTAAGAGCTCACAATCATTACCTATTTCCATTTACTCTCTTGAAATGCACATATTCTTCTAGCTTCTATGTAAATGTAGAGCAAAGACATTCTTAGAATGGGTACCATGAATCGTGTATTCCTAATAGCAAAAATTGTATTTTTTAGGATTAGATCGTGGTAGTGTATCTTCTGAATGTCTCTAAAAGTTATTAAACCCATAGCATTTTTAGTGGTGACTGTCTCCATTATTTAAAACCCCATACATTAGTATGTTTTTTACTACATGCCTCTGCCTAAATTTACAAGATCTCCTGGGTAATGGATTAGATTGGCATGGTTAGAACCTATAGAGCATAAATTCATGTTTTTACTAAGATTAATTTCTCTACATGATATAGCTTATCTGAGGAAAAATACTTTTGTCCTTTTGGCCAGCAAAGTTCTGAAAGATTTCAGATTCCTGGTAGTTCTCTGTTTCTCTTCATTGTGAATGAGGGTTTTAATGTACTTGTTAACACACTTAACAGAAATCTAGTCAAGAGTTCTTGACCAAAGATACAATATATTAAGTACAGTAATGGGTTGACATGGATACAGTCTGTGAATGAGATGTTAACTTGGCACATGACAACTAGAGTTTAAATGGATATGGCTTGCAGTTAGTGAGCTGTCATTTTTTTCTAATTTTCTGAATTGAACAGTTAGCTTTGTTTAAACTTGGTAATGCTGACTAAATTGCTGATTACTGCACACATAGTGTGTTTCTCCATTTGTGTGCAGCTTATTGTTGTCTTTAAGAAATGTGTAATCTATTACTGCGTAGAGTCAGCAAACAATCCTTGTTTGCATACAAAGTTTCTTTCATAAGATGATGTGATAGGATTTGTCTTTAAGCTTAACTTCTTCAGAACAAAAGGAAAATTGCACTTGATTTCTCACTACTTCTTTTATTATTTTTGTCCCACCGCATTTGACTCTTCTTCCTGCTTGCCCTGCCTGAAAGCCCAGAAAAAAATTACAAGATATAAATATTTCAGTAGAAAAATTGCAGAAGTAGAAGCCTATTTTCACAAATAAATGGGGGAAACAGGAAACTTCAGTCGTTTACATTGCTTATTCTAATTTGACGTCTTTTATGCTTTGCTTTTCCCACATATTTGCTTTCAACAAAATTACAATAGATGTAAAATAAAAACCGCTACTTAGTCTGTCTAGTAAGTGGGTCTGGCCTCTCATCCACTGAACAATTTAACTTTTGAGATACAATTACACTGTGTGCTTTGGCTTATACGTTGTCATTTCAAGAGTTGCCATGTACTGTAACAGGAGCAGGCTTCCTGGGTGTGCCAGTGTGATGACAACATGGTTCAGAGACTCGAAACAGATTTCAAGATGACTCTTCAACAGCAGAGCACTCTGGAGCAGTGGGCTGCCTGGCTTGATAATGTAATGATGCAAGCATTGAAACCATATGAAGGAAGACCCAGCTTTCCTAAAGCAGCACGGCAATTTCTGTTAAAATGGTCTTTCTACAGGTAGCATTTAATAGATTTTAAAACAATCTAACTATTCTATTATTTGCTGAATTTTGCATTGTACTGAAGTTGACAAATCAAATATCAAACAGTAGCTTGTTACATCATGAAAAGCGTGGTGGTTTTTTAGAGGACTTCGGTTGTTAACCTTGAACCCAGGGCTATCTGCAAATGAACAGGGATCTAAATGACCCTTGTTTATTGTTTTAAAGGCCATCTGAAAATGAATGTAGGTGTAATTTTGTCCAGATTTAGAAACATATTTTATTTATTAGAAATTTATATTTATTAGAAACATTGAATGTTTTTGGTTAAAAAAATTACACAGTTATTAAGTCACTGTTTTTAGTATTACTTATTAAACCACTGTGTCATCAGTGTTTATTAGATTAGAAAGGCAAAATCTGTTTTTAATATGTGGAAAGAATATTAAGACAAGCATTCCATGTTAGCTGCTTATTGAAACAGTTATAAGAGTAAACCTTGTTTTTTGAGCCTGACTGTAGCAACTGCTAACTTGAAGATGTGAAGATATAATATGAGCACACAAGTCTATTGTTTTTCAGTTCCAAGTTTCAAAGCTTTTTAAATTCTGGAAAGTAATTCTGGTAATAACACTTTCCAGTGTTACCCTGGAAAGATTGACACAACAGACACTATTTAAGCAATAGTTTCTTTAAAATCAAATAGTTCTCTTACCATTTATGTTGTTTATGTTTTCAACAAACTTTCAAGTTGAGTTTTACAGTTGATCAATTAGTGGTAGTTATGCTTAGGTCAATACCAAAACCAAACCAGTCTGGTTATTTCTTATGTGTTGTCCAACAGTACCTTCAGAGAAAGGAGAGAAGAAAATGATTGCCCTTTCCTGGTCATCCCTTTAAATGAGACATTTGAGGATTGTCGGAGTCCAGAACACTCCTCTGACTGTCCTGAGAGATTCCAGACCCGAGCAGGGGGCTGGGAAACCTTGGCAAGGAGTCAAAGACTCCTGCGGCTTTGATTTTAGCCCCTGGGAGAAATTACCACCATTGTGTGAAGAATTACAGACCACGGGAGTTTAGATAGGGTGATAATTAGCTACACACCGGGTGAAAAGTAGATTTATGTAATGTTTAGGTTAATAGGCAAAACACACAAAATGGAGTCTCCACGTGGCTTTGGGGTTTCTTCCTTCTTCTTCTTCTTCTCCATTTTCCTCTGTATCATGGGCATCTTTGGTTGGCTCAGAACAGAGTCCTACCTTCTAACACGGGAGACGGGTATTGGGGATCTTTTGTAAATATAGTATACGTAGTTTGTGGTATAAAGATAATCGTCACCTTTGGGGCTGGGCTTTTCCCCGTGAGCTGACCTGCAGAACAGATCTCTGTGGGTCGGAGAAGAAATTGTACTATTAAGGGAAAATAAACAGCCTTGAAGAAGCAGAGGAGACGGCTCTCAGCTTTTTTTCCTTCTATCTCGGTGCTGGGCAAAAGACTTTTACACTCTCGGGAAGAACAACATCACATAAAAACCCGAGAGAGGATAATGTTACTTTCGAGAATATTGGTTTTGAGGTGAAATGTATGTCTAAACGGATAAATGTTAAAATGTCTTTGACATATAATGTGTAAACGTATATATATTTTTATTTTCGAATAGCTCAATGGTGATTCGGGATCTAACCTTGCGCAGTGCTGCTAGCTTTGGCTCTTTTCACCTGATCCGCTTGCTTTACGATGAATACATGTTTTACTTAGTAGAACATCGTGTTGCTCAGGCAACAGGAGAGACACCTATTGCAGTTATGGGAGAGGTAAGATAACATGTAAGGGACTAGACTGATAGATTTAGTGATGAATTGGAGAAAGTGTTTTTTGCACATTTTGAAGCATGTATGTAGAACGGTAAGATATTCTGCACTGTTACAATAAACTGAGTTACAAATGGTTTCAAACTTGTTAAACTGGTTCATTGTAAGAGTACTAAAATTACACTGAATTCTTAAAATCAATTATTTCTAAATGAACTTGCTCTTTTATGAACCTGCACACAGATTCATGTGCATAGTCTGAAAAATGTTGATCAACCTACAACCATCTTCCACTTTTTGAGATCCAAATATTTTATGTGAAAATAAAAAAGAGCATAGTAATAGAAAAATGTTACTTCTGTGGATGCTTTTACATGCATTTGCACACATAATTCCAACACAAAATGTATATCCTCTTTGACATAAGAAGGCTCGTTTACATGAAGAATTTTGGCTTGTACAGGCCTGTTCACATACCTCTGCAGGCACATGTAGAGGTTGGCAACACATTTGATTTTCATACAATTGTTTCAAAGATTATTGGTTTAAAAAGCAGATCTGGAGTCTAAATTCCTAACTACGTTTTTATACTCTGCCATGGCATCTGCAAGGCACAGTTTCTCTTATGCCTCTTCTTTTCAGTAGTTCATCTGACCCTTTATTTTGAGTGAGACAGTAAGGAAAGCATGAACTATTCCCGAAGAATAATGCTTCAAAGGTGCTGGAAAAAGGATATACTTGAAAATATGCTAAATCCTTAATAGGATGGATTTGTTACATTTTTACGCTTGCAAGTCACTCTGTCACGTTCTGTTACCTATAAATTGCATGTAATTTTGCTAGTTGGGTTGTCATTCTTCCCACAAGATATATTGATAGGCTTGTTAAATATTATAAAGAGATTATATACTTACAAGAGAAGTTGAAAAATGTCTCAGCTTGCTTTGTCAAATTATTTTATATCATGCATCATAACATGTTTCAGAAAAATTAAATAATGTTTCTACTTTGTAGAAAGACCCACCATCAGTGTACATACTTTTACATTTTTTGCCTTACATTTGCAGAATATACTACACAAGTATGCAGGTGCTACATTCTTGTTGTTTCAGCAGACTGTATATGTTAGACATAAAAGTAGCATAGGCACTTCTAAAAAGTTGAGGAAGTAATTATTGTAAAATTTTTGGAGGTGAGGGGCAGAATAGAAGTAATGCATGAAATGCATGTCTTATGTTTCTATGTATTCAATGGCTGAAATAAAATTTGATGAGAAAGATGATAGTCCAACAACTATAAAACAGATTAACTGGTTACAGCTAAGAAAAGCATTCTCGTCCTTCTCCCTTCCTCTTCTTCCAGCCTTGGACACAGGTATTGGCAAAATTCTTCTGAAAAAGACTGGTATCATCATTTATATTTAGAAATGTGTCTGTCTAAACAATGTGCATTTTATTTGATATCCATTGGTGGCATTTTACTCTTCCAAATTTCACGCAAGAGGAATGGAGGAAGGAAAGGGAAGGTTTCTAACTTACATGCAGCTTCTTTTAAAAGATCTGGATTTTTATGTAAATCAGTTATCATATTACAAACCCTATCTCAGCAGTCCTTTCATCTGCCCTACAGGTAGATTAACAACACTGTGACACACTTAATTTTTGTTCCAGAACAGTAGAAATGGTGCCTGGGAAATTTTTACAAGAGTTTTTTGTTATAATATTGGCAATTCAGAATGAATATCCGTTATAATTTATGGCTCTGTAAAACAAAGAAATAGCTAGCTTCAAACAGCAAAGGCCCTGAGGAAGTAATCTTTAAAAAAGGATGTACTTCTCCATTCTAATTTTTGAGGGTTTACTTAGTGACAATTATCTTAATAAGCACAAGACTGAAGTGGAATAGGAAGTTGCTCTCCTATGGATGTGGCTGTAGCTAAGATCATGCATTTGAATGAATGCAACCATCAAACCAGTGGAGCACAGATTTCCTACATCATAAATATTCTAAATCCACATTTGCTTAAGACTGTGTCCATATTTTTTATTGTTTATTTTGCAGTTTGGTGATTTAAATGCTGTGTCCCCTGGAAATATGGATAAAGGTAAGCATTTTAGTATCTCCAGGACATAATTCTGTGTAGAGCTAATGTGTCTCTGAGCAAAATAAATTGTTATGTTTTAAAAACACAGTCAAACAGAATTTAGAGCTGTATCATCCTTTAAAGTGCATGTACATGCTGTATGGATACAGCGATATCATACATCAGCTATGCATGTAATAGGCCACATGTAATAATAACTGGAATTTTGTAGTTTAATTCTACAATGAGAATATTTTAAAGATGTTTATTATTGTCACAAAGAAATACTCCAATTTTTATGCAAATTTTGTTATATCTAATAGGATGGAGGAGGGTAACAGCTCTGGAAGGAAGGACAAGAGTATGCTTATTGATGTTTAACTGTAGTGAATGTTTTGCAAAGTCAAGAAGCAGAATTGTATGCAAGTAGTCAGGGAGAAATTAGTTCCTATATTCTCTTCATGCCCTATTTTGGCTTACTTTGGCATGCTGGTTCTTATACCGACTACTTGAATGATTTGGGGTGATTTGACATCAGAACACTCAACTAGTGAGTATAAGAATGTTTGTCAAAATTTGGGGTCAAGTAACCACAACTCTCCTCACCTCAGTTTCCCTATCTGTACCTAGAAGTAACAACTCCTGTTCATCATGTTTAGGACATGAGGCATTTTCCAATATGAAGTTAACATTGTTTGTTAGATCTTTTGAGATTGCAGTTGTTTTTTCCACGTCAAAAGTATGTAGCTCAAGCGGTCAAACTTGAATCTCTTTATCTATTTGAGATAACAGTTGACTTTTTTCTAAAATTTTAATTTTCGGTTTGTGCTTTGTCAGATTTCTCTCCTGTATTTCAACTATTACTTACTAAATAAAGAGCCTTGTATTAGAAACTTCTCGCTTTGTGGTAGTTACCTGCTGGTTTGTTTGTGCAGATGAGGGCAGCGAAGTTGAAAGTGAAATAGATGAAGAACTGGATGAAAGTGGAGAGCCACAAGCTAAGAGGGAGAAAACTGAGCTAAACCAGGCATTCCAAGTGGGCTGCATGCAGCCAGTGCTTGAGAGTGGAGTACAGCAGAACCTCCTGAACCCAATTCATAATGAGCACATTGTTGCAACTACTCAGACTATCAGACAATGCAGTGCTACTGGAAATACATATACTGCAGTCTAATGTGAAACTTCCCTGGCCTCCAACACACACCCCATTGCATTAGCTGTCTAGGTTTAATATGAAAAAGAAAAAAAAAGAGACTAAGTCCGAAGGTTGACTGTTGTCAAATGTAACTGTTTTGATCATTATTTTGTTGGAGTTGTTAAATGGAATGGGTGTACGTATTTTGCCAGGTCTGTTTAGAAACAAAAAACCTTTTGTAACAAAATCATTTTACATTGGCCACTCAATATGAAGAGGTTTCTTTGTATCAAATGCAAGGAAGATTTTTGCAAAGTTTAATGTTAATGTTTTGTCCTCTTATAATAATTTAAGTTTTTTTAATAGTTTTAAAAATATTTTAATGTTAATTATTAGTTATGCTGATTTCATAGAGATAGGTTTTTAATTAGATGCACTTCTGTGAAATATCAAAAGAACTATTTTCTTTGATTTACACTGGAGGCATACTTATTTGACAGCAGATGTATCAAATTTGTTATAAAAGGTGCTTTTCATCGTACTACGAGAAGACACTATTTTGATAAAATTGTGAGTATTCAGGGGGATTTTTTTGTAATAATGCTGGAGGGTTTAGAAGATCTCCTAGTTTCTTCCTGTGAGGAAGAAACTGTTTAAATGACAGAATTGTAACAGAATGTGGTAATCTGTATGGCATAAACGTACCTAATTATCTGAACATGATGTAAACAATGCAAGCTTCATTTAAAATCAACAGTTTCAGATATTATTTGCATACCAGTTCTCTGTTTTGAAGACTACTGATTCTATATGTGAGGCCACTGAACAGATGTTTTTGATTGTTCAGTGGCATTGTAGTTGTTAGAAAACTGAAGCTAAAAAAGAAGTGACTTGATTATTGTTAATTTTAAGTGTATGTGCTACTTATGCTGAACTGGACATACAGGAAAACATTCCATTTGGATGACTTTCTTCTATTCCAGGTCTTTTCCTACTAGTGGTTCAATCTGCTGCTCTTAGAAAAGATGATTTATAGAATGCAAGGAATGTAGCAACCTGCATCATTTTCCTTTCAAAAACATTTCCTTGTTGTTAAAGTGGATTTAAATTTTTACAAAAATTAGACAAGGCAGTGTAACTGGCACACCTCACTTGTACTTATTCCCAATTGTGTAGAATTTGAATAGGTGGCTAGATGGACCATTGCCATTTAAGAATGTACATCAGGGATCATTGTACCTCGGCTATTACATGGTGCCTTAAACAGAACTGAAGCTAAGACTTAGTACTTTTTGTTATTCTTAACTCTTAAATTAATTCAACAAGGTGTGCCTGTCATTTTCAAATTCCCTAAGAAGTAAGGACAGGTTACACAGCCTTCAAAAGAATAAAAGGATTTTTTTATTATTAAATGATTTTAATAACCCTCTTAGAATGACAATAGACCTATTTTTTCTCGTTTCTAGCTGGATTTCACTTTAATAGAAATAAAATTTGCTTGGGAATTTGGAAAGCAAAACTAGCTTTAATACCAACTTCAAATGTCAAAATAGATTGACCATAGTCCCAAGCATGATTATATATTTTCTAAACCCTTGCCTACTTTTAATTTTAAAAACTAAAAAGAAATAAATGAGCAGGTACATAATGCAGTGCATGTTTTCAATTTCTATATTTTGTGGTGTATCAGCCAGATATTACATTTTAATGGTTAAATAATATCAGTTTATAGAGACCATATTAATTGATATTAAAGAACTCAAGTTTTTCTTCACAAACATTTCATTATGCAGACACATGAATTTGCTACACTAAAGTAGTGGAATTAAATAAGGAAAAAAAAAAGCCAAAAAGTGAATGAGAACACAAAAATATCAACTTTACAGGAAAGACTGTGTAAGAAAAATTAGAATTCTTTTATTCTGGTTTATCTAGTGTGTCTGAAAATGACTTTAAAGTCATATATACCAAATGGGAGAAGAGCATGTGAAATGGAAGTGTATTTATAGCAAACAAGTTCGTTGCTAGAGTTTACATATGCTCCAAATACAGCTGCACATAAACTAAAATGTCCTAACATTATTGGTGCACAAAAATAAATTTTAGTTCCTTTGCAGAATTGTGAACCCATCCAGCTCATTCTGTGTAGGCATAATTTCTACTAATGTCAGTAGATTGCTTTTTCCACAGTAAAAAGTAAAAGTGAGGTTTATATTCATGTTTTCTAAACTCATAAATGCACTGAATCTCATTATAGATTTTGTTGTCACATATATCACTCAGTGTGTCCTGATTTTTCCTTAGAAATCAGCACATCTGTACCCTTCACCAAAAATGCTAAAACTAAGCTGTGATAAATATTTACTCCCCTTCATTGTGCATTATAAGATGTTTACAAGTAAAATAAAGTGAAATAGTTCAACATTTTTTTCATTTCACCTTTTTTTTAATACTGTAGTAATTGTTTTAATTTTTGTGTTTGTTTGTGTTTTCTTATTCTTTCTTGTTTAATGTTGAATTTGTTGTTGCTGAGAAAAGAGTACAATTGTAAAAGGTAAATCTAGATTGCTAAATACAGTGGGACTTGAGTATCTTTCATTATTTAGCTTTCCACTCCAGTCAGTTAATTGTCATAAAGTGAAAAACAAAACTGAACAAAAATCTGAATACAAAAAATGGAATGTATTTCATATCTTCTAAAAAAATGAATTATCAAGACAAATTGGAACTTTCACAGGTTCAGGAAACTGACTGGAGTCTGTATCCTTACGCTAAAATTCTAAAGATTTTACCAGATTTTTTTTAGAGCAACTGTCTAACTGTGTTTTAAACTTACAGATTTAGGGATCTTTTGTTTTGTTTTTACTGAAATTTCAATCAAATACTTAGATAAAACGTTTTGCACACTCTTGCTGTTTAATAGCTGACTTTTATTAATTGTTGAAGTAGAGGGATACGAATACCTCAGTGTGTATTCTGTAACGTGTAGCGTGCGGCTGCACTGCCACACCAGCTCCAAGAGAAGTCTGTTGTCAGTGCTGTGGAGAGGTGTGGCGTGTGTCCACAGGGTAGGCATTATGAGAATTGACATGATTTATGTGTTTTATCTAATCTTGAAATGGAATCCAGAATAATTATTTTAGAGGCATTTCCCCCATTAGCACAAAATAGCACAGTCAACAGTGTGGGGGAAGAGGTCTTGTTGAACTACCTTTTCAAAGCATAGGGGCCCAATTTTCAAAAGTTTTATATTTGTTCAAGTGTTTTGTTACATTTTCATCATTCTTGTTGAAAATCAGTTTTAAAACCATTTTTTTTTCCTTTTTTCAATTTTTTTTTCACTCGTACTGTAGCATGCTCTAAGCACCTTCATTTTTAAAAAGTTCCATAAAAATTTGGAAAATAGATGTTAAATTATTTGCCTATAAAATGAGTTACAGCATTACTGCCTTTAGTTCAAAAAAATAAGAAAATTATGTTCTGTCATTCAGGAATGCATAGGTCTATATACAAATTTAATTTAAAGCGAGGTATTTTTAAATATCTGAAACACTTTTTGTTTTATCTTGTTCTCCCTAGGAGAAATTATCTGATATCTTTATCATTCTCACCAATTGACATCTGCACTGTTTAGAAAAAAAAAATCCATGTTAGAGATGCACTGCAATCCAATTTAATTCAGAATGCTTTTACAAAACAAAACCAACCACTGAGAGCCATAAATGTGCTAACAGAAACCCCAGATGTTTTAGTAATATAAGTATACAATAATAATTTCAGAGTTTAAAATGCAAATTTGAGAGAGCAAGGTGAATTTCTGAAAATTGGGCCCTTGTCACACTAACAGGACATGCTCTTTGTATACGGTTTAAAGCAAACTGATACGTGGAATTCTAGTATCTCTGCTAATTATTTTAGTGATGTAACACTGACAATAAAAACTGGAATAGAAGCATAAACACACAGTGCTTAGTTCTAGTATTAGGAAATTAATTTGATATAATGCCTTGCATTAACCCTTTGAGCATTGTAAGTAACATGATGGGAACAAAGATTTTTAGATACTTTAACTAGTCCACTGAGCATATACTTTGAAATAGCTTATAGTGTTGTAAATTTTTTTTAACTATGTCTAAAGTAAATACTTGCATACAATATGGGGATGTTTTTTATTAATAGGGGGCTCAGTAGATGTAGGCAAAATATTCATTGCCATTGATATGTACTGTGTAATATAAAACAGTACTTCAGCTCCCTGGTTTTCATAACTGCATATATATACAAAGAAAATCAAACATGATTCTACAGATAGGAAGTTGTCTACTTTAAGATGCCTTTAGAAGATAAAGGTTTAGAAAATATATTCAGCTATTTTGAAAATTTCTTGAGATAGAGTAGTATTGGAATACTCTGGTACTGTAAAAGAGAAATCTTTAGGATTAAAAGAAGGTTTAGTAATAATAAACTTTGCAGAATATTTGATGTGTTTGCATTGAAATTTTTGGCAGTGTTTGTGAGAAACAGGAACAAAAAGTGCACAATTATGTTAATATTCCTTTTAAAACTCAGTCACTGCAATAACGACTAGCTAGAAGATGAAGGTATTTTATTAAATTTCACATACAAGGGTACAGTTTGGATGGCCCTTATTGAATGTCAGAATTTTAAAAGCAACCTAGAAATTGCACGAGCAAATATTTTTAAAAGCCCCTTTGTTCTTACAATTACTGCTTACAGGAACAAGGGAACAAGTGTAGCAGCAAGTAAAGATTCTTTTAACTTAGAGATACTGGTGCCACCTTACTAAGTGAGAATACAGTACATTTTCTACTGGTTTCTTGCAATATCAGTCAGCAAACACTAAAGCAGCTGTACTTATTTAAGTCTAGCTGAGGGCAAGGAAAAAGGGTATCATTTAAAGTTATTTAAGGGAATTACGTCAATAGTATAGTGCAGGTAAGTTGTAAACATTTTTAGTCAGTTAATGCAAATTAATGCATAATTAATTAACATAAATGCAATACTCAAAGGGTTTTAATTTAGCAACTTTTTTTATTCATAATTTACTGTAAATGCTTCTGAGTTTGCATGCCTTGATCATTGCTGCTAGTGATTTTATGTGCCAGTAGACCTGAGTTTAATTTACCAGTTTAACTAAGAAATAGTAAAAGCCACTTACAAAGTGACTGCCTAGTGTTTGTTTGGAGTAAAATATGCCTTAGTTTGAAAACGATCATTTTAACTCTTGTTTTATTCTGATTTTTTTCTCCTTTTCCTGTTGAAAAAAAAACCAAATTGGCATTTTGGGATTGGAAGCCCTGAGTAGTTAAATATTTGGTAAGAATTGTTCTTGGAGATTGCTCATTAAGGCTGAAATTCACTGTAGGAAACAAGACCCAGAAAAATTCTGTGGGCATCAAATGAGCCTCACCTAACACTAATTCAGGAAGATGTTCTTTGTATGTTCTTAAGCACTTTCTTGGTTATGGTGCAAACATCTTACAGGAATTTTCAGTTCTAGATTAATTTTACTCTGAAATAATAAATGTCTTTTTAGGAAGAATTTAGACTTCAGAGGAAAAACCTTGAATGGATTAGTTTTTAACAGGAACTCAGTTCAACTATTTTTGACTCACTGATACCAGCAAAACCATTTTACACAAAGAATATTTAATGGGTTCCCCAAGTAAAGTTTCCTTCCATATAATATTAAAGTGACTGCCTTGTATTTAAACATTAAATACCCATCTTAAAGTAACCCAGCTAAGCAATTTAAAATATGTTGGGAAAATATCACTTTGTACCAAAGCAAGTTGCCCATTTCCACTCATACCCACTGAAAATTTGGATTTACAGTTAATAACCAATGAGGCTGTTAAAGAAACTTAGAGTGCCTTTCTAAAACTTGGAAAATTGTGCCTGAGGTGGTAAACTTTAATTAGGTTAATTCTAGAGCTACCAATCAGTAATTTTATCATCACTCAGGGCTTTCTTACCTTCTAGGAAACTTCCCTTGTTCCATTTATTTTATACTGTATTTTTTTTTAAGTGCCATCATTTAAATTTCACTTAGTAAGTGGCAGATTACATTATCCAGTCCCACAGCACAGAAACATCATAACACTAGGACATATTCAAACTCTTATTTTCCAGTTGACTGAATATATTATGTAAATGAGGTAAGCAACTTTTTGTAGATTGTATGTGTGAGATAATGTAATGTTCTTTTCCAGTTTTGGGGCTACAGTTGAATATACTTTTTAATTATTTAAAGAAGACATCTTTACAGAATAACGTGATGGTTTTTTTTGTATAATGTATTTGATTTTGTAAATACGTATTTCCTGATGTGATTTTTGTGACAAATGCTAAATCTTTTAGTATATAATGTCCTCTCAGAACTGGCAGGAGCTAAATAATAGTTTGTTGGCAATTTGTATTGTGTACTGTACAATAACTGGGGACCTTTTATAATTATAAAAATATATATTAACTTTTAGTGTGTTGTATAAAAAAATGACTGGAACATACTAAAGACAGTAGGATTTTTCTGAATATTTCAGACTTGAACTCAGGCTAGCTTTCTTGTGTTTTTCAAAACAAAATTGTGTCTTGTCTTTTAAAATCAATAAATTTGTTTTCTTGTTACAAACATATCTGAATGGCTTCAGTTTTTATATAGCTAGATAATTTGGACTGTTGTACTGATTTTGAGGGAAAAATTACTGCACTTACACCTTTGAAATAATACCACTTTTTTTTCATTTAACAACAACAGAACTAAGTAACAAGTGCATCTCAGATGGTAAAACCCCCAAAGTATTTTGAATCACAGAATCACAGAACTGCTAGGTTTGGAAGGAAACCTCTGAAGATCATCTAATCCAGCCCACACTCCAAGGCAGGGTCACCTAGGAAGTGTCAGTTCAACTGAGTTGCTGTCATATTCCTAGTAAACAGAGACTGTAATGTACTTACTTATTTCAATGTTAACAGCAATTTCCCATTACAGATTTATGTAGTTAACAGCTAACAGTGAGAGGTATGCAGACTGGCCTCCAGAAATACGTGGTGTCAGTTTGTTACCAGCAGAACCTACTTCTGCAATTTTTGCTGTAAATATTCTGCAATATGCTAATGTGTCAACAATTTCACAAAACATAGTTGAAGGCCTAATCTTACTGGTTCATATATTCTATGGGTCTCTAATATGTGTTGCAGGCCCCACATATTATATTCCATATAAAGAAATGCTGAATTTTATTTTAATGGGGAGGACTCATCAAGTAAAAGATGCCAGAACATCAAAATAACTATTGGATACCAAGATTAAAACAGGTGTTTCACACAAAACTGTGGTAAAGGTAGAAGAGTTGCACCCTAAAGCTTTGTTTTCTCAGGATGTTCAACCATAAATTATGGTCCACTCTGCCTATTCTTTAATTTCAAATAAAGACCAAAAGCTTAGTGTAATACAATACAGGGCCCTGCATTGCATCTTACCTTACAAGACTACAGCTATGTCAGTGGCCAGTTGCAACTAAAGACTCATGGAACTGACAAGGTTAGAAAAGACCTTCAAGATCAGGTCCAACTGTCCATTCAGCACTACCCTTGTCACCATAAACCACCAGACACAGATGCCTCTTGAACACCTCCAGGGACAGTAACTCCACCACCTCTGTGAGCAAACTGTTCCAATCTCTGGCCACCCCAATTGTGAAAAAAAAATCCTAATATCTGAATCTCCTTTGTGTCAGCTTAATGTAATTTCCTGTCACTGCAAGCACAGCAGAAGAGATCAACTCTCACCCCACTGCAGTCTCCTTTCAGGCAGTTGTAGAGAGCAATGAGGTCCATCCTGAGCCTCCTCCAGACAAAGCAAACTCAGCTTTCACAAGTGTTCCTCATATGACATGTTCTAAAGTTTTCACAAGCTGTGTTGCCCTTCTCTGGACACACTTCACCACCTCAATGTCCTTTTTAAAGTGAAGGGCCCAGAACTGAGCACAGGATTTGAGAGGTGCAGCCTCACCAGTGCTGAGTACAGGGTGTCAATCCCTGCCCTGCTCCTGCTGCCCACACTAGTGCTGGTACAGGCCAGGGTGCCATTGGCCTTCTTGGCCACCTGGGCACTGCTGGCTCATGTCCAGCTGCTGTCACCAGCACCCCCAGCTCCTTTTCCTGTGGGCAGCTTTCCAGACACTCTGCCCCAGCCTGTGGCACTGCCTGGGGTTGTTGTGACCCCAGGGCAGGACCCAGCACTGGGCCTTGTTGAACCTCACAGCACTGGCCTTGGCCCATTGATCCAGCCTGTCCAGATCCCTCTGCAGAGCCTTCCTGACCTCCAGCAGATTAACACTCCCACCCAGCTTGGTGTCACCTGCAAATTGACTGAGGGGACACTCAATTGCAACACCCAGATAATTGATAAAGATGTTAAACATGACCATCCCCAAAAAGAGCCCCGGGAACACCATTGGTGACTGGCCACCAACTTGATTTAGTTCCATTCCCCACCACCTTCTGGGCCCAGCCATCCTGGTAGATTTTTAACCCATGACTCATCCAAGCCACACACAGTTTTTCTAGGAGAACTCTGTGGGAGATGATATCAAATGTTTTACTGAAGTCTGGACAGACAACATACACAGCCTTCCCCTCATCTACTAAGCAGGTCACTTTGTTGTAGAAGGAGATCAGGTTGGTCAAGCAGGACCTGCCTTTTGTAAATCCATGTTTGCTGGGCTTGATCCCCTGGGTGCTCTGCTTGTGCCATGCAGTGGGCTTCATGGACCGATCTTCCATAGGCTTGTCCAGCACTGAGGTAAGACTGGCAGTGATAGCCCTGCAATTCCCAGGATCATACTTCCAACCCTTCTTGCAGATGGGCATTACAATTCCTAATTTCCAGTCTCCTGGAATTTCTTCAGTAACCAGGACTGCTGGCAGATGATTGAGAGTGGTTTGGGAAGTTGTTTTACCAGTTCTCTCATTACTCTGGAGCGGATCTGACCGAGGGCCATAGACCTGTGAATGACTAATTGGCATAGCAGGTCACTAACCATTTCCTCCTGGATTATGGGCGCTTTAGTCATCTTCCTATCATCAATTTCCAGCTCCGGTAATTTCTCGACCTAGGTATCCCAAGGACAAGTGGGAATAATATTAAAGACTAAGGCAAAGAAGGCATTAAGTACCTCTGCCATTTCCTCATGCCATGTCACTCACTACATTACCCTCTGCATTCCACAAACTATGAAGACACTCAACCCTCCTTTTGTTATCATTGAATTTATAGAAGCTTTTTTTGCTGTCTTTAACTACTGTGGCCAAATCAAGTTGTAGTAGGGCTTTGACTCCTCTAAACTTCTTATATGATCTTGTAATGTTCTTACATTCCTCCCAAGTTATTTGACCCTCCTTCCAGAGATGATAGATTTTTATTTTTTTTTTCCCCCAAGTTCTCTTTAACCAGGCTGGTCTTTTTTCGTGATGATTTGTCTTTCTGGACAAGGGGACAGCCTGATCCTGATGTCCTTTTTAAAGCACACCCTGAACTCCTTTGTCTTTCAGGACTGACTCCAAAGAGACTCTGTCAATGTCCTAAACAGGCCAAAGTCTGCTAGATCGAAGTCCAAGGTGGAAGTTCTGCTGATGCCTTTCCTTATTCCACACAGTACTGAAAACTCTAATCATGGTCTCTCTGCCCAGGACAGTCACCAACCACCACATCACTCACTTGCTCTTCTTTGCTCATTGTCATGGTTTAAGGCAAGTCAGCAGCCAAGCCCCAGGCAGCCACTTGCTCACTCCCCCAGCAGCAGGATCAGGGAGAGAATCAGAAGGTTAATGCCAGAAAACTTGCGGGCTGAGATAAAGACAGTATTATAGGGAAAGCAGAAGCTTTGCACAGAATCCAAGCAGAACCACTTATTCCAAGTATGATGCCACGTGGTCTGGAATATCCCTTTGGTCAGTTGGGGTCACCTGTCCTGGCTCTGTCTCCTCCCAGCCTCCCAGGCACCTCCAGTCCCCTCACCAGTGTGGCAGTACCAAAAGCAGAAAAGGCTTTGGCTCTGTGAAGCCCTGCCCAGCAGTAAAAACATCTCTGTATTATCAACCCTGTGTTCAGCACAAACCCAAAACACAGCCCAATACCAGTCACTGAGAAGAAAGTTAACCCAACCCCTGCCAAACTGTGTACATATGCAAAACCCCCTCCCAGGTCTAGCAGGGTAGTCCTAGGTAGGCTCTTTCACCAGCTGTGTCAGGAAGTTACCTCTCACACACTCCAAGCACTCCCTGGTCTGCTTCCTTTCTGCTGTGTGCTATTTCTAGCAGTCGTTTGGCAAGCTGAAGTCATACACTCACAAAAGAGCAACCACAAGACTTCTGCCAGCCACTTGAAGAATGCCTCACCTGCCTGTTCATCCTGGTTGGGTGGTCTGTAACATACTCCCACCACCACATTTGCTGATCTTTCCCACAGGCACTCAGCCTTGTCATCTTCATCATAATCATCAATTTCAATACAATCAAATCACTCCATAAGAGTGCTACCCCATGCTATTCTATGTTTGCAGGATACTCCTAATTGGTTTGCTAATTAAGATGAGGCTTCATTTTTTAGCCTTGTTGAGACTAAATAGGTTTCTTTCTGTCACATACATGGGAAAAAAAATCTGTAGAGGGACATTGTCCCTAGAGGGATCACACACCAACCAACTCTTGATAGAGCCAACAGCCTACATTGCTCAGCTCTTTTCCACTGACAGTGCTAGCAGGAAGACCCTGCAAAATTCAACCTCTCTTGATGTTCATATTAATTGAACTGATTTTACTATGAAAGTTTTGTTCACAGTAACACAGATCTGCAGATCCAGACCTCTAAGTGTGAAGTACAGGTAAAATGTAGGAGAACCTGAAAATACTGGTTATTGTAAGAAAACAGAAGTGTAAGAAAGGTAATAAATTATTTCTGTGACTTCTGTAAGGTAATTTTCTGCACAATGTTATTGTCAGATAAGTAAGATACATTCCACATTGAATTATTTTAAGTGTATTAAATTTGACTTATCTAAAGCATTTACTTTAATTATGTAAAATCACATAGAGCCTGTAGCAATCCAGTGTGTATCAGTTGTTTAATTCTACATCAAGGTCTATGACAGAAAATACATGAAATACAAGCTAGTTACTTTTCCACAAAGGCATCTGATCAAGGCAAGGAAAAAGAAGAAACCATCATCTATTTTTGACACTGTTAAGTATGCTAGAGAGAGCTTTTATTCTGTCTTGGTCTGCTAGTCTTACTAAAAATTTTGCTAAATTCCACTGCACATTTACTTCCCCAATACATTAACTAACCTAACATGTAGGACTTTCCTGTCCAAAAACCAAAACAACCCCTTCTTGACCGAAATATGCAACTGCTGACATTTTATTCTAAATGTTTTATAAGCAGAACTGTTCTAGTAAGAGTAACTCTGTGTACAGGCATTTGCCACGGGTACACTGTACACAAGATCTGCTGCTACTTTTATGATTAGAGCTCATGGCAGATGTAGTCGGTCAGTAATTATTTAGTAACCTACTTGTTAGTAAAACAGACATATTTTCAGAGATCTAGATGGAAGAGATTAAAAAACTGGTGCTTAGTGGCTCTCAGGGCTCTGCAGCTGGATGTTACCTTTCCCCCCAGTAAATGGTGTCCTGGCAGAATGTGTCAAACAGATGAAAAAGCTGCAACAGTAACATGTTAAAGTCAGCATCACAAATAGTGTTGTTGCAGCACAGGCATTTAATTTACTGGTCCAAGTGAGTGACAAGGTGACTGTTGTTCAGAATAGTTCACTATTCACTTCATCAATTTCTTTCCCTGGTCTTCAGTGGTTTCCAAAGTCAAACAGCCAAAATCAAGAGATGCAATAATTAAAATTGCAAGAAAAAGGGACAGTCCTATCATCATCACATAAATGGCAGCATTCCCTTCCTGTGAACTTCTTGGTGGACTATTTTGTGTGTCTTTGGGAAGCAAAATTCTTCTGCCTGCACACTTTACCTCCATCCACTTAATATGGCAAATTCAAATCCTTGCTTTACTACTACACCAACAAGTAGACAAAAAAAAAAGCCTTGGTTTTGGATGTTTCTGGTGACAAACTTATCAGAATAACTAACAATATCTATGCTGAATAATTTACCCCAATCAAGATATTTTGTCTTTTTCCTATTAAAGAGATTTTAATTGCTTAAATTTCTTTAAAATGTGGATGGACTTTTCTTTTTGTTAAAAACAAAAAGTGGTGAAATAAAAGGTAATCCATTATGGACAAATCCTGTTGTGATGCCTGAAGGGGAAAGAACTGATCCTATTTAACGCCGCCAGATCTATATCTTTAAACCCACTAAGCAGGATTGTAACTGCAGTTGCTTTCAACTTTAAAAGCAATGGGGCTCTGCAGAGATGACAGTCCAGCTGGGAAAGACTGACATTCAAACCCAATTCTGCATTACAGACAGGGTATGCCTGTGGAACAAATGCTGGTTGATCTGTTCTAGCCGTCAATGTCAAAGCAGTAGCCCAACAATAATGTCTAATAGAACATATTGTTGCACCTCTAGACTTAGATTTGGTTTTAAGTATGAAATATTTGATTTAGCAAGAGATGCTGAAAATCTGGTGTTTATAGCATTAGTGACAAGCTTATTGGTAGCATTAATTTGGTATTACAGATACTGCTGACTTTGTTGATAGCCAATGAAAAATAAAACTGAATTAAAAACTGTTTTCCTATTACTTCCACAGATCATTTTTGAAACCAAAATGGTGCACACACAATAAAGCATTCACAACAAGATAGATGAGCAACATCTGGTATAGTGTTTACAGTCAAATTTTGATGGAATTCACCATATGAGTTATATAGTTGTGACTTGTTTGAGCAATAACCCTTGAAGTAATTTCCTCATATTCTTGAATAACTCCATAGTTTAAAGAGGCTGATGGAGATTTGGATAGGAAAATGATCAGAAATTACAAAGGCAGAACACATTGATTATCACTTGGGTTTGTTTTATTTTTGCTGATTCACCTAACAATTCAACATGTGAATTAAAGACTAAAAGTAATAATCAAAATTTCCTGTCTTCAGTAGTCAAAGTTCACAGTAGCTGGTGTTCAAACTTTTCAGGTGGGTTTCTTCAGACACATTGTCCTCTTATTTGATTTGATAATTAAAACTAATTTAAGCCTTCAGAAAACACATTTGCCCACTGTGTGTTTGATAAAGGGCTGCAATACAGAAATTATCTGAGCTCTTCCCTGCATGTCCCCTTCCCCACTTCCTTCCTCAAAACCACATATATTTATTTGGCTCAGGAAGGAAGTTTGCTGCCTTACACTCACTCTTGCAGCTAAAAATTAGTGTACGGGGGCCACAGGCATAAAGTTGTTTAGTGGTTTAGTGGTGGTGCCTGAAGTTGGAACCAAGGCTGCATGTTGAAGCTGAGGCAGTAAAAGCAGCAACAGCCATTGCCTGAATTTGGCCTCTTCTGTGGGACAGTTTATCTTTTACACACATGAGAATCTGCTGAGGACTAGGTGGTCAGTGCCACACTCCTACTGAGGTGAGGCAGTCATCTAGTAAAGATCCTGGTAAAAAAACCCAAACTTCTTCTGTCTCTGTATGTGTAAAAAAACTTAGTGCTCCAAACTAGCCTTGCCACCATCTTTTCCAGAGCATTGTGAGCAACAACATCTTGCCTGTTGCTCCATTTTATTACTGGTGTGTCATCAGGTTCTCACAACTAGGTAAAATCTATCAGCATGCCACTTTCCTGCTTATCCATTAGACTTCTACAATGCCTAGCTGGCATTTGCCCTGTATTTCAGTTTCCTGTAGATACCTTCTTCCCTTTGATAAACAAATGCAGTATTGCCTTACCTGTTTTTATTCAACCTTTCACTGCAAAAATTAATTTGACAGCATGGAAATCTTGTTATTTGAACTAGGTGTTAATTAGGAGGCTGTGGAATTGGCTTTGGGTGTAAGCAATCCTGCTGAGTGCTGAAGCACTGACCGAAGTGTGCTATGCACCTGATGGCACATGCAGACAGCCTTGTTCCTCCTTCATACAGGGGTAACATTGAATTCCTTCACAGAACAATCAAGAGGTTAATGTTATAGATGAACCCTCTCAGTCATTATTGCAGAGGTTCATCAACACATGTGCCACTTCTGTAAATTCTCTGGCTAAAGAAGCTCAGAGGAACTATTCTCTGATGAATAATTCTCTATGTAGCTGGAAATCGTCACTTTGTACAACCACACAGTCCTTTGAATATAATGAGAGTGGGTTCATCTGCATCCCTTCCAACAGGATAGATCAAGTAACCATTTGGGTCCAGAGATTACTGACATACATGCAACAAAATGTCTGGAAACACAACGAGCAGAGCAAATTAAAATTCACCCGGTACTTTTAAATCCAAGAACACTTCTCAAATATTGATTAATTAACCCTCCTAGTGTATTTTTTGACACAGAGGCGTACATATGAAATTAATTAATAGGGGTTCTTTTGCCGCTTACCACGACAGGGCGGGGGTGGCACTACCTAACTCCAACAAAAACCACACAGTCCAGGAAAAACTTTTACAGAAAAACAGCGACATCCACTGCTGGACATCACAGTTACACCCTTAGGCTCCACGAAAATAAAGTGAAGGGGAAGCCGAACTCCCAAGAGGTTCGCGAACCTTCTCCCTGTGTCGCCCGCAGGTCTCAACACAGGGCTGCCCACAAGCGCCGTGGTCATTCAGCAGGGAGACACGGAGAGAAGGAGGAAAGGTCTCACGGTGTCACCGCCTCCTAGCCTCGCGTGTCCCACGGCCTCCCCTGGGCATGAGGAGACGGGTGGGAGCCGCGGGATCGCGGCCGTGCGGGGAATCCTCGGCCGCAGCCTTGAAGCGTGACGATACTCCGCACTAGGGAGGTGCTGCCGGCGGGACCGCAGTTGGCCAGCCCGGCCAGAACATCTTGCAGCTGGAGAAAGAGGGGCGCGGTCATGACTGTGACACTCGGGTAGGTACCGAAGCCCTCTTTTCTCTCGCGCGTCGCTGCCCAGGGCGGGCTGCGCATCCCGCTCCGCCGGGAAGCAGCTGGTCCCTAAGGACGCTGGGCTGACGGCTCGGCAGAAAGAGGTGCTGTGACTCACGGGCTGTCAGCACTGCACGCAGCCCCAGTGAGGTGCGAGAGGCTCCCGCCGTCTTCCCCCGCCTTCCCCAAGAGCCGGCGGTGGCGGTGAAGCGGGGCCGGGGCCGCCGGGGCCGCGTCTCTCCCGACGTGCGGTGGCCTGCGGCTCGGCTCTTGCGGCGGGGGACGCCGGGCTCAGCAGCTGCAGCGCCATCCAGGCCGGGGTCACTTCAGCTCTTGGAGCACGTAGCTGTGCGAGGGGCTTCCCTCGTTGGTGCTGCTGGCGAAGATCCAGCTGGCAGTCCGGCGGAGGGTCAGGCTGGCAGCCGCTGGGAGCGCGATCCCTCGGGGCGCTGCCCCGGCACAGCTGTCCCGGCTATCAGCGAGCCCAGCAGCGAGGAATGCTTCGCGGCTGCCGGAAGCTGCTCCGGCGGGGAAAGGTACAACCTGGCGTGTCAGGATCGTTTCTCCTCCCTGTTCTTGAGTTTGTAACTTCAGGCAGGGATGGTCAGAAGAGCCTTTCCCCCTTACCTGAAGGACAGGGTTATTTCTTGCTATGAAGCCAAGTGGGAGAGACAAAATAACCAGCCGGAAAAAAGGAGGGAAGTAACAGAAGCCAGTCTGTAGCTGTATGAACTTAACTACGTTTGTTTTTCTGCTGCTGTGCTGAGAAGGCCGAGGAGCACAGCAGTGCCTTGGGATACACTGTGCTGCTGGGAAAGTCCAAACTGGTCCAGGAGAGTACTGCTTAGCCCAGAATTAATTCTCTCTGACTCTGCTATCTGTAGGTAGACTGGCTTAAGATGCAGCAGTGATGTCTGCATGGACATCTTTATTGACTTTCTTGAAAACAATCTTTCTTTCAAATTTGTGTCCTTACAGGGTAATAGCACAGCTGAAATTTTAAAATTAAATCAGCTGCTTGAATCTAGGTGAGAGGAAGATGGGAAAAAAAAACCCTATGTGAAATTGGTGTATATATAGAAAGTAGTTAGTGAAGTGGATGAGTGAGACCAATCTGGAACTGTTCTAGATATGCAGTGCTTGTTGTGGCTTTGGTTTTTCAAAATGGAATTCAGTAACTTCTGAAAAGATTGATGGAATTGATATCTTACAGTTGTGCTTGGGTTTTGGTCAGCAATGTAAATGAATCAGTATTAACACTGGCATATGGATTTGTGTTTTCAGTCATCTAACATGCCATTTAAGAAGGCATGAGTGTCATAAACTGACCACTAATCACAGCTCATACAGGCTTCTGTCTTACATTGTATTACATGGAAGACAGATCTGTAGTTAATGTTCTCTTGGTGTTTCCTTTTACACACACATACTTGTATGGGAAAGACCTGCTGGAAGCAGAGAGGTGTTCAAAGTTAATTTCTTGGTTTGGGGATTTTTTTCATATTACTGGAAGGGCTCGCATAGGACACAACTGAAAACTTTGATGCTATAGTGTGGGTATACACTTTGATGCTATAGTGTGAGTTTTTTGTGTCCAACAGCTCTGGGTTTTAGTTTAGGTTTTGGATGAGGGTGCATTATTTGTCATTGCTAAAAGAGAGGAATATTGCAAACCTGTTTTGAGGTGCTTCTTTTTTCTTTTCCTTTCATAAGAAGATGTTGAAGTTATGCCCTATCAGCCCATATGGGCAATACAAAACTTTTTAATGATATCTGGTAGTTCAGCAACTTGATGCTTGAATACTTTATGTGTTAGTTAAGAGAAGAAGCCTGCAAATAGATAGATGGTACAGCCTATTCTTAGTACTGCGAATGTAGTGTGTTTTTCTAGCACTAGTATCTGATTATTAGAATGATCTTACTAATATTTGTATTTTCTCACCTAAAATGGACACTTCTGCTGTGAAAAGAAAAACTTATTTTACAGATGTTGACCAGAATTGATCATACTCTAGTGCCTTATGTTGTTGCTGTAAGATATATGTTATTTACACAATAAAAGGAATTGACATAATTTGAAATCTTGGCTTTTTCCCCCTCCCTGCTTCATTGTGAAGTGGTCATTGAAGTGATCATTGAAATGATGAAAATTACTTTATTTTTAGACTTCCTACAAAATGAAAAAATTCTAGCTTTCAAACTCCTACTTTTTTTTACCAATATGAGAATATTTTGGGGGGAATAATTTTTATAGAGAATAAAGCATGCACTTTTTATGTGTATTTTCAAGTGATAAAATATTACTGGTCAAACCATCTCATCAAAAATTAATCCAAGTTCAGATCCATCAGGGCTGGATGTTGTTACAACACTCAGTTTATCTGTAGTTTTTATACTTCATGTATCACTGCTGCTTTTGTCTGAATCTTTTGTGTTATTGTCTGTAATTTAATAATAGTAATTAAATATAGAGCTAACTAGGAATGTAAACTACATTGCATAGTATAATATATAGCATTATAACAGCATACAGTTTATTACTGGTGCTCAGAGTGATTTTAAAGTCTAACAAGTGAATGGGTTATACTGTGGGTGACTGGCTGCTGGACTTTGTGCTTCTTATTTGCAAGAATTCCACCAGATCAGGCCTTAAACACTTACCCTTCATGTAGATGCATGCTGGGCATACAGAGTCTAAAGCCAAGGGATGTAAGTACGACCACTCTGTTACCCAGAAAGGAGCCCTGAAGCAATAGAATTTCTCCTTAAGTGGAATAATTGGCTCTTGCAAAAACTGACAAATAAATACAGGATGTTAAGGAAAAAGATGTCATTAAGCTTTATCAGACAATGGACTAGTGTCAGGTGTGGGGCAGTAGAAAGCAAGAATCTGCACAATGCCGTAATTCATATACGTGGTGAAAGAAGAAACATTAGACTTTCTCAAGTACAGGTGCCACAGGCAGCAGGTGAGTATACTTCTGAGTGTGGTGCAGAGGGACCAGCTCTGAGCTGGAGCTGCAGTGGTTTGGGAGAAGCATCCATCAAGAACAGCGTGGATTCTGGTGATCGTGAACCCAAGGAGAGCTAAGACTCTTGTGCCCCTTGAGGCCTCTTGTGGAGGAGAGGCATTGTCAATAAGACAGATGATCACTTGGTCTGAATTACTGTCTGGGGCAGTTCATCACTGCTGATTTGGAAATGAAAATGTAATCTGCAAACCAACTCTTCTAAGGTAGGCAGCTGCTGCTGAGAGGACTCTGACCTTCAGTAAAAATATTTTTAAAATATTCTGCTGAACAGAAGAAATCCTGTTGATACAGTGAATTGCTTTGGGGTGTCATACTGAAAATGTAATTTATAGCTGGGTTATGGAATGATCATAACAGAATTGCAAAAGTTCTGGTAAAAAGAGTGAGAACTTCTCAGAAGAAAGTAGGAGATTGTTGTCCAGGGAGTGTTCCCAGAAGGTCAAGAAAAAAAACAAGGCTGCAACCTACTTGGATCTAAGAAAGCTTAAGAGCAGATAGCAGAGCGTCCTAGGAAGCAAATATAGTAGTGTGGTTGCTTCTCCAGGGCTGCTGGGCCTCTTGGATTCTCTATCCTATATAAATTGGTATGTAAACAGATATTGGTGATCTTAAACTGAGACCAGTGAAGTTATTGAAATGTTCAGACTTCGGTACAGCAGCTGTAATTCTGTTATTTTCTAATTCTATTTCTAATACTGTTGCTTAATTAATTAGCTCTGAAAGACCATTAGCTACAGTTTGTCTTAAGTATTTTTTTCCACCTTGCCTGACAAAAGAAGCTTTCTTGAATACTTTTACAAGCATACTGTATAATCCTTGGAATCTTGTAGTTTGGTTTCTTCTGTTGATTTATTACCGTAATTTTTTGTCCTTTAAAAGTATCAAGGATATAAACACATACAGGATTTAAGCTTCTAAATAAAAATACCCACATCCAGCTTCACTGTACGTAGCAGAAGTAGAAAACATTGTGCTCAGTCATGGCAATTTTAATAAGAAACAAAGCTTAGATCTGTTGAAGCTGAAAAGAAGAACTAGCAGCTAACAGCTGCAGAACCCATGTATTTCTTCATTAAAGTGCAAGTTCTGGACAAAAGCTACCTATTCACTCATTATAGTTTTGCCTGAGGTTATTAGGAAAAACAAAATCCCTGATATCTTTTAAAGGCAGGGTTATTAGCTGTTAGTAGTAGTTTGAGTGAGTGAGGGGGGGAGGAAGTAGCATTTTTCTGATTCAAAAATAAAGTAAAAATAAATACATCTGTGATTAGAAAATTAGTGTGACCTTCTCTTCCTGCAAATCTGGTAATTTTACACCAGGCTCAGGCCCCAAGATTTTTTTGTATAAAGAAGGTGCACTGACTCATTGAATGTCAAGTTGATTAGACAGGAACAGTGTAAAATCAATTTTCAAATAGCAGTATGAGGTTTTGAAGGAGTTACAAGTGGATACAATAAACTGGCTGAGGTACATAGCTTCTGGTTGTTGTTGGAGCAGTTTTTAGTTTAGTTTTTATTTGGCTTCAGAGGTCTCATTATTAAAAGGTCACTGAAAGGGCTATATTTCTAATTTTACCAAGAAGCAATTAATACTACATGGCAAACAAGTTATTCAAAACAGAAGAAAAGGAAAAATGCTGCTCTAAATCACACTAGAATGATTAGTGAAAGATAAAGGCCTTCTTGTAGCACCAAAAGGAAGCATTTCTAGTGCATGTAGTTGGAACAGGTGGTACTTCAAATTACATCTTTGACAGTAGATACTGCCCTCCCACACCTTCAGAAATATATTTTCTGGTGCTTAATGAAGCATTGCTAGCTGTACAATGAATCAGATGCTCCCAATGTAAAAAGTACCAGGAATCATCTCATTAATTGGTCTCTTCTCTTATTGTGGCCTGAAAAAAAAAAGCTTTTAAAAACAGATACTGCTCACCAAAGCAGCTAGACAGAATTCCACTTGTTTTTTTTCTCTTCAAGCAGGAGATGCTTGTGTCTTTTGGGCTCCTTCTAGTTCTTCCAAAACTGTGTTTCAGGTAAATGACTACCCCTTATCAGGGGCAATGTGGCATTTGCATTTTGACCTATCAGGGAATATATGTAAGGTTTGCTTGCTTTGCTCTCAAAGTGGGCCTGATGACACCACTTTAGTATGAAACTTCAGTCTGGTTATTTGGAGACTTTTTAGCTGCCTGTGGAAAAGTATGGACACTTACAGGTTTTGAAGAAAAGCAGTATTGATAAGTAACAGAGCATGCACTGATGCGCAATTTGAGAGGGAATTTCTGAGGAATCAAGGACATGGCACTGTGGCAGGACATCTCCCCACCACAGAAGAGCATATCTGCTGGGTCGATCAGCTGGTGCAATAGCTCTGGTCTTTCTTCCCCTACACATGACATGATGAAATAACCCAGGCCAGTTCTCTGACTTGTAAGTTGTCACTTGCTAGTCAGTAATTTCTCTCTGTGTCACCAGGGATAGAAATACCAATAAACACCTGGGTGTGAGAACAGATGTGGGGAGATAAACTGGAAATTCCTGACTGAGAGACACTACTTTACAAACTATAAAAGGTACACAAACTTTCATGGAGGCAGAAACTTCCTACACACACCCTGGAAACATGTGGGACTTCTCACGCGGAGTTTGGATGCAAAATTGGCAGATAGTTTCCTGGGAGTTAAGTGAAAGAATTCTAAGTGTACTCCATCACCAATTTGGTGGTAAGTGACATTGAGTCCTAATCTATACTATTTCTTCATTAGCTATAAATATAGGTACCTTTATCATGAGCTGTACTTTATCTACTAGTAGTTCTTTTTGTTTTACTCCTGTGTAGTAAGTAGTCTGTTTAAAGTCTTATGTTTAATTTTGTTAATTCAATAAATAATTCATCTTGTAATAGACCTAACTGATCATTATTAAGAACTTGTGAGTGAGAGCAATCTGGGACACAGGCTGCCTCAAACAGAGCCACTCAGAAATCTGCATCAAAGGCAGGACTTGGCCAATCTCTCCCCTTGTCATTTGTAACAGGCAGCAGGACTGTGTCAGTGCTGAAATAACAGTGAATGTGGTATCTCAGTAGCTCACACATTTAGGAGTACTGAGGCTACTCATAAAGAAGCATAGTAAGAACATATGAAAGTACTGGTGTTTAATTGCTTAAAACAAGGAAGTCGCTAAAGAATGCAGAAATGGCCAGTGCTGACATCTCAGGAGCATTTCATTTCTCACAGCAAATAACAATCTAGACTGACAAGTACCTGCTCTGTATTCAGCTGAATTTAACTTAATTCAGGAACACTGAAAGCTTTGGGGATGCCCTTGCTTTTGGCAGTCCCTGTCACTTGTCCTTAGATGTCCAGATCTTGCATTGCCTGGAAGAGGCCTGCAAGTCCAGCAGAGGTGTTCTGGGCACTGCACACCTCTGGCAGCACCTTGGCTTTGTTACTGTGCTTTGATGTCCTTACCACAGACACTGACCTGACATGGGACAAAGAGAGAATGACAAAGTTATAGGAGAGATAAGGGACTCCATTTTGCGTTCCCTGTTGTCATAATCAATTTTACACCTGTCAATTTCTTTCCAGAAGGCAGTGGTCTGGGGAAATTTGGATCTGATAAGGCTTCTTCTGAGCAGCAGTCAGAAGAGATATGGGAGCAGCACAGGCAGAGCAGCAGGATGGGCATGCAACTCTTGCATGTGCTCTAAGCTTGGCTCAGGCTAACAAGGACAGCTTCATTGCAAGGCTTGTGAGTAAAAACATTCTGCAATCCATGATGAAAGTTAGATCAAAGCCTTATCTAGATCCTCTAGATTGATCTAGGCATTAACATGTCCTCTTGAAGTTTGTTGATACCATATCTTTATCTCAACTAGAGCAAATGTGACTAACCACAAAGACTTTCAGAGTGGAAGTTCATCATGGAAGTAAGGGATTTTCAGAGTTTTGCAGACTCCTGTAATATACTCTGTCTGGTATGGCAGCAAGAAAATATTTGTCTTGTGCAGTCTCACAACAACATTTGAGTATTTCCATCTCTTTTTATACTCAACTGCCTTAATAAAAAAGAAAATGCCACATCTTATAGAAGAAACTGAGGGATGGCACAGCTATGATTTATTACTACTTGTTATAATAAGAAGGCTGGCAGAAGGGACCCTTCTGCCATTAGACCAGTGACTCTAATTTTGCTTGTGAAATGACAAAGAAAAGGCAGCATGGGAAGAAAGAACTGTTGAAAGGCTGTGAAAAGTATAAGTAAAGTTAATCTGACTTCGAATTCCAGACATCTGTTCTGATTCTGAAGCTTTAGTTGAGGTGATAAATGACCTCCACTGGTAAATCTGAATATAGCTATACCACATGAATGTGCAATCAGTTTTCAAGCTTTTGCCTGAGTAAACAGCAATTTATTTGAAATAGGTTGCAAATCAGGGATTTTTGATTAGCCACTAGAAAAAGTCTCAGATATTGCTTCCAGACTATTGCATTGGATGCTTCAATGCCTTTGAAAATATGAGCTTGTGCCTGAGCACACTGAGCTTGCTTGGGTCACTATTTTATTTAAGTGAGTATTTTGCCAAAGATAAAAAGCCCCTCATATGTGAGAATTCCAGCATGACAAAATAGCGTTTTGTGACCTCTGACCATTTGTTTGGCCTATTTCTTACAAAGCAAGTCGAACCACTCTCTGATCATCTTCAGAGAGAACACTGGCTGGACTTTGAATTGCAAACAGCTATGTGATGTAGTTTAGGGTGAGAACAGCAAAGCTGTATCTCTGCTGGCCCAGTGCCAGGTCACCTGGTTTGTAACCTAAGAGCAACTATTTCTAGTAAAATTTAATTGCCAGAGCTAGGCTTGGCTGCTGCTCCACATCACTCCTGCCAGCTGCAGAGCCACTGTACTTCCTGTTCCATATGTGCAGGGAAAAACCATCATACACAGTTGGCCCAGCATCAGACTGTGAGTTTATTCAGCCTCCACCCTCTCTCTCTCTGGCTGCAACCTTGACCAAAGTAAGCAGTCAGTCAGTTTTTCAGGTTTGTCTGATTTTTCTGCTGTGAATCCAAGGAACAATTAGGTTTTTTTCAGGGCAAGAGCAAAAGTCCTGGCCCAGGCAGACTGTTTGGTAAGTATTTTTCTGTAAGCTTTAATCACAGCCAGCACAAGTATCTATAGCTAAGGTTAAATGAAGCAGACAACCACAATATTTGCAGGTGGCAGATAGAGTGCTGTCTCCGCCACTCATGCTGTTTTGCACATATGTCTCTTTTGCTGGAAAAGCAACCTATTTGCAATGACAGTGACCCCAAAGTCTATACAATACTGTACCAAAGGTTAATCCCTTCACTCTTTGGTAGCTTCTTGGCCGGATAATCTGGTTCAATTGAATATCAGCCAGAGATTGCCCACAAATTACAAGACTAAGACTGTTTCTCTTTTGACAAAAAATGGCTGTGCTGTCTCTCCCTGATGTACTGCTGATGAAAACCAGTTTCCTTCATACCTCATATTATAGAAGGAATTTACCTTTGATCACCAAATTAGTCACCATGCATGCATGCAAAAGAAACCCCAAAAGATAACTACAAAAGAAAACCATTTAAGGACCTTCTGGAGGATCAAGGCATAAAACCAGATTCTGATTATCAACCCATGGCAATTGCATTAAAATGTGGGTCTGTGAGCCTTTCTTCAGCATTTCATAATTGTAGATCCTGAGTAGTTTTTTGATAGATAAATATGCAGCACCTAGTAAGTAGATACCACATGGTAACTACAGGGGCAATTAGTCATCCATATCACATTCCATCAAATGTGTTGCATTTTATTAATGTAACTGTGCCCAGGACATTGCATCTGGCTTCTGGTTTATGTTTCACCACTTCCCTTTCACATTCTGAGTCAAGAGTACAAGTGTCTTTGAGGCTTTTGCAGAAGTCCCTTACCCCGTTTTAGGGTGATTACATCACTCCTATTCCCTTTCTTCTGCTATGGAACATTCCTCTTTTTTCTGTCTTCCTGCTGCTACTGAAGAGCTGCAGTCACTGACCTGCACTGCTCATTATGGGTTCCCAAGACAGAGGTGATGCTCGGATGCATGTGGCATAGATGACCTTTGGGTCTGAGGAGTGGTTGATGGTCTCTGCTGCCATTGATCCAGGCAGTGCCCAGTGCCTCTACGGAGTGAGTGCAGCCACTCTGTCATGCCCATGGCCAGGCAGGGATGCCCTCTCACCAGCACCAAGGTTGTTTTCCATGTCCCGTTGGCTCTGGACCCCTTCCCACACCTTCCCCCCATCCATCCTGTGTTACTCCTCAGCTGGGTCACTCACAGGAATAATGGTAGCAGCTGGTGGCACCGGAGCACTGTCCTCCTCAGGGACATCAGGTCTGAAGGAACTGGGGTACTGCTGAAGGGACAGGAAGCTGAGGGGGCTGGGGTCAGCTGAGGGGATGGTGGGGCAGAGAGGACTGAGAGGAGGTGGGGGGGATGAGGTGTCTGGGGTAGCTGAGAGGGATTGCAGAGGCCGGAGGGCTGAGGGATGGCAGGGGCAGAGGACTGAGAACATTAGAGTGTGGGCTGAGGAGGCTGAGGGGATGAGAGGAAACTGATGATGTAAATACTCAAAAAACATATTGTTTGTAGTATCTCAGTTGTGATGAGAAACTGAGACCTATTGTTTAGAGTTTCATAAACCATAAAGAAGTTTTCTTACTAATGAGAGAAGCTGCTCAACCAAGACAGCAGGCTGTGAGCCAGCTCGTAAGTCATGTCTTCAGGTGAACTTGTGGCCGTGAAAGGCTAAAGTGAGGTGGGAGCCATCCCCAAATAACCAGCAGAGACCCTCTTGAGACCATTCCCCAAATTGTATACACATGCCCAACTATGAGATGTACAGCTTTGTATATGTAAATAAGTTCTAAGAAGGGGAATGAGAATTCTGGAACTATGCTGGCGTGTGCTAGGAGGAGTGCACCCAGCCCTGAAATAAAGCAATGCCTGCTTTCTAAAACTGAAATGACAGTGTAGGAGAGTTGTATTCCTCCCGACCGTTCGGTGAGGCTGAGGGCAGTGGGGGCTGGGCTGGGCGCGCTCCGGGCTGAGGGGCCCCGGGGGGCGGGGCAGGCGCCGGCACGAGCCGCGGCCGTTTTGGCGGCGGGGCGTTGTGCGCGCGCCGGGGCCGCGTGCGGCGGCAGTTGTGGCCAGGCGCGATGGCGAGGCCGCCGCTGCCGGCTGGTCTGCGCCCCGCCGCCGCCGGCCTCTGGCCCCGCTGCCGCCCTGTCGTTCCCCGGCCCTGCACCTTCCCCATGAAGCTGTGGCTGCTGGTCAACAATCCGTGCGTCCACTCGGTGCGCTGGGACGCCCGCGGTGAAGGGCTATTCATCGACCAGGGACTCTTCGAGCAGGAGCTGCTGAGCGTGGGGCCCAGCGCCGCCGGGGAGGAGGAGCTCTTCAAAACCAAGAACTTCGGCAGCATCATCCGCCAGCTTAACCTGTATGGGTTCCACAAGCTGACGGTGAGCCCGGCCAGCAGCGCGGTCGGGTCCGGGCCGCGGTCGGGCACGGCGCGGGGCGATAGCAGCTACGCTGATGGGCCCCTGCACCACTTCTGGAACCCCTATTTTCGCTACGACCGCCCCGACCTCCTCGTAAAGATCAAGAGACTGACCAAGGCCAACAAGGAGAAGCTGGACGCTGGCCTGGAGGTGATCAGCCGCCTGCCCGACGACTTGGTGCAAATAGCTGGAAGGAGACTTGCTGCTGTGGCCCAGGTCCCTCGGCGAGGTCGGAAGGACCGGTGAGACGGGCGGGTCATGGGTGGATGTGGGAAATTGGCACTGCCTGGCGGGGAGCGAGTCACCTGCCTTTGCTGGTGGCTGCTCCCTTCACACGGTGTAAGAAAAGGGTTGCTCTTCAGGAGGGTAGATCTGCTGCCTGTAGGCACAGGAAATGTAATTAGAGATTGCTACCACTGTGCTGCCTTACATATAAATACACAAATATCGATATATGTTTCTGAATATCTATATACCGCTCACTGTGTGACTCACAGGTCCTGCTTGTATTATGTGCAATGAATGACGTGGTTCGCATGTGTTTCAGTGTGCCTGTAGACTGCCAGCAAGGACCTAAAACTAATACATATACCAGATTGTCCTTAGATAAAAGGTGCAACATGCATCCTTCGGTATGTTCAAAATATTTGTAATAAAAAAAACCAAAAAAAACCACCAAGAAGTTGCCCAAAACGCAAGTTCAGTGTGCTTTGAAAATGAAGAGGCCAATCAAAAGAAAATACTGCAGCAGTTCTGCTTTTTGTATCTTGTATTTTCAGCTGTGGGAAACCATATACAACGTGGAGAAGAATGGAGAGCAGTAAGGAATCAACTTTTAAGATCAACTTTAGGAACACAAACAAATTGTTCAGTGTACTCAAATTCAGGAAAAAAGATCATAGAAAAGTCAGTTATTGTCTCAATAAAATGTTGCTTAATGCAGTATGCTAAGAGCTATTCAACATACCAGTTTTCTAAAATGAGAATTGTTAAGTAACAATCACATGAACTGAAAATATATCCATGGATACTTGCTGTTGCCTACAAATAATATTTCATCAGGCTGTCTTTTTTGTTTATTTTGTTTGAAATTAGGTTCTGATCGTATTTGACATCACTCACGTTACATAGCTCTTGGCTATTACTTTCTGATAACACTAAGATGCGCTAACATGAGGCCTGCATTAAATAGCTGAAAGACTTTTTTCACCTTTGATCCAAAGGAAAGTTCCCCTGCCCATGGCATCACAGATACAGCACAATTACCTGGGCCATAACTGTGATGGCTGAGGATGGCAGGATACTGATCCTGCAGCCCAGCAGAAACCGATCTGACATTAGTGCCCTGCATTAACACAGCAACAGGAAAGAGATGAGATAATCCAGAAGATCTTCCTAATTTGGGAATTGGAATGAGGTCAGAGAGCCTAGAGTTTTTGTAAAGCTTGTGCAAAAGGCTATGTCTGATTCACATAATGAAGGAAGCTGTTTCCCTGCAATATGTACAGACTGGTTGTGGTCAGCACCTCCTCATTGCTCTCAGCTCCATATGTTCATACCCAAATCTTCAGTCTGTGTTGTCATCTCTTTCCTCTAAGACCATTTTATAATCGTGAGGAGCAAACGAAACTAAGAGGAGTAAGACATAGCACCTCAAACCAGCAAGGCTTTTTTCAAGGTTTAAGTACAGTACCCAAACAGGCACCTAATTCACAGCCTGAGGTGTCCTCCCACAAGTTTACTATTGCAAGTCAATGAGTCTTGGTGCTATGTAAGCCTACTGTGGGTCCTTCACATCTCACTGTTGCTGTGCCATACTTGGAAAGAAAAGCTGGAGCAATTTATGTAAAACTTAATGTGTTCAGAGCAGGTACTATAAGAAAGAGTTCTATGGCTTTTGCAGTTCTGTGGTTCAGATTAGATAATCATAATGCTGCTTTCTGGGCTCAGCTCCCTTGAATCAGAGCTAAAAATCACATATATGATGTCCTTTAAATAAAGATTTAGAAGTCTAATCGCTGCCATGCAGTTAATCAGTTGTAAGTTACTGACTTGTTTTGGGATTTTTTCCCCCAGTGTCCTCATAGTGGACATAAATTAAAAACTTCTCACCAGCACCGTCTTTCTGCATTTTACCTGGAGTGGTCACAGCAAACCCCTGCATGAAGAAGACAAATTAATGAAATTAACATGAACCACAGTTACTGTGCCTTTGACATGGTAACGGCCTTTAAAAGTATCAAACTACATTCTCAGTGACACATTCCTCTTTTGGGGGAGTCACTCAGAGCTTGAATTGTACTTAATGCAAACGTATTTTCTAAAGTAGAGAGAAAGGAAAGGAATGGGAGGGTTTCTCAGTCTTTTAAAAAGCACACAGAAGAGAGATGTCTAAAGGAAAATGCAAAATGACAAATGTTGCATACTGTCATCGCAGCAAAAACACATCTTACTTCGTGCTGCAAGTGGGAACAGCAACTGGCAAGTACAGTTGAAGTGTGTTTAAAAATAAAAACCATCAGTGTACCAGAAAGTTTTAAAGTGTAGTATCATCAACGAATCTTGGAAACCTACTATGCAGGGGACCACTTACAGCCACAGGAAACATCCTATCTGTCTGCTCAGGGGGCAGAAACATCATGAAATGACAACAGCCACAACAGAGTGAGCACAGCCAGTGCTAGAAGAGGGGAAAAGACAATGGCCAGACTCCAGAAACACCAGAAGCCTGGGAAGGAAAGCCTCTTCTAAAAATTGAGGCAAATCAGACGCATACAAGAAGAAATGCTTATCTGAATTGGAAATAAATTTAAAGAGACACTGGTGGCCCTACACTGTGTCTAGGACTGCAGCCATCCAGCAAAAGTTCTGCTCTGCCTCACTGTCTGCCAAGTAATGGTGTGCTCCTTCTCCTGAAGCCCTTGACAGTGCCACTGTCAATGCTGTGACATTCCTGTCTTTCATTCACCCAAGTCCTTGTAATACAGCAAAGTGAGCAGAGTTCACTTTGACCTGTGACCCGCCCTGAGGGACCAGGTTGCTTAGGGATGATGCAATGGCTCTTGTTCTGCCTAATTAAATCCATATTGTTCCTGCATATTGTGATATGTTTATCCTGCTGCATGTCACCAGTATGGCATCTGAGTGGCAAACAAGTTGTGTTTGCCACTGATCCATGAAGATACCAAGAAGCAGAAGCACAATGGCTCACTCAGTGCCAATTCAAGTTTTTTGGCTGATTTATATTGCTTTCTTTCAGCTTCTTTAAAGTCAGCCACTTCTGAGTAATAGTGTACCCTCAGCTCATAATTGGAGATCTAAAAGTAGGCTAATAGGTGAATGACCTGAGGGAAGGATGGATGGATGGATGGATGGTTGGATGGATGGATGGATGGATGGATGGATGGATGGATGGATGGATGG
>CM031878.1:26151581-26175738 GCA_018697195.1 Certhia americana | reverse complement strand
TGGATGGATGGATGGATGGATGGATGGATGGATGGATGGATGGATGGAAGGATGGATGGATGGACGGACGGACATGGATGAATAGGAGAATGAATAGAATATTTTCTCCATCCCTAAAACATTATTCCAGCACAGTGAACTCCTGTAAAAGCATACTGTATACCATCTGATCTCATGAGACTTCTGCCAAAATGCAGAGGGAAGGGAGAAAAACTGTGAGACATTAGTCTCTGTTTTAAAAGGAAGGGATCGTTCTTTGGTGACATTAACTATTGCTGTTCCATTGATTTCTTTACAAAAAGCTGAAATTCTAGTTTAAAAAAAGGAAGAGACTAGTGAGAGATTTAAAAAAACAATTGGTGTGGCTAGAAAATTGATGCCAAACTTACCAAGTTTAGAAAACTCAAATATCTAAGAACATAAAAACATTCAGTTAAATTTTTTTTTGATGGAGCAGTCACAGTGTTGCCCTCTAAACGTCATTTAATCTGTATTCTGTGTTTGAATTAAGACATTTATAACCCCCAAACTAGCTAGTGTACAGTATCCCATTTTAGGTTTTCTACCTCCCAAGAGCAAGAATCAAAATGTAGGCAGTAAATGCTTTTAGATAAAGGACTTGTCTCTTTGGTAATCTCTGTGCAGGACATTTCCAGTGGCCGAGCTGATGTGTGGTCATGTGTTCTCCCTGGAAAAGAGAGACATAAGTTGGATGAGCAACAAGACAGAAAGACAAGGGAGGTCAGGAGGAGTTTGTTAGGCTTCCAGAGGAAGAAGCAGGGACATACCTGCACACCACACTATGAAGGTGCAGAAGCAAAACTCACACCTGGACATCTGTAACAGGCAAGGCTTCTTAGTTTAGACAAATTGCCAGCAGGGATAAGAGCAACATGAAGAAACATCCTTAAGTACCAAAGAAGAAGTTGGTATGTCCCTTACTTATTGAACAGTCTGTTGCTGACCTGTCTGCTGCAGGTCCATTCATCAGGGGCAGACTTACATCAGAGAACAGTATTTGAATGGTCTCAGTGACATTTTGGCTCTACTTGAGGTCAGTGGCCAAAATGATATTAGGCTCAAAAAGGTTAATTCTCACCTTCAACCTGTAAACCATTTATAAAATCATTTATTAAATACAGCTCTTTAAATTGTTGGGCTGCTTAGTGTTTTCACTGCCATGTGTGCTCGACATTAATAAAAATGTCATGGAATCCAGCTGGTGGAAGAAATGTAACTTTGTTATGGTGTGCCTGATGACAAAAGGATCATATACTTCCCCCAAGATTTGACCGTCCCACTTGAAAATAGACAAAGCAAAACTGCACTGTCTTTTTTTTTTCTGAAATGTAAAAATCACAACAGCAGGTTTTGTTTCTGAAGAACTCATTTTGAATTCTAGTTTGGAATTCCAAATGTTCATTAGCTTTAAATCAACACTGTTTAGGATCTTGATCAATATTACAAATAATTCTGTTGAAATAGTGGCATTTTTTTTGTTATTCATTAGTATCAGCCACTGGACTGCCTAGATCTTATTTTTTTTGTTTTGCTTCAGTTATGTGAATTGTCTGTAATTGCACCTATGATAACTTACTGTAATTAAGGTAACTACTGTCTTTATTTATAAATCTGTTATTAAATTTATTAGCATTATGATTAGAAAAAGAATGGATAAATATTCACTTACAACTAACAGAATAACTAAATGGAAAGAAAAAGAAAACCATTTTTAACCGCACAATGCCTCTGTGAGGGGATAAAACAGTACAAGTAAAGTTTAAAGGTGAAATATGAGACAAGCCATAATGTAAGCTCCATAGGACATTCTGTCTGTTTTACTGTAAACATTTGATTATGTCCAGCCCCTACACTAGAATAGTATCAATACAAATTGCAAAAGACAGCTTCTGAGAATTTGAAGGCATGTTGAAATTTGTGCATTGAAAGTTTGTGTCCAAGAAAAACAGAAAAAAAAAAAAAAGAAAAATCCATCTCACTGCTTAGCCTAATGAAATTACAGTAAGGAAAATAGGTTGTGGTCATCTTTGCCAGAACAGAATACAGATTGGAGTGCAGTAGGCCACTGCCATACTGTGGTAGAACAGAATTTGAGTGGGAAGGGACTTACCTTTGAGGCTTAAAGACAATTCTCACAAGAACAGAAAGCATTGGCAATCCCTTGTCTGTGTACACAGCCCAGGAACACAAAAGAAGGAACTTTCCAGAACAAAAAGGTTAATACTTTTAAAGCAACTAAAAATTAAGTCCTGTAAGGCAAAGTGTAAATGTATTCCATTGACTGCTGAAGCTGTTAGTTGCACAGTAACACTGGTGGAGTCCTAACCTGGAACAAACGTCACGAGGGCTCTGAATGAACAGACAGACAAATACACACATTGAGAGCTTTAATCAAAAGACATGTGAGGAGCCAGTTTAGTTTTGTTATGCCTCAACAATGGACCTCAGAGGTACATGGGGGATGGGTTGCGCATGTGCCAGCTGCACGAGGCACCTAGAAGAAGCCTGTCTCTGGGAGAACCTTGCCTGGCAGCACCTCACATAGGACAAGCAGTAGGAGACATTGAACTCTCCAGAGGGGCTTCTCCAATCCGATGGCGAAAGCTTGGACTGGGCCATTGGTCTGCTGTTGGCAAGCTGGCTTTGGGCAGGGCCAGGGGCATAAATAGTAACTGCGTGAGAAGTGCCCTGTGCTTTTCGAAGCTTGCTGTTTGTGGGGTTTTGTCTTGGGGCTTTTTTGAAACTGTGCTTTTGCTTTTGAGGCTTAGTTTTTTGAGACTTGCTTTTCGAAACTTGCTTGTGAGTCAGGATATTTTGAGTCTTATGGTTTTTGCCCTGGCCCCAGCCTGCCTTTTGGCTCTCCTGCCCTCGCCGGCCCTTGCTCAGCCCTGCGTCTGTCCTGCTGTCCTGCGTCCCTTACCCACGCCCTGCCTGCTTCATCTCCACGGCCCTGCCTTGGCCCCCTGTGTCCAACCCTGCTGCCCCGCTGCAGCTGCGCTGCGCCCCTCCAAGAGCTGTGCCAGCTGGTTGAGCCCCAGACCTGTGCACTAGCTGCCCACACACCCCCACCACATGGATGGCAACAACACTTCCCTGACCCACTGGTTCCAGCGCCCTCTTTTCCTCTGTCCTCTCTCTCCCCTTGGCCCCATTCCTTCTCCATTTTCCTTCCTCCTTTTCTGTCTCTTCTAGCCCCCATTCGTTTGGCCTCCAGAAAAACAAAACTCATTTTCGTTTTCATTCCAGTAAATAGTTTGCATATACATTGTTTGTGTTGTTTGACGTAATTCCATTCCTGACCATCCATTACTAAAAGAACAACTTGCAGTTCCCCACAGTGGAATGTGATAAGTGCCCCAGATGGATCAGCGCCTAGGGCTGTGCTGCAGATGCTCATAGGGCCATGGGTGTCTAGGCACTGCAGACTCCAGGACTATGGCCCCACTGGCTACATGGACTTCAAGGAGCAGCTGTGCAAGTTTATTTCAAGAGCCTCACCTGTGACGGCAAGCTCAGCAGGTGGGATTTTTACAGCCACCTCAAGGACTTCTGAGGTTTTGGGGGGATCTGTTCTGTTCTCACTGTGGCTGGGCTCAGGGGACAGGAGGGACTTCATCCTAGCCCTGAAGTTTGGAGGGTGGGAAGTGTTTCCTCAGTGTGGGAATGCATCTTGGTTTTGTCTTGTTTATTATGATTGGTTTTACATGGTTCATATAACTCCTTCTGGAGAGAGAACAAGCCTGGATCCTGACCTGTACTAGAACACAATGCTGACTCCTGGGGGTAGGTGCTCCCTGATCTGGGGCTGTAGGGTAAATTATAGGCTGGGCTGGAAGGATGTGCAGGCTTGGGAAAAGGGAGACCTGTTGGCCTGGGAGAGGGCTGAGGTGATTACTTCCCTACAGACCTGGAGACACCTTCAGGGGATAGGGGCAGGGACTGGGGCAGGGACAATTGTTAGCCTACTGACTGCTGACGTGTGGTGGAATGGCAGCAGTATGGCTGTGGACACCCCACTGCATGAGAACCGTCTTCCTGTGGATGCTGGTTTTGGTGGGACTCCAGGGACAATGACACACCCCCATTGCCTCAGACCATGGTGTGGTGACACCTCTCCATGGGACAGCCAGGGTAATGACACACCTTTTGAAGGGTATGTCTGGGCTCATCGTGACTCTTACGTCTGTGACACCTCATCCCTCTCTCTCTGGGATATCCCTCTTCGGGACCAGAGCTTTTCTGGAGCCTCAGGGCTGTGACAAGCTCCACTTTTGGGAGAACAGGCTTGGTGGGACCCTCAGGGCTCCGGCAGCACTCCTGCCAATGCTGTCCCCTCAATTGATGTGGTCACCCTATCCCTGAAAGGGGTGCAGGTCCTTAGCATAAGGGGTTCCCCCTTCTGTCCCAGGCAAGTGTCCTCCCAGTCATCCTTGCTTCAGTCATCCTTGGTGTGACAGTCCTCCCTGTAATTTCCTCAGCTTCCTGCTGAGTCAACGCCATTCCAAGACACTCTGGTGGCAGCTTGTCCAGCTGTCCTCCCAAGACCCATTCCCTGAGTAATGGGAGCCTATTTTTCAGTGCTGGCATTTGCTTTCACTTTGGTTTGTGTCCACAAAGAGAATTTATCGTTGGGTGAAATCACTCTGCAGCACCTGGCTCCCTACCTGCTCCTTTCCCTGTACCTCCTAAACCCCAACACCGACATCTTTATCTTGTTGCAAGATTTCCATCCTGGAAACAGGATTAGTAAAAGTAGGAAAGATAAAATCACTTATTCTGCTTCCCTAATGTAATTCCCTTTTGCTAGAAATGTAATTTTTTTTTTAACATTTTAGTATTTATTACTATTTAGATAGGAGGAAATGTGAAATTTTGGAAGTTTTACTCACATTCATAGAACCATAAAATGGCTTGATTAGAAGGGACCCATCTAGTCCACCCCCACTTCCACTAGACTAGGTTGCTCGCAGGCTGGTCTATCCTGGCCTTGAATGCTTCCAGGGATAGCATGTTGTTCTTGTGTGAACAACAGGTGTCTGCTAGGGAAGGCAGGAGCCTCCCTTGGAATGGTAAACCCGCTCCCTCTGAATGACTATAATTTTGCAATTATGGGTGTCTCAGGCAAAGCTACGAGAATAGCAATCTCAGTTTTTACTGGTGTGTCTAACCAAGCAAACCCCGCCGTGCCAGGGCACTGACCCCAGACAGAACAGGAACCCAGCAGCAGCCCTGCCGGCCGCGGGCGCTGCCCCTCGCTGCAGTTCCGGGCACGGCCCGCAGGGGCGCTGCGGGCTCACGGCGGGCACGGCCCGCGCGGGGATTCCCCCGCGCCGGCAGGGGGCGCTGTGGCGCGGGCAGCGTGTGGGGATGGCGGCCGGGCCCAGGCGGGAAGGGATGGGAGAGAGGCTTTGCCTCACAAACCAAACCCCCCTGGGGCAGCCGACACTGGTGTCCCAGCAGGACTCAGAAACAGCAAGCTGGAACGGCAGGAATGAGCAAAAATCCCGGGGTGGTGGATGAGATGTCTCAGAAGGTCTGGAGCTGTGGCTGGAACTGTGGGATGTGCTGGCAGGGCAGGGGATGTGTGGCTGCAGCACAATGAAAACTCGGAGCAGTGCAGAGAAGCAGCAGGGGTGGGACAGTGGTGGCCTGGCTCCCAGCAGGGCAAGGAGAGACAGGCTCAGGATCCCAGGCACTCGAGGAGATGGGGATAGGCCCCTCTTTTAGTGAGGTGGGTGTTAATAATGTCCCAGTTCAGTGGCTGCCCTTACAGACAAAGGCTCACCCCAGGGCAGAAGAAAGGACCAAGCTGGGCTCTGGCAGCAGCAGCAAATTCCCTTCCCCAAGGAGCAGCTGCAATCACTCGTCCTCATCCAATGCTGATCAAGAGCAGGTGACTAGCCACTGCCCCCACCCCTTTACCTGCACAATTCTCATGGTATCCCTCCTCTTGGGATCTGGAGAGAAACCTCCAGATCAGAAAATGTGTAAACAGATGCCCTCCTCCCCTGAGCTCGACCACTTCTTTGTTTATTTCTTTATGTACCCAGTTTTAGTGTTTCCTAACAATTTATGACAAAAAATTCTATAAAGGAAAGAAAAGGAAAGAAACCTAACCCCAACAGACATCTACAGCTTTTCTGGGCAACCTATTCAGTGCCTCACCACCCTCACAGTAAAGAATTTCATCCCAGCGGTTAATCTAGACCTACCCTGGTTTAGTTTAAAGACATTACCCCCTTGATAATATTCTAAGATATCACATGTCCTCTGTAATAAGCAAGACTGCAGTATCATAGCTGCTGAGTTGTTAAGGCCCACCACTGACAAATTTTCAGATGACACCAAGTTGGAGCTGAGTGTTGATCTGCTGGAATGTAGGAGGGCTCTGCAGAAGGACCTGGACAGGCTGGATCAATGGGCCAAATCCAGCAGTGTGAGGTTTAACAAGACCAAGTTCTGGGTCTTGCACTTTGCCCACAACAACTCCAGGCAGAGCTCCAGGCTGGGGACAGAGTGGCTGGACAGTGGCCAAGCAGAAAGGAACCTGGGGATACTGGACATGAGCCAGCAGTGCCCAGGTAGCCAAAAAGGTCAATGGCACCCTGGCCTGTACCAGCAATAGTGTGGGCAGCAGGACCAGGGCAGGGATTGCTCCTCTGTACTTGGCACCTCAAATCCTGTGTCCAGTTCTTGACCCCTCAATTTAGGAAGGACATTGAGGTGCTGGAGCATGTCCAGAGAAGGGCAGCAATGCTGGTGAAGGA
Source organism: Certhia americana (assembly GCA_018697195.1). Classification (NCBI taxonomy): domain Eukaryota; kingdom Metazoa; phylum Chordata; class Aves; order Passeriformes; family Certhiidae; genus Certhia; species Certhia americana. Next base: position 26,168,950 of record CM031878.1, on the reverse strand, counting down.
TTTGGAGCACAGGTCCCATGATTAGCAGCAGAGGGAGCTGAGGTTGTTTAAGAGGCTCAGGGGTGAGCTGATCCCTCTTTACAGCTCCCTGAAAGGAGGGTGTAACCACATGAGGGTTGGGCTCTTCTCCCAGGCAACCAGTGACAGAATAAGAGGACACAATCCTACCCTGTGCCAGAGGAGGTTTAGGTTAGGGAGGGAGGACATTAGAAGGCATTTCTTCACAGGAGAGGTGATTGGGCATTGGAATGGGCTGCCCAGGCATGTGGGGGTGTCATTGTGCATGGAGGTGTTTAAGGAAAGGCTGGATGTGGCACTCAGTGCCAATGGTCTGGTTGACAAAGTGGTGTTTGGTCATAGGCTGGCTTGATCTCAAAGGTCTTTTCCAATCTAGTAGATTCTGTCATTCTGTGAAGATGAGAATAGAAAAGTTAGTCATCAGGGGCCATACCTGAATGTGCAAAGACATTCAAATTAATTACTGGACAGTAAAATACCCCATAGGGTCCTGCTATTGGTAAAGATCCATCACTAAGGAAACAAGGTCACCATAGTTTTAGAAAAAGAAGCTAACCTGAACAGCAGGACATTTCAGAAAGGAAAATGTGTGTCAATGCACATGCTAAATACACTCTTTCAGTACAAGAAATATTTGAGCCAGGGATGTTTTTCATGTTATTGTCTTGTTCTGTACTAAATGAGAACTTGTCATTTCAGAAATAGGACACTTTTCTTTTAAAAGTGTCTCAATCTTGGTTTTAGTATGGATTTCTTATCTCCTTAGTCCATGTCTTTATTTTAAAAACTAACCTATTTATTTTTCTGGCTGTGTATCACGATTCACATGTCAACAGAACACATTGTTCCTCAACCCTGCTATTTGCTATGTGCCTGTACTGAAAGTACTGTAAATTTAGAGGACTTTTTTGATACTGGTAATGCAGTTAAAGTGTATAGGAATCTTAGATTGCAATATATCATAACACGAAATAGTCCAGTTCGAACTACTTGGTTTTTAAGCATGTTTATTATCAGTGTGGGTTACTGAAGGGCATAGCATGTTTTATTTCTTTGCAGGTTTTTTTCTTTAAAACTTGGTAGTTTTGCACCACTTAAAATCATATTTTAAGTTCTAGTTCTGAATTCTCAATGTTCACTGTTGCAAGAACAGGTAATAAATGTATTGCATTTGTCCTAGTTTTGGCTGGGATTTTATTCCCAGCAGCTAGTGCTGTGTTTTGTCCTGCTGCTAAGCATATATAACAATACCCCAGAAAGGCAGTTCAGAGACCTGTGCAAGAGTGCAGGCAAATGTAGTGTGAGAGAAAAAAGAATAAATCTTATGGCACTCATGCTTCCTCTTTAACCTTTCTTATTATTTGGGTCTGGTTGTTTAAATTATTTAGTAGAGACCATGCTTGTAAGTAAGATTCCCTAAAGAAATTGGGGAAAGAATTATTTTTGAAAAAAAGTTATAGAAGAACAGTGGATAAAGAAAATATCATTGCTAGCACAGTGCCCAGAGGTTCAAGTTACAATAGTAAAGCATGTAATTACATATCATTCCTCATGTCCAACAGAAATGCCATTATATTATATAAGTATATAATATAAAAAAATGTACTGTAGGGACCACACAAAAATCAAGCTACAGGGAACAATCATCTCTGGCAAGTGAATGATTTCTTAGTAATTTTAGTCTACAACTTACTGTTTAGTATCATTTAAAAAAAAAGAGGTATGATGTGTTGGCCATTTTCTCCTGTAGTAATAAGATATCCTCAAAAAGATGTGCAGGAGTGTTTATAGCACAAATGCAGTTCCTCAAGGAAAATGCAGTCAGGAATCTCTCTTACTGCTATGGATTCTGCATTATAGAGGCATCTCAATGCTGCTGCTGGATAATGGTGGCTTATGAATTCTCTGAATAGATTATAAGATTTAATTTTTTTCTGCTTGAAAATTTCCATCCTTATACTGCAATAAAAATGTTGGAGCAATAATATCATCCTGCTTTAGGAAAACTGATTGACATTGTGTTTTTTCTCAACTCACACTGCATGTATTTATGAGACTGAAAGGGAAGTGAGAGCAGCTATGAAATACAAGCTCTTGAAAAGGTCTTAGTCATAATTTTCCCAAAGGAATTTTCTTTCTCAGTGCATAGATAACACATAGCAATGAAAATTCAGTGTTACTCAGCCCTACAGTTCTCCTATTACTCAGAGTTAATATTTTACTTAAGAGCCACTAGTTATGATATCATTACCATAATAATGGCAATTTATAACTCATTCGGCATTTCGTAACAATAACAAGGAATTCTCAACTTGGCTTATATATGATGAGACTTCTTGAGATAGATAAACTTTACCTGGCTGGTATGATAATTTATGTATGGAAGTAACATCAGAAATGAGTAATGTCTGTGGTAGCTGATAGCTCTGAACTGTTTGTTAGGTATAGCTCTGCTTCCTAAAGGACAAAATTGTGTGTCTGTGCATGTGTGCATTCCAAAGAGCCAGATACACCAACACAGACACAGAGATTTACAGTTGCCATGAACACACCAGACTGGCATAGACAGATCAATGCCTTTACTAGCACCCAAGTACACATAACCACCCCCTTCATGATCATGAACACAGTCCAGTCCTTTTCTGCCTTTCCAGGTGATCTGGATTGGATGTTTTCAAGTTAAACATGAATACACCTTCACTCCCTATAAGCACAGCATGTTTCTCAAAAAACAGTATAGAAATAAATTGAAATGTTTCCATTGTATTATCTGCGGCTGGATATCGAGTTCCTTACCCAGTCCTTGGTGCAAAGCTTGGATCTTTCTACGTACCATGTCTCCTGGGTCATGAAAGAGTCAATTTTTTCCCCTGTGCACTGCACACACACAAACAGACTGGTCACACCAGTAGGCAGCCTAAGACACTTTGCACTTCCAACTCCTGTTTTAAGATCTGTATGCCCCTGTTTGCTCTGTGACCTGTGTTGCCTTCTTTGCTGCACCGCTGCCCTCCTCTCTGAGCAAGCAGTTCCAGTCCTTTGGACTGACTCTTTTCTATTGCACCCGATGCCTGTCCTCAGCCTCATTTTGCATGTACCAGATGTGGAAGTCCTTGCCTTGCAGGGGACTGAAAACACCATTAACAGTGAAATAGGCAACTTTATTTCCACGAGTCAGATTCAGGGTTTGTGTGCACACAGAGGAGAAACACTAGCAGAATAGAGCAGGCTTTAGGCACTGAGGCTGCCTTTGGATCAGCAGGCATTGCCCCAAAAGAAAATGGTCATGGTCCACTGCAGCCTGCACTGGATCCTGTTCATCCTGCTTCTCTAGTGAGTTTTCTCCTTAGGGCCTGAAGAACCTCATGCACCTGAGTGAAATATTCCACCAGCTTCTGGAGTGAAAATGGGCGGGAGCTAAACCTGTTCAATGGTGTTGGTATTGGCCTTGGCTTTTGAGGGGGGGTTAGGGCAGTTATAGAATGTCTTGATGCCCTTCTGTCTGGCTGCGGGTCTATCTGGACCAGAATCCAGTCATAGAAGTGCTGAATGGAGGTGTAGACTCCAGGCTGGTTTGCTCTTGCACAGCCTTTTCCCCAGCTCATCACACCAATGAGCCAGAAGAAGGCAGCGTTGTTATCTTTGCACACCAGAGGACCACCGCTATCACCCTGCAGTGGAGCAAGAGAGGAATAAGGTAATGTTGGGTGGCTGCTGTCAGTACCAGAACTGTTCCCTTCTCTCTCGCAGCCCTTGACAGAGCTGTATTCCTGGTAGAGGAAGTCTCAGCTCAGCTGCTGGAGCCTCCAGAACTTTGGCAGGGAGCAGGTCAGGAGCTTGTGCAGTAGGGCTCTCTCTCATCTCCTCCTGGATGTGCAGAGGATGGATGCTCCAGGGTTGGCATCTGGACCTCTGGACTGCCAAGAGCACTAGTGGTGCTTTCTGCATGTAGTGGCAGCCCTCTGGGACACTGGGGTCACTAGGCAAGGACATGCAAATGGAGAAGGGAAGGGAAGCCCTAACAGTGGTGTGCAGCTGGCACTGCGATGGTGGCTGGCTGGGCAAAGCACACCCTGGATTGTGTTGGCATGTTGCTGCTCAGGCTGCCTGTGTTGCTGGGGGCTGAGTGGCTTGTCTCACATTCCTACCTGGCAGGGTTTGATGCCACCCACTGCGTAACCAGCGCACAAGTTTTGAGTGTGGATGTCCCCTGTGTACCAGAAGCTGCTGTTACAGAGCTGGACATCAATGAGATGGACCTTGGCCTCCTGCAGGACATCACTTGGCCTTTGAGCTGTGAGCGCAGAAAGAGATGAGCATTTGGCAGTTCCTTGGCTGTTTCCCCTCCCCTGTTGGGGGTGAAGCCCTTCCCTAGTGCTTCCATGGGGTTTTCAAAGCAAATACCATGTTGCTCTGCTTTCCCTCTTCTGTCTGGCTTTGGGGAGTGGTCCAGGACTACCTCTCCAGAAGTAGACACCCTGCAGCCTGACTTTGGCTTCGCAGCCTGACTCTGGCTTCAGCCTCTGCTATTGGGAAGCCCAACACATCTCCCTGGTGTGCCATGTTTGCCTTCAGGGCATGTGTCCTTTTTGGAAACTTACCTCTTGTAGTGGTAGAACCCCATCCAGCAATGTAACAGGTTTTCAGCTCCGACACTTTCAGTGTGGCATCAGGCACACAGCCCAGCTGTACGTAGTGGCTGCACATGACAGGCTGATCCAATTTCAGCAAGGCAATGTCGTTCTTCTTCTCACCAGGAATATAGTGTTCATGAACCCGTAGCTGCTTAACCTGACGCACTTGCACCTCAGGGCCTAGCTGAGTTAACCGTGTGGCTCCAGTCACCACGTGCCACATGTTGCTGTTCCTAAGAGGCACATGGAGAAAGAGGTGAGAGGGAGCAGAGCCATGCTGCAGCAGTACAGGAGTTCCCTGCCCTCTGCTTTGCAAGTCAGAGAAGGAAGCACTGTGTATGACTGCCTTAGGATGACTTAGGCTCTGAGAATATTGACCTAGAGGCTTCTAGGAAGCAGTGGCAAGAGCACAGAGTATTCTCCTGAGTAGTCCCTCAGCTTGAGTCTGTAGTGCCCAGGCATGTACTGCAGGGAAGCAGAATGGGAGTAGCCCATGGTGCTGCCAACAGAGTACCTGCTGGTGTTCTGGAGATATACCTGTTCCCTGGTTCTCCCTACCTGGCATTGATGAAGCAGTGGGCAGCTGTGAGGACCCACTCTGTGGTGATGAGGGACCCTCCACAGATATGCCCTGTGCCTGGTTCCCAGGGATCCTGGATGCTGACAATCCCAGCCCAGGCTCCTGGCTGGACAGCTGTGCCACTGATGGTGTGCAGTTCACCATAGTCTGGAGCCATGGGGTCATAGTCCAGAGGAGCCATGGGGCCATAGGAAGCAGACATGGGCCAGAGACCACAGGTCCCTCTGTAAACAGAAAGTCATTGTTGTCCTGCTTGATGTGCTGCACAAGTTGAAGACCAACTTTCCTCTTCACATGCCATTGTTTGCATGGACAGCAGAGCCAGGGGATCCCATGGGGCATGAGTCTGTCCACCTCTGTTTCTGCTTGAGCCCCATAGACAAGTTATGCAGCCTTGGTACAGTCAAGAAACTGAAGTTCCTGCATGGGGCTCACGTAATTGTAGTAAGGACAGAGAGGACAGGAAATACCCTGCAAGTGTTGTCCAAACTCCTTCCAAGATGAGGCCACTTACCCACAGGTGTCCCATGTGCTGAGCACAGACCTGCACATGGCCAGTAGGACAAGGAGGCACAGCAAATTCATCACTGCCAGTGGCATGTATCAGCTGCAAGGAATGAGGGCTCTGTCAGTGCAGCATCCAAATAATGCCTGCAGTACCTTTGGTCCTGGGGCTGATGTCACAGAGCAACTGGTTCAGTGTTTAGGGCACAGTGGCCTTATGGGGTGGACAGTGGAGGGACAACATAGAGATAGGGTCATAGAATCATAGACTGGTTTGGGTTGGAAGGGACTTTAAAGATTTTATGGTTCCAATTCCCCTGACTGAATGCCTTACTACAGCAGGATGCTCAAAACCCCATCCCACCTGACCTTGAACACTTCCAGGGATAAGAACAGCTTCTTTAGACAGCCTGTGCTATTGTGTCACCACCCATGAAAGTTCCAAGCAGGCAGGGATGCAGGAGCTGGGCTTGGACATTCGTGATAGACCCCAGTGAATATTCAGCTGGCACATGAGGGTGTGCAGGCCTTGTGGCAGGCAGCAGCATTTGGCTTTCAGTACTGCCTGCTAAAAGCTCACTGGAGCACACCCTATGGGGCATCCCAGCGTCTTTGGATAGGTCACTTACACCTTGCTCTCTGTGTCAGTTTACCACCAGGTCCTGAGGATCCAACCCAGTTACAGCTGTGGCAGGTAGCAACAAAGTGCAAGCCAAATAAACCCAGCACTCCCAAGCAGTGTATACCTTCCTGCACAAAGCACAGTGAAACACAGATGCAGCACAGTCCATGCTGGCCATGTAACAGTTACACCATCTGGCAGACTCCTTGTTTTTGCAGTCTATGGCTTCTAGCGCTAGTTCTGGGCCCACACTGAAAAGGATAGTTTTGGCACCTGGAGTGTGTAGCCAAGACATGCTGCAGAGAGGGAAGGATGGTACTCTCTCAGCCTCACGTGCCAATCTCCATGACTTCGGTAAATTCCGTACCAGTCTCATCTCACCAGTCTGGCTGCTACAGCCTTATTCACCTGCTGGAGTGCAGGGGAGTCACAGTAGAAAAGCAGGAGTCAGCCACATCTATTGAAGTTGCTGAGCAGAGCTAGGTCCCTGGAGGAGACAAACAGTGTCTCTCTTTTGGTGTCCTCTTACCCCTGACTTCCTTTACAGGACTTTGACACTTAAACCAAATACGTTTCAGAGAAGAGCCATGAGAAAACAACAGAGAGGGGGTAAAAAGGGCCTAATGATGAGAAACCCAGTCTGATTAACTTCTCAGGGAGAAGGTTAAGATCAGAAACAGGAGCTTGGTACTAATTTTCAGTACCAAGTATTTTAGCCTGGCAAGAAATACTTCACAGACTCTAGCTGATGTTAGGTAAGCTCAAATAGAAGAGAAGATGAGGTTGGTTGTTTTGATTTTTTACCAGTAAATGAAATTACTGTTAAGGCAGCTTGTGAAAGTACATCAGGGACAAATAAATTTGAACCCTGCTGAGCACAGTCCTTTCTAATTTTTCTGCTGTTTTTCTTTAAAGAAGAGGGCAACATTTTCCCAGGCGGTCTTGAGTTTTCAAGAGTACAACACTACTCCAGGAGATCATTCCAAAGCAGGTGGCTCAGACAAGTGCAGCTTCATGATTTTGCTTCAAAGCTGTCCTGATGGCCCAGCTGTGACTATTCCAGAAAGTCTACCTATGCAGTTCCATGCTCAGCATTAGGCCATTTTGATTCCAGTCTAGATGCAAATTCTACTGAGGCACCACATAGATGCAAAGCACCCTAAGCTCATCCTTTGTAATCCCTCGCTAAACCTTCTACCATAATTGGGTTCTTTGTGCAAGTACTGCATGGTTCTCAAACATCTTGGGAAGGTTCTTGAGGGAAAATATTTGAATGGAATATATTTTTTCTGTTGCTCCGCTATGTGTTAAAAGTTTGCATGTTTAAATGTTTCTGGAAGAGCCTATATTTTGCTCTTGTAAATGGTACTCACACAATGTTATGTGTATCTATTTTGACAAGAGAGACAAGAAGACATGAAAGCAAATAGAAAAGCAGAAAAATACATAGTGAAGACAAAAAGATGGGGGGAAAAAGTGAGTACTTCAGTTTACAAAAAAATACCAAAGGGAGGAAAGGAAATGGTCTATTTGATATAAAAAATATGTTAAAATCACAGATTCTGAAAAGCAGAGTTGGGAAGTATACTGCAGTGATTCAAAATTGACAAAGAAAGGAGTTTTGTGTTAAAAAATAGTGTTTATTTATTCATTAATCTCCAGTAAGTGAACATAATAAAAAAATTAAAATGTGTTTTATTTAGTATACATTATTTGCCTTGCTTGACTGAATTGATCTGGCAAGCATAAGAGTATGCCTTTTGTCAACTCTTCTTTCAATTTTAAAGTTATTTGCAGAAAGGTCTGCACCTCAAATCAACAAGACATCTTTCTGTCTCTGATTCCTACCCCCAGATTCTGTAACTGTCAGCACCGTGAGTGTGAAGGGTGAGTGATCCACAGTGCTATTTGGTCCTGAGCAGGTGACTAATTTCTGGACAAAAATTAATGTTTCTTGCATGAATAGAACAGTCTTTGATAGGTGTGTAAAATACACATCAGGTGTATCACTGATTCTTGGAACTAACATTCATACATGAGTCCTGATTTTATGGTTTCTGCAAGAAGGGGTGTTGTTTTTCAGTAAGTTCTAAAATGCACTTCTGTTAATTTGTGTTGATAATTGCCTTTTATTAGTCTATCAAATTAGAACTGTCAGGAATTTAGAATAATATATATAAAAAGAAAATGGACATATGTGGATTTGCATTTAGTTTAACAGCTGACATTAATATTACTAATATTAAAAAATGAACCAGAAACTCTGCATCAGTTATAACAGTTGAGAAAATGGCAGGCTTTTAAGAACCAACTCAAATTATCTGCTGAGAAGGCCACCCTTTTGGAGTAGGCAATTTTTAATTGTCAGTTCTTTCATCTGTCTACAACTCTGGGAGCTCTTTTCTTAAAATTTTGAAATCTCAGTCAATTTGTCTCCCCATAGTACCTGTCTTATCCCTTTTTTGTTCTTACAGACCTTTTCAGTATATTATAGAAACATCTCTTGGAAGAGAAAACTAAGTATAAGACCATTTTGGTGAGTGTCACTTAAGGATTAAACTGCTCTTGTGAAGAATCATATATCATGTTAAAGACAAACTTTCATTTCCTGTGACTTCTTGATCTGTTGAAGTTGCCTGAGTGGTAAGAGGAGAGAGAAATTGGTATTCTCTGTCCTATCATTGTGAAAGAAGATGAATTCTCCATTTTTCTAGGTAAGAAATGCTTTTGACTAAAAGATACCATTGTAGAGGAGTCAGCTCATGTAGGACAGGAAATAAAGCACACATACTGTAGAAGAATAAATTTCTGGCCTTATTGTTAGAGACAGGTGCAGTTTATTGTATTTGTGCAGGCATTGTTATTTTGTATTACCAGTGGTTACTTATATAAGTCAAAATTCTATTTAGGCTGTGTTACAAAGAGCAAAAGAGAAGTTTTATACAACTTTGGTAATGATTTAGTGCTGTGACAAAATAGTTGACATTTACTTTCTTGAACTAATGTGTACTTATATCCTTTGCTGTTTCCTGTTATGAATGTTATGAATGACTGGAGGAATCAGCAGCATGCTAAGATGCACTCAGCAAAGTACATAAATTGGCAATGGGAATGAAGAACATGTCCTTTCTATTTAAATGCAAAGAGAGGAAAAAAATCTACCTGCTGCAATCCATTCCAACTGAGCAAAGACCTTAATTAGGTGTTTACAGCAGCATATTTTGGAAGAAAATCTGTTAATTACAAATCAAAACAAGCAGGAGGAAGGAGCCATCAATTCTTCCAAAAGGAGAAGAAGAAAAAAAGAGGATTTATAAGTAAAACAGGCTGTGCTCTGTTCACATTCTTAGGCTGTATTTGGCGTAAAAATATGCAAATACCGTTGGTGGAATTGATTTTTTTTCTAGTAGTACCCATGGAAAACACTTTAATTGTTTCCTGGTTTTTATTTTTGACTCAGACCTATATGAAAATTCCACAGTAATGCTACAAAACAAATACCCATGGAGTCTGATGAAAATGAATTAATTTTCATCAGCTTTTCAAAAGTGCAGCACTAAAAAATGTCAATTTCCTTAGATTTGACCTGTGACATTGACAGTGCCTAGCTTGCTTATGTTTTTGGTTTGGCTAATATTGGTTTCAAGTCAAAAAGCTTTTTGTGAGGATAATTATGAGCAAGTTTACTGGTTTTCTAAAATCTCTGTACTTATTCTCAGCATTGCATAAGTGACTTTAAAGATGATATGAGTCTACTTACCTACAAGCAAAAGAAACTTTTAGTAAGTTTTAAAGCAACAAAAAAAGTAGGAATCACTTTCAGAGTGCTAGCACTCATTTGTAAGAAAGTAGGGAGTAAAATGTTCAAGATGCGTGTTACATCTATAAATACCCTAATTTATATGAAATGGTATTCTAGTTTGAAAATTGAATGTAAAGGATAACAGTATGTTTATATAGTTGCTGCCCAATTAAAACCATATTGAGTTCAATAATGTTGACTACTGTTCTTATACACATTAGCTCTTAGAGTGCTCAGTTGTGTGTCCTGCCACAGCACACTAACGGTATTTAATAGGCTCTCCTTGTGAGGCTTCATTAAGTTTTTTGATTGATTCTTCTCCATTCAGCCCCAGCCCTCCCACAGCAATTACCAGAATTCTGAAAGAAAAAGCAAAGGCAAAGAATACTTCCTGAAAAGGAAAAAAAAAACCAACAAAACTTCCAGAGCATTTGTAAAGCTTTAAGAAATTACAGGTTTTAAACTAGGACACATTAATTCCTGTGCATGGTGGGACATTCTGCCAGCACATACAGCCTGAATCTTCTATGCCACTGCTTCAAAGTCTCCCAGATGAAATATTTACCTCCTTACCACATGAATGAATAGTAGAGAAGGGGTAGTTCTGGACATTTTTTTTTCTCATGTTAAAATAATGCCCTACTAATTTTACAGGATAAGGTAAAAATAAAAGATTGTCCTTCACTAGACAATGAAACCTTTCACTTCTGTGAAGGCAATGGCCTGAGATGTTATACTTAAGAGCAAAAGAAATCCTCTGCCTTTGCAAAGTAAACTACAGTGGATTTGGCAGCACTTTACACTTGTTTGCACAGCTGCAAATCAAGATGAAAAGACTTAAAATTCAAATTTGAAATCATGTTTTTTTAACAAATCCAGTAATACCAATGAGGACTGATTTCCTGGATTTATTCCAATGACATTTTTCTGACATACATAGCTGAGCTTACACTTTCAATTTCATAAAACTCTTGATTATATACTAAAGAAATGCCAATAGTTTTTAATACAGAGTAAAATAAAAACTAAATTGAAATTTATTAAGTTTATTTAGTTCAGCTAGTGCTGTAAGATATAGAATTCTTTATTTTTATTACAAGTATTTTATTCTTTCATCCATTTACAGGTATGTGTAGAATATATCATAATAGAGCATCTGAAAACAGAGGTTTATACCAGACCTGTGGGTGTGGTATAAAATCAGTTTGCAGCTGTGCATCACTGTATGTGAGTCACATGAGAAGGGAATATTGCCCTTCCAGCTCTTCTCTTTAAAAGACATAGCTTTCACTAACATTTAAACTTGAACTGAAGCATCAGTTTTATTCCTGAGAGTTCATTTGATATAGAGAAAGAACTACTTCTCTGTGTTTGTTTTTATTGTTTTACAGTAAGCTTGCATAGGTTCACTGGTCTTACTTTTTTTAATATTCTTACCAATATTCTAGGTTATTGAACAAAACCTACATCATATTCATGAATGTAACATGTCAGAAGATCTTTGAGCAGCGTGCAGCATTCATGCTTTTTCATTTATTCACCAATTATTTCCAGGTACTTCCCTGTGTGAGGATAATCCTGTGGCTCACCACAGTAATCTGTAGAATTACTGCAATTTTCTCTCAATGGACACAGCAATTTGGTTAATTTTGAGACATGAACCTAGAGTTATCTTGCATACCCCTTGTAAATGTTATGAGATTTCTCTATGCCTACAGAAATCCAACAGAACATATTTGTAAATTCCCCGCATCATAGCATGATATAAAACTAAAAATGATAGGATATGTGTGCCTTAAACCTTTTCTGTAGCTCTGTGAGAAATATTGATAATGCAACCTATATAAATATGTATTTTTCATTTCTGTACCTACCAAATGAAGAAATCTATAGAGTTGTAGAACAGATTTTAATGTGATCTCTCTCCATATAATGTCCTGAACATCATTTGACCACATTATGAAATACAGTATTTCCTCATTTATAGTAAATTAGTTAATATAGTTAATGCTCTCAAAATTTTTACAGATTTTCTTGCATCCTATAGACTCAAAAAACACAACAGAAAAGAATCTTTATATCATATTAGAAGCTATAAATTTGCATGCTTTGTTGGATCCATGGTCATGCAGTAGGTTCACCTTCCAGAAATTACAGCAGTAAGAAATACTTTTAGTGGCTTATCTTTCAATAACTGCATATGGTTGATTTTTTCACATTCACCCCAGACAGATACATTTAAATTTTTGTAAGCAGCGATATATACGCTGCAATTCATTGGTAAGTTGCACTTTCAGGAACATGCACTTTGAAGGTCTATCTATATCTATCAGTTCTCCCATCTGAACTGATATTAGAATATTCTGTCCTTAGGAATAGTATAGGAAATCAATGTGTTTACTATTAATGTAGTGGTTGTTAAGAGAAACAGTGATTTACTGCATGTTGTGTGTGCTAGACCCCGGAATTCTTTGCAATAATGATGACAACTGTGATATCAAAAAGCAACTTTGATGCATCTGGATCTAACTGCAGTGAAAAAACTATTGGTGTTAATTAGCTTAACTAAGTTTCCACATGGTGTGCTTTTTTTTTGCTTTTTTTTCCCCAGATGTAAAAAAAAACCCAAAACAAAAACAAAACAAAACAAAACAAAAAAAAAAAAAAAAAAAAAAAAAGAAAAAAAAGAGAGAGAGGAAAAAAAAAGGTGTTTAGAGGATTGAAGAATAAATCTCCAGATGGCATGCATTTTACTGTTCCCTAAGCCCTAGCATATGAGATACCTGTTTCTACACTTCATAATTAGAAAATACACATATTTACAACTGTGGGTTGATCAAATGGGTGCTAAACTGGGGAAAGACATGCTCTCATGGTGTAGCTGGAGAGTCAGCAGGATAGAGGACAAGAGTTCAACAGGACACTTCAGGCAGAAAAATTACTTTCTTGCTGTAAGCCTCCAAGAGAGTATTGAATATCTGTTAATTGTTCAGGTTCAGCTCACCAGGCTGAACCCACTTTAGTGACACTCAGATAAACATATTTACAGATAAAAAAGAAACAAAAGTAAAGCCAATAAAATAAAGAAAAGGGAGTGGGAAGTATAAAAATAGCTTTCTTTCAGTGGCTGCCCTTCCCCAGATTAGCCACTTCTCAGGCATATCATCTGTGACTTCAGCATTTTGTTACAGGAGGTTTTGAATGTTCCTGGTGTAACTTGTTAATCTGTAGTCAGATATCCAATGGATCATGATTCCAAACTACTGTGAACAAAGGATTGCTCAATGGCTCAGTAGAACTTATGATAATAAATCTTATGTACAATGGCCTCTGAACAAAAGTGTTAAGCTTTTACTTTGAATTGCTATTTTTAATTCGATTTTTTTTTCTACAATAAATACTTGAGTATCTGTGAAGAAATCCTGATCTTTAGCATTTCTTTAGTGATGGAAGGGGAAGCAGAGACTTGTTTTCAGAGTTATGGATAGTTTTCTATGCTGAGGTGACACAGCTAACACTACAGAGATCCTCAAACGTACACTAATCAAACACTCATAAAAGCATTAATAAAAGAGGATGTTACCACAAAGTATGAAATACACCTGGTTCAGGAAATAGCACAGAACTGAACATGGTACTTCCTCTAAAATAAAACATGATCACACCAAATCCAACAGTAAAAAATTTCCTATGCTAATATATATCTTGAGAGGAGGAACATGGATTCAGTTTGGCTAGAATATAGTTGGAATTTCCCAAGAATTTGAAGAGAATAGTGCTTTCTTCCCAAGATCTGTTAGGAATATAGGGCTTGGTCTGGTAAGCCAGTATATCAAAGAGCACTCATGGTCTTTATATGGAAAACAATAGAAGAGAAAAAGGCGAGCCTTCACTCACAACATTCAACTATAATATTGGATTTCAGAGGATCTTGGAAATTCTCCCAGGAACAGTGATTCTAGGACATGTATATGGCACACTTCATCAGCTCTTGGAAGAGTGAGCTGAGAAATAAGGACAAATTACTCTACAGCTCAGTGTTTTGAGGCAGCTTTAGAAAAGGGCTGAAATAATTCACTTTATTGTGATGTGAATGAAATTCTTAGCAGGTCCATCTAACTATAAACAGAAAGCAAGGAACATCAAGATGCACAGGAAGTCTGCACTCTATTCTCAACAGGTAGCTAAATGACTTTCACTGTCACTTTTAGCAGGTCTCTATACTTTGGAAAATGACCAGAAGTTGATTCCTCTCACACACAGTCTAAGTATGGAAATAAAACAAAAACGAGAATTAGTTTGTAGCTCTCAGTGTAACCCAGAGTAACAGACTGTGACCGCTACTAAATTCACCATTTCTCTTCATTTGCATCTCATCATCTTTTCCAGTTCAGCTGACTTTTAATGAAAAATGCACTGAATTCTAAGTCAAACAGAAAATCAAAATCAGGATAAAATAAGCTTACAGGCAGACACAGGGGAAAACAAAATAGGGAGAAGGCAGCAGGAGGCAGAGAAACACCTGTGCCTCTGCTGCCTCTGTTGCTGTGCCATAATCCAGGGAATGAATGGTAACTCATAAAAACTCTAGGTGCTGTCACCAGCCTTCCCAACTTCAGCATGGCAGCAGGAGTAACTGGAAACCAGTTCCAGGCTATCTTTTGATCTCCATCTTTGGCGACCCTTTTGGCCAGCAAAATTCAGTTATGCCTACCCATCAGCTGCTGGAAAAGAAAAAAAAAGGATTTTTTTTCCCACAATGAAATGGTTGGATATAGTCAGTCAGAACAAAGTATCAACATTATATTATTGTTACTGAGTAGAGCCTTCAGTGCATTTTCCTTGACTAAAATCTGTATAAGAGCAGTTTAAGACAAATTTAAGATCTCATGGGAGATTTTGAGTATGCAGCTGTATTAACTGCAAATCTGACTTGATTTCTATTTACTTCAGACACAACCAGGAGTCCCTGACACAACTTCCATCAGAACTGGGGAGTCTGGACCAGCTCTTGAGACAGAGTGCCAAACTCCTTCCAAATCTGTCTTTAGAAAACACTACAATTCACAGGTGCAGCCCATACTCAATAAAGAAGACTCAGGACACATTTACAGGAGGTGCTGGAGCATGCTAGTCCTCAGGGAAGGGCATCCAGAACTGACCTCAGAACTGGAAAACAACATCTGTGTGGCAGTCAAGGGATTGCAGAAAGGCAGATCTTGTGCATAAAATGTTGCTTCTCAGTGTTAAGTAGTTTGAGAGTTGTTGAAACTGGCCTAAAAGGCAGAGCAGGAGCTGTGCTACACCCCTTAACTTGCACGTCTGTCTTGTGCTCTGTCCTGTGCTCCATCATGCAGCATCCCCTGGTCACGTTACATAGCAGCCCCCCAGGTTTCTCCCCCAGCTGCACAGAAAAAGGCAGGATCTACATATAGTGGGAGGCTGGGAGACACAAGGATCACCAGGAATGGTAGCTGACAAGTTTTATGGTGATTTTGTAGGGCCTATCTAATGTACTCCTGGCATCAGAAAATATCCTGGAATTTGGCTGGGTGGAGCCACATGTAACCATGGGTTTCCCTCATCCCTGTTTTTAGGGATGCTTGGTTCTCAGGGATTCCCAGTTATGATGCTTAGAAGAACCATGAGAGTGTGTTCAAGGTGGCCCAAGTTGAAGTAAGAGCCTCAACCTCTTCTGGGTTTATGCATCTCTGCTCTGCAAAGATTCCCTCTTCCTGGAACAGCTCACCTTGGCTGCTTCACAAACGTTAGTGATGGGACCTCAATGAAATGAAGACCAAGAGAACAGAATTACCTCTGTAATCAAGTGTAATAATTAGCACATTTATGAGATATTCCTATTCATGAGCCCCTGCCTAATCCCCCTCGAGTGAACCAGCAGTTGCCAATGGTCTTTCACACCTGCACAGTGCTGGTGCTGTCCAATACTCCCTGGCATCAAGGACACTTAATTGGGGTTGTGGCAAGTTGTCAATTCTGCTGTGCCCCAGGCAATCCAAGCCTGAGTAGAGGGTGGCAAACAACAAATGCAGAAGGGGAAGGGGATGGTTGATGTCAAGTTGAACATGAGTCAGCAGTGCCCTGGCAGCCAGGATGGCCACCCATGTCCTGGGGACATCAGGGACAGCATGGCCAGCCAGGCAAGGGAGGGGATTGTCCTGCTGTGTTCTGAGCTGGGACAGCCTCACCTCCAGTGCTGGGGCCAGTTCTGGGTGCCTCAATAAAACAGAGATATAAAATTATTGGGGAGTGTCCAGAGGAGGGCCATGAGGGTGCTGAAGGGCCTGGAGGGGAAGCCGAATGAGCAGCAGCTGAGCTCACTTGGTCTGTTCAGCCTGGAGGAGACTGAGGGGAGACCCCATTGCAGTTCCAGCTTCCTTGGCAGGGGAAGGGCAGGGACAGGCACTGATCCCTTCTCTGTGGTGACAGTGACAGGACCCCAGGGAATGGCCTGATGCTGTGTAAGGGGAGGCTTAGGCTGGATATCAGGAAAAGGTTCCTCACCCAGAGGGTGGCTGGGCACTGGGACAGGCTCCCCAGGGAAGGGGTCACAGCACCAGACTGACAGAGATCACGGAGCGTTTGGACAATGCTCTCAGGCACATGGTGTGGCTCTGAGGGATATCTGTGCAGTGCTAGGAGTTGGACTCGATCCTTTTGGGTCCCTTCCAACTCAGCATATTCTATGACTCTGTGAATAGAATTCTCTCAGCCTTTCCTCCTACGAGATGCTCCAGTCCCTCAGTCACCTCTCTTGCTCTCTGTTGGACCTGCTCCAGCAGCTCCGTGTTTCTCTTGTCCTGAGGAGCCCAGAAGTGGACACAGCAATCCAGCTGAGGCTTCACCAGGGCTGAGAAGAGGTCGAAGACTCCTTCGACGTGCTGGGAATACTGCTCCTACTCCTCTCCAGGATTCCATCAGCACAGCGGCACACCCCTGGCCCAGCAGCCCTGCTGCCCCCCGGCAGCCCCACAGCACGGCGCGCTCTACGGCCCCGCACCGCGGCACTGTCGCGCGGCAGCGGCGCGGCGGCCAATGGGGAGCGACGTCCGGCGCACGCAGCCGTCAGGCGCGGTGGGGCCGCACGTGTGAGGGCGGTGAGAGCGGCGGGCGCGGGGACCGGGCTGGGCAGAGGGAACACGGCCGGGCAGAGGGGACCGGGCCGGGCAGAGGGGACACGGCTGGGCA
>CM031878.1:26058426-26151571 GCA_018697195.1 Certhia americana | reverse complement strand
ACACGGCCGGGCAGAGGGAACACGGCTGGGCAGAGGGGACACGGCTGAGCCTCCCTGCCTGTGCGCTGCCTCCGATCCCTCCGGTCCGCTGGTCGGGTTGGACTGTGCCATCCGTGTTAACCAGGAGGCGCAGGCTGTCTTTTCCTCACAGGGGAGCCGCGGTGGTCCAGTAATGCTGTCTCTTGCTCCGTTTTAGTGTTGTCGTGATGGAGAACAAGGGCAAAAAGAAGTTCCTAGGGAAGAGTGGAAAAGGACCTCGTGGAAAAGCGCCGCACGGGAAAAGGAAATTTAAAAGAGATAATGGTAAGAAAGCGAAGGGTCGTCAGTAGGAGCCCTGACTGAGTGGTTATGATTGTGTACTTGGAGTTCTTTTTCCTTCTGCCTTGGCAAATTCATATTTTAAACGACTGGTTTGGTAGATGAGCAGCAAGAAGCGTGTTTTGTCTGCCTGGAGTTTGATAAGACTTTGACAGTGTCTTCTGTTCTTTGAGATCATCACAGAGGTGCTGATGAATTAAGGGCTGCAAGAGCAGTTGGTGAGGTAGATGGGAAACTGGCTGAACAGCTGTGTCCAGAGGCTGGTATGCTCTTTGGAGACCACTGATTAGCAGTGGACCCCGGGAGTCAGTACAGGGTGGAGTTCAGTTCAACAGCTTTATGGATGACCTGGGTGATGGGACAAAGTGCAGCATCTTCAGATTTACAGGTGACACAACTGCAAGGAGTGTTAAATGCACCAGAGAGTTGTGTTGCTCTCCAGGGGGATGTCAGCAGGTTGGAAAATGAGCTGGCAGAAGCCTGGTGAAGTTCAAGGAGTGAAGGGCAGAGTCCTGCAGCTTGAAGGGAACAGATCCAAGCACTCAAATACTGGGGAAAGCCCAGGGGCTCCTGGTGGTTGGGGGAAAGCCCAGGGGCTCCTGGTGGTTGGAGTTGAAGATGAACCAGCAGCGTGCTGTGGTGGCTAGCTGGATCCTGGGCTGCATTAGGAGGAGTGCTGTCAGCAGATTGAGAGCTGTGACCCTTACCCTGTCACCAGCCCTGGTGAGGCATCACCTGAAGTGCAGTGTCCAAACTCTGGCTCTTCAGTGCAGTAGGGACACAGACGTGCTGGAGAGAGCCCAGTGAAGGGCTACAAAGATGATGAGTGGACTACTTTGTGGTAGGAAAGGCTGAGACATCTGGGTCAGTTCAGCCTGTTACAGAGAGAAGACAAGGCTGAGGGCTCAGTGTGTACAGGTGTCTGAAGGGAGGGTTCAAAGACAGAGCCAGACCTTTTCTAGTGGTGCCCAGTGACAGGACCTGAGAACAGTGGGCACAAACGAAAACACAGGAGATTCCTTCTCAATATCAGGAAAACGTTTTTACTTCTGTGAGTGACTGCATGGGCACAGGTTGCCTAGGGAGATGGTAGAGTTTACCACATTGGAAATAGTCAAAAGCCACCCAGACATGGTCCTAGGCAACCGTTTGAGCAGGAGGGCTGGACCAGATGACTTTGAGAGCTACCTTCCAACCACAGCCATTCTATAACTCTGTCTTGTATTCAAAACAGTACTGACTGTATGAGGCACTGTCTTACTGAAATGTGTTAAATATTGCAAGCCCTTCATCTCTCTTTGATTCACCTAAAATATTTTCAGTTAAATATTTGAAGTTGGTAACCTTTTGATTATAGACTTGGCATTCCTACATTAAGATAAAATTATCTGAGAGGTGAAACTAGGTGAGAACCTGCTGTGGGTTAGGATTTAGAAGATGCGTTTCACTGTTGTCTTAGAACAGATAATGTTGAAACAGTTCTTATCATGAACTATGAAAAGACTGGGGATTTGGGGATTGATGACTTTGATGTCAGGGATGGTGAAATTCTTAATGAAGAATAATCCTTTTTATGCCTGACCTGCCCAGAAAATAATGCCTGGGAAAAACTTCCCTAGAGAAAACTTACACACCCAGGGGCTGCAGTGAAAACACCAACTTTCAGAAGCACTTAAGAATTTTTGTTAAGTACAGAATTGTTACTACAAAGTAGTTTAATTCTTGTTACAGTAGTTTTTCTTTTTTAATTTTTGAAGCAACAATATCTGTATGATAACATTTTAATTTCTGTTGTGTTTGTTTAATAGACTCAGGTCCACCAAAAAAAGTCTTTAACAAAGGAGATGAGGAAGGAAAGCCTAAATCCATTTCCAAGAAATTTGTTAAAGGACAGTTGAGACCTGGAAAAGCTACTGTCAAACAATTTAAGAATAAACAGCAACCAGAAAAGTTTGCAAAGAAGAGAAAACTTCAGGATGGTGAAGAGGAAGGTGAGAAGATTTTTAAGCCTGGGTATCAAGGGAAAACAGGTTTTGGGAAACATATTGTTCATCTATATCTTCCTCTTTCCAAATTGGCTGAATAGCTCCAAGTTTACTTCCTGTTTAATCTTTGTTGTGGGAAACATCACTTTACTGTGCTTGAGGCTGAAGTGATGAAAATGAACAATTTGGAATTTTCTTGGGAGTCAGAAGTAAAGACACAGTAGCAAATGTAAAAATTGTCATACCATCCTAAAGCTCTGTTTATTTTAATGGCAGTGTTAAGTGGTTAGCTAGAAACTGACAATTGTTGCACATGATTTACAGAGCTTTTCATAGTGTGTTTTGGGCTGTTCTAAAAGTCCTTGATCTAAGCTTTGGAATAGAAATTCATGAAACGAAGTTGATTATCCTTTACATTGTTTCTTTTCTTTGGTCCAGACTATGTTGTCACATCACCTAAGAGAAAAAAACCATAGTGGTTATTAACGCTGCTTTTACATTTCACAGCTTTCTTTCTTTCTGTTTGTACAGAAAGCCTAAATAGTTGTCTGGTTTTATCATGTTTAAATGGATTTCTTTTTCAAATTAATTTATTCACTTGAGATCTTCATCTTTTCCCGTCCTCTCCTGTAAAGTAAAGCTCTACTGGGACAGTTAATCAGTGTTGTAAAATGAGAAGTGGAATCTTAAATAAGGGATTCTGAAGTTCTGCAGAAATATGTCGTTTGTTTGAAGGACAGTAGATTAAGTTGAATATTTCATTATTGCTGGCCTTGCATGTTTGCAGAATGGATTCACATGGAATATGCACTGTATGACTGAAAATCTAATAGCAATAGAATGTTTTTATTAGGCTGCTTTAAAAAAGAAGAAACGGACAGCAAACCTTTAAATGTTGTTCATAAGAGTAAATAAAAGCCTCTGTGCATTGCACTGCTCTCAAAGCATTACCAGTTTTTCTTGTCACTGTTATTTTAGGAGAGTGATACAAAAATCAATAATATGCTTTGTAAAAAGGAAAGCATGGGTTTTTGAATGATTAAAACAGTTAAGTACATGCTGCTAAATACCAGTGAACAGTGCTTTAAGCTCTCAAAATTTAAGGCAGTGTCTCTAATACATAATTTGCGTCCCTTTTATATGTTATTCTGCCCAAGTTCCTTGTGTGGCAGTGTGCAGTTTCGTATAGGAAAATGCCATGCTTAAGGAATTTGACTGAGTAAAAAGATCAGGCATGTGAAAAGAGTTTAATTTTTTTACTTTTTTTGAGTTTTCAGATATGCGTCTTTGAGTTACGGTTCTCCTTTTGAGAGAGGGAAAAGGTATACATGAATTAAGAGTGAACAAAAAGGGGAGAATTACTGGGGCAGCCATACCTGCTAAGTACATCCTCAGTCAATTTTCAAGCTATTAAGAGATTTGTGATGCCTCATGTGACAGTATTGAGGAAGACTGTCTGCCTTGTTCTTCCAGGAGTCTAGAAGTGGTGATTGCTGGCTTAGCATACTTATTCAAGATTTGTGGTTTCGTGGTAGCTAGCTGGGTAACTGCAGGCAAAGGGTCATGACTCATTAGCAATTCAAGTCATAGAACTGCCACAGTTTAAACTGGTAAAGAATTCTATTGCTGCTCTTTTATTGACTGTAAAAATATTTATTTTTGTCCTAAGGGCCAGATTCTAAGAAGCTAAAACGGAGTGACTTCAAAAAGAAAAGGAAAGAGTTAAAGCAAACCAGACGAATTAATGATAAAAGTAATTATGACATAATTGCAAAATCAAAGCAAATATGGGAAAGCATGAGAAGGTAATGACTTTTTTTCTTCCACTCTGTTGATTTTTAATCACGAATTGCCAGAATACCCTCTTTCTCATCTTGTGATTATATGAAACCGTATTTCCAAACTTAATCTCTTGGATGAATAGTAACATTGCATGGAATTTTGTAAGTAGCTCAAACAGAATATGGTAACCCATGGTCCTAGGAATATCTGTATTGAACTTGTATTTTAGGCTAAAATTTATAAATTTGTGGGTAATTGCTTAAGAAATTGCTTTTTTTTTTTCTTTTTTTTTGAACCCTGAAGTATAGAGCATAAACTGATTCACCCTGATCCTGCAGTGGGATTACTGCATGAGTTTTTTCTGGAGGTGTGTTGTCTCTCTCTCCCTGAGGGTGTAATTTTAGAACTGGTGCCCCATGTCAGCAGGAAAAGTTAATTTTCCTTGTTCTGAGTGTTTGTGCTTTGTGTGCTTGCAGATCTTTGGACCTGTAAGCAATTCTGACTGCAAATTTGAGTTTATGTTTCAAAAATATTTTTACTCAAAAAAAGAATGAAGTTATAGTGTGGAATTCTGGTTTGACTTCCATCACAGAATAACCATATAATAACCATAATCACAGAATCTTAATCACAGAATAACCATATAGGCTTACTGAATGCCCGTGTAAATTTGGATTGGCAAAGCCAGCCTGGTTTTATTATTGTTTAACAATTTTAGAATTGTTTTACTAGGTTTTTTTTTGCTTGTAGGAAGAAATGCGATAAGGAGAAACGAGAAAAGCTGATGAACGAGCTACAGAAGCTTCTTTGTGGGAAAATTAAAAATGTAAGAAAAAGCTAATGGCATAGGGCACAAATTCTTCTTTAAAGAATGGTGAAACTGAGTAAAAAGAAAAACAGGGCTGAAAGACTGCATTTGGCACCTGTATTTCAGGACAGTAGTGCTGGGGTGCTTTGTCTGTCAGCTGGTTATTGTAAAAGGCTGCCAAGTAGCTTTAGTCCCACAAAATTTGATGTCAGCTGGGGTTCAGGAACTCAGAGGTTTGATTACTTAGAACTGTTGCTTTGCAGTTTTCTAGGGAAGTTGTTCTCATGGTAAACATTCTTTCTGCTTTATTCTTGAAATGTATAAATTTGCAGTGAAGAACACATTGAGCTTTTTATATTCCGTGCTGAAGAGGAACTGTATCATGCTTACTCTGAAATTATAAAAAAGAGGAACAAAATGCAGATACCATTTAACGGTTTTATTTCATTATGAAAAACGTTAACTGTCAGCAGCTGTTGTCTGTATTTTCTTTGATAGAGTGCTCGTGAAGGTGTAAAAACTCTTGGTGTGAAAATAAGTCTTGGTTTACTATAAGCAGGTAACTGCTTTTCTAATTTTATAATTGGCATTACATGTGGCATGAAACTACCAGAGAGCACATACATTAAGATAATTATGGTGGATACTGCCTTTTGAATGGCCTAGAGTAACAGAATATCTCTGTCCTTTAGCTGGCATTTGCACATGACTCAACCCGAGTGATCCAGTGCTTTATTCAGTATGGTAATGAGAAGCAAAGGCAAGAGACATTTGAAGAATTGAAAGGTATTTTCATTTTACTTATATGCTTCTATATTGTGGTTAGGATGCATTTAAAACGTGGCTTGTTTTCTCTTGAATGTTGATTTTTTTTTTTTTTTTTCTGAGCTGATGCATAATTTCTAGGAAGCTCTTAATACTTATTTAAATAATGACATATAATTTCATAGAGTTTCATACCATTTCATAGTAGTAAAAAATAAACCAGCTGTATGCTTCTCCCTTCTTCTAGATAGCCTAATAGAGCTGAGCAAGTCAAAATACTCCAGAAATATTGTGAAGAAGTTTCTCATGTATGGGTGAGTATCAAGTGAATTTGCTCATCAGTGTTGTGTTTCATTTCCAGTGTGAATGTTCCTCCTTAATCCATAATGGATTGATCATGAATAAAAAATATATCTCTGGAATCATCTTTTTAATATTATGCAGTAAAGGCAGGGGAGTGTTAACAGTATTTTTCCTTTTGCAAGAAGTAAAGGAAATGCTGTACATGTCAGGATGACAGGAAGATGGTTAGATGTATGCTCAAGGGTTGATCTTTGCTGTATACCAAACAGTGCCTTTTAAAAATTTTCTTCGCTGGATGTTTCAGGGTGGAATTCATTATTCTCTAGAATTTATTCACTGTTTACTTTCTCTCAAAATGCCTTAAAATTTCTCTACATTCCTGGCTTTCTTTACATATTTTCCCAAGTGCCATAAGGCTGATTCAGATTCATATATTTCATGGTTTCTGTGATAAAACTTACCACAGAAATGTGTTTCTGAAAATAAAACTATAAATAGGTAAGCTTATCTCTAGAAGTTTTAACTCTTGTTACTTGTATTTCCCCTGTGAAACAGGACGAAAGCACAAGTTGCAGAAATAATAAAAAGTTTTAAAGGCCATGTGAAAAAAATGCTCCGTCATGCTGAGGCATCTGCTGTAGTGGAATATGCATATAATGACAAAGCCATTCTAGAGCAGAGGAATATGCTGACAGAAGAACTATATGGGAACACGTTCCAGGTTTACAAGGTGGTATTTCAATACTTTGTAGTTCAAGATAGCTGAGCCCATAAAGTATTGTGTTAGTAATGCCTTGCCTATCTTATCTGCTATTTCTTTTGAGTGTGTTTCTTTCTGTCAGCTGTCCAAAGGTAGTCTAGTTTAGCATGTATAAATGTAATGATTACTTGCACATTTCTGGTTTTGATGAAGTTGTTGTGGGGTTTTTTTAGTTTGAACTACGTACAGCTGGTGAGCAGCTTGCTCTGCTCATCATCCTTGATGTTTTGCTCTGCAAATCATCTTTGCTGAGGTAGGACTTAGACATAATTCTTCATTAATACTGAGTAGATGACTCTTGTGTCAGAACTTACGTCTTATGAGAACTGAGATGTGGGCAGAATGGACCGGAATCCACGAACAGTGTTCCATTTAGGCTTAATTTTTCTCTTTGTTTTCTTTTCCTGTGGAGACTGTAGGACTTGAGTCCAAACTCTATTGAAACCTAGGTCTATGGTGGGGCCTCACCAGGCAGTTGGAACCTTCTTACAAACTACAACCTCCGTTCTTTTGAATTCTGTTTTTAATTTTTGCTGACTTAGAAAGTTGGTATCCATTTGGCTTAGGAATTTTGCTACAAAATACAGAACTGTTTTACACAATTGCTAACTCCACTCCAAGTCTTTTTCACCTGTTCACTTATACCCAAGATTTCTGTTAAAATCGTCTCAAGAAATCAACAGCTCATATCTGAACCTGTATTTTCTTAACAGGTTGTTATGAGTTTTAGCTAGGCATTTTGCAACACTGAGAGTAGAGAGGCATGTTTGTGGTGATTTCATGGGCTGTAATTTGTACTGAGAGTCAAACAGCCCATGAGATCAAGTGCAGTGTTAGCTTCCACCATTCTGGTATTTTTGGCATAACTGTTTTAAGTAGTCATATGTTGTGTTGCAAAACCGAGATTTAGCACAATATAGGTTTATTGAAAATTGTAGCATAGTCTTTAAAAAGTAGCAGGGATGGTTTAAGAAATATTTCTTATAATTGTCTATCCAGTCAGACTTTTCTTCTAATAGCAGATAGTTTTAAAGGAGTTGCCAGTGTAATTCTTCTGTAAAGATAGAAGAAAGTACTTCTGTGTATAAGGTAAATGGTATATTTACCTCCTCTCTGCTGTTCCTGAACTGGAATTTCCTGTGCCTTTGTTAGCTTCTCAGTTCATTAACTTGTTGTGTTGCCCTCTGATGTGTGTATTAAGCAGGATTTCTGCTTAGCTCAGGAGCACCTTAATGCAGTGTAAATTTTGTGTGTTTTGCCTTGTATCCTGGCATGGAGAGATGATGTAAATGGCGAAAAGCAGCTCAGACTATAGAAGTGGGTTTTGTTAGCTAATGAGGAACACTTAATTTGTAGAAACTTCAGTTTACAGCTTCTGACATACTCAGAAAAGGTAGCTTTTTATTTTTAAAGTTATAAAAATTCTTAGTTTTGCAGAAAAATCATTTTGGTTTTGATATTCTTGACATTTGACTGAAAAAGGTCTCAGTATTGTAATTTTCTTTGAGCTCCAATACTTACTGGTATGATTAAGCATCTGATTGTGCATTCATTCCAGACACCGGCTGTCCCAACTCTGGATAAAGTGCTAGAAGCTCAACCTGAAAAGAGAGAGGCCATCTTGGATGAAATGAAGCAGATTCTTACACCAATGGCACAAAAGTAAGGACAAAAATTGGCTGAAAGTGTGACCACCTAATACAAACCAGTTTGTTTCTGACATACAAACAGTGGCTCTGGTATATTTATAAGTTCAGATGACAGTGATACTGATACTCTTTTAAGCTGTAATGTTGCTGTGCTGAATAGTCTATGGTTTTGCCCCAAGTGTCATAATCAATATCTTACCTTAATTTTGCACTCCACTTCTGTGTATTGCAGTGTCCTCTGTCTCAGTCAGACCAATGGTAGAAATGTTGCACTGTGATGTATTTTCATAATGCATTATTAGGTATGCTTCTCCAGTGGTCTTTATGAGAAAATAGGTTCTATTTGGCAGAATCTTCCATGTATTGTAATTGTTAAATACTTGAATCCAAAAGGACTATGTGCTTTATTGCTCACCACGCTGCCTAACTTTTTTAAGTACAAATGAGGTATTGCTAGCATAATTTAAAATTATTCTTTGTGGGGAACTTGTTGCTTATTTTCATCTATCCAAATACAGGGAGGCAGTGATAAAGCACTCACTGGTACATAAAGTATTTTTGGACTTCTTCACTTACGCTCTTCCAAAACAAAGATCTGTAAGTATCTTTGTTTTACTTCTTGTATTCTTTTGCTTTTCTGTGGAATGTTTTTTATCTTCTTGTGAAAATGTTGTAAGTAAGTTGTAACTAGACAAAAATACACATCTTTCATTGAGAGAGTTCTACGCATCTGGTGATTCTAGATAGATGATTGGAGAGTAGTGTTGTATGAAGATTTGTAGTCTCAGTGTACTTTCACAAGTGTTCGTGATTCTTGAATTTTTTTTAAAAAGTGAGATGACTTTGATGTTGCCTCTCTTCCTGCTAAATGATCCTTCTTAGGACCTGAGCAATAATTAAAGTGAGGGCCATTCTTGCAGTAGTTTAGCTTTCCAGTGTGTAGTTTCTTCACAACTTGCAGTGATTGTACAAAACTCTCTTCACTAAAATACGAGAGTGGCCCTTCTGTCAGCAGCCAAAACTTTGTTTGCTATATCTGTATTAAACTGCAGGTTTAAGATTATGTCAGACATTGTTGTATTTAGACGTAAATTTGTCTGTGTGATGTGTATCCAGTTTAACTTTACCTGTCTTCAGGGTGTGTCCATTGGCCTCACCTTGGTTCTGCAGCTCAGAACCATCTCACTTCAAGTCAGGCAGAGCCTTCTAAACTTGCTGTCTCTTGCCTCTTTCTGCCAGATCGAACTCCCGAATACTTTTTTGTTACTGTTAATAAACCCAAAGCTAAGAGTAAGGAAGTGGACTATTTGTGGCCTATTCTAAGTCCAGATCTTCAGAGCCCAGGACATTCCTGTGCGTGGTTTCATATAATGCTATGTCTGAGAATGCTTTCGGATTTGCAGGCTTGCATGAATCTGGAATAAGGGTATATCTCCTTACTTGGCTTTCCGTGCAAACGTGCTAGTATATGGACATGCTCTTTGGGCTTTGGAGGACCCTTTTGCAGAAATGTTCCTGCCGGTGCTTACAGCTAGTGACACCAACTGTGTTGTCACTGATCAGTTTTTAAATAATTGGTAAAATGCTTGGAGCTTTTGGCTGGAGAGCAAGAACTAGGGATACATAGAGGCATAGTGGGAGTTACACTTCGAAGAAATTTATTGGATAGTAACAGAAGTAGTATCTAGTAAGCCAAAAGGGTGTCATTTTATTTGGTTTTATTTTTCTTTGGCTGATGGTATTGCCAGATAGTGTCAGAAAACCTCATTCTTTTGAAATGAAGACACAACTTTTGTCCGTATCTTGTAACATCTGATCTATAATATAACTTGGTGCTTAAATTACTTTTTACTTCGTACTTTCTGGCTAGTTTGTGTTTATGTATGTATGTATGTATAAATATGCATCAGCTTCAAAGATTTCTTCCTAAATCAATGGATGTATTTTTCTCTATTTTCTGTCTCAGTTCTGAGCACCCTTTCTTGAATTTTTTGTAATGGGACATCTGACAAACTTCAATAGAGTTGTGATTTTGTGGCATGATTATGATGTGCAGTGGAGTTTTAAAGAAAGAAAGCTTGTGTCGTTTACAGTCTCTTGGACTCCTTGAGGCAGTTTTTCTTAGGTCAGGGAAATGAGAGTTTTTCTGTAGCAGTATAGTGTGGGCAAACAAAATAATTCTTTCAGGCACTCGCCCACCTGCCTGGAACTCCTTGAGCCTTTTCTTTCATCTTTCTGCTTTATCACATTTTCTTCCCCAGGAAATGATAGAAGCTATCAGAGAGGCTGTCATCTACCTGGCACATACGCACGATGGGGCCCGAGTAGCCATGCACTGTTTATGGCATGGAACTCCCAAGGTAATGTTTGGTTTCCCTCTACGTAGTCCTCTTTGACTGCCCACATGGGTCCTTCTGCTTGTGCACATTTTCATGCAATGAGACAATTTGAGAGCAAGGTTAAAAACCAGTCCCTCTTTACCTATTGGCAAACTTAAGCAGTGTTGTTTTGTGAATCAAATGCTTTCATTAGAACTTTTATAGTGGAAGCATCTGCTTTTATTTTTAGCAGAGGCATTGGCAGTGGCACATGGAGTCAATTTTCCATGGAAAGGTTATTGGCATTTCCTTTGTCCAAGGGTTTCTTAATGTAAGTGAATTTGACAGTAGGGAGAGGACAGTAAAGAAGTCGTAATGTGAAACCATGTTTGGCTTTGGAATGCCAGGACTTAGAAAATGTTATAGGAAATGTGTTTTAGTTTCATCTGCTGATACAGTATCTGGAAATGCTTTTGGTATAATATATGTCTGCACACCTTGGAAATACTGTAATGCATCCTATGTTTTCCTATATTAAAAAATAAAAAAAGATGATGTATTAAAGTAGTCCACTTGTTAAAGAATGCAGAAAAAAAAATAAGTTCCTAGGATCTAGGCATAGTAATGGATCTAAAGAAGACTGAGTAGTGATTTCAAGAGTGAAAAATGCAGGGAGGGAACTTTCTGACAAAATATTCTTGCTAGTGTTTGGGGTTTAAAACAAGCTAGAGTGTCAGGTCGTGTTGAATATGTTTCTTTCCAAATGAAGAGATAAAATGCATTCTTATTTAATTAATGGACAAAATACGAGTGAGCATGTGGTGGCTTAGGGTTTTTTCTTTGCTGTGTTTTTATCCCAGTTTTTTTGACATCTCCCATTGGTGATCTGGACTTGTAAATATACCACAGGATCTCCCTGGAATCAAGTCACAATTTAGGTGACTGGAGTCAGGTTTAACTTTTCACACTAATGTTCTAGGTGTAAACTAAGAGAATATGTGTGAGTCTTTGGTAGATGCATTTGCTTTAGAAAGAAAATTGAAGATTATCTCTTTGAAAGGTGTAAATAGCAGTTTAATTACTCAGAATCACTGGCATTCTAGGCTCATTTGAGTTTCCTCTTTTCTTTTGGATAGGACAGAAAAGTCATTGTGAAAACTATGAAGACGTATATTGAAAAAATAGCAACGGTGGGTGTTCATTAACCATTTATTTTGTAGGCTCTCAAACTAGTGATTTACTAGAGGCTACCTTGAATGTTCTTTGGTGCTGGGAATAACTTTGAGATCTTAATAAAAACAGTCTTAAAATAGCACTGATGTATTAATCACTGATACTATAAAATATTTGAATTGTCAATACAAAATAATTGAACTGTGTGGAATATTTAGTGACACACCAGGAAATTTCATTGTGGGCACTACATGTAGTACTATGCTTCGTTATGGCTGCGTCCATTATAATTCCTCTGTCTTCTTTCTACTTTTTATTTTTTGATCCCAACCCACTCAAGACTGTATCTTCATGTGGCTCATTGGTTAATTCTCTTTGGTTGGGAGTAAAGCAGCCTGTATAAACAAGAGGAAGAAAAATCAAGATGTGTTGGAGATGTCATTGAAAAGGCTCTTTGAATATGCATATTTCTTAGAAGATGCTTAGTATTTTTTTCAAGTCGGGAAGCTCCAAAATACAATGGAAGGATACATATGATACAAAGTTTTATTTTTTAATGAATGACATATGTGTTTGGAGACTGCAGCACCAGTAGAGTAACAGTTGAAACTAGATTTCATGGAGTTGGGCAAAACCCATAGCTGTAAAGAAGAGCTTTCTAAACTTCCCTTCCTGCTTATTATTTACTTGCTAATAGTTATTGTGGCCTCAGCCAGTGGCCTTCGAGAATTTTGGTCACATCTTGGGCATGCATCCCCAATGTATATATTTGTGTATAAATTACATGCCTTTTATACTATAATATTGTACATTATAAAGCATACAGAGAAATAGAAATTTGAAAGGCTGAGAGAAAAATAACTAGAGGCTATTTTTTTTATTAATGGTGCCAAAAATATTTTCTTTCTTCATCACAGTGGATTGTCTTGTGCAACCCACTTTGAGGGCCACTGGTCTAGAATGAATGAGTTGTTTCATTTTATAAATTATGTATTATATGGAAATATGAGACAGTGGATAAATAATAGCTGACACAACAGTGGAGCACAGGAGATCTGGCTTCACTTTGATGCCTCACTGACATACAAATGAATTTGGTTGTGCCCTTTTGCGTGTATTGGAGACTTATCTCCAGCAATACAGTAGAGACTGTATAGCTCATTACAGAGATGTCATCTCCAAAAACATTGTATGGGACTGAGTTCAGTTTTAAGCAAATCTACAGCAGAAGTAAAGTCTGTATGTAATGTTGCTGTATGGAAAATACTATGATTTCAAATGTTGATAATGCAGTAGGATTAGGTTAATAGCTTGAATGTGATAAAACAATATATCCACTTGAAATGGAAGATCTGCCTTTGTTTTAACAACATATTTCTCTTAACGAGCTTTGCTTTTAGAGAGAAACCTAATTGTTGGTCTTCTCTCATTCTATGACAGTAATCAGAATTAGCTTGTTCTTCATGTTGTGTTATGTTTGGGACAAAGCCTCAGAAATCCTGATTCTAAGTCAGTATACGTAAAAAATAACTGTGTGGTTTCTGATGTCTCATCTTTGCAGGGTGAATTTTCTCATCTGGTCTTGCTGGCAGCATTTGATTGCATTGATGACACTAAACTTATGAAGCAGTTAATTATATCAGTAAGTAATTGAATTTCTCAGAAAATAGTATCTTAAATAGTGTCAGTGTATAGGAGGATGAAAGCAGGAATCCATATGCTTTTTTAGACTATTTAAATACTTCCCATCTTTCCTGTTTCGTTATATTTATGTATCATGATTAAATTTTTTTTTCTTTTCCTAGCAGATCTTAGCACTTTCCTACATCATTTTGATTATGTATTTGAAAGCTAGGTTCAGTGCTTACTGAAATTTTCCCTTTTAATACACATTCATTCTGGATAAGAGGTCAATATCTTTTATCATAGAAGTTTGAGGTCTACTAGTATTTCTAGAGATTGAATTGGTGGAAAACTTGAGAATGATGATGTTACCTTATTGATTTTACAAGCAAAAATGTTTGCATCCTCTCAGCAGAGATACTGACATTGATGTACATGTTGTAATCTGAGTGCAGTAGTACTCATGCTATAGCTGTAAGGGCTGACTTGTTTAGGGGAAGTGGCAGGGAGATAGATGAGGCAAATCTTCTACGTATAGAGAAGGAATATGAGGAGGAAGTGGTCCTGATGAGGCCTGTTTTGAAAAACACAAACAATTCTTCTCTTGAATGATTTTGTGAAGGGTGCAGTTGGGATTTTGTACCCTGTCATAAGGATTTGGCCCTTAGACTGTGCCTGTCTAATGGGTCTGACGAGATGAAAGCATCTTTGTGTGGAAGTGGCTTTTGATCCTCAAGGATTTCCACTGTGATGGCAGCTGGGTTTGGTTCCCAGAATTGTAGCAACTTCTGGGAAAGCTCTAATGAAGTAAGTTCTGACATGAGCTGTCCCTTATATGAGGTATTTGACCTGTTCCTGTACTGTGTAACAAGCACTCTGCTTTCTGTAGAGTTTATTGGTTCAGATACTAATAAACTCTGCAGAGTTTATCTCAGATAGAGAGCTCATACAGATGAGCTTCCAAGTTGTCATTTAATTGTAGAATCATCTGAGATCAAGAATTAATCCATCATCAAAGGTAATGGAATGTTTACTGTTTGGTCATCGTACCACATCAATCTGGACAGAAAATGGAGAGCAAGAGGTGACCTTAGCACATACACAATTTGCCCATCAAGGGCTTATGTGAGGTCAAGAATGGGGAAAGGATGGCAGGAAAAGGAAAAAAAAACATCTGAGGATGAAAATCAGCTCTTCAGATAGTGAGTGAAAGCTAGTAGCAGATGATGAGGTGAGGGCATCTTAAAATCAAGCATTGAAGCATATTCTCTGCAAGAAACCAATCTTTAAAATTATTTCAAAGAGCAGTTAGATTTCAGAAATAACTTAGAGAGATTTTCATTATGTCCATAAAAAAATTTATCTTTAGGAAGGTAAAAAAACTAGTAAGACTTCAGGGGGAGAAAAAGCAAGTGGGTTTTTGTAGTTCCGGTTTTTGGGGGGCATTATTGTTGGTTTGGAATTTTTTTTTGTAGTATTGTAAAATTCATCATTTATGTGGGTTTGCAGTATGGCTAAGAATTTGTAGGTAAAGGAGGGTTTTAATCTCTTTAAATCCTCTTGAGGAAAGTAATTTCTTATCATCATCTATCAGGTCCACGGAATCTTAATCCTGGACCAAAGTCCATGTGTGGTGTTTTGAACTTTTGTTTGTGATTGGAACAGTACATTGAGCACTTGGCATGGGTAAGGATTCAGGCATATTTCAGCACAAAATCCCTGTCTTTCATGAGAACTCCAAAAAAGATGGGGACATTACCAACAAGAGATACCATATCTCTGTCATTTAGAGTTCCTCCTGGTACTTTTCCACAGTTCTAATTCTGATAGAGACCAAGAACTGCTGTTTCATTAATGTTTTGTTGTGGTTTGTTTACTCTCACAGGAAATAAAGGCTTCTTTACCCAATATAATAAACAACAAATATGGAAAGAAGGTCTTGTTGTATTTATTAAGTCCAAGAGATCCTGCACATTTTGTTCCAGAAATCATCACACTTCTGCAACAGGGAGATGGAAATGCCTATAGGTAACTCAGATAGGAAGGTTACATAGTTTTTCTTAAGAATCCAGAAGACATCATGCAACTTTTTGTCATGATTTAATTTCAGCTTTTCTTCGTAGTAAATGTAACTAATCTAAATATATGTATATAATTCATTTACCCCTTTTGTAAGGGGCAAACACTGTGATATATTTTGTATGTAAGCTCATCTATCAAATTTAGTGTGTAAGAAAATTTGTAATATGCTTTACTGGTGCTTTGGGTAGCATAAAAATGTATCTCAAAATCTAGCAATAAAAATGGAAATTATTAATTTGATTTCAATCTCATTTGAACATGGGTATTGACATGGATGCTTGCCAGCTTTTGAAGAAGGAGCAATTCTAGATGACTAGAAAGCTGTGTAAAAAATGCATCTCCATGGTTGAGATGACAAAATGAAAAGAAATAGTAAATGTTACTAACAAGAAAAAACTCAGGTTTTGAGACTGTCAGCTTTAAACACTTTTTCATTCCATTAAATTCAGCGTTCTTAAATTCAGTGTCTAACATGCATTTAATTGTACATGAAACAGAGGGAACAATAATGCCTGTACTTAGATCTAGCAGTAATTTAAATGTCTCAAATAAGACATACATTCTGAAATTTGTTACTTGATGTGTATACAGTGCAAATCTTCTGCAGTAATCTGCTGTCTCTTTAATCAGTAAGAAGAATACTGAACTCCGTCGCCATGAACTCCTGGAAGCCATTTCCTCACCTTTGCTAGAATATTTGCAAGATCATACTCAAGAAGTAGTGATAGACAAAGCTACTTTTGTCTTGGTTGCTGATATTTTAAGAACAGCTCTTGGTGACATCCAGCCTGCACTAGATGCAATTGCTAAGCTAGCAGCAGAAGAGCTGGTTCCAGGGGGCCGTGATGGACAGGTAACGTACAGAAGACAAGGTGCTGAGATCTTGCAGATCTTCTGCATTACTAAAATGAAGTCTGGTCTTGTTTTCCTTTATGTAAGACATCAGTGTACTGCCCTGATAGCACTTGTACATTAGATGTGATCCTGTTTTCTGACTTGCTGATTTGATAGGAGTTGTAGACCAAGGTGCTTCATGATCCTGGGTCTTCAGAACTGCTTTAAACACTTAGTGGGAAGGTAGCTGACAAGCATGTTACACAGTCTCTTGTTTAATGTTATCACTGTGCAGTCAAGCACTTAGCAAAGTTTTATAGGCCATTTGACTGTTTACACTGAGAGGGACAGGACCTCTTACCTTTCAGGTGTGCATATCTCCATGCAAGGAAAGATCTTAGATAAGAGCTGTTTGTCTTCAGAGTATGACCTTCTCTTCAAAGAGTGCCCCTCCCCTACTTTGTTAAACTCAGATATGTGCCCATAGACTAGAAAACAAAAAAATACAATATATGCTATATTTGAGATAGATACTCTCAAGATTTTCATAGATGGTGTTTTAACTCTGTGTTTTGCATTCTTTTATAGACATTTTATGAAATTTTATGTGAACTACATGTGTTTTCTCTGACTTTCTGTGAGCCATAATGTAGTTGATTTTCAGTGTGGAAATGTGAAATGTCTGGAACTTCTGGAAGAGGCAGTTAGACCAGGAGGTTCTGTTTATGAAGAATTAAATCCTTGAGGGGGTAGATGAAATGTTCGTTGATATAGTTTATATTACTGAAAGTTAAATGTAACAGGGGAGATGGTGAGAGTTAAAATCGTTAATTTGAATGAGTATCTATAAACTTTTATCAAACTTGTTGATATTAGCATATGTTGTGACTCAGTGAATCAGTGTGATGGCAGAGAATAAAACAAGCAGAAATATTTATGGCCAGTCATGTAACTGAATTTTGAACCAACATCACTAAATTTGTTTTGTTTTGGTTTGTCTATTCCCCTTTAAGCTTCACATAGCAGAACATCCAGCAGGCCATCTGGTTTTGAAATGGTTAATAGAGCAAGATGAAAAAATGAGAGAGAGTGGAAAAGAAGGTATGTTGGAAGTACAGCTTTATTTGCTCAGAATGACTTCAGAGTAATTTGCTATCTGACCTCAAATAAGATAGTTGCAGTTATTTCTTTGAGTATACTAGTATATGGAAAAATTAACATTATTGTTTCTATCTTTTTGCTGTTATGAGCTGCTATTTAAACAGAATGCCAAGGATATGTTTGCTTTTTTTTGCAATGCAAGCAGTGTTTCAGTTTTTTTCTCAGGGCTTTAATGTGCATTTGAGGCAGAGTTCATTTTTGTGCTTAAAATGTCTTGATAGCTTTGCTAAATTACATAGTAGTTTAAGGAAAATAATAAAAACAGTTAAGTCTTACAGGATCCCCTGTTTCATTAGTGCTTGTAAGACAAGGCTGTAAGCTTTACTGTATTCATTAGTGCTTCTCGGTTAATGCTTTGTAACTGTTACTAAAATAATTTGTTGAAAAAATAGGACATTTTTGCTAGTTTATGTTCCATAAGGCAGATATTGGGCACAGATGTTCTCATCTTAATTTAGCTTTTAAACTTATGATATTATGTAACTGTAAAATCTTCTGTGTGTATCACTCTATCCTAATAGTGATTACTTTTTCTCATACAAAAAGCTCAAAAAATGAAAGCACGTGGTTGGCAAAGTGTAATCTGAGGGAACTTCTCTGTGGGTAATAGTTTTTTTCTCTGTAGAATTATCAGATCTTATTAAACTTCTTATTTCTTTTCCTCTTGCTACATTCGGGTAGGCAGTATTTTCTTTAAAAATGTTAGTTGTACTTTACTAAATGTTTCTGAAAGTAGACTGGTTTTCCACTTCTCAAGCAGATCACTGAATATGTGTAAAGGGAAAGTTTTATGAGTGTCTTTCAGAGACGTGCCTATCTGAAATAATGATAGTAATCTGGATTTATTTCTGCAAAAGTTACACCATTTCCAGTTTAATCACGTGCTGTTCCCATTTGGTTTTCTCCAAAAAAGTACCATTCAGAATTATAGCTATGTGTTTCTATGTGTTTATTAAATTGTCAAGCAAATTGTTACCACATGGGTAACAAGTTGTATCAAATCTGATCTGTCTTCAAGTGGAATTAGGATCCAAAGTGACAGTGAAAAATAGCTTCAGTGTATGGAGGCCGTTGTTTGTTGAGGTTGGGAGGAGTTTTTTGTATTGTTTACTGGTTGTAGGAACAGTTTCTATGCAGTTCAGTTCTTTAAATCTAGCTGGGGCCTTGAAGTCAGCCTAGGTTAATGTAATGAATCTGAAGTCAAGCTGGGCTTTCAGAGCCACTGAAGAAATAGAGCCCTTGAGCATCACTACAGCTGAAAGAGGTGAAGTTTTTGTTTCAGTAGACAATTAGCTCTGAAATTTGAAGTAATTACTGTACAAATTATTTTCCATCAGTTGTAGAGTCAGATGCTTAAAAATGTAGCATTTTTCAACTGAGATGTTTATGTATTTAGTATATTGCATACAATGATCTGTTCAACCAGAATGATTCTGTGATTCTTCCCGAATTCTCTTTTTGGGCAGGATGCCTTCTTGAAGCTGTTAACAGCCTTTCACACCCTTTTTAAAACACAAACAAGTTTGCATACTTTAGAATAGTAAACTGTCACACAGTGCTGCTGTTGTGTAACAAATTCCATGCAGTGCTTGGAAGTAGTCTAATACCTACAAAAGTCTGCATTGCATTTAACAGTCAATTATTTTGAGGGAGCAGAACTTCGTGAATACTTGGGGGACTAAGAACAATCAATCAGAACTACAGAGAACTTTCAACAGGCTTCCGTGGAGAAAGTCATTGTCCGATTTTTTTCTTCCCCTGCTTCTTTCCTACATCTTGCAGTTTGCTTTGCAAGAACACTGGTGGAACATGTTGGTATTGAGAATCTAAAGACCTGGACAGAAGTAAATCGAGGTGCCATTATTCTGTGTTGGTAAGTAAGGTATATGACTACTTCTGATTAGATTACATTGTTAATTTCTTGAACAGCTGAGAGAACATCAGTTGAAATTTCTACCAACAAGATCACATTCAGTGTGTGCTATATTGAATACAACTGGCAAGTCTTGAATGAACAGGGATTAAAAGAAATCAAAGTAGAATTTCCATAGATTATTCCTTGAGTTCCATCTTTTATAGTACTTAGGAAGCAGCTCAGTACCAGAAAATCTGAAGACTTAAAACAAAATTGTTCTTAAAATTGTGCCTACCATGTCTTGTTTTACAAGCAGAAAACTTAAAAGAGCAGTCCACAAATAGCTACATGAAAATAATTAACTTCAGAATACCTGGGACTGGTGGCAGCATGCAAAAATCTGAAAATTGTTTTCCTTTGTTTGTTTTGGTAAATTATTGCTTTATGTTATTGCCTTAATTGCAAAGCCTAAAATGTTCTCATATTGAAGTGGAGAAGTGTTTGGAAGAGACCATACATAAGAATGGACTATGCAAAGGCCTGTGATGAGCTAACTGGCTCACAAATTTAAAGCAGTGAACCATGCAACTAGTGAGATCAAAACTACTCCCCACTGGATCAGATTAACGTTAAGATTTTGTTTTATCAAGAGTGAACTGAAGTGTTAATCATTGCTGGTTTCACTTTATAGCTGCCTCTCAGTATCAGGTCATAGAAACCCAAGGTTTTGTCCTATAACCTGATATGTGTGGTCTGTGTTCTGGAACTTGTGTATCAGCCATGCCCTTCTGGCACCTTATAAAGACTTTCACTGAACCAAAGTCAGCAAACAATTCAAACAGACAACGTGATTTTGAACATTAAGTCCCTTGATCTCTTTTTTTTGCTCCACTTTTCTCTCTCAAGTTACTTTAGATTCCTTGCTGTTTGATTTCCATCTCTGGTCCTTATCAGTTTAGAGTAGGGCTGCTTCAGCATTTGTGCTGTTTTTGCAAGGTGAATCAAAAGCCATTTTCACCTCTGTTAACTAATCTCAATTTAATTCTAAGTTTTTTTAGTCGTTATCACTCAGATCACTAATGAGAAGAGCTGGTAGTAGAAGAGTAGTTGCAATCCACATATAAAACCAGTTCACACAATGTCTTACAGTCATATGTATGTGGCTTTTAAGATTGTTCAACTGCTAAAATGATAATGTGCTGTCTTTGCCTCTTACAACAGGTCTTTAGAATTCAACAAATGCACCTAATGCCTTTAAGTCATTTGATCCTATGCACAGGTGTTCAGTGAAGTTTTGTTAGAAAGGCTTTTTCACTGAGGCTATATTAACGCTCGGATGTTTTTCCTTTAAGTCAAGGCTGAACAGATTCATTTAACATGTGATGTTGCTGTGCATGTTCTAAGCTATTGGGATTATCCAAATAAAGTTGTAAAGTAAATTAATAGATTTTTTCCCCCTGTATTTAACACTTTAATAACTGTTCAGCAATTACTGTGATAGTAGTCTTTTAATAGACATTGAAGACATAGAGATAAAGCAGG
Source organism: Certhia americana (assembly GCA_018697195.1). NCBI lineage: Eukaryota > Metazoa > Chordata > Aves > Passeriformes > Certhiidae > Certhia > Certhia americana. Next base: position 26,130,613 of record CM031878.1, on the reverse strand, counting down.
AGATAAAACTTTGCTTACTAAAGAAACCAGCACAGTTGTGGTATATTTTGTAGAAAAGTCTGTGAGGAATGGCAGTCTTTCTTCTCTGCTATTTCTCACGTCACTACAGGTGGAGCCTTGACAAGTGTCCTCTGTTACCAAGCAGGGGATCTTACCTCACAAACTGGCAGTATTTTCACCCACTGAAACTTAACTAATAGGAAGGAGAGAAAAAAGTATATTATTTGTAGTTATATTGTATATTGTAAGACTGTTTGTTTGATGTAATTTTGTTGGTAGTCTTTGGTTTATTTCACTTAGATTTAAGTCCTTTGTAGACTGATCTTCTCTTGATGACTTTTTAGGCATGATGCCCTTTTGTTTAGGCAGCTGAAAACACACAAACATAACCATCTCCTTTTGTTCCATTTCATGTGACACCTGCTTACCTCACTGTCATGTAGCAATTACTCGCATTTTTGTTTTAACTGCATGCACTGAAGTCAAGAGATTACCTAAATTGCACAGCAATGATTGATTTAGTCTGGTGTAAAGTAACAGCAGAGCTTTTTTTTAAATAAAGTAATTGTTGAGCTTTTAAAAACCTTTTCATTTAAAAAAACCCAGGTACTTCTTGTTGTGGTTTGACACTGGCCAAATGCCAGGCACCCATGAAAGCTGCTCACTCACCCTCCCCTGCCATAGCTGGGCAGAGAAGAGGAAAAAAAAAATTATCAAAGGGTTCATGGGTTGAGATAAGGACTGGGAGAAAACACTCCAAGTGCAAAACAGGCTCAACTTAAAGGTAGAAAGTGAATTTTTCACTAGCAGGATTAGAGCACAATAACGAGAAGTAAAATAAGCCCTTAGAAAAACCCCCACCTTTCACACACACCCCCCCCCCCCCCAGCCCCTTTCTCCTTCCCACTGGCAGCACAGGGAGACAGAGCGTGGGGGTTTTGGTCAATTTTTCACCCGAGGTTTTCTTCCACTGCTCAGGGAGAGGAGTCCTTGCTCTGTGGGGTCGCTCCCACAGAAGACAGTTCTTTATGAACTTCTCTGCGGTGGGCAAGCAGCAGTCCTGCCAAAATTACTGCAACATGAGACCCTCCCATGGGCACACAGTCCTCCCAAAACTGCTGTGACGTGGGTCACTCTCACACAGGGTGCACTCCTCCAAGGCCAGGTTGCTCCAGCCTGGAAGCTGGGCCCCCTCTCTCTATCCAGTCTTCCACAGGACCTCAGCCTCCTCCAGGCATCCACCCACTCTGGCATGGGCACCTCCCCCACAGGCTGTGGGTGGATCTCTGCATCCCCCGTGGATCCCCACGGCTGCACAGCAGCTTCACCATGGTCTCACCACAACCTTACTTGTGGAATTGAGGAATCTCAGCTCTGGCACCTGGAGCACCTTCTCCCCTCCTTCTCCACTGACCTTGCTGTCTCCATGTTGTTTCCCTCACATGTTACCAGCTCCTCCTCTGACTAGAAAAAAACCTGTGTGCGCTCTCTTTTGATTTTCTTCTTAAATCTGTCATCACAGAGGTGTTACCAACCTCCCTCTGTAACCTGGCTTTGGCTAGCAGCATGTCCATCCTCAGAGCCATCAGGGACTGGCTCTTCCAGACATGGTGGGAGCTTCAGCAGCTTCTCACAGAAGCCACTTCTGTGGCCCCCCACCCCAATGACCAGGCCATATAAAACCAACACACTTCTTTTGTCATAAAGAATCTCAAATGCTCAGACAAAGGTAGTTTTCAGACAATGCTAGTTCCTCCTAAAGCCATGAGTGATTTTTGTTTGTTGTTGGCTTTCAGAAGCCATCTGGCACATATGTGCAGCTCTGAAATTCAGAATTACTCAGTGTATCCATTTGAAGATTTTTGGCTATTTTTAAAGCTTATTTGTCAATTAAAAATTGAAGCCAAGCATGTGCTTGGCTTCTCAGCAACCTGGTATCCTCTGCACCTTTCCTTGCCCTACTTTTGTTCTCTCTAAAAATATCTGGGGCCTGGTTCTGACTTAGTACTGTTTTGAGGAGTCCAAAGGTAATGAGAGGACCCTCATCTGTATTATGTGCTTTATGTACATGAGTGTCATGTGCTATTTAAATTCCTATATATGACTTTTCTGTATATTTTTAAATTTGTAAATGATCTGTAGCATCAGGATAGAAAATGGGTAAGAATGTACTTCACCAAATGTGTTACTGACTTCCTTTATTTCTGTAATCTGTGGAAGTTATGTTTTGCATCCACAAAATGCAGAGGTGCCAGCTTTCTAGACCTTGTAAGAACTTACAGAATAGTAATTTAAAATACTCCACTATGCTGCTGTGTTGTTTTTTTGGCTGTGTTATCAAACATGCAGATGTTCTTTATTAAGAACATTGTCTTGATATACCTGTGGTTCCTATGAGTTTGAAACAGCTTTACGTGTATAGCTGTCAGAACCTGACATTCATTTTTAGAGATAAGAAAAACACAGTCCAGAGTGATTTGCTACTTTGTGTGGTCTTTGGTCTCTTGTGGTGAGTGAAACATATATACCTCTCCGTGTTAATTTCCAATGTGTTCTCCACATCCTTTTCCAGGATTCTGGAGTTTCTTGCTTTTATCAGGGATACATGACTCATAGAAGAGATGAAAAAATATCACCCTCAGCTGAATTGAATTCAGTTTTAAAGAAGGCTTCTTTATTAAATAGTACCATTATAGCTAAAACTGTAATGCAATTTGCTGCTAAAGGTTGTTGTAAAGTCATAGTCATAGAAATAAATCTGGGAATTAAGTAGCTGAAAGCTGTGGTGTTGTCAGAAGGATATTCAGTGCTTTTCTGCCTATAGTGTTGCCATCCAGCATAGTATTTGATGCCCTAAAATTTAAATCTCATCTTAAGCTATGTTAACTCCTTTATGTCCTACTCAGTTCAGTTTGCCATGTCTAATCATGGTTTATGAAATAGATAAGAAGAACGCTTTTAGGTCCATGCAAATTTGGGAACTAGTTGGAAGAATCCTAGGATTGTAAGGACTTGTAGTATCATGCAGCCTGTTTCATACCAGCACATGGGTATTACAATTAATTTCCAGTCTTAGTTTATTTGTATGTCAGACTTGTAGTTCTGATCTGGTTTGGACAAGCTGGCTGTAGAAGGCACTTTTCTAGGCAGTGTTCACTCATAATTTTGAAGTAGCAAATTAGGTGTGCCATTAACTCAACAGGTCTTGTATTTCAATCCAAGAATTCACTGTTAACTGAAGAAAGGGAAAAGGACAGTCACTGCTAAGCTGATAGTATTCTACAACTTATAATGAATTCCTTTGTTTCCGATGAAGAGAATTTATCTAGGAAATCAGATTTGTTTTCCAAAAGTAGTGTCTAAAAGGAGAACAGAACTGGTAAGGCTTCATCGTTCTTCACTAACTGCAGCATGAAAGTACAATAGTGAAGGAGCTTGATGTATATTCGATATACTTCACTGCATCCAGTTTTAGGACCCCCATTACAAGAAAGGCATCAACAACTGGAGTGAATTCAGTGAAGGGTGACTGGAATAGTCATGAGCTGGGTCCCTTGGCCTGGAAAGAGAGGCTGTAGGGCCAAGTCAGTTTCAGCTGGGAGAAGGACATCCCTGACACCAATGGGATGGATTGTTCGCTTCACAGCAATATGTGAGTAGAGAGCAAGAGGCAGTGGCACTAGCTGAAACACAGGAGGCTTAGGCTGGAGATGAGGAGAAACCTTTACCCCATGAGGATGGTGCCGCAGTGAAGCTGGGGTCGGGGCCCAGGGAGTTTTGGTTGTCCCCAGCTTGGCAGGTTTGAAGGCCAGAGTGTGTGATCCAGTATTTGAACATGCTTTGAGTATGGGTCAGCAGTTCCTTGCAGACTGATTTATCCTCTGTTGGCTGTGTTCTGAGTTGATGTTTCATATTTTATGAAATGTTCTACATCTTTTTTATAATAGGAAGTGTTAGCATCTGGCTTGAACTATGTTCTTCTTAAATAGTTTTTGTTTCCCATCACAGACAACTTCTTTTTCTATAACTTTCATGCTGACCTTTGATGTCCTTCATTTTTTCCTGTGTCTTGCAGCCTTCTCCGAAGCACTGATGAACAAGTGGCAAGCACAGTCAAAAAAGGACTAAAAAAGCTCATCCCAAAGCTGAAGCAGAATAAAAATGTAAAAGGAATACAAGCATTGCTGGAGAAATTGACTTCCTAGTGTAAATGAAGTTAAAATAATTATTTACATCAATGCAATCAACTGAGATTTGGTAAGATTTTGTACCACGGTTGTTTTAAGAAGCAGTGTGTATGCATTTGTATATTAAATAATTTCTAAAACAACTTGGTCATTGTACTCATTCTGTTGTCCACAATAAAAGATAGTTCTCAGAGATTGAAATCTCAATATTAAAGAGCTAATGGAAACTTCTGAACACGTAATCAACGCATTCAATCTTTCCTGATAACTTGCACAAAAATGTTTTAAGTGTTGTTAAAATTTATGTGTATGGTGTCATGGAAACAAGCATCTGTCCTGGACATACTGTGTTTGGGCAATATAATTTTTTTTATCCCCTTGTCTCCTGTTCTTTTTTTAAAAAAAAGCCCCAAACCAACCAGGAAGACTACTTAAGTCCCAATCTTACCTTGTGATGGAGGCTATTTTCCCTCTGAACTAACAAGAATGGGATGAAAATAGCGTGTGTGACTTTTTTCAGAGAAGGTCCTGAAGGAACAGCTGACTGTTTTAATGGACTGCAGTTTGGTTTCATTCAAGTCTTCTAACTACGCACTTTGAAGCCCTAATAAACCCAAGGGATTTGTAGTAGTTTTGGGGCTTTTTGTGGTAATGGGAGAAGGGATTTGGAAGTGATGGAATTCACTTCCACATAACACCAAATCAGAATCCTGTTGATTTTTCCTGTACCTTATTTTGATCTAGCAAAATGAAGCCAATATTTTATTTTCTCCATTTAGAAAAAAGCCCAAGACTTCTTTCATAAGGCATTCATAGAACACCCACTCTGCTGGTGCTCAAGGCCGTGCTGATAGACTGATCTAAGCAGAGAACTAGATTGATTAAATCTCCAGCTGTAGGAGTCACTTCCTTGTTGCTTATCTTTACAAGGTGTTGCTCCATTTGTAATAGCTGATACTTAGACATTACTAAGATATTGCTAAGACATTTGATAGTCTATTAGACGTTACTAAGACATTAGATAGATACCTTGCTTCTCCTAAGATAGCAGCTTCCTCAACACGAAGTACATACAATTACCAATAGTTGGTTGCTAGTGGTTAAGTAAACTGGTTTAAATTCCCATGTTTTACATACTTGAAATCAGTCTCCTAAATTACTGCATTTATTGACAGAGGTCATCATGATCCACCACTAATCCTTAGTTCCATAGGGAACTGCAGCACTCAGCACACATCACAACCAGATTACCCTGTGTTAGACTCAGAGTTGAATGCATCGCATGAGTAAAATACTCTGGTTCTCTAGGGAGCACCTGTATGACCCTGATGTTAAACCACACAATCAAAACTTAAGATTCATTCAGCATGCATTCTTACATGTCCATTTGCTATTCAGTTTAACAGCAACTTCACTAGCTGTTATTTAATTTCATTGCTCCCATATATCTGTTTCCAAACATTGGATTATTGCCCTCAGTAACCTGAAAATTGAGAAGGGGATTTTTTTGCCCTTTTTTTTTTGGTCTGATTGTTTTTCTCTGCCACTAATTGGAGCTACAAAGTTGATCAAGGAATTGGAGCATCTCTCCAGTGGGGAAAGGCTGGGGGAACTGGGCCTGCTCATTCTTGAAATGACTTGAGTAAGGACCTCATAAATGCCTGTAAGTGTCCAAAGGGAGGGTGCCAGGAGGATGGATCCAGGCTCTTCTTGGTGCTGAGCAATAGGACAAGAGGCAAAAGGCAGAAATTGATGCACAGAAGTTCCACCAGAACATGAGGAAGAAATTTTTTGTGCAGTAGAACAGGTTGCTCAGAGAGCTTGTGGAGTCTCCTTTCTCTGGGGATATTTCAGAACTCTCTGGACAATCTTGTGCTATGTGCTGTAGGATGACCTTGCTTGAACTGGATGGTTGGACCAAATGACACACTGTGATCTCTTCCAAACTGATTCATTCTGTAATTCTGTACTGCTGTAATTATTCAGCATAAATCTGTTGCCTATTTTGTTCAGGTTGGCTTTTTTGGCAGTAATTTGGACTTAGTAACAGTTTGCTGCCATTTAAATTCACTATCTGTTGCTAATTAAAACAATCTGGTTTATTGTCAGAAAAGAAAATTGTGTTACGGACACTAGTGAGCTGCAGTCTTTGGTAACTGAGAGGATGTGTTTACAAGCAGAAACACTTAATGCCAGGGCCAAGCAGGTCTAATTGGGATTAACCTTTAAGTATTTAGGTTAATAAACTTAGGTGGAATTAAAGGGGAGCACAATCATCCAAATATCAGTAATCCAACAGATGCAAATAAACAATATTAGAAGCCATTTTCATAGCTATAACATTTATGTACTGCCCCAAGTAGCTTAATTAAACTACAAAATACAGTTGGGTTTATGATTTATTTGTTATTATGAATTTGCCTATTTCAGTATCACAGTTTTTTGTGAACTAACAAATACTGCCCTCTGACAGGACCAGTGAGAAGCAAGAGATTATTTATAGAGATGAAACAGTGCATTTCACTGCTTATAAACTATTTAAACATGCACATCTAGAAAATGTACTTAATTCCAGCATCTGATTGGCAGTGACATTAAGTGTTCCTGCTTGTGAACACATCCTCTCAGTTACCGAAGATTGGAGCTCATTAGCTTCTGTAACAGGATTTTCTTTTGTGACAATAAAACAGATCGGTTTAATTAGAAGCAGATAATGAATTTAAACTGTAGTGAACTGTTCCTAAAGAAGTCTAATTTAATGCCAAAAAAACCCAACCTGAAAGAAATATGCAGCAGATTGGTGACTAAATAATTAACTGTAAAAATAAAACAGGGAGAAGAAAAAAAAAGCTGGTACAACCCTTCTCAATTTTTGGGTTATTAAAGGGAACTAATACGTAGAATCTGGCACATACACTTCCAATCAAGAGGATTACAGGGAGCAATGAAAGTAAGTCATAGCTAGAGAAAATGCTAATAAACTGAACAGCAAAATGCTGTGTAAGAATGTGTGCTTACATGAATCTGATCTGATATTTTGATTGTGTGCTTTAATTATGTTTGCTTTAGCTGGATGTGTACCAGGCAGTTTATTTGCATTTTTGAGTCTCCATGCATCATTTATTTTAAGTTATGTGTAGTAATTTGCAGTGACTAGCTGTTAGTTTTCCTTAGCACAAGCTGAGAAATACCTCTCTTCATTAAGCAGACATCAGTTAAGGTTATGCTATAGTTGACACTGTTTTCCTATCAGAGATAGAACCTAAATTTTACTGTTAGGTGTGTCTTTAATGTTAATTGAAAATGAATTCTGGAGTAGTCTAAATGGAAGGAGAGGAAGAGCAGTTCATGTGGAGTATGAAAGGTTGTTTCAATGACTTGACCTACATCAATGAGTGGCCTGGTTTTTTCCCAGGTTGGATGCAGTACCATATCTGTCCCAGCCTGCCATGGATCTCTGTGGCTGTGTGAAAGTGGAGAAGTAAATTTTTGAAAGATTCTGAGATAATAGTGGTTTTTTTTCCTTGATTTGGGGTGTTTTTGAAGTATATGCTTTTTATTTTGTTTGATATGTAATTTTTTTTGCCTACTTTAGGTTATCCAAAGTGCTCAAATTATTGCCAGCATCTTAATACAGATTGTAGTAATTCTTTTATTGCCAAGAAAACAATGGAAGTGCACAGTCTGCAAGCAAATTTTTTTGCCTGCTACTTGTTCAGAAGAAAGGCTGTGCCAGCAATTATGGGGCATTTGTTTAAAAGCCATTTTCCCAAGGTGAAATGCCTGTCCCTTGTGACCAGCCAACAACTCTAACCTTACTTAGCAAAGTTGGAGGGTGAACCACCATTGTGAGTGCAGGACAGAAAAGGCGGTGATGATAGGTTTTTTTTTTTCTTAGAAGAAAGAAGACCCATTTCCTTGCTATTGATGTATGTTACTGTGTAACAGTGTATTTTCCATTACCTTAGAAATAGGGGCATGCAGTTGGGTGCAGTTGCACCTTAGTAGCTCTTGGTTTACAGTACAGAAGAATCAGCCTCCCCCTTTGCTGCTGACAGCAGGATCTACCAAGAGCACACAGTGTTTTGCTTTCCAATTGATTCCACCAACTTACCTTTCCTTCAAAACCAAAAAAGGTAGACAGTGACTCTTGAGTTTGTTTCTGAGTGCAGACCTGAGGAAAATATGGGATCAGCAGAAAATGCAGTGATTAACTTATCTGGAAATAAAGGAGGACTGTTTGGGGACAGTATGCAGTTTGTGGGCAGACTGTGAACCATTAGCTGTGAGACTTTATTTCTTAGTCCTCTCCATCTCTTGTCTAGTTGGATTGTAGACTGTCAGAGTGGACACAAGGTCATGTCCACATATGCACACCACTCGGTACTTACGGAGTTCTACTGTGTGTTCTCTTTATTTCTGTGTTATGTCTAAAAATTAAATTGCAATGATCAAATATTGAAAGTGGGGTCTTTTTCATATCTTACATCTTTGAAACAGATTCATGCAAGAGTTCATTGCATTAATCATGACATATTTCCTTCTGATCTCTTGGAATAAATCTGTACTGCCCATTTAACATTTGTCATTATTAAGTCAAGATCATTGCCAAAACCCATCCATTTTGCCTCAGTGTATATCACATTGCTCAGCTGCTTTGTGAAAATGCCAGAGTTCATTTACCCTTAACCATATTATTCATTCCATCAGTTTCCTCATTTTCTCCTTGGGGTTTAAAATTCTTGCATTGAGTTGCTCCCTTACATTTACCATTGTGTAAATTGCACTTTTTTTTTTCTCTTTTAGTAAGTTTTTTGGCTGTTTAAAGACCATTCCCTGTCTTGTTTTCTGTGTCTTATTTTAAGATCCTTTACTTTTAAGATAGGAAACCTTTTTAAAGATCTATAAATAGTAAATACCTTGTGTAACCTTCTAATAAAAGAGGAACAGGTATTCCTGGAAATCATTGCTGTTTAAGAAACACTAATTAATATATCATAATGGGTTTCTTTTCTCTCATCCCTGCAACTCTAAATTTCAGCAGTTCAAGTTTTCCATGATTATTTTCCTGTAAATGTATACAGAAGGTATTTATCCCTTGCAGCACTGAAGTAGCCAGTAGGATATTACAAACTGTTCTGCATGGAGGGATTGAGGAAAGGGAAAGTTACTGATGGCTGGAAAACTAGAAAGTATGTGAGTTAAACTTAGTTATCAGCAGTAATTCCATGCATTAGCCCAACTAAACATCATAGACCTTTGTGATTTTCCTCTTGCAGTACTTATATCAAAGTTTTTTCAAGGGCCATGAAATGGCCTTGAAGTGGATTCAACCATCTTGTCATCTGCTGTCATGGAAGGTGGTTTTAATTGCTGGATTTATTTATTTTTCAATCAGAATGTGTCTTGCAAGTACACTTCTGCTTTACACAATGCAAAAATCCTACTGATTCTCTGATTTCCACTGTCCTCCCCACAGCTGATTCTGCCTACCATTCATGTGTCTTGTTGGTCTGTGCTCTAACTAGAGTGTGTCTAAATGCATTATAGCTTTTATTAGAAATTAAAACCAAAAATAAAATTCATAGAGAAGGGAGCCTACAGGACCTCTGGGTATGGTATGCATAGACAAGCAGGTGCTATAAGCATTGAATTAAGAAGTCATCAAAAAGTTTTTATTGGTTTGCAAAACAGATACAAATGAGTCACTTGTGGGGAAAAAAAGAAAACCAATTTAAAACAACCAACCATCACAATTACCACCAAAAAAAAAAAAAAAAAAACAAACAACCAACCAAAAAAACCACAAAAACCAACCAACCAACCAACCAACCAAAAAACCCCCCAAACCCCCCCCCCCCCCCCCAAAACTAGGGTTTGTTGTTTTAATGGCAGACTAAATTATAAGCATCTCTGAGAAAACATGTTTTGGGGAGAGAATAATAAGATAATGCGAGAATTGGTTCAGTATGTTGTGGTTGTTAAAGTCTCTGCTCCCAGGCTGTGCTGAGATGAAGAACATCAGCTGCCACAACACTTGCTATGAAGTCATCTTCACAGCGTGGTGATGGCACCAGTTTTCAAGGCAGTTGTTCTTACAGTTGAAATGCCTTCAGAGGCTGTTTTACAAATTGATGCCACCCATTTTTCTTTGTAGGCATTTTCAGTTTTTATGGGTTTTTTCCTCTGTTTATCTAAACAGGTAAAAAATACTTACATTCAGAGCCTCTTTCAAATTCTGCATCCTGATACTGGGCAGTGAAAAAAATAGGCAATATCAATTAAAGATGTTTGAGATATGTCTGAATTATTTCTCTTTAATTAAAAATAGTTGAACTTTTTACTGTAAACACTCCACCCTTGGTGACAAGACTTCAGGCTCCTGGTAGACTATCTGAGGAAGATGCAGCACTGCTGTAGGCTAACATGCAGGTAGCAGACACCAGATATTGTTAAGGAAAAGGGGAATCTGGCAGTCTATAACCTCTGAGCGGCAGCAGTGAACAATGTTCTGTGCCAGGAGCTGTTCTTCCCACAAAGAGACCCACCCAGCTATTTTGTCCTGCCCTAAAGAGGTCCCCCCATCATAGCGGAAGGTGCTGTCGAAATCTGCCTGTGATTTCCTGAATTTTCCTGAACTTCTGCAACATGCAGGTTTTGGGGGTTTTTTGCATCTTTGTTGTGTTGTTCGTTGCCGTGTTGTCATCCTTGACCCCGTCTCCCCACCCCCCACCCCCCAGCCCCTGCCAAAATTGGTGAAGGAAAAAGTGAACGTGGTGGCCCGAAGAACAGTTACTGAGTGCTGGCCAAAGACTGACTTTAAAGTATGGTTCTTGCTTATCTGGTTATTTATGATGTCAAATTCTTTTTGCTTATAAATTAAGCAAATCCAGTTCAGGAGTTTGAATGGCAGTACAGAGTAATCTTTTAGAGTGCAACTGGGCTCTGACAAGTTTTATTTAAAAACCTTGATAATCTCTATCTCAGGACTTACTTATAGAAAGCTTTAATTTTTCTCAACATATTTCCATTAAATTAACTAAGTACATAAAAAAACTTCTACCTCTGACCTTTCCCTATTTTAGTCCAAGATAAAGGACTGGATTAAAGCATGTAATTTTTATACACCCAAATAAAGAAGTCAATACAAGTTTTGTAATAGTAGATAAGCATATTTTTGCATTACATAAAACCAGAATGGTCTAAACAGTTGAAGCTACTTTTTAAGTAAGGTGATAATTTTTACTTCTTAGTCCTATTGGTAGTAATTATATTTCATCAAAAACCTTGAAGTATTCCTAGTTGATATTTTAAAAAATTCACTTCGTTTACTTACAATATTTAAAGACTGAATATTGCTATTTGCCTTAGAAACATGGGAATAGTACCAGATGCCTATTAATCTGTGGTGTACTGTAGCTACCCCTTTAAATGCTACCTTTCTGAATGAGAAAAGCAAACAGCTCCTGAACTGCACTGAAAAAGTGATGTTCTTCTAAGACAGGATTTGTGCAGGAGTGTATTGTAACTGGAATTCTTTCCGCTTTCTCATGTAGGGACAGACTCTACACTTCCACTACCCCCATCCATATTTTTTAAAAAAAACCTCTTGTCCTTTCTTTCTCTTTTTTTTCCTGTTTACTTTTCTTTTCCATCCCCTTTTTTCCCCCAGTAATTCCCAGGACTAAATTAGGTTGAAGAAACAGTGCTTGGTTCTCCTAAAACGAAGCCAGGCCATCTAGATAAACTGACTGTTTCTTTGTCTTACAGAGACACCATGTTTGCTAAGTCTGTAGGGATACATAATGATAGAATATATTTTCTTTCTCCCTCAGGGTCTCATTAATATCTGCAATTAGTTGAAACGGAAGACTTTGGCATGGCTATATTTAGAGAGATTTCTAATTTCTCAGTGGTCTGAGAATTCTCCACCCTGTTTCCCCAAAAACCTTCATAATGCCAAATTAGCATCTTATAAAACAAGACTGTCTACTTTATGTTTAGTAGTATTGCCCATCTTTGTTTTGTTTAAGCATGTTTTCCCTTGATGTGTTATTTCGAAACTTTTTGATTGCCAAAGCCCTGTGGAATACAAGTAACCAAGACAATCATGACTCTCCTGCGTTGTTTGTGGATGTCATCATGTCTACCACTTGACTGTTTCCTTGAAGTAATTTAGGGACAGTGTTGCTACTGAAAGTCTTCCGGAATATGGCACAATAAATTAACTGAGTCTTCTGCAGGAATTATAAAAAAAAAAAAAAAAAAAAAAAAAAAAGGGAAAAAAAAAAAAAAAAAAAAAAAAAGGAAAAAAAAAACCCAACTTCATCCTCTTTCAAAACCAGCTGATACAGGTTTGCACAGCTTTCCAGCCTTCTGCAGGTTCTAGAAAGTCTGTTCAGTGGGAATATGACCTTGTTCCTTCCTCTGAGCTGGCTGGAGATCTACTTTGTATAGTAGGAGCAGAAGAGAATTTGTGAGAGTATCTTGCTAGTTCCCGTCTACATGGGTAGTGTTGAAAGTGGTGGCAGTGACAGAGCCTTGAGCAATCCAGGCACTGTCTGACTCTTATAATGGTACCTCAAATTTAGCCTAATATCTCCTATTGAAATGCACAGACTTATGCTTGTCACCCCTAAAATAAGAATGCTTAAGCCAAAAGCAGAAAACTACATAAAATAATCCAGAGAAAATGACAAATCTTTGGGGAAAAAACCTAACAAGCACTAACTTCTAATTTTCTGTAAAGTGCTTTACTTTTCCACTAAGCTCCAATTCACCTCTTCAGTGCAGCAGAGCAGGGGTGACAAATACAGCAATTTTGTTTAGCCTTATGCTTAGTGCTTCACTGCCAGAGGTGTGTCCCCTGGGCTGTACACTTCTAATATGTACCTTGTGCCAGCTCTAGTGCTAATCACCATGCCTTAAGTTTTAGCTTTCATATTTTTCAGTTTCCGTACTGCCTTAGTGTGTAACTCCCAACTTCATATAAGGTGTTGGCAAGTTCACCTCACATTTTAGGTAGACAAAACAATCCTTTTCCAGCCCGAGAACCAAGGACACTGTTACAGCTTTGGGCCCAAAAAGTGTAAACAATGGCAAATTGAAGAAAGCTATCTAGGGGGATGGGATGTTGTAACCTGAAGCTGTAATTGGACAATTGACCCAAATATGTAAATGAACCCAAACTTACGAAAGTGTAAAAACTTGTGACTGGGGGTCTGTCTTGCATCCGTCTTGAGTCCATCTTGGGTAGAGCCATGGGAGGGCTCTTTTACTGCCCAAGGTGTATCCTTTAAAAGCCTTTTAATTTAACCTGTTTTATTCCTTTAACACTGTCCAGCTTCTGTTCCAGGCAGCCTCTTTAGGCATCAGTTACTGGCGACCACAAAGTGGCAGAAAGGCATCTGGAAAAGCCCTGGACCAGAGCACCCAGCTGCCCCCCCAACTCTCGCTGGCACTCAAAAGGGGGGCCCAGCTACATTCCAGAAGGCATCAGAACCCAAGAACCCTCGAATCTGGCACAGAGGCACATGAGTAACTGAATAAATGTGGTCATTTGTTTCAGACCTCTCAGCACTGAGCTTGGTCATGAGCCAAGTGAGAATCTATCCCCAAAACTCACCCAAAGAGTCATTTGTATGCTGAAGTAGTCAAGGTGGTACCAAAGCTGCCATCTGTGAGATGGTGGGGCTGGATGAGGGATGAGGGGGCAAAGTGCATTGAGAAAAAAGAGAGTGGAGCAGCTGCTAGGTAAGCTGAGCTGCCCAAAGTGTGTTGGACTTGGTGCTCAGGACACCCAAACTGGACCTGGGTACTGGTCACAATGTCTTGTGCTTCTTGAAGGTACCGAAATTGCTCTCTTTGTCTGGCGGTGTTTTGGCCCATAGCCATTAGCCTGTGAGGTACTGTTAAGAGTTTTACCTTCATGTGGCTGTAGTGTGTGGAGACTCTGGATTCCTTCCAAACTAAAGTCCTCAGCTAAATATTGCTTGGACCAGAGAAAACTGGGTTTTTGGGAAGCCTTTGCTGCTTGGGTATTTTCATAGGGTACTTTCATAGCTGTTTATTGAAGCAGGACCCATGATTCGCTCCTTTCCAGGCAGCTAAGGGCTGGAAACTCCAAGCTGTATGGTCTTCCTTTTACTGTCACCTTATGGGCCATTATTTATTTACTGGGTGCAAAGTGGAACAGATTCAACTAGAGGGGCGCAAGAGACCCTCTTCAAGCTGCATTTGAACAGTTAAAGCAATACTGGTTTGTGCACTGAAATCTTACTGAACAGATAAAGCTATTGCTAAGGACATTCAATTCCAACTCCTGGTTAAGGACAAGACTTTTTCTTCTGCCTGTGTTTCGTGTGGAAAATTTATTTCATTACATGTCTTCAGAAATGTCTACTTGAGTAGGTCCTGCGGGTGAGGCAAATGGGGTGGAAAATGAGACTAGAGATCTTTTTTAGGTCTGAGGCTGTGATGAAGTCCAGTCTCAGCAGAATTAGAACTCTAGATTTCTGCAGGTGGCAAGAAGCTGCTGGGCCTGCCGTGGAATGCTGAGTATCTGTATCTCATCTGCGTGGTCACGCATGTATGAATTCCTTCAGCAAAGAATTGATTTACAATGTCCTGTGTTTTGGAAAATTCAGTAATCACCAGACTTTAAATCCTTTTAATGGGTCTAGTTTAATTTGCATGTTGAAAATAAAGCATAGTTGTGTTTTTGCATGCTTGTAACTTGTCACCTCACTGAACTGCAGTAAGAGGTTTCCTGTGGTTCCTGGAGGCTTCTTGTCCTGTTGCTGGTGTGCAGAAGGGCTATGCAAATTCCCTAGGGCCAAAGCAAAGCAGCTATTCTTCTCAGTGAGTGCCAGGATTGTGCCTGCTGCATTGTGTGCAGTCCAGAACAGCAAACATCTATTGCATTGAACTCCCAGGGCTCAGCTGTGCCTTCAAGACATGGTTTAGCTTTTAACAGAACTGATCAGCACACAGTGTTCTGACTGTCATTCCTAAGGAACAAAATGACAGATGGGCTTATGATACGTTTGTCTGGAGGTAGAGAATGAGAAGAGCAAGCTGGTTACTAATTACCTTCCCACCACTGAAAGGAGAAACATCCCCAAGCTTGACACAATTTGCATGGACATGTCAAAATGAGCATTTTAACTCAGCTGTCCCAGAGTGAGCTTCACACCATTGTGTCCCATGGCACACTGAGATCTTAATGCAGCCATTTGCATTCATCAGGGCAGCATAGACACAAAGTGAGAGTTCAAGGGTTTTGAAATGCATCTCTGTCATCAGGATGCTTTGTAGCAGGATTACTGCTGAGTTACAGCCATGGGTCATCAGTGCACTGTTATTGTTGATCCTTTTCATTACACTTTTTTTTTTTTTTTTTAAGATTTTGCATCTGATTATCAATAAAATAATTTTTCTGTCAGGTCTGTTATTCAGCTTTCTGTTCCTAAATTGGTATGACTGCTTTTATGTAAAAAAATATTCCTGATAGTCTCTGAAGTAATACATAAAACTGCAATTCCATTTAATTATTGTTGGGTTTATTTGTTATTTAAATTTTGGGATAAGTTTAGACACATCAGAAATCCTATCCAGCTCTGCTAGAAGACGCAGTAATCTTCAGACATAAGGTATTCCTGAGGGAGAGCTAAGGTGTTAGGATTGTGTCCCTAATGGCTGTATATACCAAACAATTTATCTTGATTTTAAATAATATTTAAAATTGGTTACAGTTAAGTGCTGATAAGATCCTTTGTATGAATAGTCTTTAAGAGTTACTACCCATTACATATTTCCTTTGCTTATTTTTGAAATAATGCTTTAATACTTAGGTTCCTTGACAGGTCTATTATTCTAACAATCCAGTAAGTAGATACATTAAATACTGCAAAATAAATTATCACTTAATCCTATACCTAAAAAGGATTGGGTTTGGAATTTTCAGATTTGATCAATGAGATCTATCAACTCAGACTCCAGAACTCTTCACTAGCTCTTGTCATATTGAAAGATGATTATAGAGGTGCATTGCTTGACTAGGCATGAAAATAGGAGGGCTCATTTGCAGGGTTGCATTTGAAAAACAAAACTGGAACAATGTAGCATAGGTATCTGGCAATGGAAACAGAGGCTGACATTTGAAGGAGTATAGCTACTGCTAATATTTAGGTAAGTGCTCTAGGGCATTTTCCTCTATTTGAAAGCTGATGCAAAACCAATTTAAGTGATGCAGCCAGTATATTGGGTAGTCTATTTGTTTAATTTTTGACACTGCCTTGGCAGAGGTAAGGTGGCTGACCCTTAATGACAGCAATTTGTTTTCTGTTTGTACAATTATGGTGGGTATTTATTGTTAATCTAATCAGTAGCAGGGGGTTAGATCTTCATATGGGATTTATTCAGAGTGTTTAAACCAAAGGAAGTAATTTGTGAGAGTTGATGAGCACTTAAGTGCTACTCACAGGCTATCAGAGTTTAAAAAAATCTGTTGTTTTAATCTGAGCCTTTTTAGTTTTGGAAAGAACCCCTTTCAAAACAGATTTAATGATCTACTTTTGTTACTTTTGGCCCTTTTCATTTTCTTTTGGCTGATTTGTTTTTCCTCTTCCTCCTCCAGCTTCTTGGTTGCCTCCCAATACCCAAAGCTATCACTGCTGTGACAAAGGGTGGGATACACCCTCTCCACAGCACTCAGATATTTTCTTCATGGCTCTCCGTGTGAAGTCAACCTTCCCTCTTTCTTTCTTGAGAGCTGTGTACTCGTAGGCCTTCAGCTTGCTGTAATAGTCTGAGAATTTATTGTAGAGGATGGAGATGGGCATGCCATTCAGGATTATTCCAAAAGCAATGCAGAGGAAAGCAAACAGGCGTCCAAGGTGAGTTTCTGGACACATATCTCCATATCCCACTGTAGAAATGCTGACCTACAGGCAAACCAACATGCAGCTTATTAGCTAAGAAGTACATAGACAGATATGTTCACTGAACAATGTTAAAATAAGCTCTTTTGTACTTTGCATTGTAAGTCGGAAACACTTTGTGTTGGGTTTTTTTGTTTTGTTTTGGTTTCGGGTTTTTTTTTGGGGGGGGGGGTTGGTGTGGACTAGCTATCTTATGCAACATATCCCTAATTAAAAAGGAAAAATCTCTCTCATGAAGTAAAGAAATACAATGGTTTGCCACAGTTCAGGAGGATTTTTAGATTTTTGCCCAGCAGAGGGAATTCCCAGACAATTTTCACACCAGCCTGTCCAGAAGGTGAGTTTGCTTGGCTGTAGGGAGAGGATAGATGTCACTCCCTGACTATGCAACTCCAATGATAGCTGCAACCCTGCTCCCACATCATGTCACTTGGAACAGATGTCCTGTTTCTAAATCCACTGTGCTGATAAAATCCTGCATTTGGGACTTATTCTGTGGGTTGTATTTTGAGTTTTTCCTTTGTTTGTCATATATGTTTTAGGAACTAGTGAAAAACACATGAAAGCCTTCAATTAATTACGAAATTTTCCTGCTTACATTATAGGAAGAAACAATCCAGGACTTCAAAGTTTCTAGATAAAACTCCCTTTAATGATTACATACCTATAAGGAACTGTAGCCTGGAAATTTTTGTTTGCAGTGTATGGTTGCAACACATAGATTTATAGTGTTAAATAAGTATATAGGTGGGTAATTTTTGCTGAATTTCCTTTTGAAGAAGGATTTGGGGGTTGTTTAAAAAGTTTCAGCTTTGGTGACTGGATTTGTTTTGGGGGTTTTTTTTGAGAGTGGTGGTGTTTAGTACATTTGTTTTATATTAATCTGAGCACTTTGCCAGCTAATTGTGTATATGCCTTCACATTTTTCTTCTCAGCCAGTACAATTTTCTCTTTCTAGCCTATGGATATATGAGAGAACTGTGTTATAGTCCAGTGCTACACAAGTAGCACTGTAGTAGTACACCAAGTACTGAAATACTCCATTGTAAAATTCAGATAAAAAATTAATGGATGTTTGATTATGGAGATGCTACATTTGAAAGATGTACTCTTAAATTGTCAGCATAAGGTAACTCCTAATTTATATAGTTTCACTGCACACATCTTGATATTTTATGATTTTTTACACTATGTAACTATAACTCACTTTTTTTTTCTGGCAGGTAAAACTTGCCTGTTTCTGTCACCTCTCACCTTCTAGTCTGTGCAAGGGATCTCTTTCAGCCAGTGAATTTTATTTAATTTTTTTTCATAGTGCCTCAACACACTTTGTATATCTGTTAAACAGTAACCTAAAACTGACTCAAATAAGCCACAGACAATAGGACTTTCACTATAATGCCCTTGTGGCTTTAGCACTGAAGTAAGTCTTCAGAAGGTCACTGTGTTTGCCATCCTCTAAAATGGTAAATAGAATGATATTTTAAATGAAGACATCATTAGAGTACATGAGACAGCACTGGGTGAGCACATTTTTAGGGAGCACCTGGTGCTTCCTGTGGAATAAAAAGGATTAGTGATTTGGTTTAATGGAAATTAAGTCACTGGATTTGAATGATAATACAGGATAAATATCTCCAAAAATAAATACCGAGATGAAGGCAAGATGTTTATCTAGCCAGGACAAAAATGTTATCCTGTGATAAGTTTCTGTACCACTGGCATAGTCTTGAACATTGCCTGTAACAGTTTAGGAGGGATACTTCTTCTCTTGCATGTGTGAGATGGTGAATGCTGTTGGATTTTTATAAAATTTGAATGATCTTTTCATTTTAATTTACAGTCTTAAAGAGCAAACAGGCTTTTAAAAGTGTTTTCTGCTTTGGAATTGCGATGTGCATGGTACTGCTCCTGTTTGGAAGACAATAGGACTTTTTCACCTAGCCATATAAGTTTATTAGAAATATCTAAATGGCTATAGCATCACCAGTTTGCAAAAAATGAGTCCTAAAGATTTTTCATATAACCTGCATGTTCAGAAAACAAAATATTTTAGCAATGTATGAACCACCAATGTTTTCATAGCATTTGTATATCACTTACGGATGACCTGTGAAGGTCACATTACAGGACCCTTTCCTTTATTCACTGATTTTTCCGGCCTTCCATGGCACAGCTTAAAGGATATTCAGCACAGTTACACATACACAAGTGCACATATAAATGTCTAGAAGGCTTTGCTTGTCTGTAAGGCTTTTTTCTGCCATGTGCTGAATCACTGCAAACGAGTGGTAAACCACCACACCTCATTGTCTGTGGCTGAACCAGTAGGGTAGACCTGGGCTCCAGGATGGCTGGCCAGAAGTGATCTTGAATGGTTTGGGATTACTGTCTGGTGGGCCCCATATGCATCTTGGTGTATCCAGTGTCTGTGCTGACCAACCAGCATGAGAAGTTCTAATTCCTATGCAGTCTATTTGCATGGGCTTCTTTCTCCAGGAAAGTGACAGGGACAGGGCCAGACCCATAGCCATGCCCAGGGGTCAGAAGTGCTCCTGGGGTCCCACATAAAAATGGACTTTGCAGGCCGGCATCAGCTGCTGCAAAACAAAATGTATGTGACAATAGTCTAGGACAAGCCCTAGGGTTATGGATAGCCAAGATGTGGGTCCTGTGCCTTCCCTCAGCATCGACAATGTCTAGCTACCACTTCATTTCATCTAGGGTGCTACAAATACACACATCTTCAGCAGCACAGCAGACCACAATCTCTTGTGAAAAACAAATGTTTGTCCTAATGGATTTTTAACAGCCAGAGTTCTGGGACAGCTTTCACTTTTAAAGTTTGAGTGATCTGACCGTAGTTAAATAAACTATGTCTTACCATCTTGCAGTTTTATGATAAGCCACTGAAGATCTACAGATAGAATAAGAACAAAAAAAAACAACCCTGCAACTAGATAGCCTAATGCATTAATTTTTTCCCCTATTGTTTTGGCAACACTGTCATTGGCACCAAATTGGGGAATATATTTTTTCCTTGTCCCTCTTCTTTAAAAGTGAAAATACAGTCTGCATTTGGAAATATGTGAATTTCAAGACCTCTTGCCTTATTAAGCATTGATTTAAGCTTACAGAGAGGTGAATGAGTGCCTGTGTGAGTGTGTGTGTGTGTGTGTGTGTGTGTGTGTGTGCGCGTGCGCATGCATATGTCCTGTAAGCTCAGAATTCAGAGCAGATGTTCACTGATCCGAGCCTGTTGTTTTCAAGACTGTCAGAAACTCCAGCAAGGAAGGGGAGGGGAAGGAAGGGAGGGTCTCTGGATGTCTAGCATGGTAAGATTGTTTACTTACGGCAGCCCACCACCAAGCATGGGGAATGCTGGTGAAGTTGGTACTGGAGACATCGTGTTCCACTGTGTAGACCATGGCAGAGAAGGCAAAGATGCCCATAGCAATGAAGAGCAAAAGGCAGCCCACCTGCTGGTAGCACTGGCGCAAGGTAAAGCCAAAGGCACGCAGCCCTGTGGAGTGGCGGGCCAGCTTGAGGATGCGGAAGATGCGCATGAGGCGCATGATGCGAAGCACTTGTCCTACCTTGCTCACCCGTCCCACCTTCTCAATATCATGCTCGTGCTGGGAGCCCCGACCCCGGGGCTGGTCATCGTCAGTAAAGCATTCAAGCAGCAGCTGCAGATAGAGGGGTAGGATGGCAATGAGGTCTACTGCATTGAGGGCACTGCTGGCAAAGCGGCGCAGGTCTGGGGTAGAGACCAGGCGCAGCAGGTACTCCAGTGTGAAGAATGCAATGCACAAGGTCTCAACGTGCTCCAAGACAGGCCGGCTATCCCCACTCTTCCAGTCTACCTGCTGCATCTCCTCTACTGTGTTGAGTGCCAGGGCCACCACGGAGATGAGCACGAAGAAGCTGGAGGCCACTGCCATCACTTTGGCAGTGACAGAAGAGAAGGGCTTCTCCATGAGGTTCCAGAGGCGCCAGCGCTGGGGACCATAGTAACGCATGTGGTGGAAGAGCTGCTCACTCTCCTCAGCCTCTGCCTGGGAGCGCAGCTCCCGCTGGACCTTCAGCTGCTCACTCAGCTCATCGCGGCGCTCCTCAAAGCAGATGCGGCAGCAGCGAGGTGTGTATTTGAGACGCACGCCCCAGTAGCTCAGCTCCTCCAGGAAGCTACGGGGGCACAGCTCGTCCCTCACCCGCAGCACCCCCGAGGCGTAGAAATTGTACACCAGCTGGAAGACAGCTGGGTCCCGGTCAAAGAAATACTCATCAACCTGGGCAGCGTAGTCATCGCACAGGCCCAGCTGGCAACGACGATCAGTGGAGGTAGCCAGGCGGCCCAGGCGGGTCTTGGGGTAGATGGCCACGGCCTGGTAGGTGAGGCGGTAACTCTGGCCACCAACATTGATATTCAGCATGGCTGGAGCAGATGCTGGGGCTGGGGCTCTAGAGGAAAGATCAGGGGAACAAGGAATAAATGATGAGGCCTTGATTTCTCCCTTAAATGCATCTTCATGTGGCCATTTTCCTTGTTCTTTCTCTTCATCTTCATCATCCTCATCATCCACACAATAGTTGTAATTCCCCTCAGGTCCTGGTTGCAGTACGGGCTGGCTATTCAACGGAGTGGTGGCAGAGTATCCACTCTGCTTGTCTACATAAACAACTTCCTTTTCCTTCCCCTTGCTGGGCTGTGGGAGGACGTTTGGTGCTTCCATCTCTCTGTCTGTATTTTAGGAAAGAAAACTCTTGCTTCCTGTTAAACTACAACATAATATTATTCCTTAGTCTTCTCCCCTCTTTGCATTAACCCGATCAAGCAGTCAACACCAGTCCTTTTCAGCACTGCAAAAGCTGACAACCTGGTTTTCTTCTCTCTTTATCTCAGAAGTACCATGCACAGCAGTGGTTCTGCATATTTCTCCCTTGCCAGCCACCACTCCAGTTGTGAAAGCTCTGTATGGGATATAGACACATGAAGACTGCTGCTGACCGTTTTAATCTTGCTGACAGCAAAGATCTGAGTGCTTAGAGGAGGGGATTTAAGGGCTATTATCCTGTTCAAGCCTGGTTTCCCTTAGACTGTGACGTGAATGATTATGGATCCATAAATCTATGAAAAAATCAGTTGGTGGGGAAAATCCCCTAAAGTTTATTGCTAATAAAACCCACACAGTTTTCTATTTCAAGTATATATGTATTAAAAATATTCTCAAATAAAAATGTATGGGGCAGAGAGAAAGAGAGCATTATAGGTTTCTTTCATTCTCATGAGCATAGCATGGCTTGGTCTTTTTTAATGAAAATAATGAATAATTGATATGCAGATAAAGGGTAAGGACTCACTGGGGTAGCTCTTAAAATGTTTTCAAAAGGTGAGCAAAGAAAAGTAATTTCATTTTATTCCCAGTTAGAATACCTCCATCTGGTTAAGAGCTAAGGAATATTTCAGTCTGCGCCTGAAGCTTTGGATTGTACTCTGGGAGGTCTAATGCTCTGCTGGGCTCAGTGGAAGCAAAAGGGCAAGGGTGTGAAGGGGTTTCCATCTCAAATTCTTCATGAGCTGCTGAGAAACAGCATAATGCCACTCTTGTTTCTCTTGCAGATTGTTTTAGAGTAGTATAAAGCAGTGGGTAAGTAGCAGGAGAGGAGAGATGCTTTCCCTATGTTTGGATGAAAGCTTCATCTTCAGCTCTGGTTGAGCTGGCACCAGCAATTCCTGTAACAATGAGCATCCCAAAACCCAGGTTACCTCCCCTTGTCACTGGGAGCACTTCAGCTAAGCTGGAGCTCCTGTAAAACAGGGGATGCACACAACAAAATGGTTCCTTGTGCATGCTCTTAGCACCTGACTTATGACTCCTAAGCAGCAGCTCATTATTCCACCTGTATCCGGGCTGGTGCAGGAAGGGACAGGGCACTGGAAAACTACTAGCTTTGGCAACACCCTTGCTGGTCTGGAAGGCCTCCCATCTGCAGTTCTGTAGCCTGCCTTCTGCTTGCAGCTCCCTTTCACACAGGCTGCTGGGACAGTGTATCCCAGAGCACTGCAGCAGTGTTTTCACTTTGTTTTCCACAAGCTCCTGTTCTTCTGCATTGGTCTCATGTTCTTGCACCTGCAGAACCCAGTACTGTTGTTTTGGTGGTGTCCTATGTGAAGGAATTGCTGTTGCTATTAGAATGTCTCCTTTTTCCTGTTTCCTTGCCTTTTGTATTTATATTTACTAGTTCTTGACAAAATGGAAGATGTCGTAGCGGAGCATTTTGCAATACTTTTGTTCTCAGTCTGTATCCTAGTGAGTGGATCACACTAAACTTTCAAAGTTTCTTAAAAGTCACGCTGTTTAAGGCCTGAATTATTTGTAATTCATATTAAGGTCTGCTTGAAAGAGATTTTTTCTCCCCTGCCTGTTCTCTATCTTCATGCAAAGGAGGCAAGGCCCCTATTAATAGGGAAAGTCAGTACCAACCTGCTTTGCCGTTTGCTTTGAGCATTAAACCATACCATAGTGAGTCCTTTGTATAGTAACCTCAATGCAAATTCATGTCAAGTTTCAAGGCTGTTTCTTTCTCCTAAGCAAACTAATTCAGTTGTAAGAAAAAGATAGTTCACAATGTCATCATTTTAATACCAAAAGTTCTTGAATTTTTCTTAATCAAGACGCAGGGTAGACCATAACCATATTCCTCATGCCAGTCTCTGCTGTAGCATTTAATTTTGCTTTTTGTCAAGCTCCCTGGCCTTACTTCTGAGAAGTATCCAGTAAGGTTTACTACTTACTATTCAAGAGATCATTTCTTATGCCATACTGCAGCAGCAGGAGCTTCTACAGGGTGAACTTCATGACTGTCAGGCACCAGCTCCTCATGCACATGGACTCAGATTGTGGACATTGTTACTAAGCAAAGCAAGGAAGATCACTAGCTTTGGTCTGCTCAGACTAATCTCTTTGACCTAAATTTTCTTGGGAACAGAGCCCTGAGGCACCTGCTGCACTCTGCTCAAACTTGTCTCTAACTGACAAAATAGCTAAAATGAAATTGTTTCATATATGTTCTTTTTTTCTTCCAGTGGAAGTTGGTTCTGAGGCACTAGATTCTCAGTCTAGATACATACGAAAATGAAGTGATTAGAAAGGACACACTTTTTTCCCTTTTCTACCTTATTCAGTGTGCTGCTTTTCTTTACAAACATCATTAGTAAGAATTGCTCATCTTCTTGTATGGGGAAGAGCAGACCATGAGCTGTTTAAAGAACCAGTTAGTAAAGTCTCTTGGAAATCTTTCTTTTTTTAAAGTTATATGCATTATATTATTTGCATTATATGCTTTTCCCTTTTCAAGAGCTCTCTTTTAAGAGTGCAAGAGCAGCCAAACACAACATGTTGAAAGCCAAGCCAATGGGGCAGAAGGTTGGCTTGTCTGAGCCAAGTGAACTTAGGTGGAGTAATAAAGCCTATGAACACTAGAAGCAAGGTGATATGGGAAGATAACAGAGATGCTGCTCATCTCTGTGGAGAGAAATTCATCTAACCAAAACTCAGATAGAATTCAAGCTGTCCAGGACAAACTGTGAAGGAAAGCAAAAAGGAGTTTTTTTGTTTTTATATGTTAACTGCAAAAAAAGGATCAGAGATAATATTGGTCCATTACTTGATGAGGTCCAAATTAAATTGCAGATGCAGCAGAGAATGATGCCACATTCACCATCTGTCTTCAAGACCAATGATGGGCTTGGATCCTTGGAGTCCCTTGTTGAAAGACTGTCACTTAGGGAATGATAGATTCACAGGTAATCCTGAAATGGTTTGAGACTTGCTGTTTCAGTTGGATGCACATAAGTGGTTGGGACTGGATAGGATTCTTTCCTTGGAAAAACTTGCTGATGTACTTGGCAGGACCTCTTTCTATTATATTTCATTTGTCTTGTGAGTCTGGAGATGTCCCAGTCAGCTGGAACTTGGAAATTTGTCCCAGCTTTCAAGGATAAAAAAACTCTTGAAGTTATAGGCCTGTCATTTTCACTGCAGCATGTGGTAAATTATAGGGAAGGTTTTTCTGGGAGTTACTGAAAAATATTTGAGAGACAATGCAGTCATTGCTCACAGCCAGCACGGGTCACAAGGGAAAAGTCCTGTTTGACCAATTTAATTTTCTTCTATGCCAAAGTAACCCATGTAGGTGACCAGGGAAGCCAGCAGAAGTGGACAGTGTTTTATTTCAGCAGAGCTTTTGGTACTGTCTGCCGCACTACCCTGCTGAATAAACTGCCTGGCACACAGCTAGTTGAGTCTGTAATATGTTGTGTGAGCAACTGGCCAGTGGGTCAGGCTCAAAGGGTTTTGGTAAATGTTGGTACATCATCTGGCAGCCAGGAACCACAGGTTCCTCAGGGCTCCATTTTAGCACCAGTGTTCTGTAATGTTTTTATAAAAGATCTGGATGCAGGCATCAAATGTAGGTGTGGTGATGACACTACACTAGGAAAAATTGTGGACTTCCTTGAGGGTAGAGAGGCTCGGCAGAGAGATGTGGGTAGATTAGAGATTTGGGCAACTACCAACCATCAGAAATTAAACAAGATCAACTGCAGGATTCTCCACCTGGGATAGGGTAATCCTGGATGTGCATGCAGATTTGAGGACAAGAAGCTTGGGGAAAGATATCTGGAGTTTGGGTTGATGGCAAGTTGCACATGAGCCAGCAGTGCCCTGGCAGCCAGGAGGGCCACCCGTGTCCTGGGAGCATCAGGGACAGCATGGCCAGCCAGGCAAGGGAGGAGATTGTCCTGCTGTGCTCTGAGCTGGGACAGCCTCACCTCCAGTGCTGGGGGCAGTTCTGGGTGCCACAGTAACAGAACATTGAACTATTAGAGTATCCAGAGGAGTGTGACCAAGATGGGGAAGGTTTTCAATGGCAAGACTGAGGCTGCTTGGTTTCCTCAGCTTGGAGAAGAAAAGGCTGAGGTGACCTCATGGCAACCTGCAACTTCCTCAAGGTGGGCAGTTAAGTGAGAGGTGCTAATCTTCTCTCTCTGGTGACCAGTGATAGAATATGGGGAAATGGAATGAAGGTGCATCAGGAGAAGTTTAGACTGGACCTTAGGAAAAAGAACGAAGTGGTCAGTGATTGAATCATGCTCCCCAGGGAAGAAGTCACAGCACCAACACTGTCAGAATTCAAGGACTTTCGGGACAACACTTACAGTCATATGGTTCAATTTCAGGTAGTCCTGCGAGGAGCAGAAATTTTTATAAAGTTTTTTAAACAGTTTTTTTAAACAGGTAAACCCACACTGTTTAGAGGCTTTAGCAAGTCAATGCATTACAGCAGCAAACACACATGAAAACGTGACACACACGAAAGCAACAGTATCATAGTCCCGGTCTTAGTAAGTTTATAAGCCTTTTTTGCATATGGGATGCTGAAGTATGAAGTGGTTTAACCTGGAAACAAGCAGGAAGAGAATAAACCAGCATGTCCTGTATTTCGTATTGCTGGGCTTTCCAATGGGCCTTGCTTTCTGTATGTGGTGGCTCATTCATAAACATCAGCAGCTCTTCAGATGCAGGCAACTGGTGCCAGCCCTGCAGTGAACACAAACAAAGAGAAAAAACACACAACAGCAGCAGCAAAAAAAATTTTACTAAATGAGTGGGAATGAATATGAACTACATGTAAAGAAATGGGAAACATGCTGGTAGCAGAGACAAAGTCACAGCAGTATCACATTGCCAAAGGTATGGGAAGAGTGACTTGTGCAATCAATGGGCTTTATGTTTTCTGAGCATTACAGGGTTATGGGAATGAACACTTCTCTTGCTGACAGAGTTGTCAGTTTTGCATTGAGAATCTTTTTATATCACTGAAAGGATAGGTATTGATACGTTTATGCAGTGTTTCCACTTCCTCTCTCTCCCAGGAATTTACACTTCTGGGGTTTTTTATTTGTTTTGCTATTTCCTTATGTATGATAGAGGCACTTTCAACTGGAAGCATGTAATAATACAGTGCTTTTTTTTTCTTTTAATGTGAGATGACCATGCAAAACAATAATGCCTCTATACAAAGGAAAAAAACAATCAAAAAATCAACAGCAAAGAAGCCACAAAATGAAAGCAATGGATGAAGGTGTGAAACAGCACCAAACAGCCCTTCCTGGCACACTAAGCAGCATGACATTCATTCCCTTTTCATATTTCAGGATCACTGGTGGGCTGGACATCAATCTGTCCTATGAATTACAAAAATCCTAATGAATTTGTAAACTGCATTGTTCTGGTACTGTTCCAGTCACCATTCCTATTTTTTACCCTGTTCACATCCCACCCCTAGCAAGAACCAGCAACCAAGAACACAAGTCTCAACGTGATATAGCGTATGGAGATCCAAAAATCAAGATCCTGAAAAACAACAAATAAAAAACTCCAACCAGCCAAGCACCCACTCACCCACCCACCCACCCAACCAACCAACTCCCTTCTGCCCCACCCCACCTTGCCCAGAAAAACAAACAAACAAACAAACAAACAAACAAACAAACAAACAAAAAACAAACCAAAAAAGGTGCAAAATAAAGACATACATTTAACCTTGGATTCCTTTTGGTGGCATAATGGTAAGTTCTGTTGGACTCAGTTACAGAACAATATGATAGATACATGTGTCATGGCCTCTGGATAGAATTTTGTTTTGATTTATGCGTTCTGTCACACACTGTACTGAAAACTGCTGGTTCTTTACTTAGACTTTATTGAAACCAGACAGCAACAGGGAAAAAACCCAACTCATTCATGCACTTTCCTTGTAACATGATCACACAGATTTAGAAAGGACTTAATGCAAGGCATATATCAAGGAATAGTCTTTTCCAAGTTCTGTCCCCTAACAAACATATACATTGTAATAACTTTTTCCTTCTTGTTTCCAAGGGTGTCACTGCCCCTCTTGAGCCTTTCTTATGCCAGCACTACCAGTGATGGTAAATTATCCCAGCTTACTTGTCTCCTGAGCATTTACTTGCTGTTTTGCAATTGAATTACCTTCATGTGCAGGTCCAAGGCTATGCTACATCCCAAATCCTAAAGAACTGCTTGGCATCTGCCAGGTCCTCCACCCAGAGACGTATCCAGCTTCACAGCAGTATTACCTTTAAGGAGGGTGCCACACTCCCTGAAGTGAATTTTCTGACCCCAGTCTTGAAATAATCCATAGTGTTTTTTTTCAAGCTGTGCTGTTTGCTTCGTGCATACACATGTCACACCTCTCCCTCTCCCTCCTCCTGTGAGTTTGGGACTGTAGCTGCTTGTCCTCTGCTTTTCTGACTTTTATTTCTTGCTTCCTTCTCTGCCCCTGTTGTATCTGTGCTGTACTGCCTTGGTCCCACCTATCTGCCTGTTCTACATCAGCATCTCTCTCTACAAAATCAGTGACACTGGCATTCCTCTGAGTCAGGAGTTTATATTCCTCAGGAAGACTTCTCTATCCACAGCATGCTCGAGGGCTCATCTCTCAGCTTCATTATGAGAGTTTAATATGCTCTATCATGATGAAGTTCAAAGAATACAAAGTGTATGCTTTTAGCATACCAATTGAAATGTTGAAAAATTATTAGAGTTTCCTTACACACAAAGATTGGCTAAAAATAAACTAGCTGCTCCTTGAACTTTTCACAGGAAACTAAATAACTTTGTGTAGTGGAAGAAAAGTCATTACTGAGATGCTTAATTCAGAGCTAATTGTGATTTCAAATTCTGGGGGATATTTTGCAAACACTAACAGATTTATAATAAAGCTCTCTATCTATAAAGCTGCATACCAAAGAACAAATCAGTTCAGGGGCAAAAAAAGCTTTTGCAAGCCTGGATTTTGGCCAGTTTTTGTGTATGGATGTTTGCATACACACATATTTTATGCATATGTGTGCAAATCTGTCAGCAAGATTGCTATCCTTATCCTAACTATGTGCCATTTGCAAACCATTTTAATGCAGTGAGCATTTTGGGCATATCATGAAAATATAGTTTAATGATTTGAACAGGTTATCCTTTATTTTCCTGCTGTGGGCATACACTGCACAGCACTGGATTGACTGACAGGCTAAACTCTTCTAGAGATGAAGAATTCAGTTCTCAACTCTCAAGTACTTCTCTTGCTCAATGGAATGCAATGCCCACAACTTTTTTTCTTGGTTGGCCTCTGAAATTGTCATTGCTTGGAGAGTGAACAAGATCGAGAAAAGATCTTTTGCTGGTATTGTCTCTGAAGAAATAATGAATATACCTTTGAAAATATTCCTTTGATTTCAACTTCTGGTAAAAAACCAAATTCATTCCTTACCCTACCCTCAAAGGCTGGCAAGAGAAATAAATAGATAGAGCTGCGAAACTGCAGATTTTCAAATGTGACAGAGTAACAAGTGCCTGTTTAAGCTAATCACTACCTTTGTCAAATACTGCTTAAAAAATTGGCCTGAAAACTGGTTCTTTTAGAAAATGCACTGTGCTCTGCTGTTTTAAAAAAGTTACAAATCCCTATTTTGTAATTATGAGTGGCAATTTTGCTGTAATGGCAAGTTAATTGCAAGATGTTTTCTGTCAAACTGGAGTTGCAGACCTCTGTACACAAGATGGTCTCTTGAGATTTGCTTGGAAGACAGTATTTAGAAAATATTCTGCAGAAACATGATGTCATTGCTATTGTGAATGCTCATTGCTATTGTGAATGATCATTGCATAAATAAAGGATCTAGATAGCTTAAAAACCAATATCAGCAGACTAGCAGATTATCTCTCTAAGTAGTCTTTGAAAAGTAAAAGATATTAATGAAAGGTGATTCACAGTAACATTAATTTGATCATGAGTGACTTCAGGAAATCAGAGGAAAAAGTCAGGCATAGGTGAGTTTTTCCCAAGTGAGTGGTGTAATTGGTGAGACATTGCTGGAGTTCTATGGGCTTCACGGCAGCTCAAACTGGGCATGCTGAAGCTAATGCTTGAAGTGTGAGAGAATGCATATCCACCCCATGTGAGGGTGGCTTAGCATTAAGCAATAGGGAGGCAGGCAGGCAGGCAGTCAGGCAGGCAGGCAGGCAGGCAGGCAGGCAGGCAGGAAAGCAGGAAGGCAGGCAGGAAGGCAGGAAGGCAGGCAGGAAGGCAGGCAGGAAGGAAGGCAGGAAGGCAGGAAGGAAGGCAGGAAGGAAGGCAGGCAGGAAGGAAAAAATTTCCTGGAATAAGCTGGCACTGGGTGACCTGAGGCACCAGTGCAATAAGAAATGCAGTCGGAGAAGTGTACAGGTCATTCACTGTATGAATAGGTTAAAGGGGATTTGGGAGAAACAGTCCATACAAAACTAACTGACAATATCTAATGTAGGTTCTTGGCAGTGTAGCAAACAGGGATTTGCCTAAATTGCCAGCACCCCTGTTTGAAATCCATTTGAGGAGCTAGAAAGCATGGTACAAGTATGATTATGCTGCATGTTAAATTTTTTTGTATGGGTTTTGGTTACCACTTACAGGGTATGGAGTTAATGGCCAGGAGGTCCCTCCCAGCATGATCCTTAACTTATGATTTTCAGTCATCTGTGATGGGTCAGGCACACATGCTTGTGTGATATTTTCCTGCCTCAGAGACCATATGGTCCAACAGTCATTTTCATATCCTGTCACTCAGTGATTTCCTTAATATGTTCAATACAGATTTCTTTCTCAGTAACTTGCTAAAATCCTCCACTAGGACAAAAGGGTCCTGAAGGACAAATCTCTGTCACCATTCTGCTTCACTTACTGCATTAGTTTATGTCCTACTTCATTAACTGTCCTCCATCCGATGTTTTACTTTGTTACCAGTTTAATTCTCCACTGGCTCATCACTGTAGTTTTTACATGTATCTTCACAGAAAAACTTATCAGTATGGGATCAAGGGGTTTAATAAGTTTCCAGGCATAATTTAGCTATGAAAAGTGTGGGATGGAATTGCAGAGGCAGTTAGGTGTGAGGCTGAAACAGTAGGGAGCAGTGGTTGTGTATCAGAAGGACCAGAGGAAGCAAGGAAAGAAAGCGACTTGATGTAAACCAACACACACAGGGGTATTCATATTTGAAGATTTAATAGGAAGTCAGGCAGGCAAGGAGACAGTGACACATCATATCAAATTTTTGTAAGACTCCAGAGAGTGACAAAGAGGGTGTTTAAAGAGGGCATTCTTTTCCTTACACTTTCTCTTTTGCAATGAAAAAAGAAATTATCATTTTGTGATACTTGACTGCTCTACAGTGTAAACGCAACAAGTTGTACTTAGGATTTTAGCTACTGATGGGGACAGTGTAAACAAGCCTACCACCACTAACACAAGCATGTCACCACCAGCGGCATCTGCAGTACCTTTGAAGTGGAGAACAAGACTAGAAAGGGAATCTTGGATTGCTGTCTTTCCTGAAAAAAGTAAGGAAGACTGCACCCGGTGACAAGCTACTTCAACTCTGTGCACCAGGGGCACAGTAGTGGAGGGCATCAGCGCAGGAATGACAGTTTATGGCCAAGGGATACTGAGGTACTGAACACTGAAAAACAAGGAAGATGCTGAAGAAGCACAAAAACCCACCCTCACTGAAGGACACCAGGAAACAGAAAAAGCAATGTGGTTCAACCAAAATTAATGAAGACTGGTGTTTATAGCAAGAGGTGAAGTAAGTTATGCACATGTAGAAGGCTTACAGTGAAATGGTTGTTATCCTGTGATAACCATTAGTCACAGCTCAAAGTTACTTTTCTAGGTCTGTGGTGGGTTTTGTAGACTTTGTGGAGAAAGCATAATTTTTAAAAGATGAGATATATTTAAAGATAAAGTTGCTCTCTGAACTGTTTTCCTAGCATTTGTTTTTCTGAACCTTTGCAGAGGTGGCTGCCAGAGCTATTTTTATTGTTCGTGGCTGTTCCTCCATGTCTCCCCATTGAGACAAACCAACATGTTCACACAGAGTCTGCTGGAGGCAAGACAGTGCATGGAAGTGATGAAGTATCACAGGGCAGCTCTGAACTTGCCACATATGCATGGGACTTCACGTGAAGTATTTTTCTTGGAATTAGATCATCATTTAGAAATGTAGGCTGAGGCACTGTCAGTCCAGATGTTCCCAGTACTTTGCCTTGCTCCAACCTTCTTCCTCCTGTCTGTTGCTGGTGATCTCATTCTGTCCTGGAGCCTGTGGTGCTCCATTGCAAGCGGTGATTTACATACATTTTGGGGGACTATTTGCTAGCCTTCATCTACCCTGAAAATAGGAGGGGGCCTGGCATACATTACAATGTCCTAGGTTGCTGTTTTCCTGGTGCTCAGAATGATGAACTGCAGTTAGTTTTGTTTTGCCATGATCTATGCTTTAAGCTGAATCTTGATCTTAAATTAACCCAGCAATATATCTTTGATTCATGGATTCCTTGTACTTTCTCTTTTTATTCTTTTTTTCTGATTTTCTTTATCTTCTCAAATGTGAGCAATTGCATAGCCATGCTAGGCTGGTGGGACTAAATTATAATGACCACAGAAAAGACATTATAGCCAACTGGTAAGTGAAGCAGCACATAAGGAATATAATCTACTAGAATGCAGTCTTATAAATTGAAGGAACATACACAAATAGTACATTGAACTACAGAGGGCATAAATCGGTCCATTTAATTTAAGTGTCCAAGTTACAAGGCACAAAGTGAGGAGTTTGAGGCACTAGGGCCTGTGGCATGGACAGAGGGGAACCAGCCTCACACTGCCACCACTATCTCCCTCCAGCAGCAGCAACATGGGACTGCAACCTTCTGCTTCCCAGGGAGCAGCACCATGGTATCACCAACACACACCCTGCCTGGAACGTTGCTCTCAGGTTTCTCTGGGAAACCATGGCCTAGCCTGGGTGCCTGTATCCCCATGTATCCCTCAGGGCTGATCCTTAACTAGGTGCGAGGGAAGGACCATAGAAGCATGAACCTTGTCAGAATGGTGGAATGAACTAAATAATTTAGGTGCTCTTCTAGGTTGTAATGGAAAGCAGGTGTGTTAAATTGGTCCTTAAGCCTCAGCTGAATTTTAAGACCATAGAGTCCATCCTTGATTTGATTAAGCTAAATCTGCACCTATACATGCTCAGCTGTGGTAGTAGAAGCAAGTCTTCTGCAGGCTTGATCCTCTGTCTGAAGAAATCAATGTAAATCTTTATGATATTGTGCATACCAGAAGGGAATGCTGCTTTAGCTGCAGTTCTAACAAGTTATAGTGATGAAGAATCCGGGATGACGGAGTTTTAGTCCACTTGAGATGAACTGATGCCTTCAAACTCAAGACAATGTAAAACTTAAGGCATGCACACTAAGATATGTATTGATAGAAGTTAGTAGGTCACTGACAGAGAAATCCTTATTTAGCCTTTCATTTATGCTAGCTTCCAGTGGAGTTGTGCCTCAAAAGCTAATGATCAAGAAGAGTTTCCAGTGGAGAAATCAATTAAGCATTCAGCATTGCACACTGTCTCTAGTTTGAAGTGAGTACTACACATTTAGACTGCAGATGCAGCACCCTGTGAGCTGTAGAGGGCACTTGCATGAGCAATACAAACAGGATCTGATGGCTCCTACTTGCTGATAATGATGACTAACAAATGAAGAGGGGGTTTTATTGTTTTTCTTTCCATTTGTTGTGACTGGATGCCATGGTGATTGGAAGTATAAATAGGCAGATGGTTTAGATGGATAGAAACATTGACTCTTTATGGCATTAAGTATCACTTTAGCTGAAAAATTCTCTGCACTTCAGCATAATGCTTGCACAGCACATTTATTTACCTATGATCTCAGAATTTTATTTTTTATGAACAGATTTAGTCTCCTGGGGAGGAGCAATACCTTGGGGTTTTAAAGCATTTCCAGGGACAACACCATAAAGTCAGAACACCAACATATTTTGGGAAGAAAGGATCTCCTAAGAGACTTTAGGGATAAAATCTTCCTTAAAGTATTTTGGAACTACAAGGTTTGGAGATTTGCTGACAGAATCTCAGCAAAGTGCCAGATAGAAATATTACACTTGTCATTTTTTATCAGTATTGCCCTAAAGGGAAATTCCACTTATAAGGCCTGCTTATGGGAGACTTTATGTCCTGTCTAATAAACCAAAAGAAAAAGAAAAAGAAAAAAAAAAAAAAAAAAAAAAAGAAGAAGAGGGAATTGTTTCTCTATTTTAATTTGTGTTAGCTGTAAAGTTAAATTATATTAATTGTTTACTGTATTTCTGAGAGCTGGAGTACCTTAAGTAATTAATTACCCTGGAGTTATTGCTGCTCTGTGTGTGATAAGTGTAATATTCAGTATGCCAATGAGAACAGACACAGCCTTTCTTCCTGCTTTAGTGAATTCAGCAAGATGATTAAAATGCAAGACCTTGCAGTCTCCCCAGCTGTGATCAGTGTGTGAAAGTACAGCTGTTGGTGTAGATAGATAGGAAACAGACAGCTCTGGACATGACTTGGCAGGGTTCAGCTGTGGACAGCTCTGTGTGTCGGTGATGCAGCTGAGCAAAGGCTGAGCCAGGTCACCAGGTGCGAGGCTGAAGGTGTCCTAGCACACTGAGCTCAGAAATCCAAATTGCTCTGCTACTAATCCCCTCCTGTCAGCTTCTGTGGAGCAATGCACGGCCCGAAGCTGTGGCCTTCCCTGGCTAAGCTTCCCCCAGCTTTGTATGCTGAGCATGACACCATATGGTGTGGCGATTCCATGTGGTCACTTGGGGTCAGCTGTCCTTCTGCATGCCCAGCCTGCTCTCTGATGGCATGGGGTGAGGAGCAGAAAAGGCCTTGGTATTGTGTAAGTGCTGCTCAGCAATAATGAAAAAATTCCCATGTTATCAGCACTGTTTTCAGCAAAAATCCAAACCACAGGCCCATGATAGCTACTATGAAGAAAAGCAACTCCACTCCAGTGAAAACAAGATCATCTGTGAAGCCCCTCACCCAAAGACATTGTGTGTACTAAAGTTTTCATGGCTCACAAATGAGACTAGATGAGTTCTTAGAATAAAACATGAAGCACAGTTGTGAAGGAAGACAACTGCATTTAAGTGACAAAGTATTCTGTCGAAGTGTTCTGTCAAAGTACCACTATATGATGTCCTTAAATTCTCCCTAGGCACCCACAGATGGCTACGGCCAGGGAGCAGACAGTGGGTGAGATAGATCTCTGATATGCCCTGGCACAATTGGTATTTTCTTCTCATGTGATGACCTTGTCCATCTGCTGTAACTGTTGTCTGTAATAAGCCCACTGACAGGATGTTATGAGGGCGGCACAGCCTGGTATTCTATATTTCTAAAATCAAGGATATTTGATTAAATATTTGGTATTCCTAGCCATGAGACAATACAAATAACAATGTTGAGAAAAGTGGTAAGTGGGTCAGTGTTGCAGCACAGACATTATTCTGTAGTTGGTGCTCATACTATGGTGCCCAGTTCCATTTCTGCCTAAATGACTTTTGAATGTACAGTAGACTGTGGTGCCATACTCAAAAACAGTGTTGCATGATGTGTTTTAAAGGATTAGTTCAAACAGAAAGCAGAGCATATTCCTCTTCTAAGACTGCATAATAGAATTTTTTTTCTAGGGCTGGTGATCTGCTGCTGCTACTGGATGAGAAATGATAAGGGAAACCCTTTGCCTTTGCCTGATAAATCTGATTTATATCCAAAGGTTGCTCCCTTGTTCAGAGGGGATGCTTTGTAGGCATATGTGGAATTAGAACTACAGATTGTAATTGTGATAATGCAACTTGTCCTTCTTATGTCGTTTTTCTTTCACTTGTTGCATTGAGAACACAGTTCTCCCATATGGTTTTAAAACACTTAGGTGACTAGGTAAAACATCTCCAGGTGTGTAAAATCTAAACCATGCAGCGGTTCAGAAAAATGAAGCACAATGTCTTGCATTATCCTGCTGTGCCATCCTGTCAGTTGCTATGTGTACCACCAATTCAATAGCCAAGCTGAAGTACCCTTGCAGGAACTGGCTATCATGAGACTCCATATGGCCCTTCCTCCTCCTTGAGCACATAACCTAAATATGTAATAACTCATTCACCATCACACTGAGAATCGGTTACTAGAATGACACAATTGCTGTGGAAAGAAAAGACAGTTTGGGGACTTTTGCATAATGTTCCCCTCTGAATTCCAGGCTCTCAAAAAAAAAAAAAAAAAAAAAAAAAAAGTGTTTTATTTCAGCATGTCTCATGGGGTATAAAATAAGTAATTCACAGGAGGATGTGCCTTCATCACTCTACACCTTAAAAATAATGGAGGCCACTCTTCAGGAAACAAATTTTCACTTTAGGAGACAGTTTATCAGCCTTTCCTCCTGCCATGAGATCATCTTTATCCACTAAATACTACTAAAGAGCAAAATAAGGTTCAAATATTTTGGCTGATGTGATATGGGAGAAAAGGCAGAAGGCATTTCAAAAAGCAAAACTGAAAAAAGTAGAGTGATCAGTGCCTCCCATCGCAGGTGCACGCTTGTCATTTGTGCGCCTCCGGGTAAGAGGGAGTCAGAAGTGCTTTCAATTTACTGTATTTGATTTCACTTCTGAGAGTAACAATCTGTTCAGGGACCCTAACTGTGACGCTGGAAGTATGTCAGATTTTGGGTTTGCATTCGTGAAGGATTTGGAGAAGAGAACAATACAATGTTCATCCTAGCAGTGTACTCAGAATAGCTTGCTACAATTACCTCTTTGGCACAGGATTTCAAATGCAGTAATTCTTGAGGTAAAATGTGTCATGAACAATTCATTTGCTTTGGCCAAAATCTGACATTCCCAATGTAATTT
Source organism: Certhia americana (assembly GCA_018697195.1). Lineage (NCBI taxonomy): Eukaryota > Metazoa > Chordata > Aves > Passeriformes > Certhiidae > Certhia > Certhia americana. The sequence continues at coordinate 26,093,595 of CM031878.1, read as the reverse complement.
GGAATCAAGAGAGTGGACAATGAAGGGCCTGCAGGGCATAGCATAACCTGAAGAATCTTTATGGCTGGTACAACACTGAGCAATCTTCAGACAAATCATTAAAGATGAATGATAAACTAGTTGAAGAGAGCAAGGATTCCAGTAAATGCTGATGTACCAGCCAGAGAAGTTTAGCTGACATCTCAACCCTGTCATTTGAGAAAGGATTTTCTTCGCTGTGAGTCACAGAACCATTTAGGTTGGAAAGATCTCTAAGGTCATGTCTAACCTTTGAGTGATCATCACCTTGTCAATTGGAAAAGCAGGTCAAAGTCCTTGAAAATGTGTAAATTTTTTTTTACTCCCTTGAGAACTGGATGCATATGTAGAAATCAACATTACCAGGCTTCCTTTATCTGCAGCATCCAAGTTTGAATCACCAGTTCCATAGACAAGAGGTCAGTACAGGAATTACAACACGCTTTACAGCCTTTTCTCTCAGGGCAGCTAAATGACTGAGAGTCGTTCAGTCCAGTTTCTGTGAGGTATAAAAATATGATGCCATTAGATCTCATTAATGAGCTGCTGAGAGCCACACTCCACAGTAACCAACATCTCCATTTTCCCAGGCAGTAAATCAGCACTACTCCATTAAGTTTAAAAGGGACTCCAGCTAATTTACACCAGCTGAGGATATCATGCTGTAAACTTAGGCTCCCACAGTATATGGGTTGCTTCATTCATCACAGCTATCTCCAGCTAGGAAAGAGCACCTATTCAGATCCTTAAGACTGTACAATAAAGCTTAGTAAAGCAGGAAATGAATAAGAACCTAAGGCCCTGGTGGGTCTGTATGGTGCACATTTTCTGGACATCATATGGACTTCAGTCAGGGTGCTCACAATTCTGCCACTGTGCTTAGGGATGGAGTGAAAGAGGTTAAAATCTTTGTAGGATCTGAAGTTACATAATGCAATGATATATCTAACATACTTACACGACAGTGTAGACTCTATGCTAGTCCATTTGTACAGTCTTTAAAATCTGTCAGAAGTTTAGTGTACAGTATGAAAGATTTTAAAATGCAATATTGCAACGTTTCTGGCTATTGTAAACCTGATCCTAAAGAATCATATTAAAACTGCATAGCTGAATAAGAAAACATTTCTCATTGGACTTTGTGTTCTCCTGTAGCTTTTTCTGAGTAATTTAGTTACATTCAGAAGAGAAACAAGGAACAGTTAAAAAATTATAAAAATAACAATTATTTCTATTGAATTAGGGCATTCCTACTTTAGATAGTAAATTTTTCTACTTTCTAGCCTTTAAAGGGGGCTTCTGTTTTTAAGCTTCAGTAGCACTACCCTGAAGGAGAAAGCCTAAATGGAATTTTCTAGAAATCTTTGTATAGACCATTAAAACATTCATGAAAGGATACAAATATATGTATTGGCCAACCAAAAACTTGTCTTTTTCTTCCACTCTGCCTAAGTTTCAGGAACTAGTTCCTAACAGAGCTGTTGATAATTCTGTACCCAATCTCACCTTTCCAGAAGGGCTGGTCCCTGCTGCTTTGCTCATTTGTGATAACAGGGAGATACTACCTGGATAGTAGGCACCCTAAGTAGGCAAAATATTTAACAAACTGAGCCTCTTCTGCCATGTCCTTGGTACTGGTTACATAGAATACATATGACCCAACTATTGGAAAGTTACGCTGTGAGGAGGAAAGAACTAATTATTTCCCTCACTTTTAGTTTGGTTGGGTTTTTTTGGTTTGTTTTGTTTTTTTTAAAAAAGGAACAACCAATAAAAGTTGTTTAAATTTTGAAGAGTTTTGAAGGCTAAGATTTGTGAGTGGATAAAAAAGTGAATCATGGAGAATGGGTGGGGATGGTGTAAGACATATCTACATGTGGAGTTCCTACTAGGTAGTTCTTTGTTTGAAGTATGAAAAAGTGAAGTGATTTGTAGCTACAAAACCCAAGGTTTTCGACAGAGGGACTGAAAGAACTTTAAAGATGAAAGTAGCGGGAGAGATGGAAAGCTTATAAGGAATAACGTAATAAAAATAATCCATTAAGAAAATACTATGTGGCATACAGCATCTGTGACCTTAGTGTATCCCCGGGAAGCTTAACAGCAAATCTTAGGTTCTTAAGTCCAACACCAGTAGGCAGACTGTCCTCAAGGGGCAAATCTATTCTAAGCTCCAGAGGTTGCATTACAAAAGGAAAGAGAGGATCTTGCTGCACCTGCAGGTAGATTCCCTGATTGAACAGCAGATGATTGCAAAATACGTTCTTAGTTGTTAGATCATTACTAGTTCTGTTCATTAAAATACAGCTGCATCAATCAAATATGGAAAATCTATTATATGATTGTGCTATGGATGCTTTTGGCCTGGTGCTGAAAAATGTTTTCCCAGCTTTAGTTTCTGATGCTTCCTTCAATGTTGTGGTTGCTGTGGTTCCCATTTTGCCTGTTATGTTTTGACCCAAAGTATGCTAACCTATGGACTCTTTAAAGATTACCAGAAGTCTGCAAAACTTCAAGGGCACTATTGTCACGTTTTTGTGGGGGAAAGTAGCTTGGTGAAATCCTAATGGATGCCCAGTATTCCCCCTCCCCTCCTAATCTGAGAGGAAGTATTTTAATATTGCTTAGGACTCTGGTGTTTGGAGTGATGCCTGAAGGCTTCACTTTGTGGCTCTAAGGATTTTGATAAGCAGTTCAGTTAACAGATCTAGTCCTGGGTATGGAAAACATGACTATTATGATAATGAAAAAAGTATTTTTTTCAAGGATGATATGATTGTATATTCTGCCTGAATGTTATTTTTAGATTACACTCTGTTCCAAATGGACTAGAAATCCTTTAGGGTAGGGTCACTTTTCCTGTTTCTATTTGTTATTTAGTGCAATGCAGCCCCTACTTTTATAGCTGATTTGGGTTATGCTGAAATGTCAATAACATTAAAATGAAGATGATATTCTTATATTCATTTTCCCTGCTATTGTGCAATAAGCTGCACACTCAGTTTTCAACATGTCCTAACTATCTAATCGCTGATTTATGTCTTGGAGTAAGCCTCTTCAAATTTACAGACTTCAGAGATACCCCAAATAAAAATGTACAGTGGCCACACAGCAACATTAAAGTGATAGGATGTGACAAATGACCAATCATTTTCATCGAGGTAGATTATAATGATTAATGCTGAATTGGATAGGAAAAGCAACTGTGCCCTGCTACACAATTCTCAGTGATACAACTTCATTTTGTTAAGAGGAATTCCAGTGTGATTTTTCAGCTCAGACTGAGATTTTCTACACTTGCTGTGGGAGTAGAAGTTGTCCTCTGACTCTGGTCGCTGGGACAGGAGTTCCCTCCTGGCTTGCTCTCTGCATAATTTTGTCAAATGTGAATTTCTCATGTGAGATCTCCCATACAGGAGCTGTTTGGACATGTTATTGAGTCTAATTCAAGCATAAAAGGACTGGAAAGACAGGGAAATGAATGAGAGGAAAATGTACATCCTGTGTTTTCCAGTTCTCTGTTAGCTGCTAGTAGGAATGCAAATGGCCACTGGCAGTTCAATGATTAGACAGTACCCCAAACATACAGAATTTGCAGCCCACAAGTTCTGTTTTAGGTTATATCACTAAAGCAGATCTATCCTGACTCATGACATTAGCACCTCTGATTTCATGCAGCCACTGGTGCTTGGACCCTTGTTGCTGTTTCCACAGTTTGAACCATGCAGTTCAACCCCCATTGCTGGTGCCCAATTCTGCAGCCCTTTGCAGACAGATAACAGTGTGTGAAGGCACTGGGGCTTGCCTATCTGAGGCTACAGGTGCTGGAGATGTGGCACCGATTGCCAAATATTATTTACTATTATATCTACAAGGAAACATAAGGCTAAACTCGCAATGCTACACAAGAAAGCCTGATAGCTATGTGGGAAAATTGGATTGTTTGAGTTTTGTAAGAAAGATAGATAGCTATATGAATATGTAATAGGCAAAATGGCTCAATAACTTTAATAATAGGCCTGTACAAATGCCGTATAGTCTTTCTTTGTTTCCTTTGACAGCCACAGTCTGTGACCTTAGACTAAGAGTCAACCATAACATTCTCTGGGAATCTAGATGTTCTTGTATGTGATGTATCCAGAATATTAAGTTTCAAGACTAGAAGAATTGTTAATGATCATCTTTTGGACTGTGATAGCAGCTGCATAAAACTCAGCTAAGGAATAGGGGCTCACTGGTCTTTCCCAACATTTACAAACCTTTGGTTAGGGATACATCAACACTTTTCAATTCTATATGTAAATAGCTGTGAAACTATTTGCAGAGGAAGATGGACAATTTAGATTACTTGATATAAGTGTTGGAATCTCTTTTCCTATTTTCTGCTCCAGTTTTCTCTATGGTCAATTGTGGAGTAAAAAGTGTTATTATTACTACTATTGAGGTTTGGCCATCACTGTGAAAAAACAAGTCAGCAGCATAATTTCTTTTATTTGTGATAGTACTTCAGCACTCCAGCATTCACCAGAAGGTGCAATAATGGGCACTGGCAGCAGAGACCCTGAAGATTTGGCTGCCAAATCACATCACTAGAGTGATGAGATGAAGTTTACAGCAGAGGAAATAACTACTTTTTACAGCTACAATTTGGTTTTGTTTTTTTTTTTTTTTTTATATTTTCTTGGTAGAAAAATGTCTTTTTAGATGAGAAATTATAGCCTGCAGAAAACATCTGCTAGTAAGTTGATTAATTAAAGATTACATTCCCTGAAAGCAACTGTTGTGTCAGTCAGACTAGAAATGAGAGAATATAGAAAGAATGGCTGAAAGGCTGAGGGATATAATAGAAGGTAGATATAATTGATGGCAGTAAAGGTTTTTGAAAGGCCTGGATTTACTTGAACAAGCCATGGTGTAGCAATAGGCCAAAAAAATCAGAGTTTCATCATTCTTAGTAACCCAAGGAAGTTTAATTCATTAAGACACAAACTATTTAAAGCTATCCTGGGTATACAAGTGTAATTTTCCCCAGTCAACTGCCTGCCAGACAGAAAGACAGATACCAAAGGCAGGTGTATTACATCCCCAAGTGTTACGTTCCCTGGGTCTCATTGAAAGAGCTATGGCAGAAGTTTTAAATCTTGCCACTCATACTGTGCTTTCTCAAGTAACCTCTGGGGACTGCTGCTTTTCCCTAAGCAGAAGTGAGAAACCAAAGTGCTGTTCCCAGGCCTCCTGCCTACAGGTAGAAGCAGCATGAAGAGTTCTAAGCCCCATAGAGAGGTCCCATGGTGGAACATTCTTCTGCCTCTGCCTTACAGTGTGCCAAGTTCCAAACCCTTACTGCACCTGCTTGATATTCCAGGGCTGGTTTAGGGAAACCTAAAAAAGTCACTTGAAGTTGCACTTTCTGTGTTGAGTCAGCCATGGGGGTCGGTGTTTCTCAACTTCTTGGGCACCAAGTTGCGAAGTGTGATGCTAACACAGCCAATGCTGCTATCATGCTTGTGTGTTTAATGGCATGCTTGGATGGCTATTGAGGAATTGCAATTTTTTACCAGGTGTCTTGGTAATTAAGAAATAATAATGCTGGAAGATTTATGGCTCATGAGGTCAATAATAGTTGCAATCCCTTTGCAGACCTTTCCCAGGCTGCTGCTGGATGGCTGAGGGCCACTGAAGCCCCAAAACAGGTTATGAGTAGTCATACTGTGATGAGCCAAACATCTCTGTGTTCTCTCTAATCTTTCTCTCATGATAGATTATTGGATTATTTCTGTCTGTTTGGTTCTTTCTGTCTGTAACTATGTGGATAAATAGTTTCAAATGTGGAAATCCCTCACACACTTCCCCACCAGTCAGGAGACACTCTACACTGCAAGGAGGAAAGTACACCTATTGCCTCCCTGAGAGATTCCGATTTGCAGTAGCAAAACAGCTCATGGATTTTCTGCTTCAACGTCCTATTTGCCATCTTAGAATTCCTTGAGCAGCAAACTATCAGGAGAGCCTGGTTTGTATTCACCTTCATAGGACAGTGTTTGGCCTCAGTTGCCAGTTACAGGACCACAACCCCTTTTGTTAAAAAAGTAAAATATCAGTTTAGTAACATGACCCCCTTTCATCTTGTCTAAGAAAGATGCATAATCACAAGAGAATTGAGCTGGTACAGAACAAGCTCTTGAAAAAAAAAGTACAAATATAGGAACAAGGTCCTATTTTAATTCAATGAAACAATAACTTATTTTCTTTAAAACATAAGCTAAAATTAAAATAGTAGAAACCAAAATAAGACTGGGTCCTTATTAGAAGGAACTCTTGGTGAATTCCATGCCATAGAAACAAATGTTTATTTAAATCAACAGGAAAGAAAATATGTTTGTACACATGGTTTGTGGTGAAAAAGGAGTAGAAAATGGTCTAACAAGGACCTATCCTCTGATGCAGAATTAAGCCTACAGATTAATACTCAAGCATAACAACCAGTTGTTCAGAGGAATTATTACAGGCTGCCCCCACAGTGTAAGGTACGGCCCTGAGCCTGGGAAAACCCATTAACATGAAAAACAATGGAAATGCTAAACCAGGAATTTATTTTCTGCTGCTTTTCTTTCCCCACTTTCTTATGGTGGAAAACAGAATATTAATGCAATATATGAGAACAAGTTGAAAAGGGACAGACAGAAAAACCTATTTCCAGCTGTTCTAACAACACTAATTTAGTCATTGTCTGCTTGGGTCCCTTTAAAAGGAACATTCAGCATTACTTTCAAGCGTGACATAACCACACTCTGTGTGTGTGTACGTGTGCATGTGCACGTGGAGAGGGTACATTTTGGAAGCAGCATCACACTGCAATTTCTTGATCTTTTTTGTCAGCTGGAGCGTAACATTGCCTTTTAAGTAGATTTTCTTGCATTCAATTTGTTGGATTAGCATAACTAAAATGGTGGTCATAGGACAGAAAAACATTGTGTTTCTGTCTTCTTTATTGGCTTGCCCTCTGACAGTATTGTATTTCACTGTCTGCCAGCTGGATGACAAACTGCCTGATGAAAATTTATCATGTTGCCCTCCATAGTGGACACAACAATGTGTCATGAGGAAAGTATTCATGATGTCATAGTTTTAGCCCCTGGTGGATGTACAGCACAAAAAATAAGAACTATAAAGCAGCTATTTCTCTGTGCAAATTTTCTTGCTCCTGCTGGTGGCTGACATTGTTATATTTATTAATTTTCTTCCATTAAACACATTGCTCTGTTACATACCAAAAATTAAGTCTTATTCTTTTCTTAAAAGAATAATTTACCCTGTTTCATGGGTCTTCATATTCAAGCATGGGGGGGAGTGTGTTTGGAAGCCCTGAAATAACATGGTTCTTTCTGCTTGTTAAATTGATGTATCACCCAAACCAGTTCATATCTCACAGTATTCTGGATCTACATGTGCATCTGAATACACTAGAAAACAAAATTTTGCTTCCAATGATTTTTTTAGGTATTTTTTCCTTTTTTTAAGTAACACAGATAAGTCTACCATTTAAATGTTTAAATCTATGAAGATGTCCTTTATCACTCAAGGCAGTTTGAGTTTTAGAATGTCACTGCTGAAATATGTCATATATGTTTTCTTTGGATAATTCCAAGTAAGAGAATTCCTTCTGGCATTTGACACCTAAAATAGATTTCTCAACCCAAAAAACCAAAGAAAACTCTCTTTCTTTTTTTTAAAAGCAAATGAAAATTATCCTTGAAGAAAGGGGATATTCTAAACTCAGGGTGTGTCCTTAAGGCTTCATTGGTATCTTAAGCTGGTATAATTGTGGCAAACCCGATCGACTCAAGAAGATTAAATTGTTATGCAATAAATACACACTCCAGACCCTTACAGCATCACAGACATTTTCCCCTTGTGCAAAGACTGCTGTTTCCTGCACAGAGTAGTCAAGAAGATACCTGACAATTGAGATAGAAAAGTTTAAATTTAACCAATTCATCTCAGTAATATCTTCATTACCACTACCATTTAGGCTATTCTGATCCTGGAGATTTTTCTTCTGTAAAATATATCCTGCCGAACTCAGCTGACTGTTACTTTCAGGCTATTACTTTGGCTGTGAAGCTGCTACTGTGTGGCAACCAGGTTCCAGCCCCAGGGATCCCTCTTCTTGTGGATGCTTTAGGAAGCATTGTGCTCCAAACTCCATGCCATCATATCTTACACGTAGGGTCTCAGACATACAAAATTATATTCTTATACTGTTAAAAAGGAAATTATATCTAACTCTGAAGCAACAATCAATGAAAAAACCCTCCTAATACAGGGTACTTACTTTGGTAATCTGTACCATTCCTTTTCCCCCTTTATCTAAAGCTAATAATTTTGTTTTGATTTTATTGAAAACAGCCAAATATTCATAAACATTTAGGAAAAAAATGTTTCCACCTTAAGTATGCACAATGCTACACCTAATGTCAATTGTTATGCCTGGATACCGTCAGGAATGTATCTCAGTATGGCACTCTCCTTCTTTAGTTGCACGAAGTGAATTTTAATTGATTGTAGTAAGGATGCGAATGACAATACGACAAAATTTGCAGCTTGTTTTACATCAAACAAGCTATTCTGTTTTGCCTCTTTTATAATTGATTGTCTGTACACAAAAGATAAAAAAAGCTGGTCAAGGGTTTAGAGCTGTTCAGCTACCATTTGGCATGCCCATTAAATTACTGCACAAAGCAGACAACAATGCAGATTCAAGCCCCGAATCTTGTGCTAACTTGACTGCATAAATGGGTCTTCAAGTTTAAAAACAGTTGAACAAAAGGGCCACCATGGAGTGATTAAGACTTATTCGGGTGCTGGAGTGCACAACTGCTGGAGGGAGGAGGGGGAGAGACAGCACACACCCTCAGGGCTCGCCTGTGCTTGGCACAGGTTCCAGCTGCAAGGGAAGGAACCGAACAACTGTACAACCTTTGTGCTCCTTCGCTTCTTCAGGGCCGTCTTCCCTGTCTCCCAGCACGAACAGGATCAATCCCACAGGGGACCACTCAGCAAAGGGTCCGCCAGGCTGCAGCAGTGCTCTGGTTAGAGTGTGCCACACCCCAAATTTGTTCAGTTCTCCTGCCGGCACACCTCTGCTCCTTTTGTATTACTGCAGAAGGGCAAGGGGAGAGAAGGCAGGTGGGGAGTGGTCCGCCAACTTACCAGTGAAATTTATTTCTTCAGCACATGGACTTGAATGCTCTGCAATGTTTGCAGAAAACAACCAAACAAACAAAGCCCGCCTTTGATTGCTTTGATATCATCAACAATATAAGGGTGACAAAGCTGCCAGCAGAAAGATGTCTCTTCTTATATTACTGACTCTGATGTCTTGCTTCCTGTGTAACTGATTGTCCTGGACTGCTCATGTTTGCTAATGACTTGAGAAGTCTGTTGAGAAGGAAGATCACCGAGCACTGTAGAAATTAAAAATGAAAGCATCCTGTGGTAATATTAACACAGAAATGAAACATTTCTTTGTGACTGTTTAAAAAAAAGACCAATTACTATGGAAAAATGCCTACTTCCAGGGAGAAGGCAGTGCAGGATTGCAAACAAAACAGATAAAGTCAGAGAATCATTTACATGTTCACTACTACAGCTTTATCAAAGAGCTAACAAATTACTTTTTTTTTTTTTTTTTAAATGCCACCAGGCAGTTTTCCAATGGCCCATTTTATTCAACTGTCCTCCTTTAGCTCAGCAAAGAATGGGCAGTACATCCAGTACATGCCAGTCCTCTGTCCTAAAGACAAAAAGGTATAGGGATACAAGCTGTGTTAAGTTGATTTTTCTCTCCTTTAACTTACACTTTGGATAATTCTCCACTATTTTGGGACATAGATGGTTTAGCACTATCACAATATAAATGTCACAATTACAGCAATGTATCATAATTTTGTTAAGTTTAAGAGAAATCTTGATTTAAAAAATATTCTTAGTGGCGTAGTCCTACAAAACGGAATAGAAACATTCAAAGATTGTCAACTCTGCATCCTTAAGGCTTTGCTCACACTATTAGCTTGATGCTTTTGAGAATGTATTTATGCTGTTAATGCATGACCAGTACTGTAGGCATGTACTGAGACTTTCAAGCAACATAAAATAAATCCAGATTATTGTTGAACTTCCCATGTAACCTGAATATATGCACAATATGAGTCTTGGAGCTACTGATTGAGGCTGTGAGTTAACAAAAAAATTCAGCCTCATGTGTGTCAACATTCAAAGCTCACTGAGTCAGGTCCTGAAAAATATTTATTTTCATCAAAGCATTGTGCTAGTTGTGCCAAAGAACTCATTCTTACTCACTCTGATGGCTGACATCTGCGTTTGAGTCCATTTCTCTTTCCAAAGAACAATACCTTGTTTTGTGTCCTTGTACCAGAAAGCATTGTCAACTCATTGGTAAAGGAAACTAGCACCATAAAGATATATTAATCAAAACTGAGTAATAAAGTCTGATCTAAGTTGCAAACTCAAATCTTGCCCAGCCAAGAAACCTGATTTAACTTGAACAGAAGCCCTGCTCTGAGCAGTAGGCTGTACAAAATGACCTCCAAGAATTTTTCCATGTCTATTTGAAATCCAGTTAATGACACAATATTTTGTGCTTACGCTTTCCGTTCCTTTCAAAGATGCATCTTACTGGTGCAGTAAGTCCAGCAGAATGAATGCATACACAGTTTATGTGACTGGATAAAACTTCATATAGATGTGTTTTCTGTTTTCTTTCTCCTTTAGAACAGCATGTTTAATGCAAAATCTTACAACTTACAGAGAAGTTAATGTCCTTATGGTGCCTTAAATCTGTGGTTTAGGAATGGTACTCCCTAGTTCAATGCCCCCACTGAGACCTTCCCTAACCGAATGAATAAACCATTTTGCCATTCACACCGCCCCTTCCCCCTCCCTCTCCTGCTTCCCACTCCAGCAGGATGGAAAGGAGAATCAGAGGCACAAAAGGTTAAAATCGGGCTGAGGTAAGAACAAGTTTCTGGAAACAGCATGAGATAAGAAAATGACCAGTAACAACAACAACATTAATCACAGAATGTATAAAACGAAGAAATGATTTACGTGGAAAGCCCGCAAAGAATCCCAACCAACTCTTCCCCATTATATTTTCTCCCAACCAGAAATCTCACTGTTCTTGGAAGAGAGTCCCTTTGCCTCCCGCTGGTAGTGATCTGAGGTGATATGGTATAACATTAGGGTCTGGCCACTCCCCTTCTCGGCTAAAGATTGCCAAAGATTAACCCTGTCCTTGGCCAAATCCAGGACAATCACCTACACTGCCTACCAGAAGAACCACAGAGGCAGAACACCAGAACAACTCACCTCAGGTCTTTGCTAAAATTTGGCTAAATTACATCATTGGGTTTCTTTAAGTGAAATCTGCTTATACACGTGGTTCTGCAGATGAGTATAGCTATGCCCATGCAGATTCCCTCAGAGCTTTACAAGCTCTGGTTTAGATTTGCAATAGCCCCATGACTTCATACAAGCAGGAAAGCTGATGCATAGAAGTGATTTGGAAACAAACAGCAGAATGACTACAACACTTTCCACTTGCTTACCACATGAGCTATTTAATAACCTTTCATATCATACATACCTAATCTGAAGGCAGCTGTGACTCCGCACTAAGCACTGTATTGCCTAGTCATACTTCTAAGGTCCATGAAGCTTAAACAATCAAACATGATGGACCAGCACACAGAAACTCCGGAGTGCCAAGGGATCTCGTGACAATTCCTCTTTGTAGCTAACTGTGTCAGTTTGTGTGCTTAAGATAAATTGCTGAGTAAGGCATTTTCTTCTGTGCCAGGCTGAGGATTTCCCTGAGTTTTGTTTCCTCTCTCAAGTAAACTGGGCTTTTTGTCAGTACACTTCTCTGTGTACTGCTTCTAAAAACAAACTTTAAGTTCCTAGCAAGTCAAACTACAAATTTGCCAAGATGATGAGACATTGGTTTTATTTCCTTCCTATTTGTAACAAATACAAAGAACCAAAATGAAATCATTGGTAATGTATAGTCTCTGATACTACCTGGTAGTGGCCCTTTTAATCCTCATTACTTTAAGAGCTGATCTGTGCCTAGCTGGTGATCTGGACTTTCATTTATAGTCAAATTTGAGAATGGTACTTAATGCAGCTCGTAAATCAACAGCTTGTGCTGAGAAGGATTCCTGGCAAGAAGAATTAATATGGGAGCTTCACCTTTGACTTAAACTGACTTTATGCTTTTGTCTTCAATGTATTTCTCCACTTCTAATATTAATTTCTGAAAATCTTAACACAGGATGTCCTTCTGCCTGATTATCAGTCCTTGATCCATTGTTTCAACAGATGGATGAGGCATTGCAGGCTGCCCTCAGAAGAGGACTGGAGCCTATCCATAAGACCCAGACTTGCTGGCAAGGACTCCTCCTTCAAGGAGCACCTAGGGATGTTGCTGCAGGCCTAATGGAGGCCTCCCAGACTTGTGTACTATTTCGGTTGCCCTACCTTTTGCAATGTGAGCAGTGGGGGTTCTGCATATCTTGCTTTTGCTCTCAGATTTACCCATGCAATTGCTTCTGACTGCTATGAATTTGGGCCAGGTTTCTTCCTGTGATCTATGGCTAACATTAAAGATCTTACTTTACAGCATCAAGAGCCTTCTGAAAAACCACTAAAAGAGGAAGTTCAGGCAAAGGGGAAGCTGCCACATATCTAAGCACACCAGAAATACTGGAATATTCTCTGATGAGGACTGAACTCCTCACAGCAGATCCCTGACTCAGCCCTGTCTCTTAAGGCAGAGTGTGAAGCTTCACTTTTTCCCTACTGGACAGCAGGCTCTGGAGATTATTGACTTACATAAGTTGTGGTTATTTCAATTCTTCACTGATTCATTAACGTGATTTTTAGGCTCCTAATGACCAGTTGGCTGCTTGACTTCCTTCTGTTCTGAGGCAATTTAAAGGCAGTTTCACTTTCTCAGTTGCCCCTACAGAACAACGTAAAAAACTGCTGCTTAGTTAATTTAACACTGTGACTGAAGGGTCAGATGAGAAGAACAAAATGAATGTCAGGTCTGATTATTAATGCTGTATGTCACAGCCACTTGCAGAGGCCATACTCTGGAGTGGATCCTTTTAACTGCTGAACACTAAAATAAAGTATAGTGGTAGTTCCTGGTGAAACTCATGTTTGTCATGCCTATACAGGGAACGCTAAACCTCCTTCTGATAGAAATTCTTGGTGGTCAGCAAGGGATTCTTAGTAACTGGGACCTCATGTAACAGGCAATGTCCACTGCTCGCCTGTGACATTTGAATTACAAAGACAGCTAACAAAATGTTAGTCTTCAGCAGTCAGTGGGTACTTGCATCTGAAACTTAAGATGGTGAAAAATGGCTTTTTTGAGTAGTTTTTTTCCTCAGATGGATGCACTATATCAAATACTGAAATGCAGTTCTCATGACACCATTTGAATTATGCTCTCTGCAAACAAGCAGTTTTACAACTTTTTTTCTCTGCATTTACTTACATAAATTAAACGAGCCGTGGAGGCTGCCAGAAAGACAAAGACTTATGAAGAAATATCTCTTTCTATATGCTACAATCTGCCAGCTACCCACTTCCATCCAAGCAATTCTTCAAATTCTGCTTCTGAGACAAGATACATGCAGACTACAATTACAAAATCACCAGGGTTTACCTGGCAGCAGGTATTTGGTAACGTGTCTGGATCACAACCACCAACTGATATAAATTCTACAGACACCATCCTCCCACTCCCTCTGCCCCCAAATGACTGACCTATTCTTTCACCAAAAAAGAATTGGGGGAGAGGGGCAGTGGGTTGAATGCTGTCTAATTAAAGAATAATCAGTGTTTCTTCTAGTAAAACCAGAATGACCAAGTTACTCCTGTATGAATATAGCACATGTAACTCAAATTCTGTAATGAGGCTTCATTAAGGATCATTTTTTGTAGAAAGCTAACGGAATGAATTTTTTTTACCACTAGAGGCACAAGCTAAAATGTTAGAAACTCCTGGTATTTGTCACAGTGACAGCAGCAGCTACAATACACTATGGAATTACCAAACCACAGTCTAACTTTGAAGAAAGTCTTCATTTAAATGGACACATGAGCTCTCATTTAACACTTAAGGGCCCAGAAAAGGAAAGTGCTGTCTAAACTGAACCACACTTCTCAGTTGCACATATCCACAAAGGGGACATTAGAACATGCAGCACAGTTTCTAGATGGTTGTGGCATTGACTGTACTCAAAGATGAGCCTTTCCACGAGACCTTTTAAAAATACTTTCCACTGGAAAGAAACAAGTGTTCTGAACGTTAATTTTTTATGTTGCTATCCAGCTATCAACTTTAAGACTAGGCACTGACAGTATGATAAAACATTTCCATGTATTTTGAATTTTGACTCTAGGAAAGGATGTCTAGGAAGGAGGAAAAAAATACCTAAAAAATCTAGTTTTTCTACAGAGGACATCTCCATAGCAAAAATCCATTTCTATTAAATGTGTTTTTTCCAGTCATTCATCTTGATTTAATTCTTAGTGTTTCCTATTTTCAAACGATGAGCATGCTATGAAGTTACCTGTTTAGGTTGTTGGGGTGGGGGAGAAGTTTCATGTATGATATGAAGCATTTTCCACTGCTTGACAGTGGAAGAGGTGTGGAAGTCTCAACCAAGGCTGTGCAAGAAGAATTAAGACCATCAATCATTCTTTCCCCAGGCAGTCTTTATTTTAGATGTTTAACAGCTTGGATATTCAGCAGCCTAACTGATTGCACAGCCTGTCTGTCCCTCCCCTGCTCTGAAGAGTATTTCATTTGATATGGGCAAGATTTCAAAGCTCTTTCAAGACAGGAAAAGCAAAAAACAGCAAGACAGGAATGTATTAAGTTGGCTTTTGCACTTCAACAGAGCAGACAAACCCTCTCCAAACACCTTCTTCCAGTAAGTGACAATACCAACCACTGTTAGAATCCAGCTCAAAGAAGGAACAGGAGCACATTTCTTCACAGACATGCTATACCATACCTACAGAAAGTACTGGCAGGCCTCCACTTACATCTTGTGGAGGCTGTGAAGAGAGCTTGTGTAGCTTTATGCTTTTTTCCTTTATCTGAGGACTCTCACACTATTTCTTCAGCCTAAGTTTTTGTTCTATACTTGTTTTTTTTATCTAGCAAGATTCAGCTCTAACACAAAAATAGATAAATGCATCTTCACTGTTTCAGGAAAGATATGATTGCAAAAAAGGTATGTTCATTAAAAAAGCATGCAAATACAAGTTGGGGTGGAAAAGGCATATTGTAGCTAGCTGCAGAGGAACAAGGTGCAGAAGGGGAAGAAAAAAACCCAAGCAGCATCAATTCCCTTTATGCTAATTTCCCTCTGAGCAATAATGTAAAATATTTACAGTGCTACAAAAACAAGGGCAGATCAAATAGTAGGCAGAAAATAATGCAGGAGCAGACTGAGTGCATTAAGAGAAACTTGCATGTTTATAAGGGAAAGAAAAAGCCAGATTCAAATTTAGCTTTGCACTCACAGTGGCCAGCAGACACTGAACAGAAATAGGCAGTACCTAGACCCACAGGGCTTATATATATTATTCTGGGAAGCAAAAACTATACCATTACCTTGAATATTAATTCAATAACCAACTACAGTCATATTTTTGTATCTGTAAGTAGAAAACTTTTCAGGAGGAATAAAAAGTCAACTTGACAGTGAAATCTGACTGAAGAGGTTATTAATGTCCCATTGCTCAGGGGACATGCAAGACTGCAGCAGAGGAACTGAGATAGCAATGATGACTGAGAATTCCTCAGTGAACAGCAGCACAGCCACAGGGTACTGCTGTAGGAGGGCTCAGTACAGCTATACCACCTTCACTAGATGCCAAAGAAGTCATATGATGAGGAGAGAAACAGAGTCAAACACTTCCAGATGGCAGGAAAAAAAACTGTTCAAAGAGAGGAAGGCATTTGTCAATGCAAGTTGGATCTGTTTTTACAGAAGGAATCCTTGACCACTCTCCAAGCCTGCTGTAGAAGCAAACAATTATTTCATAACACAAAAATTAAGCGGGGCAGGAAAGAATAAGTGAGACTAAAACCCAAACATATGCAAGTAAGTAGAGGCCATTTTGTATCATGTCCTGCTACTGTCTTGTATTCCCCACTCATCCCTCCTGCTACATGAAGCCATAGAAGTTTTATCTGGTGAAGTGTTAAGTCCCCTCTGGACTACAGGAACAATTTTGTTTGTCAAGGCACTATTCTTTGTTCAGCACACTGGAGTAGTCAGAAAACAAATCTCTAGAGCCTACAGTGTCTATAAAAACTACCTCAGGTTCCTAAACTAGACTTAAGTTGCTACTTCAGATAAATATTAGCATCAGAAAGAAATGTCTTTATTTGTCTTACTGGTCTCTCCTTATACCATTTAGTACGATACTGAAGAGCAATAAACTTCAGCAAAAAGTAGAGCTGTTCTGTACAAAGACTGGGAAGGCGAAGCATTTTGTTTGTAATTAGCTGCCATGTGAATTTATAATCAACCATCTGACTGAGAATTGTTTTGTCACATTAGAACAAAAATATTTCAGAGTATCCAGAGTTAGAAGTCTAGCTGAAAAAGTTGAATTCTACCCCATAACTAATGAACCTCACATATTAGGCAGCTAGGAAAGGCACTTTATCCCAAAAAATACTTGGTAAAATAGATACAGTATTGCTAGCCAGAAACTTTCGAGGTTCCCTTACATCCTATCTTTGCAAGATCATTTATTCCACAAGTTCCAGATATCTTAAATGTCTGCAGTCAAGAATTGCCAGAGGGAGTTGGTTAGAAGCTTCAACTCCCTAAGGAGTTGTGAACTTGCTAGAAACAACCTATTTTAAATCTGCACAAGTTGGCAGCTGTCCTCATCTGTTAATAAAGGAGTCCACAATACAAGAAGACCATTAAGACAACAGACCCCATCTGTAACTGCAATGAGAACCAGCATTAGAAGCAAGCCTAGGAACTGATCCAAGTTATGACTTGATTTTTGTTGTTACTATTTTAGAGACAGGACTGACTGAGAATGATTTAACATGTCATCACAACAACTCACTAAAACATAACCAAGAGATTATTGCTTCTTCCAAACTATGTCTTAGCTTTGAAACTGCATCCCTCCCACCATATGCAATTTTTTCTTACCTTGAAGGGGGAAGGATTAGCAAGGGTCAAGTAGCACCTCACACTTATGAATGTTAAAGTTATGGGGAGTTACTTCCAGAAGCCTGACACCACAAGGACCTCACACTCACCTGGCTGACTATGCTCTGACCTGTCTCCCTTTTTCATGTCTGCCAATGCTGCCTCTCAAAACCTTGCAGTAGTAGTTGAGAAATTTTAGCCAGTGTCAGTCCTAACTTAGGAGATCAGCTGGGCTTCTGTGTTAGGAGACTCACTCTGTCCATTACTCTGTGCAGACTATTAGTCTCATGAACAAACATGTTACCTGGCAAGTGTTTTAGCTGCCTAGAATGCTGCTGAAATAACTGAAGAAATACTTCATAATCTGGCTGACAGTGGTAGTGACAGCCTACTAAAGCTTTCAACTTCGGAGATACATCACTTTACTTCGGTGCTAACATAATAATCGAGAACAATACTTCAACTGCTTGACTCATTTTATTTTTATCCCCTCGGCTGCATTTGAGTTTTACAGTGGTTTCTTAAAGATCATTCATTCTTGTGGACCTCTAAGAGGTAACAGACAAGATTGTTTCAATCATACATATAAAATTACTTATGTTTAAAAATTTTTGGCAATTGTAGTAACCCGTTTTTTCCTATTGCCATTGCCCCAATCGTTGAAAAAGTGTACAATAATTTACATCTGAAGTATTTCAAAGTGCTTGATAGTGATTTTCCAATAATTATTTACAAGTGGCCTATAGACATATGTACAGGTGTTACAAGTTGTGGCTGGAATATGGCTTTCTATGGAAAGTGCTTATATTTGGTCAGTGATGTTACTGACTAACCAACCCAAGGGTTACTGATAAAACTGTAACCACTAACAGCTGAATTGTTGTGGACAAGTATTTACAGAGTTGTTAAGCTGTAGAAAATAACTATTTACACAAGTGTTCCATAAATACAGAAAGTATCTTCTTTCTTCCAAGAATGGAGGAAGTCCTTCAGCCACAAACCTGGTTACTATCCCCAAAGAGTGTAAGACAAAAGTAAACTAAAAGTGATTGCTGATCCAGTGCTCACGCCATATCATCATCTGTGCTGACAACAGATATCTGTAAAAAAGTAAGTACAAATTAGCTACAGTTGCACTAATAAAAGACAAAGCAAAAAACATCATTGCTAATTCTGCAGACTAGTGACCACATTCAGCACAGATTACACCATCCCAGGTACAGACACTAGTTACCTACACAACTTTAACCTGGATTATAGGGTAAAGTTTTCAGTTGATTCTGCCCAGTATTTTGTCTGCAGCCAGCAGCTTTCAAAAGCAGAGACCTCTCTTAAATTCAACTCAGATATCATTTGGAAGTCTTTCTACTCCAATGATTAACCCTGAGTCTCAGCCATAAGAGGCTAATAGGTTTACTTACTGCAGGGTAGGTATGTCCTACTGAACCACTGTGTCTTCCAATATCAATCGTGAGGTCCTCTTCTGTAGTTTTTAGGTAGACTGGATTATCAAAATTCATGCTTTTCATGTTCTTGTGCTGCCAGTTACGCCACATGAAGTAGCCAGCTGCTGCAGCCATCATCAGCAATACTGCATGGAGACAAAGACATTGCAAAGATGGAGATTGCAAGTCAGGCTCCTAAGAGTGGCTTGTCTCACCACATGGGGTCCAAAAGGCTAGTAAGTGCTGTACTTACCAGCAGGAAGAATGATCCAAGCTGCTGATGTTCTTCCAGCTGCAGTTATTTCAGAGGTTGCACCACTAGTGTTGAATCCTGCATAAGAATTTGACGCAGTGAGCTTGCATACTGACAGGCTGTCAGATTGTCATAAGCATTTCCCAAACCCAGAAGCTCCTATTTGATTAACTGCTCAGTATCACACTGCTAGAACAGCCTAACATGCTTCATCCTGTATTAGTTGGAAGCTTTCTTCATTGGTTGTCTTCTCTGAACACTCTTGGGATTTCATGGAACCTACAGGTTCCACATTGTCCTATGTGAACTAAATCTGTTTAACACATTCTCCAGCTGTTATACAACACAAATGATCTGGCCTGTGTTCTCTACTTGCATGCAAAGGAGAAAACTTCCAAGTCAGCTAGTCGGTCAGTTGGCATTTAATTTCTCTAATAATTAGCAGTGTGAGTTATTGGGACCAGTACCTCCAGGAACTAGTCCAACAGTTGGAGATTTTTCTGTTGTGCTGGTATCTTTAGCCTCAGTGTAAGCCACAGTTGTTCCAGTACCTGAAACTAATTATAGATCAAGAACTAATTATAGATCAGTTAATTCTGAAGTTCTGCAATGGCTTTGCTATGACAGCCATGGTAGTGAAGGTTTAGCAGATGGCAAAAATGATCATGCAGCTTGTTAGCTTCACTGGGAACACTGACATTAACTATTTCACTAGCACACCCTCAGCAGATCGTTCTTGATGAAAAGTAGTTCCAAGAACAAGGCCAGACAGTCAGGATTGAATTACAGGCATTCAAAGTCACACCAGTCATACGCCATCCCACCCCTCACATAAGGTCTTCTGAATAAGGTGTTAGTTTTACAAGTTTACTGGTTAGGTACATCCTTTGATGCCCATAGCAACCTTTTAGAACAGCCAAGGGAGGCCAGCATCCTTGCATTTAGCACTCTGTGGCAATCAGAATCAACACGCAAGATAATCAGTGGCACCTTGGAGTTTCTAGTTCCACTCCACTGGACAAGTAAGCTTGCTGTACAGTCAGTGCTGACAACAGTAGTACAGCAGCATGTCCATCTGTACCGAAAAGGAGGTACAAACTTCTTTGGACAGCAACATTAGCCTTTTGAACACTGTATATTTACACACACAGCCATGTTAGTTTACACCCCTGTTTTATAAGGCTGAGTATGTTTTGTCCTTGTGCTTGCTGTCTGCAGAAAGCCATGGAGGTACAAGGTCTTGTTGCAAATGATGATGATGCAGAAGCAAAGCATGGACTTTGAACAGCACCTGCAGACTCTAAGGGCCATATTAATGCAGGAGATCCTCCCCTCTAAGATTAATTACATCAGATTAATTTTAGCAAAGCTGTCAGCCTATACCACTGTATTTCCCTCCTACTAAGAGGTTCAATACTCTCCTACTCCTTTCCCCATTCATCCTGGGAAAGATCTCCATTGTGTTACAGTACCTGTACATCTCAGACCATCCTCCTGCAAGAAATACCCAGCAGGACATGCACAGGTGTACTTTGGAGAATGTTCATTTATCTGAGGAGCAGGCAGACACAGGTAGCTACAGCCTCCATTTGCCATGTTTTCTTCACACCAGTTCCTACCTGTTGGTAGAGCAATTAAGGAGTGAACAAGAATGAATCTTCATGCTCCAGGTGTATAGCAGAAGTATTTTCTCAGTAATTGTTTTAGTAGATTTACTTGTCTCAGCTGGTTATAGATTTGTATTTGCTCTGCCCAAGGAAGAGCAATTGCAACTAGACCTCTTAACCCCCATGGGGCTGTCTATGCTAGAGGCTCCAAGCAGAAGAAGAAGTGGACAGCTGTACAGTGAAGGGATACCATTTGCCACCATTCAGGCAGGGCAAGCTTCTTACATGTATACACTGACTTAACTATTAACTGTATTGAAATTACCTGAAGGCTGAACAAGTTCATGATACACAATGATGTCCTGTGCATCATTGAGGTTGTTTGCTAGAGTAACCAACTCGGTTCCAGTAAATTTGTTGGCACCATAAACTGCCTCATTCTCTCCATCAATCCAATACACACGATCCTAGAAGACAATGCCATTGCATCCCATTACCTTCATGATGCTATCAGCCCCATCATTCCTGCCACAAACCAGCAACAGGTGGATCTTTGATAATGACTATAGGAAGTCATTCTTACCTCAAAAATGGTAAGAGCAAGAGGATGAGGAAGAAACATATGTGACTTCAGCACAATTCTACGATCCTGGCCGTTCAAGTCCACACTTGACAGCATGTGTAGTTTAGAATCAAGCCAGTACAGGCGGCTTTTTACAAGATCTAGGGGGAGGAAAACACCAAATATATTTAGTGTCCACATGGAGGAAACCTCCAAAGCTTGCTGCATGAATTGAAACACCCACAGGTTTGAGAATGGTGGCAGTGTTGCCCTAGTTTCTTACCATTCCAGGATACAGAGTGATGCCTATGCCTCAACTATAATATAGACCAGTTCAGGAAAAGTTACTGTTTCAGTATCTGAGAAGTGCTGATGCCTGTTGCAGTGTCTTTAGGCATACAGAAGCTTCCCTTTCTCAGAAGCTGAAAATAGTTCTCTGAAGAATGACCTTGGCTTTTGTAGCAAAAAAATTGCTGAAGCTTCAGAATACCTCTGGCACAGAGACAAGTTCAACATACCTAGAGCAATTCCATTAGGCCATTGGATTTCTGTTGTCACAAGCTGCTGTCTGTCAAATCCATTCATTCCTGCTTTTTCAATTTTTGCTGGCTCACCCCAGTCTGACCAGTACATAAAGCTGTGAAGCAGAATTTATGTTGTATGATGCACTATAGTACTGTGTAGTATCACTCTTTATTATGACCAATAACTAACAAAGGCTACCTAAGTCAGTTATCAGAACATGTAGTTGGTAGGTCCACTCTCTTAAAAGAACCTGGACAAATACTCACCCAGAGATAGGATCTACAGCAATAGAAGCTGGCTCTCTCAGCTCAGAGAAAAACAAAACCTTTCTTTTTGTGCCATCTAGGCTAGCCACTGAAATGGTCTTTGCAGTTGAGTCAGACCAGTAGATGTTCTTATACACCCAGTCAACAGCAATTCCAGCAGGGCTGTGTATGTTGTCCAGGATTCTGATGTGTGTTCCAACTTTATCACGGGTATCAATAGAGGCACTGGAAGACAAGAATTACTTGCTTTCAGCCACTTCCTCTGCAGATACTACCCCTTTGCACACCTCAGCAAGTACTGCACAAGATCTTAGGCAGAAGGTGCACTTTCCACAGAGTGCCTTTTGTACAAACGTAGCAGCAGTTACTAGGAAATGCAATAGGCACACACATTGCTAGCTGTGGGAGCCTGCATCAACTGTACTTTGTCTTTAGGACACTAGGAATCTAGTTTTCATTACCAGAGACTAGAGAATAGCTTGGGTAAAACATGTGATGGTTCAGGGAAGTCCACTAACTTCAGAAGCTAAGCCTGTTTACCTGAAGATTGCTTTTTGGCTGAAGTCTGCCCAGTAAAGTTTTTGCTCAGCAATATCAGCATCAAGAGCTATAGAGTTTCTTAGCTGCTCTACAAGCTGAATGTATTCTTTTCTCTCAAGGCCAATCTTCCTGATGTCCCGGCGGTTGGTAAAAATTAGACTTGGTTCTTTCCCTGTGAAAAGAGTTTAAGTGTTATCTGTACTTCTAGGTACTCAGTCACATGCTTTTCTTTCACAAAAAAGTTTTGAGAGTCATCATATTTAGTATTTGCCATTCCACACTTGGTAGCAGATGCTGACAGAGGTCTTGGCTGTACCATACCTCACCCTTTTCCCCCTCCACAATTCCATGGGGAGGATCCTTCTGCCCAGGGAGCAGATACAAGCAGTTTATGTCAGGCAGCTTTAACTACTGTATCATGGCATCATTCAAAGTATTAGTAGTGATCAGTAACACCACAACAGCTAGTGTAAAAACCATAGTCGTATAAACAGTGCATCACTTGCTGACTCATTTTAAAGCGGGGATATAAAAGTCTCATGTCAACACTCACCAACTGCCTTGCATACCCCAGTAGCAAGATCCATCTGATAGCCACGGCTACATTCACATTTGTAGCCTCCTTTCAGGTTGATACAGATCTGACTACAGATACCAGGGTTTTGACATTCATCAATATCTGTAGAAACAAAAATTTAATTTATGCTAACCTCCAATATCACCAATAGAGTCCATGTTAAATTACTAGATACTTGCCTCCACAGGTTCTCCTGTCCAGAAGCTCAAACCCAGCTGGACAGTCACATTCATAGCCAATAATGAGATCTCTGCAGATATGGGAGCATCCGCCGTTGTTCACCAGACATTCATTGACGTCTAGAAAAGAGAAATAGTCATTTCTGAGAAGGAATGCATGTTTAGTCTAATAGTCTTAGCCATGGAGCACTTTACCAGGTACACATCCATTTTCTAACAATGCCTGCCACATCTGATAAACAGTTCTGGCACTTGAAGTCATATGCAAACGAACCCCCTCAAATTCACATTCACTCAGCTACCAGCACCTTCTCTGTGTAACAAGCAGGCAGCAATAAAGATTGAGGCTCCTGAAGTTTCAGTGTTTCTCATGCATTCATGTGCCTTCCTGGCTACAAAGAAATCATCCTATCAGCCAGTTTGGCTAGGATAAAACTAGCCTATTAACTAGGCTGGTCTCACTTGTAAGTTTATCACCAAGAAGTGCCAGTGGGCATTCCAGCTGACATCTGACCACTCAGAGGCTATATCCAAGTATATCTAACAGTCAACATCATGCAAAGAGGTTATTCACTTACTACACTCCTTGAGGGGCTCATCACTCCAGTCCTTGCAGTCTCTCTGCTGGTTGCACACTTTATTGATATCTATGCATTCTCCACTTCTGCACTTGAATTTGCCAGGTCCAGAGCACTGAATGACTGACATAATGAAGATTGTGAGGATGACTACCAGCTTCAACAGATATTCTGCAAAGACTTAATTCTTGCTCAGTTCCACACTTACCATTGTTACAATTTGCTTCATCTGTACCATCCAGACAATCTCTCACACCATTACACTGCCTACTCCCATGGATGCAGTTTCCATCTTCACATCTGAACTGATCTGGTCTGCAGGTCCGAGAAGCTGAGGACACAGACATTACAGACTTTTACTCTTGAGGTTTACCAAAGCAAAGGAAATAAAAGAGAAATCAAGCAATACCTCCTAGTGAAGGACCAAGTGAACTTACGGCAGTTGATTTCATCACTTCCATCCTTGCAGTCAGGATCTCCATCACAGCGCCACTTTTTGTGGATACATTCACCTGAGCCACACTGCACCTCACTGGCAGAGCACTTCACAGAAGGTGCAGGCTGGCGGCCACATTGCTCTAGAGACTCATCTGAGTGGTCAGAGCAGTCAGCATCATCATCACACACCCAGCTGAGGGGAATGCAAGTCGAGCTCTTGCACTGGAACTCATGAACTCCACAGGTAGGAGGTGCACACTCCAGCTCATCACTACCATCACTGCAGTCATCTTGACCATTGCAGACAAAGCTCTTGGAAATACATTGCCCACTGCTGCATGTGAAGTCTGCTGGACTACAAGTCACATTGCCTGGGGTAATAGGAGTAAGAGAGATTAGTACATTGTCATAAGAAGGTTGAATTTTGTGTGAAGATATTTTGTTTTGCAGCTGTTAGCTGACACAAGATCAACATCCTGTGTAAGGCAATAGGGAAGCCTAAATGACCACCTACAGGACACTTGAGTTCCACAGACTATCCTCCTTGCCATTGGACATTGTAAGTGATAGGCATCATATTTGAGTGAAAATAACCTTCTGAAGTAGCTAGGCTGTCCTGCACTTCTGCAAGTCTTTCAGAAAACAGGGCCTAACCTTGTGAACCAAAGACAGAAGGTAAAAGAATCGCTAACTCAAGAGCACAGACTAAGATTAAGGTAGTCTGATGGTCAGCATGCACTGCAGTTTGAAATTAAAGTGTTTTGTGTGGTTCCCAGGGCAGCAGTGGCCCATTTGCCTGGACCAGTGGGGATAACAGACCAAGATCTTGTCCAGGCGAAACCTGCGGTTAAGCACATCCATGCAATTTATGTCAGTACAAATTACACTGGTTTAACAGCAATGTTGCTAATAGCTCAGTATGCCTATATTTGTAGTTTTATACTCATAGCTTCATTAGAAATGCTGTCTGTAGATTTACTTGTAGATTAAGGCATTAGTTTGCTGAGTAAGATTGCAACTCACTCCACAGACACATAACAAAAGTCTGGAGATCAGTGTCTGTCAGGCCATCCAGGTAAGGTGGCTCTGATGGAAGCCAGCCCTGTGGCTTTGGTTACAGCAAATATGTCTCAAGACACCTTAGAAAGCTCATATGTATGCAAATTCTTTAAAATAATCCATGTACTCTAATATACTCAATATACTCTAATGGTGCAGTGGCAGCCTGAAGTTTCTCCCCTCTTGCCAGCCAAACACCAGAAATCCAGCTTCACAGATATTTCAGGATGGGGCTATAAAGTAGATCAGCTATGCACTTAGCTAAAAGTTGCTATTACACTTTTAGGAGACAATCTGTTAATGTAACCAGAAATTTCAGAAACTCTCCAGAGGACAAGTTCTGACAGTTGGATTGCCAGGTGACCAAGCCTGCCCATGGCTACTGCCAAAATTAGCAGAGAAGTAAGCCAACATTAAAAAGTTTATATTATTGTAGCTCTTAACTTTGCAGGATAGAGGAGTGTTAGAAAAAGTTTGCTTTAAGTGCCTGCAAAACAGAATAATGCAGGAGAGATATTGATACTATCAAAAATTTATCTTCCCAGGTGTACTGTCTAGCTAGCTCCTTTCCAGACAAGTCAATTTCAAACAGAGTTATGCAGCCACCATTTCTCTCCTTACCACAATTCTGTTCATCTTCTTCACTGTCACAATCTTTTTCACCATCACATTTCCAGGACACTGGGATACACTGAGTTGACTGAGGACCACAGCTGATTTCATTTACCCGGCATGTTCTTGTATCTGTTGAGATATTAGTATTTTAAGGGTACCTTTGAGATTGCATGCCAATTACACTGTAGCAGCCTGAGCTACAACAAGCAGTAGTAGGGAGGAGTAATGCCAAAGTGCACTAGGACTTGGGGCTGAAATATTCCCCACTGTGGGTCCTATTGATACAGGAAAATGACACTTCCTGGATCTATATTGCTTGATGTCTTATGATACTTCAGACCAGAGCTGCTAATCCTGGGACCTCACAGTCAAGCCTCTGCACTACTGCTTCGCACACCCAATATGTAGTCAGATACTCAGTCCCTACCTTAGCTCTGGTAGTATTGGGACTGCACATGCAAAGTAGCTGCCTTGGAAAACAGCAATCACTTGGACAAGCCACAGGTGACAGTCAGGCCTGCCATGTTCTACCTGATGCTTCTGACTGTGAGTAAAACCTGGTACTTCCCATCTCTTACCAGTACAAGTTCAAGGGTGTCCACTCAGTTCTGCATCTTTTTAAGCAAGGTCTCCTTAAGACCCTGACAACACCAAACATTTAGGAAGGTGCTCCCCAAGACAAGGTCATCCTTGCTTTAGGAGAAAAGCCAGACTTGCAAGAAGGAGAAGGCAAGAAGTCAAAATGCTCCTCCCTGCAGGCTTGACTATGCCACCATGCCTGGTTCACTTACGGCACAGTTCAGAACTCTCATCAGATGCATCCTCACAGTCTGGATCCCCATCACACTGCCATCTGTTAGGCACACATTGACCACTGAGGCACACAAAATCAGATTCGGCACATGTCTTCTTCACTGCAAGGGAGAAAAACACACTTGCTTAGGGACCAGAGCTCAGATTATTTATTGCTAACAGGTTGTTGTCCTAGACAGTTATTCACTATCTCTGGTTTGTGGATGCCTGGTGCTATCCGCCACAACCTAGTAAACATTGCATTGAACACTTCCTACAGAGTTAATCTGTGCACAGAGAAACATTTATATTCATCTAATCAGGCACTGAGGGACCACTATTACTAAGGAGACTAAGCAGGTTAGTCTATATTATCTGCTATTTTGAACTTGAGTTAAAATAAGGTCTGTTGATATTAATACTTAGGTTTTGAAGTCTGAGTTTATAATCAAGGCATTTGATTTGTCATTACAGAACCATGGTACTATGTAACTCTAGGGTAATAGTTTAGATCTGCTTGAGGAGACTGGCAGTTCAACCATACCAGTGATGGATACAGAATATGCTCTGCCTGGTCTCCAAGTAAATCCAGTCATCTATCTTGGCTTCTATGTCTGCTTAAAGCAAGGGTTGGCAGCCAAAGCAAGACTTAATGTTTATAGGAGACGCAGCAGAATCACTTTCACATATAAAACAGGGCTTTTAACCATAGAACAGCCAACAGCAGAGTGCTAATAGCAAATATTTTCTATTACGTATTCAAGAAACAACTGAGAACAGGCCTATATTCTGTCCCTGTCAGTCATCACTCTTAAAAGTGAAAAATTTTGGTCACAAGCTTCGTCTCATTTGCCAATTTCAGGAAAATTCAATTGCCTGAGATGGATACAAGGAATCAAAAGTGGTTACTATACAGCATTTGTCTTTGTATTCCGACTACCACAAGTGCTGGACAGGATAAGCATCACTCCAGCTATCCACCATTAAGTCCCCACTTTTAACTTGCAGGTACTACTTACAGAGGTATTATTTTGATTACTTACCACAAGCACTCTCATCACTGCCATCTGAGCAGTCTTCATCACCATCACATTTCCAAATTTGAGGAATACACCGTCCATTACCACATGCAAATTGGGATTCTTCACATTTTGCTCTTGCACCTTCAATGAAAAAATGAACCTAAGCCTTGATACTGTCAAGCAATACTGTCTTGTTTTTCCTACTGATCAAGGGGCTACCCAGCCTAATAAAGAGCATAACATCAACATGGAATCAGATCTGAGCTCCAAATCTTTACAATCACCTTATTCAATCATGAAAGTAGAGCCAATACCTTTCCTTCACAGTACAAGTGCAGAGTTTAAGCACCATAACTGTCCACCTGCCAAACAGCAGCAAACGGTCTCTGTTATCCTTACTCAGTTTTCCTCTTCAAGACAAAGTGCAGCCTGCAAAAACGTGTGCCCACAATTACTTCTGCTGTCTCACACCATGCATCACATTCCCAAAACTCTTCAAACTTCAAGCAAACTGGGTTTCAATTTGATTAAGGTCAAGCTGGATTAGCATTTCAATGCTAATGCTGCTAACACATTACAGCAGAGTCCCCAACACACCTGTAAAGGTAGCTTAGATGACTGAGCAAGTTTTCATGCTTCACGTTACTCCTCAAACAGTGGCACCCAGAGACATTCCTTGGTATACACCAAAAGAAGTGTGATGCTGAAGAGCAAAGTA
Source organism: Certhia americana (assembly GCA_018697195.1). Classification (NCBI taxonomy): domain Eukaryota; kingdom Metazoa; phylum Chordata; class Aves; order Passeriformes; family Certhiidae; genus Certhia; species Certhia americana. Next base: position 26,065,110 of record CM031878.1, on the reverse strand, counting down.
ATTTATCACTTCCTTCTGGAATCAAGTCCATTGTCTCAACTGGAAAGTCTTGATTTGTTAGTACACTTGAGTAAGGTACTGCTTTCTGCAAAGCAGAAATACTTGAGTACATTTTCGAGAGCATCTTCAGCTCTACAACTGTATGACCCCATCCCTCAAGGCAAAGTGCTTTGTCTTGGAAGCCCTGTTATAACTGTCACTAAAAGCAGCAGCCTGCATCTTCAGCAGCTAAGGCAGAGCTGTTCCACTTAATGCAGGCAGGCAAGTGTGTAAGATTGTGCATCAGTATTGACTGCACATGCCTACAGCACGATGCAAGACTCCTGATTCTTCTTGGTTTATTGCATCATCTAGTGAGGGTGCTTTGTCCTGGCATTCCAGAGCTAAAAGGGCATCAAATTTTAGAAGAGTACTATTTGCTATTTTATATCCTCTCTGTATGACATGCAAAATGCAAGACAGTTTCCAAGCAGAATGGCAACCCAGCCATTTTACATTATATTGGCTAGCCATCATGCATGAGGTACTCACAAATGCTGAACATTATAAGCAAAACCCATATAAACAATTCTATCTGCTGAAAGTCTCATGCAAACCCATGATAAAAGATGTGAAACAGCATCTTACTGAGTTCTGCTAATGTTGCAGTAGCCTAACTGGAGGAGTAAAGAAGTAACCCAGTTGTTAGAACAAAGTTAACAACTTTTTTCATGGGAACTGTGTTCAAAAAGTACCAAAAATCAGAACAACAGCTCTTGTGTACATATTGTTTCCATTCCCCTGTTTCCTTTTCTGATTGGGAATTATACCAGCATGTGCTTTCTAGCAACGTGGTTTTGTAAAGCTTCTACTACTGCTTGGTCATGAGTTGTCAATCAGTTAGCTTGCCTTGTGTTAGACAGCAGACCCCAGCCTCCTAAGAGTGGGAGTAGATGCCACAATTAGAAGCTTGTTCTAAGCCTGATACCTTGTTGTCCAGCAACCTCTAAAAGAAGGTTAGAGTTGTGAGCCCTGGTCACATATTTCAGGTTTTACTGTACTAGTACAAAATATGCAGCATGTACATATAAAATATGCAACAATCTACATATAAAATATGCAACATCTGACTCCTGCTAGTTTCAGGACTTCCTCATCCAGGCATTCAGAGTGAGAACAGTCAACCTTTCCCAAAATAGCACACAGAGATATTAGACTAAGCCTGCCACTAAGGAGAACCCAAAATAACTCCATGGTCCTTAGTTACTCTATTTCAAGCTAGAATAACCAGAGAAGGCTCGCTGAGGCTGCCTAGCACATTGTGACTTAGAAACGTAACACCATTTTAACCAAATGCTACAGGGAAGCTACACACAACAGAAACCGCAGCTGAGCTTGGAGAAACAGCCATAACTTTACAATTACAATCCCAATAACAAGCCACTCCAAGAAGATATCATTGCTTCTGCAGCTTATACCAAGTGAAATGTTTGTTGGTGCAACTACTTTTAGCCCACAAACAAGTACAAAAATTGACAAGACCTAACACCAACAGAGGTGCACAGCGGTAAAGGTTAGCATCTGCTACTGTCCCTGAAGATGTCTGTCAGAATCTAACAGCCACTTGAAATGATCTCCAGTTAAGATGGCTAGTCACAGCCAGTTAACTCTGATCCCGTCTTACACCAAGCACTGGTTTGCCATGCCTGCTAACCATTTAGTTAGAGAATACCAGTATAACCCACTGCTATTTGAAACAACGGAGTCATACCTCAGTTGCAGCTTCAGTCACTAGACACCTAATGACTTTTGGATCAGCATCAATTAGCCACTAATTCAAAGGTCCTCTTTATGTGGTCTTCATACAGTAGGAACACCTTCACACATTTTCTCCTTGGAATACAGCTTAGACGGAAAAATGTTGAGAACCAGTAACATCAGAGTCTGTGATTGCTAACACATGTAATTATATTGTTCCCCAGGTAAATACTTACTAGAAGTTGGCTCATAAGCAGCAATGGGTGTAGGGTGAAGGAGCACAGTTACACAGACTACCCAAGTTAAACTACCTTTCTCCATATCTCTGCTATCACTGTTAAGTCTCAGCCCCTCAAGCAAGTTGCCAGATTACTTGTCTGGGCAGCTTCAAACATGTGACACTTGTGTACTGTCATCTGACACCAAGTCCCAGAAAAGCTTCCAACCGTGATTGCGAAACCTTTCGAGAGCTCATATAGGAACTAGTTTAGACTTCTCCCAGATCCTGGCAACTGCAGCTACTAGTAGAAGAGAGCTGATGGAGCCACTAACTCAAATTGAAGGAACAGTCAGAATAAGTTGGTTAGCTAACCTACTAATTACCCTCCACTGCATATCTCTTGAGATGGTTTCTGAGCACAGGGCAGTAGCAGTTCCAGTGCCAGCCAGCTTGGTTCTTCATTCTACAGCTGTTTAACCATGTCTGTTGCAGACCAGGAATGGGAGCAACCTATGTGACTGGGAGATGAGAGGTGACTAGGCAGACATTTCTCCTTTCTCTTTGTATGAGGATTAGATACAACAACGTGCTGGCAGGGCTCTACCCAACATACCTAGCGTCTGAACAACTGCACACTGTTACAGGAAACACAGCCAAGATCAGACACTTAAGCCTACTTAAGGACAATAGTCAGGAGATTTAAGAGTCATACGATAATGCAGACCCCCAGCTGCCCACCTCCTACCTGGGAGAGCAGGCTGGAGCTCAGCTCCTCAAGGAAGAAGGAGCCAGACAAATGATTACTACCACCACTTAAGAGTAAAATATTTTCAAATGACCATCCAACTGGCTCAGTGTGCAGGCCCCCCTGCCAATAGGGGCAACAGCTTCTACGCCGGGAGGCAGCCCTGGAGCTGGCCACGAGCAGCGCTACTGGCGAGCGCCCAGCCCCGGGAGCAGAGACCCAGCGCCGGCTGGACTCAGCCTTGCCACCAGGTGGAGATCCCTCACGGTGGCTACCCCGGACCCTGAACTAGAGCCATACCAACACCGCTGGATAACAAAAAGCCTAAGTTGCACCGCAGTTTGACAGCACCTTTAACGCCGCGAGCTTCCCAAGCGCTCCTCTTTTCCCATCCACGATAGAGCCCCCATCCTCCCCGACTCTCCCGCGTTAATCGCAGCCCCTCAGACTCTCTCCCTTAGCATCGATCAGGAAGCCGGGCCCCTCCCGCAGCAGGCGGGTGGCTCCCGGGGCTCGGTCCCCCCTCGCCGCTCCCGCCGCCCGGGGCCCCGGAGGGAAGGCGGCGCCTCACCCGGCACGGGGGGCGGCGGGGCCGGCGCGGCGGCAGCGCCCCCCTGCTCACCCGGGAGTCCGGGCCCGCCCCGCTCCCCCCGGGGGGCAGCGGGCAGGCAGCCCAAAAGAGCGGGAGAAAATAACGAAAGCGAGGCAAAAGGAAAGGGCGGTGGGAGACGGAATCGCCGCGGGGGACAGCGGCGGAGCTGCCCTGGCGGTGCGCGCCCCAGCCCACTCCCCCGAGCCCGCACTCACCGTCGGCGGCGGCGCGCAGGCAGCCGAGGGCGAGCAGCAGCAGCAGCGCCCAGCAGCGCGGGACCGCCCGCCGCCCCGCTCCGTGTCTGTCGGCCCAGGCGCTCGGGTCTCCGGGCTGCCGGTCCAGCCGCATCGCCGTGCCGGACACTGGGTGCGCGGGCAGGCAGGCGCTGCGGGCGGAAGAGCCGAGGAGCAGAGGCGGCAGCGCGACACGCACCATACAAGGGGGGGGAGGCGTCCCCGCGGCGCTCTCTATAGCAGACGCCCGTCCGCACTGGCCCCCCCCCCACGCCGCTGGTGACTCACGGCGCCGCGCGGGCACCGGTTGGCTGCCACAGCGCCGCTGACCCCCGCTTATTCGTTATCTCGCGGCACCTGCTTGGCCGCCGCGATGCGCTCCGTCATTCACCGCTCGGCGCGGCTCGGCGGGGCCACGGGCGGCTTCGGTCTGAGTGGACGCTGCTGGCGGCGCGGAGTTGGGCGGTGCGCGGGCAGATGCCCCCCGCAGCCCCATAGTGCCGGCCCTCCTTTCCCGCAGCGGCGGGGACGGGCCACCGGGGGTCGGACCCTGCTGCCAGGCTCCGACACCGGGGCGGCGGAGCGCGGCAGTGCCGGCGGGAGAGGGTCGGGAGGCGCGGCGGCAGCGGCGGCTTTGTTTCCCCTGAGTGTGCCCCAGGCCGCTGCACCGCGGCGCAGGGAGGGGGGATGCTGGCACCCCGGTTAGGGTCGATTACCGAAACCCGTAACGCTGCGCCCTGGTGCTCACGCCGAAGATAGCGTTTTCTTCCTACGAGGTGCCCCACAGCCCCATAGGAACCATGCTGGCATGTTGTGCGGTTTTCCCTCCTTTGTAGCGGAACTTGATTTAAAGCGAGGCAGGCGCGGCTCTAGAGGAAGAAAGCACTTCTGCCGTAATCCGATCGGGGATCGTAATTAATTAGTAATTTTTACAAAACGTATGTCAAAGCATTGTAATTACAAGCTTAACCTTCTTATTTAAGGAGGTTGGATTGGTAGTTTATACTACGTTTGCCAGCGGTTTATGCATCCAATTAGGTCTTGGTGAAATATAGATAGAAAAGGAATGACTGGAAATGCACAAAGTTTTGCGTTTGTACACAGCACGCTCTTAGGGCCAATCGAAATTGTTGCTCTAAAACACTGTGCTTTTTCTAAAGAAAGTATTTTAAGGCTTGCTAGGTTATGGTGTACTGTGTGCTGTGCTTTTAATATGTTGTGCAGATACGAATCCTCACGCAAGCGCCCATTCAAAAAGGTGAAAAAAGCTGGTTGCTGTCTCTCTTCTCCTTGGAAATGAATCTAGATTTATTAACATAATATTAAGTCTTTTCCCGTAAACATCGAATGATTCCTCCAGTGGAGCACGTATCTTTGATTTTCTTTTTTGTTTTTTTTTTTTTTTTTTTCTTCTTTTTTTTTTTTTTTTATACGTTTCTTCAATGTCGTAACATATTTCTTTGTATGTTATTTGCAGAGTGAAGCTCTTTCTTGATTCACATCCAGTGTTTTCTATCAGGACACATAAGACAAACCACACTAATGGCCCTATTCCCGACATAACTTTGGAGTGATTTATCTCTTTCGGGTTCATGTAATGAACGACTGTACACAATCCAAATGGGCACATAGTGATGTATCATAGACTGTTTAAAAAGTTCAAGATTTGAATTTCGTGTAACTGGAAATATATCTGGGGATTATATTTCCATATGTCGTGTGATATGAAGAGAAGCAGTTCCTAGATTCTCTTCCTCCAGCTCTTCTATCTCATGGCCCCAGGAGCAAAGGACTGCTTTCCAGCCTGCTGGTATGTGGCATTAGATGTTACAGCCTTGTTCCTTGAAAACATGTGCTGCTTCAACAAGAAAAAATCTTGTGTACACAGGGGTTGACTGGGGCCTCAAGAAGATGTCTTTAAAAGTGTAACTGGTATATTGAAAACATAATCCGTCTCCCTGCAGATCTTCAACACAACATACTGCCTTCAGTGCTCACTGCTTCATGGTTGCTGGCCTTGAGCTGAACAGCATTTTCATAAATGTCCGCGTCATTACAGAAATATTTTATAAGCCATATCTAAGTTACTCTAATACACAAGAAGAACTTAGTCATGCAGAAATACAGAGCTGGACATCCCTGTCTTTCCTAGTCTCTTCCTTGTTTGTTCTGTGGCAGCTACAGGTTTACTGGAGGGAGTACAATTTTCTTGTGCCCTACATTATGGATTGCTCCATGAGCATCTGTCATGTGGCCTTGGATGGGGGTACAGCTTTCTATTCGGGATGTATCTAGCTCTTTGTTTTTTTTCTTCTACACCCCAGTGGTTCCAAAGCAGAAACTTGGTATTAAAGTATTTTTACTATTTTAGCTACTATTAAAAATGCTTGAGTATAGTTAGTCATGAATTTACAATCCACAGATTTGCTGAAATCTTCATAAAGGGCATCTTGAAACAGAAAAGTTTTCTCCATCCCTAGTGCCACCTACAAAACTGTGTTCAAGAATAGGTGGAGGAAATCCTGCTGGATGCTGTGAGATAGTCTGCAAGATGGAAGTCATCTGCACTGAGGTTTCAATGCCTTTACAGAGCTATAGTCCTTAAAAAGGCTTGCTTCATGGGGAATGGGAAGGTATCTGGGGGTTCTGCAGAGTGCAGTAGCCGCCGAATGGATAGTCACTTGTTCATATAATGATACTAAGCCAGAAACATATCCCATACAGGCTACAGAATAAACTGTGGGTTTCTGTCTGTGAAAATACAGCAATGGGGGAATAGTGCTTTTTTTTTTTTCTTTGGGGGCAGGGGGGCCCTTTTTAATTTTTTTGTGCTAGTGATAATGAGGAGGAAAAGCATCCCGGGGGCAAAGGTTTAGGAAGGATGGTGAATTTCGTAGGAAATGTGAGCTGGCGCTTGTAAGTTTTAAACTTCTTTATTCCATTTTGGCAGGAACGCTTTACATTTGCTTTGTTTCCATACCTGACCTGCAGTCTTTGTTTTAGCAATACGTGTGAAACTTCTCATTGCTTTGGGGAAGTCAGGAAACCCCAGGACAGCAGTGATAAGAAAGTGCACAACCTCAGTACAGAGAGGGCAAGTTAAGCAAGTTCCCATTAGTCAAGTGTATGTGTGTAGATTAAATCTTATGCATAAATG
>CM031878.1:25977949-26057130 GCA_018697195.1 Certhia americana | reverse complement strand
ATCCCAACACCGCGGGATACAAGCCTACATATTCACCGCAGTTTGACACACTTTACGCCGCGAAGCTTCCAAGCGCTCACCAACTGTGCTCCCGATAGAGCCCCCATCCTCCCGACTCTCCCGCGTTAATCGAGTCCCTCAGCCTCTCCCTTAGCATCGATCAGGAAGCCGGCCCCTCCCGCAGCCGCGGGTGGCTCCCGGGGCTCGGTCCCCCCTCGCCGCGCCCGCCGCCCCGGGGCCCCGAGGAAGGCGGCGCCTCCCCGCACGGGGGCGGCGGGGCCGATCGCGGCGGCCAGCGCCCCCTGCTCACTCCGGGAGTCACCGGTCCCGCCCCGCTCACCCCCGGTGGCCAGCGGCAGGCAGCCCAAAAGGAGCGGGAGAAAATAAGAAAGCGAGCAAAAGGAAGGGCGTGTGAGACGGAACGCCGCGGGGGACAGCGGCGGAGCTGACCCTGGCGGTGTCGGCTCCCCAGCCCCGCTCCCCCGAGCCCGCACTCACCGTCGGCGGCGGCGCGCGCAGCCGAGGGGCGACAGCAGCAGCAGCGCCAGCGCAGCGCGGTACCGGCCGCCGCCCGCTCCGTGTCTGTCCGGCCCAGGCGCTCGGGTCGTCCGGGCTGCCGGTCCAGCGCATCGCCGTGGCCGGACACTGGGTTCGCGGGAGGGCAGCGCTGCGGGGAGAGAGCCGGGAGGGGCAGAGGCGCAGACGAGAACTATCCGCGGGGTGGAGGCCGTCCCCGCGGCCGCTCTTTAATATCATTCCGCCCGGCCGCCCTGGCGCGCCCGCTGGTGACTCACGGCGCCGCGCCGGGCCCCTGTTTGGCTCGCAGCGCCGCCCGCCCTCCCGCTATCTCCCCGCGGCACCCCGCTGCGCCGCCGCGAATGCGCCCTCACAATGCGCTGCTCGGCCGCGGTCTCGGCGGGCACGGGCGGCGGGCGGTGAGTGGCGCTGGGGCGCTGCGGCGGAGGCACGGTGCGTTGCTGCGGGCAGAGCCCCCCGCGCCCCCCCGCCCGGCCCTCCTTCCGCAGGGCGGGGACGGGCACGGTGCGACCCTGCTGCCAGGCTCCGCACCGGGGCGGCGGAGCGCGGCAGTGCCGGCGGGAGAGGGTCGGGAGGCGCGGCGGCAGCGGCGGCTTTGTTTCCCCTGCGTGTGCCCAGCGCCGCTGCCGCCGGCCGCAGGGAGGGGGGATGCGGCACCCCGGTCCGGGCGTACCGAAACCCGCGCTGCGCCCTGGCTGCCGCCGAAGAAGCGTTTCTTCCACGAGGTGCCCACCGCCCCATAGGCACATGCTGGCATGTTTGTGCGGTTTTCCCTCCCTTTGTAGCGGAACTTGATTTAAAGCGAGGCAGGCGCGGCTCTAGAGGAAGAAAAGCACTTCTGCGTAATCCGATCGAGGGATCGTAGTTAATTAGTAATTTTACAAAACGATATGTCAAAGTCATGTAATTACAAGCTTAACCTTTTATTTAAGGAGGGGGATTGGTAGTTTTATACTACGTTTGCAGCGTTTTATGCATCCAATTATGTCTTGGTGAAATATAGATAGAAAAGAATGACTGGTAAAATGCAAAGTTGCGTTTGTACACAGCGCTCTTAGAATTCGAAATTGTGCTTTCTAAAACACTGCTTTTTCTAAAGAAAGTATTTTTATAGGCTTGCTAGGTTATGGTGTACTGTGTGCTGTGCTTTTAATACTGTTGTGCAGATACGAACCTCAGCAAGCAGCTCCATTCAAAAATGGTGAAAAAGCTGGTTGCTGTTTCTTCCCTTGGAAATGAAGTCTCGATTTATTAGCCTAATACTTTTAAGTCTTTTCCAGTAACATGAATGATTCCTCCAGTGGAGCAAGTATCTTTGATTTTCTACGTTTCTTCAATGTCGTAACATATTTCTTTGTATGTTATTTGCAGAGTGAAGCTCTTTTTGATTCACATCCAGTTGTATCATGACTACACTAAAGACAAACCACACTAATGGATGAATAACTTTGGAGTGGATTATCTCTTTCGGGTCATGTAATGAACGACTGTACACACCATCCAAATGGGCAAATAGTTGATGTATCAGAGACTTGTTTAAAAAGTCAAGATTTGATTTCGTGTAACTGAAATATATCTGGGGATTATATTTCTCATATGTGTGTGAATATGAAGAGAGCAGTTCCTAGTATTTCTCTTCCTCCAGCTCTTCTATCTCATGGCCCCAGGAGCAAAGACTGCTTTCCAGCCTGCCTGGTATGTGGCATTAGATGTTACAGCCTTGTTCTTGCAAACATGTGCTGCTTCAAGCAAGAAAAATCTTTTGTGTACACAGGGGTTGACTGGGGTCCTCAAGAAGATGGCTTAAAAAGTGTAACTGGTATATTGAAAACATAATTCTCCCTGCAGATCTTCAACACAACATACTGCCTTCAGTGCTCACTGCTTCATGGTCTGCTGTGCCTTGAGCTGAACAGCATTTTCATAAATGTCCTGCCGTCATTACAGAAATATTTTATAAGCCATATCCTAAGTGCTCTAATACACAAGAAGACTCTAGTCATGCAGAAATACAGAGCTGGACATCCCCTGGTCTTTCCTAGTCTCTTCCTTGTTTGTCTGTGGCAGATACAGGTTTACTGGAGGGAGTACAATTTTTCTTTGTGCCCTACATTATGGCTGCTCCATGAGCATCTGCATGTGGCTTGGATGGGGGTCCAGCTTTCTATCTGGGATGTATCTAGCTCTTTGTACACCCCAGGGTTTCCAAAGCAGAACTTGGTATAAAGTAATTTTTACTATTTTAGCTATATTAAAAATGCTTGAGTAAGTTAGTTCATGAATCTTACAATCCACAGATTTTGATGAAATCTTCATAAAGGCATCTTGAAACAGAAAAGTTTTCTCCATCCTTAGTGCCATCCTTACAAGAACTGTGTTCAAGAAAGGGGGAGGAATCCTGCTGGATGCTGTGAGATAGTCTGCAAGATGGAAGCCATCTGCACTGAGGTTTCATGCCTTTACAGCAGCTATAGTCCTTCAAAGGCTTGCTTCATGTGGGAATGGGAAGGTATCTGGGGGTTCTGCAGAGTGCAGAGTGAATGGATAGTCACTTGTTCATATAATGATACAAGCCAGAACATATCCATACAGGAGAACAGAATAAAATTGTGGGTTTCTGTCTGTATAAAATACATGCATATGGGGGAATAGCAGCCCTATTGTGCTAGTGATAATGAAGGAGAAAAGCATCCAGGTTGGTCAAAGGTTTAGGAAGGATGGTGAATTTCGTAGGAAATGTGAGCTGGCGCTTGAAATTGTAACTTCTTTATTCCTTTTGTGCAGGAAAACGCTTTAACATTTGCTTTGTTTCCATTACTGACCTGCAGTCTTTGTTTTTAGCAATACGTGTTAAACTTCCTCAGCTTTGGGGAAGTCAGGAAACCACAGACAGCAGGTGCATAAGAAAGTGCACAACCTCAGTACAGAGAGGGCAAGTTAAGCAAGTTCCCATAGTCAAGTGGTATGTGGCATTAAATATTATGCATAATTGTTTTATTACTGCTAATTGTTTTTAGCAAAGTCTCCACCCTGTTTTCTGGCTGTAACTGGTGAATATTCTTGAATATATGATGTTCCATTGAAAAAGCTGGCAAGTACTGCCAAGAAGCTAAGCGAACCACTGAGGCATTGCCTTCACCTTAAAATATGATGCAACAAGAAAAGGTGTCATATTACCTTTCCTTTTGGGAATTGTAGCAGATATTGGCGCCCTGAGACTTTGCAACATCAATTGACTGGTTAATGTGTTTGGACTTACAAAAAAAATGGATAAGTGGTCTCCCATCTTTGGTTTGGATCCTTATGGATACTTAGTTTACTCTGTTGGTTATAGAGTGTAAAGTCAACTTACAAGAAAAAAATAAAGAACAAAGCAGACCTTCTGGAGTACACGTAACATGAATTCAGTGTGTTTTGTTACTTTCTCTTTTTGCCTTAAAGACCATATAGTCTCCATTTCTAAATGAATTCCTGAAGCACTGGAATTACTCATTCAGCCTCAGGTTTTAAATCACTGTGACTTTTGCCTTCGGCTCGTTCAGTGAAGGACATGAAGTGAGGATGTGTCTACAATATTCAGCCTAATCTAATAAAGAAAAGGAAAGCCCTATGTGTAGGAAAAGCAGCAACTATGTATTATGGCAAAACATTCTGCATTAGGAACAGTTGCAGAAATATTTTCTTCATTGTATGCTGGCATTAAAGACATTAACTACTTATGAGATTGCATGCCTGAACTTACAGTAAATGAAGGAGGTGTGTTCATGGCTGTATTCTGGATGTGCAGAGCCAGGATCTGTATTCCTGACTTCAGAGGAGTTGTACAGAGGATGAGAGAGAGAATGCATCCTTTGGGAATAATTTAAAATAGGTATGTGCATGAATCCTAATTCATGTGATTGCATATCTGTATCTGAGGGATAAATTGGCCTATTTTTTCTTTTTTGAAGGCTTCTCTGCGAACTGTGTGAAGGTTTATGCTCTTGTTAAAAAGTCTTTCTCATGTCCATGTTCTGTGTTCTGTCTGCAGCTTTACACAAAAAGAAGGGGAACAAAGAAACATGTGCACAACTTTCCAGTAAAAATGCACCAATCCTGTGTTCTTCAGGATATCTAGGAGTGAATCAGGACTCACAGAAAAGTCCCCTTTACCTAGTATCATCACCTGAGCTGTAAAAATGAGGCAGAACTTAAGTTTCACAGGTGATTTTAATCCACTTTTTTTTTTTTTTTTTTTTTTTATTATTAGTGGTACAAGAAAAATATAGTTCTTCTCTGAAGGAGGCTAGAAAATACTTATTTGTTTTGGCTGTATTCTTCACAATGGCTAAAACAATGGATACAATTCCCAGTATCAACACTAATTGGAATTTGCTGCTGATTTCTGTGAGGACAAGACTTCCTCATCTGGGCTACAAACTGGTCAGTTTTCTTTGTATGGTCACTTATTAATGGAACTCTCCTGTTTGTGGGCATGTGTGATATGAACACAAATGCATTTTTCTTACTGTTACAATATTAGAAGTATTAGTCTTCTAGTATTAGAAGACTTCATAATAGCTATGTCATGTTAGGAACAGAACTTTAGAAGCATTTAATTTCTTTTCGGAACAGAAGATTACATTTCATTGGTGGTACTGTGCAGTGTGTAAGTCTGGAAATGAGAGAATTGTCAGTCATGCTTTGGACCCCAAATTTCTATTATTTTTTTTCCCCCCCCAGTAATATGTTCTAAAACTTTAGTTGTGAAAAAAGAGCCTCCATTTCTGTCAGATGCGGCATAGAAAATGGCTTCAAAATATACCCTTACCAGTTTCGCAGCTATGCACTTTTTATATTTATCTTTAGAACTGAGGAACTCTTCAGAATCATACCCTCATATAACACCAATTTTATATGCTTAGTAATAAACCAAATAAAACTTGATCTTGCTGATACTGCAAGATTTATTATATATAAGCTGGAGTATATTCTGATCAGATTTTCCTGTAAGAAAACCTGTTAGGATGAAAATGTGTTAAAATTCCACTGGAAGTGCATGTTTGTAAAGTTTGCCATTGGAAAAAGAGGACTTTTAAGTTGTTTTTCTTTAATGTATAACAGTCTATGTGTTCACCTTCGTGGAAGTACACATGCATATGGTAAATCTGACATTTGTGTTCCAAAAAACTTTGTAGTGGAGAAGGATATTAATATTTGTTTTTTTCATTACTAAGGATGAAAAATTATGTGGTGTATGTTAAAATAAGACATGTGATTAATTAAGTGGGTTAAAACTTCTGATTGTGATGTTATGCCTACAGAGCATAGAAAATAGAATGGGAGGCAAGACATTACTGGCAAGCTTGGAGTAGGCCATGATGTTCTTGCATTATTTTGGGAGCATTTAGATTTGGAGGATAATGTAGAAACAGAATACAGTGTATTATCCTGAATACAGAAATCCCGGAATATGTTCTTGGTTCACATAAAAGGTAACAGATGTTGCAGAAAACCTGTGTGAATACCTCTGTGTAAGGATAAGCAGCAGAGAACCACGCTGGGGAAATTCTCACTGTTCTGTGAAGGTAGACTGTGGGACTTGCTGATAAAAAAAAAACAAAGGACATGGTAAGAGAACTGCCCTGGGCTCATCAATTATTTGGACTTAGCAGTGGATTGTGTTTCCTGCATCCCATAATTCTTGCAAAAATGATTTGTTGTTACACTCTGCATTGCCTATTCGCATGTTAATTACTAAGGGTGTTGTAAACCCTTGCCATTTTCATTCATTAGCCCTTCTTCTTCCCCATATGTTTAAGTTTCACAGTCTTTTTTTTTTTTTGGACACTCTTGTTAGGGAAGAGTTGTAATATTCGACAGGCAAGTGGTCAAGCTTGTCTCTGCTCCAGGTGGTGTTTGGCAAGGAGTGGTAGACAGATTTACAAAATGAGGAAATGCAATATAACAGCACTCCCTTATATTTTAACTTGTACTGAAATTGATCAGTACTAGTGCCTTTGCATCTATCTGCAAGATACTATTGTACTGCATATAGGAATATTGTTAGATTTTGCTTAGAAAGAAATTGCTTTTGTGAAATTGAATGATGCCATGAAATACAGTTTCTGATTCTATTTCAGTAGTATAATATATATAATAAAATGTGTCTGCCTATAGCAGTACATAGACTCCAACTTTAATTCTACGAATTGAAAATCAGCTTTCTTAGACCTGGGCCATCTTAGTACAAACCCAGATAGGACAGATGTAAGTATATTCTATCCTTTTAGTGTCAATTGTTTCCTTGTTACAGCTGATTTCAAAGGGAAAAAGAGGGTTTCTTGATTTTTTTTTTTTTTATGCTTGCAATGAGATATTTGCTGTAAACCTTATCAAGACTACCTTGATGTCATGTTTCTGTGTTACTCAGTTTCCTTCTAATTTACACACAGAATTTCTTTATTCTGTTAATTTTGTTCCTGTTGCTTCTGAGACTGAGATTTGTGTTCAGTTACTGTGCCTGACATTCTTCCCTGTCCTCTCTTGCTCTCTCTTTTCCAAGCTAAACTAGCCAAACTCTTTTAGGATCTTCAGTATTGAGAGACCATTCCTCTTACCATTGTGATTGGGATCATCAGGCCGTCCCTCAGCTTGAATTTACCTTTTCTGGGCTTGACTGAGCAGAAAGCTAGGTGGTACTCCAGGGCTCAAAGAGCTCCACAGGAGGACTTCTTCAAGTCTTCTGTGCTGACATTAAACTGACACTGATCATTTTACTTGCTGGAAGTACCTTGACTGATATCCTGTGCTCTTGCTCTGGTGGCATCAGACGGTGTCTTGGTCTCTGGTGCCTGTCTAGGTACTAAGTACTCCACCTACCCTAAGTACTTGAGGAGCAAGTGTGCCTTTATAAGCAAAGGGGAGAAACGGACATTTCTGTGTGGCCATTCAGAGATGTTGATACAATTTCTATTATTTAGTAAATATATGTCAGTTGTCTGTTAAATGTGCTGTCCAACTTCATGTCCTTAATTTTGTTAACCTCCTAATTTCTAGATTGTTGGTGATGATATTTAAGGTTGGTGATAATACTATTTGATAGGTCCCATGGCTGATCACTTCTTAGTAAACTCCTCTATCCTAAAGTTTTCACCATTTCTTCTCATATGCCTTTCAAGCTATATGTGTTACCCCATCTGGCAACTCTTGTACAAATTACTAGCATTTGCTGCTTAAGTAATGGTTTCTCATGTTCATCTCATTTAGGTTCTTTACTGAGTGACATGTGGACTTGATCTAGCTAATTAGCTGAAAAATTCAGATGGCTTATTGAAAGAAAGAGTGAAGTTATCTGGGTACAATCAAATTCTGGTAAATCCCAATTGCTTTCTCACATTTTCCAAGCACACAAGAAGTTTATGAAGTTTTCTATTCTGTATTTGTTCTAAAACTTAGTATATTATTGAAGTTGAGACTGTACGTTACAGGCTGAACAGTTGGAGAAACTTCTCAGTTGTCTTCCTTAAATATAAGCAATGTTCATTTTGTTCTTCCAAAGCACGTCTTAGGATAAGGACTGTCTTTGCCACTGCAGAATCTTCAGAGTTTCAACTCTGCTCCACTTGTGCTGTTTTCTTTTTTTCCTTTAACTATCCTACACTTGACAGCATTGTCCTTGTTCGGTTGAAAAGTGAATCAAGTATTTTAGTTGAAGGATCTTGAGGATCTTTGATCTTAGGATCATATTCAGTATGTGTGCAATGGACTTTAAAAAAAGTTATTAATACATTTAATGATCATTTGAAGGAATTGCAAACTCTTGAGCTCTCTAGTTCTCCCAAGTTTTAAAAATTTGATCTTTTATAATAAACAACTTAATTAATTTGATTTAAAGTGAATTGGCAGTTGATCATTCAGATTATATTTTCCCAGCTCTGATGTGGAAAATTTAATAGAAAAAAACCCCTCAACTACAGTAGTGTTGTTTTATTTGGTACCTGGTAGAGGTACACCTATCATTCATGTGCTGAAGTAGCCAGAACTGACAGCAATCAGTAGTATGCTTTTCTGCATCTGGAAAGTTCAAGTAGAAATGCAAGGTCCTGACATATTTTTCCCCCATGTAACGCTGTGGAGCTGTGCCTGCCATCCTGTCTGGTAGCCCATATCAGACTCCAACCCTATCCCATTAGAATCTTTCTGTTCCAGATTTTGATCTTTTCATCTTGAAGTCTGTCACATCATTAGTATGCAGAACTGTTGCACTGTCATAACCATTATTACCCAAATTCTTTAAAATTTAGGTAAGTATCTTTTCAAAGCTGAGTTTTTGTCATAGTTGCAATTTTATCCTGTCTCTGTAATTCCTTGGAGATCCATTATATCATGATCTCCACAGTTAGTTTCAATGTCAATACAGCATAGCATCTCCTGTTACAAGAAGATAAATCTTATTTGCATATAACAAGTGATTTTTTAGGCTTTTCAAATATGGTTACCTTCTCTGGTTTTTTTGCTAAGAATACTGCTGTGAAGATACTGAACTGCAGCCCATGATATCAGTTTATAGCTTGGCTTTGTAGAAATAGTTTTTCAGGTGTTCTTGTGCAGATCAGTTTTTCTATGGTTCTTTGCCTAGTAAAATGAAGGAAAAAATGTTCCCCTATGTCAGAAGGCACTTCCAGGGGGTATATGTATCAATGCTTGGCAAGAGCTCAAGTAATTTGGTAGTAAATACAGTAGAAATAGTGACTGGATGGTTCAAACCTCAGACCAGCTGTTAATACATTGCCAGATTTTCTCTTTTTTTCTTTTCTTTTTTTTTTTTTTTTTTCAAAAATGAAAGCTTGGAGAAGTTTCAAAATACCTCAACCATTTTGTAGAATAAATTCTATCCATGCCTTTCCCAATAGTAATTATTATTGGAGCTCTTGGCTTATTTTCAGGTAAATATGACCCATTCAAATTTTAAATTTATATTGATAGATGTAAAAGGGAATCACTGTCACCTAGAGAAAAGGTTTTGTTAATAATTTCTATTATAAGATTGCTTTCAGACTGACGTTCTCATTACTACGTATTAATTTAGCAAAAACTTGCTTGCTCTTGTATTTCTTACCATGTAGTTGAAGGAAACTGCCATATTTTGGGCATTCATTCTGAGAATTCTCAGAGCTTTGCTTCTACACTCCAAGTTTAGGACATGTGATTTGCCATTTGAAAATGAGGTTGCCTCTGCTTTTTGAGTCTCATTGTCACATAAACCACTTTTCTCAAGTAACAGTATTAAAATAGTGAGTCTCTGGTTCATATAGCTATGATTTCCCTACAGTGAATTCCCAAGAATGGTGAATTCACCCCATATCATAACAATTATTAAAAGCAGAGATGATACAAAACCCGTAATGGATGATGATAGAACAGTAAGACTGCAGAAAAAAGACACTGAAAGAACTGTGTTAAATGGAGGACTCGGGAGATTTACAGTTACAGACTATAAATAATTGCAGAGATAATAGTATAAATGAAAGAAGGGAATTACCCGCATTCTCAGAAGAAAGAAAGACAAGGTGCAATGGCCTGAAGCTTAAACAGGAAAATCTCAAGTCATAAGAGAATGTTTCTTACAATGAGAGTAATTGTGCAGTGAACTAGAGGGCAGTGCAGTGGCACTGCAGATGGGTTACCGAGGCTATGATCATTCCTACAAAGTGGAACTGGACAGATTAGGTGACGTAGATGAGCTTCTCCAGCTGCTAGTTATTTCAAGAGCTTATGAAAGTCAATCTGTTTCTCTACATCATCTTTGTAAATCCTTCTACAGCTGCCTGTCATGTTGGGCCGATGGGTTATCACACTGAAACGCCTCTTTGCAGCCAGGATCATGAACCCCAGTGGCTTCAGTGACATAAGGGTCTATCTTGTCTCATTTTCTATTGAAATTAAGTGTGCTTTCTGCTCTGGTTTTCGCAGCAGCCCCCATATTTCTCTCACTGTTGCTTAATCAGTAAGTTCTCATCATCTTCATTGTCATGTTCAAGTGCACTGCAGTGCTTATCTATTGTGTGAGCACCAAAAGCATGCAAGAAAGGTCCAGTGTGACCCTAACATGTTTCTTCTTCCTAAGTATCTCACTCCATTTGTTTCAGTGCTAGTGACACTATCTATTTCTGACTAATTCCAGTAGGTGAATACAGCTGTGGGGCTTATCTTAGGCTTTATTTGGGTTATTCGGAGAAAAAAAAAAAAAAAAAAAGAGGATCAAGGTATACTTGCATTTGGCAGGATAGCAGAAGCCCTTGTGGTGTTAACACACTCCAGGGAAAAACACAAAATCTTGGGAAAATTACCGATCCTTTTTCCTCTCCTGTTAGGAATTCTAGGTCTTCATTAGTGCAAATTGCCAAGAAAATCCACCGCTGGTTTATTCAGTGGTTTTGCTAGGTAGTCATTCCTGTGATGAGAAAAAGCAGGAAATGTCATGCACTGGTCTCCACGCTGTCCACCCGTTTCAACAACTGGTACTTGATAGTTTGCCCTTGTTCATGGTTGTTACACTGCTCTAAGCAAGTAACAAGCAGTAAGACTTCCTGCTTTTAACCTGAAAGTTAGCTCAGAAATGGTGTTAGGCTCCAAATAAAAAGCCCTAACAAGAATCTGCAGCCTGAGAACATGTCTGTAACTGCAAAATGGAAATGTGACCAGACTTGGTGCTGCATGCTGCTTTTCAGCTGGAGCTGGAAGGCCCATCTGCAGGGTTAAGATCAGAGCAAGTTTCAGCCCTTTGTCAGCAGGCTTTAAGTAGCAAGCTTTAAGCAGGCTGCAGGATCTACTCTTTTATATTTATTTTGCAGGGAGAGCATTCTTTGGTACCTCTTGGGAGGCTGTGCTCCACAGATATCAATAATTTAAACTGTGCGACAGTTCTGTGAAGGAATTCGTGCATATGAGCCTGAGGGACAGCCACAGGACTGGTTCAGCAGGAAGGCAATTGCCATGTTAAGGTGCCCTGGTTGTTTATCCACTTCTTGCTGCCTCACTGTGCCACGGAGTCCTTAGCCCTGTTTTATTTGTTTTCACTTCTGAGTGTAGTCACTGTCTCAGAAGTAGCTTCTGGATTAGTGATCTCCAGGAGCAGTGAATCTGAGGGAGAAAGCTTTGGGTTTGAAAAAGTGAAAGCACCTAAATCTTCTCTAACATCCTTAGGCTTGTCAAGCAGGGCATTTCTATGTTTCAGGGCCATCCCTCCCTGGGTAGTGAAGTGCTAAATTCCTCCTGTGCAAAATGGACGACACTTTCTAATGGAGATCCTATCTCAACCTTTTTAAGGAAATGTTGATATGAGTATTTTCTATGCAGTTTTAGATGTGCTTTTCCCCATTAGTTCAATTTGAATTCAGTTTATTCTGAAGGTCTACACATACATGCTTTATATTGGGGCACAGATTCTATATTTGGACCTCAAATAGAAGCATCTTGCTACTCACTCTGAAAGTTAGGGACTTTTTAAATAGTCAAACTGCAGGCCTCTGGTTCTGTCCATGTATCTGGCTTTCTGCTTTCCACCCCTGTAAAACTGTGGGCCGAAAGATCAGAGCAGCATCTTGCCAAAGGCACACCTGGCAGCTGCCTGGGTACAGCT
Organism: Certhia americana; assembly: GCA_018697195.1. NCBI lineage: Eukaryota > Metazoa > Chordata > Aves > Passeriformes > Certhiidae > Certhia > Certhia americana. The sequence continues at coordinate 26,044,970 of CM031878.1, read as the reverse complement.
AGCTGCTGTGTTTCTGATTTCCATATGCCTATAAACAAAGCAACAGGCTTTCTTCCTAGGCTTTAATTTTGGCTAAGGATGTATTATTAACTTCACATTAGCAGCTGAAGAAGTGCTTATATGCTCATTTAACTAATTATTTTCACTCATATTTTTGAAGAGTTTACTAATAGTTCAGTCAATATAACAAAAAGCATTTGTTATATCCATGAATTGAAATGGTCTGTCAGTGTTGCAAATGTGTTGGTAAGCAACGGAACTGCATGTCTGCCTGCATGAAGGTAGTACATAACGTTCTGTGTATAAGCCCAAGTGAAGAAAAAACTTCAAAAAATAAATATTTGTAAAGCTAAAGTGTAGTTGTGCCTTAGAAACACAAAGTATAGGGATGTGAATCATCAGAGAATTGTCTTACCATTATAACAGAATTAACCCTTATATACTATTATTTTATAGTGTTTTCATCATTATTAATCATTATTAATAATTAACACTAATCACGTAATAAATAAAATCTTAATGTCTTCACAGAATTTTTTAAGGCTTCCAGTGAGGCTTTTATTGGACTTGGGGGTGAACAAAGGCTGATGTTAGTATTTGCCTTTGTAAACATACATTTGGCTAAGTGCAGCTGGGGGTAAGTAGTGCAAGACAGACCTATAGAAAAACTGGACTACAGCTGCTCCTCCAAAGTCATCTGATCCAGCACCTGCCTCTAGAGAAGGCTGATACTCCTAGGTTGCTCTTGACATGGGAAAAAGCATGTCTTAACATGTTTTTAAAACTTTCCAACAATGGAGACTCCAGACCTTTTTCTGCCACAGCAGGACATTATTGGCCCCTTTGTTATCTACAGTTTTCCACCTGACATTTAAGATGTACTAAGCCTTTTAGAGATGAAGTTAGCTGTGCTAAGGATAGGATGCAGTGTTTGTGTTATGTTTTGGACAAGACTGAGAGGCTGTGAGGGTATCTTTGCAAATTTAAATGGCATGGTTAAACAAGCCAGGTGCTTACAGTATGCCTGTCCAATGTATGAAGAAATTTTCAAGGGCACTTTAGCAGAGGTGAAAACTTCAGTTACAGCTGTTTTGTGTGCCAGAAGCTGTCCTAGGATTATGCACAAATTCACCTGATGAATTGATCTGAATGTGACTTGGCAAAAGCTCACACCAGAAGTCAAAAGGATCTGAGTGCTGTGAATAAAATGCTCAGTGTATGCACTGCCAACTGGGCTCCTTACTCGTAGCAGTCATGACGCAGGTGAGTGATGAAATCTACCCTCTGCTAGCCAGAGGGCAGGAAGCAGAAAGCAGGATGGCAGCCAGAAACTTGCTCCCTTTCTTGTGTGCAGCTTGTCCCCCTTCAGCCTCTGACTCTGGTGAAACGAGATGAGCCAGACCCCTCTTGGGCTCATGTCCCAGCCCTCTGCTGTTTACAAAGCAAAGTTTTCCATGGCATGGTACTTTTTGCACTTGAAGATTGCAAAGCAGGGACAAAGTCAGGTGACATCTACCCCTGTACTAGAGGCCTCTGCAAGCTCTAGACAATTATTTTGAAGTGGTTGATTCATGTGGTAGTGGATAGTTCTGTACTGCAATTCCTCACTGCACCAGGCCACAGGGCAGAGAGCTGGAACAGTATATAAACATCTTGCTTCCCTCTCAGTCCCACCTTTTCCATGTTCATGCAGAAAGGTGAGTTTTCTGTCACTGAAACATGAACATCTCAAAGTTCTCTTTGCAGGGCCAATGTGGTAAAACAACATTCATGGCCAAATTCACTTCTCCCTGTTCTCATTTCTAGAGGTGAACCTCACACTTCTGATTTGAAAGGTCAGACTCAGTAAGTTTTTATAGAGTTTGCCACACCAGAAAAATGCCTGAGGTTGTTTTCTTTACTGGTAATGTCAGAAGTGAAAACTGACTTGAGCACTTGCTGCTGTAGAATTTATTGTTTCTTTACACTCACATTTGTTAGATGGCTTGACATAAAAGCTATAACATTCTACTTCCACCTAAATTCCTTCATTTGAATAGTTATCAGCAGCAGAATTGCACAGGAGAGCACATGTTATGAGAACAATACCTCCATTATGACCTACTAACATTGTAATCTAATTTGAGTTTAAAGAAAGATCTACATATTAATATCCAGTACAGTAGGATAGCTGAATGCATTTTTATAATACAGAAGCACTGATCTCTGACAGAAGGTTGTTTACTTTGCCATTTTTAACTGGTACAATATTTCAGTTGAATTAATATTTGTCTCCTTAGGCTTTATTTTATTTAGTTTTGGGTGGTTTGTTTTGATTTGTTTGTTTTCTTATTTAAATGTTAAAAAAGTTTGAAAAACATGGTGCTGAAAAGACTTTGTTAATGAAGGAGTAATTCCTTATTTGGAGCCAAATTTGTGTCGCTAAATGCTGAGGACACAAAGGAACCTTAATTTTTTCTGAATGGCCTAGATTAAGGATGATGTTGTAACTGCAGTGATCAGTCATGGCCTATATCAGAAGCTCATAAGCTCATAGGCCCTAATGTATTTCCCATCTGGGCAGGGATGGGAGTTGGGATGCTCTGTTACCTTAGCTTTACAGGCTGAGGGAGCCCAAAGCACAAGAGATTCAGTAACCTTCCCAATGTTGTGGCAGGACCTCTGTGACAGAGCAGAGTTTGGTTAGCAGCAGTTAAGATCCTTTCTCTCTGAGTGGTACAGCTAGAGCCCTGCAAAGAGCTGGTGCTTGTTCCCATATGGACTAGAATATCTGCATCACATATTAAAAACATGGTCACAAGCTACTTTTTTCTAATGCAGTAGGCTGCACTGGTGTAACGTGTAACATAGTTACGTTAGCAGGAATTTCTTACCATCAAATGCAGCTAAACGGCAAATCTTGCAAGAACACTTCTGTTTACGTGTAAGCCCAGCTCTTGCCGTCCTTGGAGTTGACAGAAATCCCTCCTTTTATACAGTGGGTTCTTCACTGTGCTCAGATTTCCCTCTGTTCCTGTCGAAGATGTCTCCTAGAGGCATATTGAAGTGAGTCAGGGTAAAGATACCTAAGGGGAGTTTAAAATATCCAGTTTAGCTTGCTTGCTTTAACTCTCACTATGAGCACTTATGTTCCTGGGTCACGTAGGCAGTTTAAAAACACTCCTTGCTCATTCTTATGCAAATTTGAATACTGGTCCTCAAGCCAGATCTCGTTTATGTATACAGTGTGGCAGCTGGTACTTGCTCCCATTTCCAGAGGGAAAAAAATATTGACTGTGTATTTTTTGCTGTTGGATTTTGGGTAACTGAGCTGTTTCCTCCAATGCAGGCAAACTGCATTCAGCCATTAACTACAGTAGCTTAATTAGATAATTTGAAAGTTTCTTTCATTATGCTAGTTGGTATGCTTAAATACATATTTTTTGGTTCCAATAGTTTTTCCAGATGTTTAGTAACACATAAATAATGGTACCTTTTTTAACAGAAGTTTATTTTAATAGTGTCAAGTTTGTGAATTACGATTCCTAATTCCAATTTCAATAAGGTATTATGACTACTGAGACAGCTGCAAGATACATAATGGCAAATAATACAGGCGATTTCTAAAAAATGAAGCAACTACTTGTGACCAAGTATGTGGGAAATCAAATAAGTCCTAAGCGGCCTTTCTTAACATTAGATAGCTGTTACACAGTAAAGGCACAGAATTATATCATAACTTAGTCAGAAGAAAATCTCTGGATTTTTTATTTGAGATTTTACATATGTTAGTTGTACAGGCTTACTTCTCAAAGGAAATTTCAACATTCATGTAGCATGCTGATATTTGCCAGACCAGTTGCCATTTGACAACACTTAAGTTGTCAGAATAGCTGCTTAACATACATCGTGTGCCCATTCCCCACTTGAAATACCACATTTTGATTTCTGCCTGACTTGCACAATAGTAGGCCTATTTCTCCCTCCCATTCCTGTTCTGACTTTTAGATTACTTGTTCCTTGCTGGAAGTACTCTAACATTTAATTACAGCTGCCATTTTCTGCTCTATACTTTGTACAGTCTATTATTCTTATGCATAGACAGAGAATAGTTTTGCTTTTCAGTTTCTTTTTCTACATTTACTTTGTCTTCTGTTTGCATAACCTTACATGTTTTTGGATATATGGAGCTTTAGGGATCCAGCTATGTCAATAGAGGAGACGACTGAAAAACAGGAAGGGGGGGGAATGGGTGGGTAGTGAAAGAATTGAGTTAAGTTCTAGTTGTATTAGTAAAATAATGCAAGTAGTATAAATACTTGCTCTTGTGTCAGTGGTGGTATGGTAAATAATTGCAATATCCCCGCTGAAGTGTGCTGTAAGAACTGGGTAAAACCAATGATGGCCTAGTTAGGAAACATTAGCCTTTACTTACGTTGAACTGTGATTGAAGTAAAGTGAACTGAAACACTCATTAGCTGCATTACATGGTCATAATTTGTGTGGGTTTATTGATGTCTTTAAAAAAAAAAAAAGCTTAGCTGAACAGGACTTTCATAATACACAATTTCTTGAATAAAAAATACGGCCAAATTTTAGGTTTGTGAGACATAGCAGTTACAAACTGGAAGACACATCATGGCACCTCATATGCATTGCAAAACAATGGTAATTACAGGAATATTCATCAAACCACATGGAAATGTGTGGTTCTTTCAGCAAGGAACTGCCAAGTTTATCCTATGATTTATTAGGAGGAAACAAAGCCAGAAGATGACTGGATAGCTTGTATAATGCAGAAGGTTCCCATTGTCTCAGAATGGAAGGTTAGGTGGAAGACATGGCATATATTTTTAAATCTAGAATAGAGGCTTGGCAGATACTGAGATCTTGTGGAGAGAAGCTGGAGCCTGCAGTCTGATGACACTGTGAATATGTGTTTATCGCTGGTTGAGCTCATGCACTAATGCCCTCTGCATGTGTGCTCAGCTTCCTGGACTCCAGCCAGCTCCAGTTCAAAAGCATGTTTGTGAAGCCCAGCCCAGATCACTCAGTCTCTGCATATAGCTTATTAGCTTGGGCACAGTGTCACCCTAGCAAAGTCACAAGGGTTTTCAGTTTGGTGCTGGCTAGAGGCCCATTAGATTGGTGTGCAGGCAAAGGGAGCTCCTGTGTACTTTTTGTAGCTCATTTATCCACATCCCATAAGAGCTTATGAGGATAAGCAGTAACACAGAGGTTAAGAAAAATGAATAGAATGCTCTGGAGCTCTTTTGAACAAAACTATTTTTATTAAGCAAGCTTGTATATTACTTGTAGGCAGGGTCATTCGTATGTTTTTAAAGGCCGTGGAAAGGAAGGTTAAAGGCACTTACGTAAAGGCAGGCTAACACACACTTAAAGTACTGCTTTACTGCCGGCCTTGTCCTGTGTAGGGCTTGCAAGCACACCCGACCTGTGTGACGGCTTTAGCCCTGGCAGCTCGCTGGCTGCTCAGTCAGCTGCAGTGCAGGCTGCTCCTACAGATGTCACTGTGCCTGCCGCTGTGCCGCACCGCTCCTCCCCAGGGCTTTCTGCTGCAAGCATGGGTTTGGTGCAGCCACATGGAGAACTGGGCTGGTGGACCACCTGGCTAAACCCCAGTCATTTCCCTTTTGCTAGCATTCAGCTGAGCAGCTTCCAAATTCCAGCCCCTCTGCGTGGCCACATGAGCGAAGGCACAGGCAGGAGAGGCAAAGTGGCTGTGGGCAGGGAGAAGGGGGTGAAACCACTCATTCTAGTGCAGCACCGATTTTCACTGTGCTGCCTGTACAGCCGCCCCTGCACACTGCCTGCCACTCTTGGAGTGTGCCTGTATGGCTCAACATCAAATTACACCTCTCCTGAGGCATGTCATAGCCCAGGTGCTGTGGGCACTGTGTCTGAGTTGCAATCTGGCTTGCAGTGGATCCAGGCACTGGTTTGCAAGAAATAAGGATAACTGTAATCTTAAGCTTAAGGGCCACTACAATACTTATCATCTGTTTTATGAAACAGATGTGTTGTTTTTTTTGGTTTTTTTGGCCTGATGTTACTTTTTCTGAAATCCTGAAAGTTGTATTAGGCCCATCATAGGAACTGAACTTTGTGTACATGGTATTGAGAATGAAATCTTTTATAGGCAAATGACGTTGATATTTTCAGATGTGGTAGCAGGAAAGATTTGGGTTTTTTCGAGATCATTTAAAAAAAATTAAAAAGCAGAGTGTATGAGAGAATAAACTTTTAAAACATGTTTTTGCAGAAGGGAGTAGAAGACTCACTAATGAGAAGCAGCTCCACATTTTGCTGCTTTCATGCATCATCAATGCCTTTTCTGAAAGTCCTATGCTTTGACAAATACCGATTGGTGGAACTTAAAGATGAGAAAGTACAAAATAATTTGATTTTATTTTGATAGATGATCTGTCAAAAGCAGGCACAGCCTAAATGACAAACTGTGATTGTGGTACCTTGGTAGCTAGGAAATAAAGTTTATTCTCCAGTGTAAGAAAATATGCTGAACATACTATGACAGGCATTTTAGGCACTGTGAATGGTTACAATTATGCTGTGGAATAGTATTTAGTTCTTCAGTAAGAAGTATCCCTTGAGGAACAGAGGTGAAGCAAGACTAGAATTCACATCATTTTAAGTTACACGTTTTTCTATAAATAGAGAAGCTATTAAAATGAAAAAGAAAATAGACCACCTATTAAATCTGCCATGGATTTCAGTGGGAACTGAAGTGGGTCATAGGTCTGCATAGAAACTAAAAAAAATAATGAAATGTTATGCGTAGAATTGCCTGCACCATGCCCCAGATTCTTTGTCAGGTTTTGTGCTGTTCTTTTTCCACACAGATTTGAGTTCCTGCAGTGACTCCTGATCTACTACTGTTCATATTTATAATGTGTTTCAACAAAAAGGTATGATTAGTCTTGTGTTGTGGATATTGGCTTGTCTCTGGGGGTGACTTTTTTCAGCTCTTATTATTTATGTCTTACCCACAAGCACAGAAGTTGCGTAGTAACCGACCTCACTGACAAGGTTTCCTTATATCACTGTGGCATACAGAAGGTAGCAAGAGACACACTTGAGTTCTGTCAAATTATGTTTACAGATTTTGAATTATCAAAGTTCTTTACATTGCCAGTGCGGTCTAGGAGTGCCAAGGAGAGATGGAGGACTTGTGCCTACACCTGCATCAGCAGAGGGGGAGTGGGATTAGTGTCTGACCACAATAACCGAGGTGCTGCATGAAGAAAGAGCCAGATGTTGGTACACACCAATACCACATTTCCATCATTTTTCATGGGTTACACTGTGTTAGAGACATCTTCTACAAAGCAAAACTTGATGTCCAGTTTTGTATAGAGTCTGGTTTTGCTGCTCACTTTTATCATTACATCTGGAATCAGTTAATCATCCATAAATATTTTGTATTGCAACTAGAAGCATGGATTCTGTTTCTTGTACATACAGCCCACAAGCAAACTAAAATGGATTACGGGCTGAAACAGTGACATATTCTCTACTAAGAATGTTCCATTTTGGTTAAGTCTATTAGTAATAAAGTCATGAATGCCTGTTATAAAATCTGAAAATACTCTAGCTTCTATAGAATTTTTAAAATTTACACAGTACTGGTGATCACATACAGATGCAACTGCTGTGGTAGCTTAGTTGAAAAGGGCTATTTATAATCAAAGTAATATATGCTTAAAATTTGAGATTGCTAAAAGGCCTACAAAAGAAAACCACTATTTCTGAAATTTTGCTTAGGTTATAGTATTGTAAATATAAAGACAAGAACACCATTGACTACTGCCGTGAAAGTGTAAGACCATATGGCTAAGCATTGCATATCAGATTATCGATTCCAACCATTATCATCAGTTAATAAGTAGTTATTATAGCTTTAAAAAACAGCTGCTCTTGTCTGCATTTAACCAACTGTGCAACAGGACTACATCACAGAGCAAATTCCTTCTATGAGTGATCAATTGGTTTATGCCAGTAAATGAGATTTTATTGTCCTTATCTTCCTACTTGTGTGAACAATTGGAAATTCTCAATTTTCTTTTATCTCTACTGAATAGCAGAGACGTGCTGATGTGAAATACATTGTTAGGTTGTTTCACATTTATTTTTCTCCTATCTTGAATGCTAGGTATGAACATAAACATATGACAAATCTGTCAAATGTGTGGAGTCTATTTTTAGTCATACCTGATGCCACTGGCAGGATTTTATTGATCTGTGAAATCTCCCACCCCAATTCTCAGCTTTAGGCTATATTCAACAGAGGATCCAAGAGGCTTACAGAGCACTGACCCCCTCATCAACCCTTGAAATCATTCATGAACACAAAAATATGAACTATTCTCTCATTCATATTTTTCAGTTCACAATGTGTTTCCTTTGCTGTTGTCAGTTTCCTAGTGATTTTTAATGGATCAGAAACTGTGGATATTTTAGCAAAGCTCATTCATTCAACAAGGCCAGCTGTACCAGGCAATTCCAGTTAGTTTGTCTAACTACAGAAATGTGGTAGACTAGGTGAAAATGTGGAAAAGTAATGATGGAAACAAGTCAAAGGAAGCTCTCCTTTGTGTTTGAAGATGCAGTGTGCTACCTGCTTGGCAGTGTGTAGCCTGTTATTTGATGGCTTAGCATAATTAAACTCTGAAATCTCCTGTATCACATTTTTAAATTCCCTGTAATTTTTAATTTTGCTAAGCTCTGACAAGTGGCATTTTGAAGAGTTCACTGCAATGTAGGTATTCTCTTTGCCCACAGAGGATCTAGGTCGTGTTCTCATGGCAGTAATAGAACTTCTGTTGATCTAGGAATGCTCACTCAGATGAGTGCATTGTCTTGCAGTGTCAAAGCCTTCCCTCTAAACCACCACTCCACCCCCTGAGACCAATGGGCTGGAAATGGGCAAGAGGTTGGGAGAAGACCAGCTGGGACAGCAGATGCAAACTTATAGTAGGAAGGTTCTATCATACCATGTGGCATCATGGTTAGCAATAGAAACTGAGGGAAAAGAGGAGGATGCAGGGACACTTCCACTCATGGCATTTGTCATCCCAAACAATCATTACAGGTACCAAGACCCTGCAGTGGACATGTGCCTGGTGATGGGAAGTAGTGAGAAAATCACTTTTCTTGATTTGCTTCCAGATGCAGCTTTTGCTTTTCTTACTTAACTGGCTTTATCTCAACCCAGGTGTTTTTTCAACTTTTTTTGTCCTCTTTCCTGCTGAGGAGGGGGACTGAGAGAGCAATTGGGGTGGATGTCTGGCAGCCAGCTGTTGTCAGTGCACTGTTAAAGTACAGTCTTACCTAAGACTATACTTTAAAATGAAATCAACATGACCAATCTCAATAAACAGGTTTCACACACTTCATTATGCAAGATCATATATCTGATGCAGGTTCTCAGGTATCAGTGTTACTTTTATTCACTCAGAGAGTCATTGCATGGCTAGGTTTTTTCAATGTAAAGCCCATCTACATAGCCTGCATTTATAAAGAAACATTACCTTTTCAACAAAGAGTGATCTGTGGTTTGCAAAATAAAAGATTCAGGATTTGATATACATTTAAGACAGTATCATTGTTCAGGCTTTCCATAAATCATGTTTTCACAGTGATTCAAAGGCCCAGGAGCCTTTGAATATAATATAGTTGATAATCAGGATGATTGCTCACTCCTCTACCAGCAGAAGAGATTATGTCGGTTTGAAACACAGCTTCTGATGGTATTTCCTGCAAAGGGAACTGTAAAATGATGGTATTTCCTATAGGGAACTGTGAAAGTCCACAAGAAGGGCATGGGGAATCATACAGAAGGAAAAATTAATTTGATGTGAGTAAGAATGGTTTCTCTAGTTTGTTGCAGGGAGGACAGTACGTGAGAAAGTGAGGTAAAATACTGGTGAATGTTATGAATAAATGTAACTCTCCAGACAGTCTTCTCTTTGACAGTGCAGTCCTGATTCTCTCAACCATATAAAATTATAATTAGTCATGTCCCAAACTCAGCACAGCTTGCTGAATAGGCTGTTTATATAAGGTCCCTGTTGCAGACTTAAGAGTCATGGCATAGGAAATGAATGCTAGTATAAAAAAATCAAACAGATTTTCCCATAAGAAGCTGTAGCACTGCTTAAATCTAGGTGTCAAAACCAGCTGTGAAAAGATGGAAGAGTCGTGTGCTGTTTCAAGCTACAACTTGGAGAATTTCTGCAGGTGAATATGGTGTTTGTGCACACAGTACAAAAGGTACTGCATCCACTACACAATCAGAAAATCCTAACCCCATAGAAATTAGTGGAAGCCTTGGCATGCATTTGGCAGAATCATAACTTCACTAAACACTACGGCTAGCAGAAACTGGTGAATCAAAGGAGTGTGAGGACTTTGAGATCAGCCAACAGGGTATGAGTACACACCCTTTTTCAGGGTGCCACAGACAGTGATACACAGTTGTTTTCTGTAAAAATGACAGCAAGAAGCCTCCTGCTTTAGGATGAACAGGTGGTAAGATTTCATAGCTCAATGTTTGTGAGCCTACAAATTGGAGCATGAAACCTTTGCCTGCAAAAAGCACATTTTGGAACATTTTCCCAGAGCTTATTAAGTAACAGAGCTGGATCTTAAGCTGTAAACAGACTTCTTGCTTAGCAGCATTCTTTGACATTTCTTGAGGAAATTTGTGATGAGAACATTTAAAAAACAAAGCATTCAAGCGAGTGGCTTAACTTTTTTCCTGACTGAATGTGTAATTCAAGCATGAAAAGCCATGCTCCTGTCTTTAGTCATGACTCTTCCTGTTCCACTTTTATAGAACACCTTACACTGGGTACTGTGTGCACTGTGTACACTGCTGTGTGTTATGATAATACAAATAGTAAATACAGGAGTAATCAGCAGCAGATGGGATTTTCACACAGCTTTTACTGAAGAGTCTGTAGGAACATCACCCCAGTGCAGTGGGCCACACAACAAGGGACAAGGGAGCAGTCAGGATGATTCTTATAATTGAAATTAACTGTATGTTGTTTCAATTAATTGTTCTAATTAGTCTCTTTTCAGTTCCGCCTTTCTGTAACAGTGTCATTTGGGATGCTGTGAGAAATTGAAAATGCCCTAATGATCAGAATGCTCATCAATTAAAGAACTTTCTAATTAGCTTCCTGGCTTCTTGAGAAGAATTTATTGTAAGAATGAAAATTTTTATAGGTGGAATTGGTGAGAAGTTGTTTTTATTACAAGACCAATTTTCCTCTCAGCAATAACATATTTCTGTTGCCAAAAAATAATTAAAAAAAAAAACCACAATAGAAAAGACAAGAAGACAGCTGGTTTGTTTCTATGCAGCAGACTTTATCTTGTGAGCTATCTTCCACAATAGTTTAGTAGCAAGCAATACAACAGATCTAAATCACTGTTTTAGAAAAAAAAATAAAATCTGAAGTAATCATGCACATTCATACTACCAGAGCTACTTTTTATGAAGTAGATCAAGAGGTACTCTTTCAGATTTTTGGTCAATGAGACATTTCCTGACAAATACTGCTTAAAAATGGTCAAGTTCTGGATCTGATAAAAATATTTTTGAATTTATGTATATTTTTTAAAATGGAAAACTGAAGTCTAAGATGCAGTTTCAAAAGTTTATTTTCTTTCCCCCCCAGTTTTTATTTACATTGGAAGTTCACACAGTACTGGGAGCAGTTGCTAGTAGTTGTTTCCCTTGAGGCTGTAAATGTAAAAGGACAGAAAGCTCTGCCTTAAAGCATGGCCAAACAGATGCTTTCTGCCACAGCCTGTAACCATCTCCATAGCCAGGTGTATCATACTGCCTTGATGTGCTGAGATTCAAGGAGAACAGTTTTTCAAATAGAATTCTAATATGGCAGACAGCTCACACCTTAATCCAGACCTCCAAGGTGTGAACACTAAGCAAAGACCTTCAGTTTGAAGTTTATCCACACATGTAGCTATGTGTGACTTTGTCTGGGGTAAGTATGTGTGAATGATTGTACCTTCCGACCTTCAGACAGGAGTGCTGTCCAGGAAACTGTGGAATTTTTTCTGCTTATCCTTCATTATGAGTACTGAGACAGCTCTCCAGAGTTTTCAGTTGTGTTGTTAATTCAGCTCTGGTCATCCAAAGGAATTTTGTCACATAGAGGTGACAAAAATTAGGGAAATGTGCTATCTTATCTGTCTGCCTTATTATGTAGTATGAACAGATGGCATATGACACTTTCATCAGCAGTTTCCATGTCGTTAAAGATATGTTAGCAACAGGACTTAATGCAGGTTCTTACTCTTTCTGTCTCATTTCTAGTCTTAGCCTAAGAGAATGACTTCACTGTAATCACCACAGATATGAGCACTGGATTTATTTCTCTATCTCTGTATGTACATATAGGCATATATATGTGTATTAATGCGCACACACACACACACACACACACACACACACACACACACACACACACACATATATACTTTAGTTAAATTATAAACCAGTTCCATTGCAGTCTTTGCTTATGATTTCCACATCAAAAAAATCTGTGGTTAACCAGAATGCTGAATGAAGTGAGGCTCAAAATTTCTCCATCCTAAGCCTTGTTTATCAAAATTTGCTGATACTTTTGGAACATCTTAGTGGAAATAAATTAAACACCACCTGAAATAGCCCAGTTTTGCATCTGCAAAATTAATGATTTTTGCCACAGCATTTAAGTGGTATAAACTTAATGTTTTTGTGGGTCTCTGACAATATGAGTCATTTAATAACTAACCTCTGACACTGACACAGCAGGAGCTTTAAAATCAGCTTTTCGTAGATTTTCTAATAAATAAAATACTTTTAGAGGAAACTTCTGACATGTCTTCTTCAAACACTTGTATCTTCTTATTTATTCAGTTGAAGAGAATTGAGCAGAAGAACCATAAAAGAACCATAAAATGCTCAGAAGCTGTAATTTCCTTCAGATTGTGTCACACTGGTGGAGAGATTTACGTAACCAGCAGTCATTTACACAGATACGTACCCCATTTGCATTTCTTACTCTTTACACCACTTTGATATGCTCTTGGAGGAGCAAGGAGGAGCATTACATCAGAACAAAGCAGTGTTTGGCAAATGATAAACCATTCAAAAGCCAGTCATGCATTTCTCTGTTTACAGAGTATTCCTGAAGTGAGAGTACAACGGCCCTGTCCTTAAACAGTGTACAAGTTCACAATGATCTCAACTACCAGACCATACATTCCTGCTGCCTCTTTTGTGCTGGCATTAGCTGCTCTGGCTAGGTTGTGAAAATGAAGCTTTTCTTTTTTTAGTGGGATAAATGTTAAGCAATGTAAGTGAGCATTTCACATTGCTTTGGTTATACTGATTGTGAACCCACCACTAGTTCAATGGTGAGGAAAAAAAGAAGTGTCTGTCAGAATTGTGACCCCACATTTACAGTCTCTTTCATCCTTGTTCTGCATCGGAAAAGAGGACAAGCCAAAAGTAAATCAGTCATAAATGTACATAAATGGCCTAAGGCTATTAGGGCATGGTGTTGCTCTCTGCTCCTTCTCTATTTCCAATACCATGTCTGTTGATTGAGTTGCCAGTGATTTGTGAATTTCCTCACAGCACTTCCCAAGTGTCCTTCTTCTCCATGTTCATTCTCTGCATATTGGCTCTTCTTTTTCTCAACATTGATCTCCTTAAATTCCTACTCTGTCTGTATCTTCCATGTCTAGCTGGTTCTACTGCATATAACAGGATTGTACAGACACCCTTGCCAGAGATTCAGGAAGTCCACCATTTGCTTTTGTCAGTCAGTATGCCCTGGTAAAGAGTTTTGGGTACCATGCAATTCTGGACTTCAAAAATTTTGGTGTACTGGGTTATGCAGATGGATGAGTAGACTGTGTAGTGATAGTAAAAAGATAGAAGACGGAATGCATCCTTCACTGTAATTAATTGTCACAGTAAGCTTCAGAATACTGTTTCTAGGTACCTTAGCATATTATTTATATTGGGATAATTTCTTTTCTTTTTACTCTTATAAATACTAAAATCATCTGTTTCATGTATGGAGAAGATTAAGAGCTAGAAAACAAGATGTGTCTCAAAATAAATTTGGTTTGTGCAAAACTCAGGAATACTCCCATTGGGCTGTTTTGAATGAATGGATAAGTGCCTCCAGGAACTGAGCAGGACATGCCAAGCAGGCTATGTTCTGGTTCAAACATTCATTAACTGATATATTAAAGACTCTTTACAGACAACACTTAGAGAACACAGCGTCTTGGGACCACCAGATTAGACTAATTATATTACTATATATGTACTCGTGAAGACATTTTCTACAGGTTTCTTGTGGAAGAGCTCTTGTTCAAACAAGAAGGCATGAGTGAACACACTCTTAATTCATCCATTGCTGGGGTTATTGTTTCATGCAATTACGGAAAGCAGTGTATGAAAAGTTATAAAATTTGTCAAGTGATGGTAATGTATTTTAGTAGCCACTAATGTCTCAATGGGAACCGTAAGCCAAGACTAAAAACTTTTATTTAATCAATAGTCTCAAGGTATTCATCATTACAATGTGTCCAACACTATGTCTAATATTGTCAGTCTCAGCTTAAAAAAGGAGAGGAGTTGACATCTCCACCTCTTTTTCCAAGGCAGAACTTCTGACAAATCCCTTTCTCTTGGCTCATACCTTGTCTATCTCACATCAACTGTTGTTGCTATTATTATTACTGACACCACCATCATCATCATCACTAGCAAACAAGATTCCATCATGTAGATGCACTATTTATGGCTATTTTCATGAGGACTTGGAGACAGATATTATGTGCAATCTGCTGCAGACTCTATCTCACATTTCTGTTTCAAATGTCCTTTTTTGTGGACCATTTACTAAGGATGCCAGTGGTAGCAAAGCCAAAATCAAATAATACTTCTGTGTTTTGTAGGAGGGGTATCTGTATAGGCACTGGAAATTGTCTGAAAAGCAGAAGCCAAGTTTAAGCCTGTAAGAAATGGTGTTAATGACACACATGAGTTTCAGCACTGCAGAAGTGTGACATAAGATACAGCCTGTGTGTTTCTGAGTGGGGTAAGCTATAAAATAATGCTTCTCCAAGCAACTCCAAACTCCTAGATTCTGAGAACAGGTCCTGGACTTCCCTGAGCTGAGGTGAGAGGAAACTTCAAAATCAGGAGAGCAACCATTGCTCTCAAGCTCAACAGCCGCTAATGAGCTGTGAGAACACTTTATTCAAACAGCTCTCAAAGAAAAGCAGAGAGCTAACAACAGTCTAAGACCAGTGCAAAACAAACTTCTTAGGCTTTATTATAATCTTCACCAAATCTTTGAAATACAGATTCCTGAGTCTGTCTCTTGCACTGTATTTAATTAACTGAAATCATCACACATTCCTCAGTTCTAGTCATGGTGGTATGGAATTGGCCAGGAACTGATCATAAAAATATCTTTCTCTTTTCACTATAAAATGTTCATCTTCTAGGATGGTGAACTTCAAGCTTTCAGTGTTAGGAGCTGCAAATGATTAACTTATGTGAAGATTATTTAAAGTGTGTGATGGAAAAGAACAAAGCCAAGACAGGAACTGAACAGGCCTGCAGCCAAAGGCCATGACAGGATACAAGAATGTGCCTGAATGATACAGAGCTGGCAGATGATGCTACTGAAAGTGAAAAATCATTAGGGCTTCTCTAAAATTTGTCAAGAGCTAAGGATCAGTCCACCAGCATATTAGGTGGAGGAGTAAAACAGGAGGACATTTATCCTGCTTCTCCTGTCCTCCTGGGTATGCCAAGGAAATTATAGCTGCATATGGATCTTTTCTGCTAAAGTGTACTAACAGCTGAGCTACGGATTAACAGGTTAGTGTACTTGAGAGGAGAGTAAGACAGCAATTAAATTTATTGAAATACTTTGAAAAGGCACCTTGTATCTTCAACCCTTCATCTGGGGCACTTTTGATGTGATATACAATCTATTTGGTGATGGGCCAGTCTGTAAAAGCAGTCTCACACAATGATTAGTGCTAGTATAAGCCAAAGTGTAGTTACTTGGTTCCCATTTTGTAAGGTTTACATAACACAGGTAGCATGTAATGTAATTCTAGCTGATAGGGAAAATTAAATCAGTAATTAATTAAGCAACTGTCTGGAACAAATGGACTTATGACTATTCCCAAAACGTATGGTACAAAATCAGTGCTGATCAAGTCTACATTTACCTCATGTACTAAAACTTCCAATCAATCAGGGCATGGCTCAGTGCCCACAGTGTACAGCTTTTCCTGATAGCTGTCTTCAATAGACATCCAAAAGCTGCTGAGAATGCTGTCAAGAGTGACTGATGAACCTTACTAGATTCTTGCACTTTTAGAGACTTCGTGTTCAATTCTCTAGCTATAGACCTTAGGGACTCAAAGAATTTTGGAGACAGCAGTTTTTCTGGATCTGAGTCAGACAGGCTTCAAGGCTCATATTGATAGGACAAGCTACTCAGTGAACTTCTGTCTTCAGACCTAATTTTCCTTCCTGCACTGCTGCAAACTGAAGTGTTGTTTCCATCTCTTTGAGTAGCCAGGATTCTAAGCCCTCTAGTTTATAATATTGCTGAGACCTCTCCAGCCACTTTGGATTTAAAGTACAGCTGACTGGTGAGGGTTGTTTGCTTAAGAGAAGTGACAACAGTAGTCACAACTGCTTTGTTGAGAAAAATTGTAGATTGTGTGGAGGGATTTGATTCTAATTAAGAAAGAACCTTTCTGATTTCAGTAACAGAAAGGAATATAGACAAAAAGAGTGTCAAAATAAACAGACGTCTAGGAATTGTGTCTGCTATTACTTAGCTTTTTAGTTCTGGAAAGGCAGAGAGGTGGTGCTTACCACTTAGTGAAGGGTGTCTCCCCACAGCTAAATGAAAGTGCTGTTACAGTGTTGTGCTGGTATATCTGTGCCAGATAGTTTAAGATAGTGTAGATAGAAAAGAAAGCAAGGCACACCCAGTGGCTCACACTCTCCTGAGAGCAAGCAACTTCAACTTCAGCTATTCAGGGAACTGGGCTGTGAATTCTCTTCAAGCCATAGCCTGTTGAGCTACTTGCTAAGCAATAGCACTAGTTAGCTCTAAATGTTCTTAATTTCCTTTGGGAATTGGATAACAGCGTTTCTGAGATTTCAATGTCCTTGAGGAGGGACTACTACACAGCTACATCTAGCAGTCTCTGTTTTGCCTCTTGTTTAGCTAAACTAATTTGTTAGGCAGACAATTTATCAAACTGCTACTGTTTTGTTAGGTATTTGTGATTGTGCAAGAGAAGAGATACTTTATAGTCCACTTCCTCTTTAATTAAATTGAAGGATTAAAATTACTTGTACTGAACTTCAAAGCATGTGGTGAAGAAAACAGTAGAATCAGTGCATTTTATGATTCTTATTGAACTCCAGCAACACAATTATCTTCTTATAGTACCCTTTAATTTAAAACATCCCATAACCACCACCTGCTCCAATCTCTTTCCCCCAGAATCAGCAAAACTCCATCTTCACAACATATGGCATTGCACTCCTTACTTCAGGCCCCTGAAATCCTCCACAGGATACAGGTGAATTAGGGAAAAAAAAAAAAAAAGAAAAAGTGAGAGAGAGAGAAAAAAAGAAGAAATTATGTAAGATAACATATTTGCATAGCAAACACTGTGTTGCTGGAAGTGTTACACCAAACTGGCTCACTGGACCTGAAGAGATATAGGTTATCTACTTGGAAACCATTTGCAACACCTTTAAAGACAATGCTCTCAGCTTGCAGTGACAAATATGGGTTCTGTCACCCAGTGAAAACTTCGGTGTGTATGAAGCCAATTCACATGCAGAGTTGAGAGTTTTATTAATTTCATGTCTGTGCAGAGATGAGTGCGAGGTGGTAAATCCACAAAGCTAGCACACCTTCAGTATGACTTTTAAAATGAAAACCTGGCATTTCCCATACATATAACAACCTAAAACTGTAGTCCTTGGCTTTGCATTCTCCTATCTTTCACTGACACAGTGCACACTTGTTACATGGCACATTTTCTACAAGGAAGAGGCCTGTGTGAGTAAGGGGCAAACATAACCTATGGGCGGATATTTTACTGTGCTAGTGACTAAGATTAGCTCAAAGTTCAAGCAGTGTTATTCTTTAGCTTTGTCAACAGTGTGGGGGTTTTTTAATAGTTTGACTTACCGTGTCCTGTTCTTACTTTCTTACTTCTTGAGTCATGGCTCTTGATTCCTGCAGGCTTGGTTCTTTCTTATCTTATAATAAAATGAGGGAATAACTTTTTCTTTTTCTTTTTTTTTTTTTTTAATATTTTTTTTTTATTTTCATTCCTGCACTATCCATCAGTAAATTTGTAACCTTCTCACGGTACTTTATTTCAACAAGCTTGTGTATCACACTGTCTTATGCTCTTAAAATGCACTGTTTTACCCTTGCACACAAGACGGTGTCCTCCAGGCATGGTAGCCAAGGTAGATGATTTTTATGCATAAATTTCTGACCCCATTGTAAACTGTACAGCTAGTGGAGATCCTGGAGATTCTTCCAAAGTAACCAGCAAACCTGTTACATGGGACTTGGGACTAGTCATAGGCAGATTCTGTCAGGTCCTGAGTGGCCTTCCCTGGCATATCTCAGCACCCATCTGCTGGCACTGGGTTATGTGGGAGAAGAGCTCTGGCCCCACTTCAAGGCTGCTACTTTCCTACCTGGAAAAATTTCTGCTGGAGTTTTCTTATGTCCCTAGTGCAGAATAATTCCCTTTCTGAGTTCAGAGGTGTCTGCAATTATGAGGACAAATCCACACAAACTTTGGAAAAAGGGCTATGCAGTCTCTGAGGATGAGATGCTGTTCCTTTTTACAGAATAACTCCATGAGAGCAGAGAAGTTTTCTTCCGTATTTCTAAAGATGTTCTTTAAACTTTGAACTCCTAATTTAACTATATTTTTATAGTGCTTTATTCTAGACCAGGATCATCTCACTTGAGCTGCTCTTGGTTTTGTCTGTCATATGCCTGCATGGATTTGCATTGCTCATTGCTCCAGGGAAGTCTCTAAGTAACTTAGACTTAAGGGTGGGCTGAAAACTGGCTTTTTAGGTGTGTTGGCTGTTGACAAATTGTTTGGCCTACACATTATCTGTGTGGAGTACAAGGACCAAAGCTATAATCCATATTCTGAAAATTACTGGAGTTCAGTGGATAAAACTGAACAGAGCCTTCACTTACTCTTGTCACAGCCTGAGAAACAGAAGTTTGGTGCAGTTGCATCCAGTCTTTGATAGAGAGAATTAGAATAATCCAGCTCAGAAGTGATCATGCCTGGGTCATTGTGACCACTGCTTATCTAGAGAAAAGGGGTGACTCCTGCTCAGCTGGAGGTGATAAAAAGCCCTCTTCCAGGCTTATTATGAATATCCTGAGGGCTTAACTTGATGCACTCTGTGAGATGTTGTATGGAGGATAAGGCCAGTTGTTCAGCTAGTTCTTCAAAGGATTTCAACTCCCTAATCAGCACTAACTCAGCCATATTGGCTCCTCTCAAGATTCTCCTCAGAGGCATGTTGATGCCCTGAGGGACATCACTGGTCATGAACAGGCTTTTAGTGTTTGCTGGCTGTAGCCGTGGGTCCTGTTGAACTCTATTATTGAAAAGCCTGGAGCAATCCTGGCTGTGCTTCCTCTGGGACCTGTCTTTTGGTCTTTGTGCACATGGACAGTATCTGCCTACATGACAGTTACACTGTCAAAATCTGGGTTATGTTCCCAGGCAAGCTGTTGGTCATCTGCACAGAGCTGAGAAGATAGTCACAGCCAGCAGCAAATTGATGTTCCCCCGAGGAAAGGAAGAGAACAAAGGCTACTAAGGCCTGACACACTCCTGTTGAGGCTCCTCCAGGGGATGAGCATCTCTATTCCTATCTTGACACAGATTGTTGAAAAACTAGTAAATCCAGTATTGCAGGCTGTAAGATAAATTTCCAGGCTGTCAGGAGTGTGTGGGCTCCCTCACAACTCCTCTAAGGCATCTTCTTCCTTAAGTGCTTCACCCGTCATTCCTTTTCAGTCCCACAGTAGCTTCTCTCCTCCATCAAGGGGGAGTCCTGTGTATATCCAGACCACTGTTATACTACCATTGTTGCAATGTGTATGGTGTCCATTGTTATCAGTCTCTATCACAGTATGTTGTTGTTCAGTGTGTATTTACTGGACAACCATTTCCTCTGCTCTCAGAGAAACCATTTTCTTGTCCTTAATTGAAACCCTGGGAAAGAAAATAGTCAGCTTTGTTACGTACCAGTTCCCCTTTTCTCATAGAGGATTTGGGAGGCTAGAGCCAGGGTAGCTTACCTCATCTCTAAGCACTCTAAGATCTTTATTAGCCACCCTTTGCAGCTGGACAAAGAGAACCGGCTTAATTGTAGAAATTATGCTATTACTGTGGCAAAATTGGGTTGCTGAAGGTTTTCACCAAAAAAAAATTATAACCTCCTGCAGCTAACCAACATAGCAAGAGGAATACCTTTTCAATTTAATATATCAAATTTCAATATATTTAACATACCAATCAGTATATTTTGAAGAAATAATCTCTATTCTTTCTGACAGCACAGGATTTGTTCATCTTCCTCTAGGTGCTAATAGTAAACTGAAGATATGAAACAAATCTGATCTTATTAACACAGTGTACTGATTTGTGCAATTCCAATATGCTTGAGAAAGGGTAATTTTTTAAATTCTGCATATAGATTCTTCCTACAGCAAGCAGCAGAAACATCCTAACAGCACAGTGGGATTTTCCAGCAGGAAAATCTCCAAGGGTTCTAAAAACAGGCTTTTGCATTTTGCAGGCGTGGAAAAAATAACAAGGGCCAATTCTCACCTTAAAAGTGATGGGAGGAGAAATCACACAGAATGCTTTCCATTTGATGTTACAGTTAGCTGTAAATATATATTTACAGTAGTATTTTTTCTGTTAAGTTCCACTCAAGCTATGTGGAATCTCCCTGTATGGAAGATAATGCATGCTCTGTAAGGTTTATTGTGTATACAAAGGAAAATAATCTCAATATAAACCAGCTGGAATCACAGAGAAGTACACATGACAAGCAAACAGGTTTTGGCATTCTTCCTTTAGTTTCACTCGCTGTATTTTGTAGAGACGATGGGTTATTTTTAATTCTCCACAATAGGAATGCTTCTTCCAGTCAACAGAAGATATTTGATACAAAGAACCTGTTGTATGGGTAATTAAGAAATATAAAAGTTAATGCAGGTACTCTAACATCTGTTAAAAGCATTTTTTTAAAGCATCTTGAATGACTCTGAGTGTGTTCAGTAGGACATGCATATCAAGTCAAGATATGGTCTGGCTGGACTGATAGGGAAATCAGTTAGGAGACAGTTTGCTTTCTAAAACTGATTCTTTTGTAAAATACTCTCTGGTTGGAAATCTCTGATGAATATTAGTAAGCTTTTGCGACAGTCTTTGCATTTGCTAAATCCTTGAGACAGAGACAGACTAAATGGGCTTTTTATTACAAATCAAGGAATGGGTTTTCTTCCTCGATTATGGTGGAATTAATGCATTTTTTGCATGTGTTAGTGGATTTCACTAGTTAAAAAACCCCAAACCTGTTGCATTAGTTATTTTTATCCCGCTCAGAGTCTGATTGCTCTTAATAACACTGAGATTATAAAGAGGTTTTTGTACTGATGTTCAAAGCACATTGGCATTGTGACATGTTTCCTAAGCTGGAAAGAGGAAGGTGGAAAAAAACCTGTATAGGTCTGAGAAAGATTTTGTAAAATGTAGAATAGGATGCCTCCTTTCAGAGAGAAAGAAACTCTGCCAGCTGTTCTTGACAAGATTGTTTTCTGTTCAGAGAGTTTATGTAAGTGTGCATTTATGCTTGGCAAGGTAAGACATGGCAAAACACAAAAAACAAAACAAGATTCTTTCTGAGCAAAGCCCTTTAAATTTCGTGAAGATGGTGGTGCATACTGAATGCCATTTCTTGCGCTGAGTGAACTTTCTGCATTGAATAAAAAGTTTTCTTATTTCAATTCTTTTGTATGCTTTCTTAGTTGACAATATAGTTTTGAAGTGGAATCTTTAGTGATTTTTTAAGTACTTTTCAAAAGAGTGATAATGTAGAATAATTAGTCACAGTGGCTCTTAATATCTCAAGATAAGTCTGGCCTTCCTAACAAGATGACATGATGGAGGGACTACAGATTTGATTAAAGAAAGACTTAGGTATATCAGGGATGAATAGGTCACTTGGTGATTATGTAAATGCTGCTTGCATTTTCTGTGAGTAGCATCGTATATCAAAGTGGTGCATACTCCCAGAAATCTGAGGTGAGAGAGGGGGAAATGTAAAGGGAGATGTCAGCTACATAAAATAAATGACTTTTCATGAAGAACTGTTGAATGACCAAGCTGAGTGACATAAGTTTAGCTACAGCTACTAAAAAAGTGCTCAGTATCGAGTAGACTTCCTTCTGTAAGGGAGAGGAAAATACCAATGTAGCCCTTGTATATGGAGTTTTTAGGGTAATTTTTTCCCACCCTACTGCCCTGTGAAGCTATGGAGTTGGTTTTGAAAAGCACACTGCTAAATGCCAGTTCTCCTCAGTATTTGAAGATACTCCTGCTACCCTCATGCAGTTCACCCTGACCTACTGAGCCAAACAGAATCCCCTATCACTGCACTAGCAGCACTGCTCCCTGAGCCTGCCTTGGGATGGACAGTGTGCTCTGCAGTGAGATAGCAGAGTCCAAAGCATTCATATCTCTTCACGGGGCCTCTCCATGAAGCCGGAAGAAAGCTGCACACCTGCTTCCAGACTGTGATCCACTTCTTTTCCTAGCCATCATCTTTATTTCCTCCACACATACAGGCATTGCCCGTTTTATCTGGTAAAGCAGACTACTACACTGACCAATTCCCTCCCTAAAGCAATTGCATTTCAAGAAAGCAGACAAATCAGCCAAGGTTGTGAAGATGTAGTGTTGAATTGAACCACATTATACTGCCCAGGAAGCTCTCATTCAGGTGTAACTTTATTAGATTGGAACAGCTTTCTCCTACTCCAGGGGAGATTGATTTACAGTGATTGAATAGCCAATGTGTGGGAGGGAATGGGAGTCCTCTTAGCGGGTGAAGGGTTAATGAACTTGATTTATACCCTGAATTGATGTGCTTCTCCAGTCCTGGGGGCAAACCCACACTAAATCCCACAAAGAAGTTGGGTTGAGTTTTTTGATTATTACTATTGGTAGTGACCCATTTTCAAAAGACAAAAAAGAACTCCTATGTCACCTGCTTAATTTGGGTACCTGTGCTAGGCACTTAGCTGTGTCTCAGTTTTCACCTTTAATCCCTCTTCCTGCTTCAAATCATTCATCAGGAGTCTGGAAATACATCAGTTCTGAGCTGGCACAGGGACCTTTTTTAACATGAAAGCACACGTATTTTGAATGAGAAGATCTGTATGACCTTCTCGTTCTGCCCAGCTGCTGTTACATATCATGGCATAAATTGGCTGTTCACTTGACTTAAGTCCCCAGCAGACTAATGGAGCTATGGCAGTGTGTAGGTCACAGACATGAAATTGCACCTTTATTTTGTGAGTGATTATTCTCTATTCTTGTGACTTGAACCACCAAAACAGAGGTTTCTCATCTTGCTGCTTTTTGTTGTTGCTGTTAGGGTTTTTTGGTTTTGTGTGTTTTTGTGGGTTTGGTTTGGTGGTTTTTTTTTTTGTTTGTTTGTTTGTTTGTTTGGGGTTTTTTTTTGCCTTTTTGTTGTAAGTAGTTGATTTTTGGGTTGATTGGGTGGGGTTTTTTTTTTGTTAGGTAGTTTTTTTGGTTTTGTTTTGTTTTGTTTTGTTGTTTCTCCATTTCTTTCTTTCTGGATCCCAGTCCTGTAAGACTAGAAATTAGACACACATAGTCCACATAAGGTAGTTAAGTAAAGAGAGTCTGATGGCAGAAGGATCAGTATCACTGTGCAAGGTGTGCAGATTTCCTGGGAAACATTTATACATTCACAGATTCAAAACCCCTGCAGAAAACCCAACAGCATCATAAATACTTTAGGATGTCCTTTAGTGCCTGTTTTATTTGATAAAAGATTTGTTAGCATGGTTTAATATCTCTAATTAGTCTGCATTGTTGCTTAACTGCTGATGTAATTTGCATTACAATTATTCTTTGAGATTAGTAACTGAATACATTTTCTTGAAGTATTGCTACTCTTTATGCTTTGTTTAATGTCCATGTTTCATGGGTCCTTGTGCAAAAATATTGAGTTTTGTTTGGGCTCAGCAGGTATTCCTGTGACCAGTCTGACCAGCTGTCTTCCTTCTCTTTCGTTTGTGTTCACAGATCAAATTTATCTCACTGAAACAAATGCTGCCAAGTGCTTGGTATTAATAATGCATTGAAAGCTGCAGCCACATCTGATGTTTTCTTCACTCTTGAGGGAAAGGATTATTGTGAGCCTTGAATGTTCCTTTCCTTCCTCCAGTCAGCATAATCTTGAGGGCTCTGAAGGTACTCAGGGAAGGCTTACAGGAATGTAAGTGGGCTTTTCTGAAACAAAAAGAAAATCCTATCTTTTCACTTTGTTCCAAAAGAGTGTGTCTCCTGCCATGGAAGAATGAAAGGTCTGCAGTTACATGCTACGTAGTGGATTAAAAATGGATACCACTTTCAGTTAAATTGCACAGGACTGTTTTCTCTTATATTTTTTTTTTTATTATTTGTCATCTCTTTTTTTTCCCCCTGGCTTGTACTTAAGGAAGTCAAAAGATGGAGGCTTTTCATCTTATCCCAGAGTGGAGCTTAGTGAATCTCTGAACATCTGTATGACTGAAGCAATCAAATCTAAAGCCCTAGACTGAGGTCCCAGAGACCTTGGCACTGATCTGAGACCCTGCAGTCTGGGACCATGAGTGAGATGCCTGTGCTCTCCATCCCTACATGGGATGTAGAAAAATAGTGGTGCTTACTCAGCTTGGAGCTGCAGGGAGACAGCAAGTAGGACATAAAATGGATGGGTATTTGAAATCTTATCCATCTCTGTTGGACTCAGTTTTACTGGATGGCCTAACAACCTGCACAGCAAATGGAGGACCAATGCATTTGCCCTAGAATCTTTTCCAAGTGTCATAATTTTCTTCTCATAACATGCAAGTGGCACAGTCAGTTACAACAGGAAAGGCTGAGGGTAGCTTCTTCCCCACTTGATCAAACCTGTTGGCACTCTCTCATGGCAGCAGGAAGATTTGGCCATCAACTGATATCAAGAAGAACTGAGCTCTTAGCCTTATGGAAGTACTGTGGTAGGAGACAATAAATTGCCAAACTGTGTAGTATTTTTTTCAGTTCTCTCGGGCAGTACACCTGTTTATGAGGCACCATGGTCACCCCCCCAGAATTTCTCTGAAAGATTTTGAGCTACTTCCTTGACAACGTTTCTGAATATGCATTTTATTCAAACAAAATCTTACTGTATTTTCTGCTTTTCTTTTGCTGATTTCCATTTTATTCCCTGTGAATTGATAGAAGTGATGACCACTAGTATCATTTGTGCGTGGTCTTTCATCTCTTTCTCAGCCTATATGCAACATGCCACCAAGTTCAGGGTCTCGCATGCTTCCTGATAGAACTGTCGATGTAGGTTCTCATGAGACAAACCCACCTACACAGGTCATTATCTTTGGCTTACACTTCTTTTTTCAAATTGCAATCTATTTGACATTACTCACTTCCAAACCTGTGTCTGTGTACAGCACTTTGTAATTTCTGACGCAGGAAGAATGAAAATCTTCATTTGGCCAGCGGAAGTCTGTCCTAGATAGCAGACAGTGTGCAGAATAGCAGTTATTTGGTTTCAATGGCACTAGGTGTTTTAGTAGATTAACACCTTCTCACATGATGTTCACCCTGCAGAAACTGTTAAGACATTGGAATCCATATCAGAGGAGTGAAAGGACAATTTACTGGTTTTATAAATCATACATCAGAATTTCAGGAATGTCTTCATCTGCATTCTGGGGAGACCTGCAGAAGTAGACTGCGCTTCACACAGAAGTGAAATTTGTAATTGGTGATTGAGAGTCAGCAAACTATTTTGAAGTTCAAATAAAACTTTATGCTCAACTTTTTACCCTTGGTATACTTATGGGCTGGTATTTGATTAGAACACTGGTCTTGACCATGTTTTATTGGTTTTTCAAGTAATGGAATATCAGCCAAAAGAAATTTGAAACTATAGGTTTAGTGGGATTTTTTAGTTTCCTGTTTTAATGGTGTCTGGCACACCTACACCTCTATTGCACACAGTTTCTCATATACCCATCGATTAAAACCTGCTATTGAACTCTCCACAGGTTTAAATGGAGACCACTCCTGGATCCCAATAGGATGGTCTTTGAAACAGCTTGAATGTTCCCCATATCTTGCTCTGAATGTTCTCCATGTCTTGTTCTGAATATTTCCTTTATCTTGTTTGTCTTTTCTAATATATATCCCCTAGGAATGAGGCCATTTGTCAAGGTGTGTGATTTGTTCCAAAGAAGTGCGTCTTCAGCTTTTTTTTTTTTTTTTTTTTCTGTATGCATACCCTCAGAGTATGTTACAGAAGGGCAAAGGAAACCTTTGAAAGTGACAGGTATAAGTGGTGGGTGGGATCCTTGGACTAGGCACCAGCTGTTGTCATGATGGTGTAGCAGAAAGACGGAGTGAAACAAACTGATATGCTGATGGAAGGAGAGATTAGGGTAGGGACTGGAGCATGTGAGGAAAGAATGTCATGTAGGTTTGAGAGATGGGAGAAGGAAAGGGGATTGTGCTCAGCAGAATATCTATAGGGTTAGCTTGGGTGTAGAAAACTGGATGGGAGGGAAGACACTGAGTTAGAAGAAGCAAGAAAATTCAGAGAAAAGGGAATTCTAATATTTGTAGGAGGTGGTTTAGGAAGAGTGAATAAATGTTGGCATGGTGCAGAATAGAGGAATGTATGTGCTAATACATTTGCACTGTTCTTCAAGTCAAGGAACACTAGCCAAAACCTATTACTGGGATGTTATGTGAAGGTATTGTTTAACCAACAAGTGTTCTGTTAGTTCCTTGCTACATCCTCCTGCTGTGATAAAGAGATACGATTTTTGCATGCAATTGTTCAGCCAAGTAGGCTTCCTATTGTAGCAACACAATTTTTAGTGATCCAAAATCAGTTTGTTGGAGGGAGATAGACTTTATAGGAAAATCTTGAAAGGCAAGTTGTTAAAGTGACCATCATTTGGGAAGCAGTGTTCACTGTTTACCATAGTTCCCTCTGCAGAGAGAGACTCCACAGCACCAGTGCTCTTCTCAAGTCACTTTGAAGATATAAGCTGTTTGTGAACCTTGTGCTGGATCTATGCACACAGGTATAATCTAGCGTTAAGGTGTAGCTTGTGTTGGAGTGAAGCATGAATTTTAGAGCTGGGTTTTGGCACAAGGGTGTGTTCTGTCTCCTGATCTAAGTCGTCAGGGTTGCCAGGAAGATGGAGTTGCCTGTGAATTCTTGTGCAGAGCTTATCCTTTTGGCCAGGTCTTTGCTTATTTAATGAGATCATTTCTGTAGCAAGACAAGGATGCCTCACTTCTCAGGAAGTTATAACCTCCAAATTTAGAATGATGAAGGTTAAGCATCAAGTCAATGAATGTCACTTATATTCCTGAAAATTAATAGAAAGGAGGGTAAAATATAGTGAGAAGGCTTTGTTTCTTTTTTGCACTTACTCTAATATTGCCTTAAAGTGGATTATAAAATCAGTACCAAAAATATTGCATAATAAGATGGCATTGGATTTTTCTGTCTGACGCCCATTACTATCCCTACTCAAAGATGCTCTACAGCATTCCAGAGGAGATTCCCCCAAAAGAGAAAACTGGATCTGATAGACCAACTCTTGGCTATAAATATATTAGGACCCTTTCCTATCAATAATATTCCTTTAGAGAAAGTTGGCAACATTAACAGTGTCAAAAGCATTATTGGGAGAAAAACAGGACCTTGACAATAGCCCAGGGTGAAAACTGAAGCTGAAGAAGAAACAATTAATATTCATTATGCTTATGCTGTGTAGTGTTGCTTTTATCTTTACACCAGAGGGTAGGTGTAAGTACAGTCCCTCATGAAAATACTGTGAAACTATTTTATTCAAGTACTTAAGTACTTGAGACAGCCTAGCACTGAACAATGTAGGATGTGAATTTTATCATTTGAAACCATGCTGGGAGATATTTCACTATTGAAGTTATGCTACCTATGAGCAGCTTGGCAGAGACTGGCATTGATTCATTTATTTACCTTCCAATGTCTTTGTGTTCTGAACTGTAAAAATGGTGTTATAGGAGACGGATGCATTTCTGACACAATTTGGAAGTCCACTTGCCTATTAAAAGCACTCTGTACCCCTTATGTGCGTATTTATCACAAGAGATCAATTAAGTCAAATACTCTACTGATTCTTGTAAAGAAAAGTTGAATTTAATTCAATAAAATGGGACAAGAACAGAAAAATCCATCACTGGCAACTTCCATTGTGCAAGCATGTTGTCAGATTCTGTAGATGATTGCTATAAAATGGGCTGAATCTGGTTCTTGCTGCTAACAGGTACCCAAAGACATTGGCAGAATAGGCAGTGATGAAAAAGATCACTCAAAACCAACTGTTTTTCAGTTGACAATAGGCTTGTCAAGTGTTTAACAAATGTGTAGAAGGATCTGCTGTGTTTCAGCTGCACTGCCTGATCACTTCACCGCAGAAACACCCAGATATATTAAACCTAAAATTCTGTACTGGTGTAGCTGGAAAAAATAAAATATGCATGGATCTAATTCCAGTGTCTTTGCAGGATTCTTGAATTGTACCAAGTAGTGTAAGGACACTTTAGCATTCATGGGAAATTGACCTTAGAATACCTGAGAAAACACAGAGTTGTTTCAATAAAACAATTGTATAAAGTACTGCTTTTACACATCTTGTAATGACAGCTCTATGTAACAGTTTAAGTTGATTAAAAAATGTTTTTTGCAAGTAAAATGAGAAAATATTTACTAGCCCAGACAATTTTCTGTAAAATAATGTGAATAACATAATGAAATATAGATAAAATGAAACAAATTTCTATGGCAAAACATTATGGAAGCTGCTCTGAATATAGGATGGCATGACTGAGTTTTCTTCCTAAACTGGGATTTTGTGCATTCTTTTATGTAAATATTGTCAACACAACATTATGATCCCAATTCCATAAATGGAAAGGATTTGGGCTATCTCTGCACAGAAGGTTGTATGTGAAGTCATCTTTGCATGTGAAAATACATTTTGGTAACTTTGGAAACAAATGTAATTCTCATATTAAGTGGAATGCATGCATCTTTACAAGTTGTAATGAAAAGTCTGCAGTTTAGAATCTAAAATAAGCTATACAGAATCTCCATACCTTACACTGATACACTGAATATGCATTGTGTGAATATTCATATGAGGGCACTTGAATAGCTTTTGTTCAGGTCTTCCAATTGTCATAGCCTCAAGTAGGATATGCTCCCAGATATTGAAAAGAGGGATAAACAAACCATGTCAATGCTTTTGTGCAGTATTCATCTCTGTTTCTTCACATCTGTTTTTTGTGCCTACTTGCTCATGCAGATACAAGCTAGACCTCCTTCTTAGAAGGTTAAATAGGATCTGTGGAACTTCAATAAAGCTACAGACAGTCTCCTACTTGCAAATGCTAGTTGAAGTCTGAACATTTGTGAACAATTCTAAGTAGAAAAAAGCAAGAGAAAGATTCTCAGCATTTACTTCTGGCTGCATAAAGCAGTGTTCTTGTTTTGGCACACTGTAGTAAATACCTAATATGGAGCTATAAATAAAATTCACATTAAAATAGAGACATTCAACAACATGATGGATCAGCAGATATTCAATTTCCTATTTACCCCTGAAGCACAAGTACTGTGATTCTGGTACTTACCAGTTTTTCAGTGGCACGGTGATATATTGGCAACGTAACTCAATATTTAATTTTATGAAACTGTGTTTACCTGTTGAGAGCTTCCCTGGGATACTTATCCTGGAATAACCATCTGAGTCAACATTACAGATAAGGTGCTCGAAATGGCTTTTGCAACCCCTTAAACTAATTTGTTGGAATGGTTCACATCTACTCTGTACACATGAATCTTATGGGTAAAATGTGGTTAAAATGATGCCACTTTGTATATCTAATCCTTTAAATTAGAGGTGAATGTTGCAGGGGAATGGGCTCAAGTGAAGAAAAATGCTCAAATGCAGTAAAAATTCAGGAATACAGAACAGTTTTGGAAGTTTTAAAACATTAGGCATCCTGCAAAAAAAATCCAAGATTTCGTAACATTTTTCTGTGTCTGTTCCCTCTGCACCTGAACTGTGGATGAAAGCCAGTGAGGTGCAAATAATCATACATATCTGGTGAGCTCTGACTTGTCCTTAATGGGAGCTAGTGAGTGGGACTGAATTTGGCATAGCTCCACCATCCAGTGGTTCAACTCCAGCCTCTGTTGACAGCAGTAGAATGTCATTCCTGATGACAGATTTTCAGTAGCCAGAGAGAAATGATCAAGTACTGGTAGCCTATTCCTTGTGACTAAATGGCTTGTGAATAAGATGATCACCATGGAGATTAACCATGGATGGGCAGAATTCAAGGCCTGAGTGTGGAGAACACCAATGCTGCCTTGATGCTTTGAGAGCTGCTCATTGAGGTCAGGAATGAAGTGTGCAGTGAGAAGAATATAGAAGATAAGTTCCACCTTTTTGCTTGTTTCAAACACTTAACATTATATTCAGTTAAGAGGGGAGAGGAAGAAAAACCCTGTCCTGCTTCTAGTATCCTAGCTTGCACATTCAGTGAGAAATGGCACAAGACAACAAGGAACTGCACAAAACGATGTTCGCTGCTTCTGTACTTAAGAAAAAAACTTAGGATACCAAGATGTATTTGCATAGGAACTGTAATCACATCAACATACAAAAAACATTTGTGGTAGAAATAGTCCTTGAAACAGATCTATTGTATCTCTGTGGTTTATGCATTACCACAAAGGTGTCCCTGCCTCCCTGTGAGGACTCATTATGTGTGTAACACTGAGACATACCTGCTAAAACTGGTGCCACTTTGTGCTCAGCAGCTGATCATATACAACTAAGACAACCTGTATTCCCGAACATTTACATTGAATAAAGATAGATGATAAACTGGTTTTTATTTACACAGCAGGAAATCAAGGCAAAGGTTTCAGTCAAGTGTAAAAATCTAGGAGAGTGCCAAACCCAGACTTTCAAAATCCTTTAGCAAGTAAAGAGTGTTTTTCTTCACTCCTGGGCAGTTCAATGTTGGTAGCTGTACTGACACAAATCAGTGTGAGTGTAGTGATTGAAATGCTAGGACTGATGTAAATGAGTAAGTGTGTTTCTGAGAGCAGCAGGAGGAAGGAACAACAACTAAGGAGAAGGTCCATACTAATGCCATGTCTTGTCCCATGGCACCTCTATTACTATGTCACTGTGACCCCAGCATCAGTATGCACAGTTTTTCAGGAAACAGCATGGGGTGGCAACCTAGAAGAAGGAAGACCCAAGCTATTTGAAGAGCACAGCAAGCAGCAGAAACATAGAGTGTAAACCATAAGAAAATCAGATGAACTTGAACTATGGTAAACAAATCCTAAAGATCCATAGAGCTGGAATGTTTGGAGAGGTGGACTATCAGCTTGCAATGAGTACAGGAGATCAGACCAAAGACTGATATTTCCTCCAAACTCAGAGGAATCCAGGGCACAGGAAGAGAACTCAATAGTGAGCATTCTTCATATTTCACGTCCTCTTAGAGTTTTTGGCAGACACTGAAGTACAAGATACAAGTGTTTCAGTGTCTGACTGCTGGGCAGTCTGATATGAATGTCTTGCTGATTGTAAGCAAGTGGTTACAAGAGAGTAAAATCACTTTTGTTTGTTTCATGCCTATCCTCTTTAAGGTCTCATGTTAAGATTTGCTATTTTACAGTCTCATGTTAAGATTTCTTTCAGTACTTTAACACCATTTGTTGCATGTGAGACCTTAATTTTGACTGTTCAGTGTGTGCATGTGCATGTTATTTTGCCAAAAGTCTGCTTTTGCCAGAGGTAAAAGTAAAAACTGGTCTTTCTGACCACAGGCCAGTTACATGACCGCAAGTCTTGGCTCTGTATGTTTTCCAGCAACTCTAGAAAGCCACACCATTTTACTAATTTGAAGCATTTGAAATTCTGTTATGACTGTAACTATTAGAGACAAATCTGGGGAGTCATCTTTGATACAAAAGCACCTTGTCTAGTCTGGTTGTTTTCTTCCAAAGCAATTGACTATTCATTTGAGAAGGTTTCATTACCAAAAGGACTGAAATTTATTCCTCTCTTCATCTCTTTGAATAGTACTTTAAAGACAAAATAACTCTCATCAGGATATTTTGCACCCTAGCTTCTAGGCAGCTGCTCGATCAGGATGGCTTCTTTTAAATTTGTCTAGGGAAGTATTCTTAGAACTGCTCAGCTCTTCAGTGGCAGAACTGGGCTTCTATGGGTTGGCAATGTTGTGTCTTCTTTGTCCTACTGACAAATTAAATGCTGCAATGCTTGCAGGGGAAAGAATAATGTTTCCCTGCATCTGGGCCAAAAGCAATCTTGCTGTAATAACCTTTTCCAAGATAAACACAACAACAGCAGCAACAACAACAACAATATATAGAACATTTCATCTACAGATGTTACTCTAGTGGTATTTTTGGGAGTCTGCTCTGGTGGGTAAACTGTATTTGGGTAAACATTCCAAGAATCAGCAACTTATGTGTTAAAAGATTTCTAGATAAATGTCTTTTGTTCCCGTCTATACTCCCCACACATCTACTTTGCACGTATACTGCATCCTTTTATGTTCAGCCTAGCTATTTCAACTTTGACAAAGGCCCTTGGGTGGACAAGAAGTCATAACCATGCTGAGCTGACATGTAAGTTCACTGACCCATGTCATATATGCAGTAAAGCAGAGAGTCTGTGGAAAAACAAGTACACACATGTTTTCCCACATTCAGAATACTGTTGCAGGTGAGAAAGGATGTAGGTTCAGCTCTAGCTTTAAAAGGCTGTGGCTGATTTTAGTTCTTCTTGACAATTTATATGTTTTCTTTTTGGTATTGAGAGTGAGGTCTCCAAATCAGGTATCAGGTATTTCTTCTGCCTCAGCTGAAATGCTGCACAGTGCACAAGGCCTTGCTGCTGAATCTGGTCATTTGAAAGCCTTTGTGCAGAGATAAAAACTCAGTGTCCTTATGCTCCATACTGTGAACTTCTGTCAAGGTCCAACTTGTCTAACCTTGTTGTGAAAAAACTGTGGTGCTTATACAGCCCTGGCCTGGAAATACCTATGCCAGGGGGAAAGCAGATACCCACTCTTGCCTGTCTTTGTAATCATCAGGTCAATGCTGTGCTCAGGGATAATTTCTAGCATTGTGAACACTCTGCTTTGCAGGCTTTTTTAAAGGTGATAGAATGCTTTTTTGGTTTTGTTTGTTTGTTTATTCGCTTTTGTAGAAGATAGTTTTTAATACTTCCGTTGCCCAGAATAAAAGCCCTGTTGTTTAAGCAGGCTTTATTTCTACATATATCAGCCACTGTCCTTCAGTACCAGACAGCATTGTTAACATATTCCCCTTGTTCAGAAATCCCACTAAAATTCACTGGACTTCATTGCTATGGGTATTCTCCTCTCTTCTCATTTTAGCTTGTCATATTAAGTCATTTTTTTCACAGTTTTTCAGATCTGTCTGTAAGATTATACATGTCCACAGTAAGAGAGAATCTTGCATGCTTTGATGCAAAGCACACAGGAGTTTGGGTGAGGGGTTTTTTTCAGATAAAAGGAAGATACTATGCTGCATACCAATGCCTTGCTTGTCCTGCGGCACTTCTGTTGCTTTTAAAATAGCTTTGTGGGTTCTGAACTCTAAACCTCCCTGCTCAAGGCAAACCCCAGGGTTCCTCTTGGGAGTCCATCCTCTGGCCAACCTCCTATGACAAAAGTTAAAAGATAGTTCACAGTCATTAGTTTGACAGCCAAAAGAACAAATAACAAGCAAAATTGTTCAGAGACTATAGGGACTCTTTTTTTTTGTAATGCACTCAACACAGATGTAGTGAAAGGAGGTAGGCTTAAAACCTTCCTGTCACAACCCTGCTGCAGTGACAAGTATACTGCATTCTCCTTGCCATGTATTTTGTCAGATGTATAGCAATATATACAATAACATATAGACCTGAAAGTAGAAAGGTATCAGAAAGGGAAAACTGGAAGATGACATAACCAAAACACTCTCCAAAAATTGCTCATCTTTTATGGAGCTATAGTCAGCCCTAGAAACATTTATGTTCCTCTTAAATGAAGGGAAGTGTCTGGTGATATTTGGTATATCCAAATATATCTAGATTCTCACTAAGAACAGAAGAGATATTTACTTTAACATGATACCTACACAAAATTCTTAAATGAAACCAAGCAATTTCAAATGCTTAGATCATGACTGGAAAATAAACCAAGAGACTTGTAATGTACTTTATCTGGAAACACTACTTGCTCTAACCACCATTCAAAAGTAGTCTGTGCAATAGCTACAACAGTAAATGTTTTGCGAATGTCATTTACAGGGAACAATAATGGTCCAGATCAATGTGGTTTTCTGACATGTTGAAAGTCATGGGAAGTATACATGTTATCTGCCAGCAGAGTATGCTTTAGTGGTTTTACAAACATCTGAATTAAATTAACTTAATCTTGTATTATATGCAGTCTTAACCATTAGCTATGTCAGCAACACATAACATTAAGGTACCTCTGAGGGGCAAAAAATGCTGCAAAATGTAGCATCTTATCCCTTTCTCCTTAAACACTTAACCTGCCATTCTCAAAACTAATCTGTGCTGTTCAATAGCTCAGACATCAAACATGCAGATGATTGCTAGTGTCAAGGTTTAAATGCTCTACTTTTTATATTTAGGGCAGAGGTGACTCTCAGGGTGGTGGGTTGAAGAGCAGGCATACTGCAAAGTCTTGAACTAACAAATATGGGACATGGCAAGTCTGACTTTGATTAAATGATGGATTTTGAAATGTGTCGTTCTTGTGCATTGACTGGTAACTGGGAAACAGAGTAAGTTAGATAGACTTTGATAACAACTATTTTTTTTAATAACACTGATTCAGGAAAACTGGTATCCCTTTGTCTGCCCTGTTGCAAGCAACTGCTCTCTTAGATGACTGTGTTATATCTCCATAAAATTTCCTACATAGCAAGCAAGTAGGAGGATGAACATTCTTTTAGCCCTTTTTTGTACATTATTCCCAGCTGTAGAATGACCTTCACTACAAGAACATTCAGCAAATAAGCAATGTCATGTTCAGTTGTTATCCAAATAACAGCTGTGGAGGTGGTTACTGGCTAGAAGGCCTACTCATTCAAATAAAAGCAATTAACAAAATCAGTACTTCAAGACAGGTGGGTAAATGGCCTTTCTAATTTTCTGGGGCTTTTTGGATTGCCTTTGAAGAACATAGCCTGTAAATGCAGAGATTATGTTTCAGCAAAGACTTCTCTACTATATAGCCTAATCCCAAGGAAGGTATTTTCCTAATGGCTGTTCCTTTTATGCAAAGAAGGAATCTTGTGGCTATGTACTGGGCTAGGACTTCTTGAATGTGCTTTGATACTGTCTGATTCTGATTTTTGGCAAGCTGCCATCTCTCTGCCTTACACACAGAAAGCAGGACCTACTTGTTACTCCCTCTCTTCTTCAGTTAGGCTGCTTGATAAGGAATTTTCTGTAGCAACAGGAACAGTGGGCTGACTGCTGTGTACAGCTTCTAGCCCAGCTGTTGTCTTCTTACAGAATAAAAGCTGGCATTACATGTTGAATCTAAACCTTGTAATCTTTCTGCTTTTGAAGAAGAATGTGGGCAGTGAAGCACTTGTCTTGTGCTCCTAAAACATCTCAAGGATGTGATGCTGTTTTATATAAATATAGTAAGGGGCAGTCATGAAACTGATGTTAATATTCATGCCACATGCTTCGTTTTGAAACCTTATGTTTTTCACTTAGGCTGTTGTGTGCTGTTTTAAGTGCCAAAGCCTGGAACAAAGCTGACTTTTGTTGAGTAAAAACCTAACTGATTTCTTAAAACTTTGGAAACATTTAATAAAGTCAGATTGAAAAGAAAATACAACATAGACCCTGAGCATTGCTGAGAACCTGAGCAGAGAACTAAATCAGTTCTCTGCTGTTTTTTGCTTTAGGTTTGCATAAATAATATTTTTAGTATATTTAGCCCAGAACGATGCACCCTGCACATGCAATGCAAAGCAAAACTAATATTTGGATCCATTGCAGCTTTGAAGAGAACTGTTTGAAGGGAAAGAGGTAATCAGATGTGAGACAGTGGAAAAGATGGATGTAGCAGGATTTAATTTCACAAGGAACTTTGAACTTCAACTGTGTTCAAAACTGTTAATAATAGTCCTGATCTTACCTCAAACAGCGTGACCCTACCTTATCACAACTTCATTACCTTGTATTAGACTTCTATTATTCCCCATAGGATGTGAATTCTCATGTTAAAAGACTAATACTTTATAACATACAAAATTTAAACCACCAGCATAAGAAAATTTACACTTTTTATCCGTTTGAGCATCATTTGCTATGACATACACAAGTGGCCTGGCTTCAGAGCTAGCTATGGCAAGTAGTGATTGTCTAAGGTTGTGTCATGACACCTGGAAACAGAAAAGAGAAGCATCAGAATTTTTTGGTGTTAAGTCTCTGACCTGGTTAAGACATTTTTTTCCTTAACATCTGAGTCTCTGATGAAGACTGTCGTAGATTAGCTATAGTTCAGCTAACCTGAAAAAAGAGGGTGATAATGAGGCAGAAGAAATTCCAGTCAGCAGAATGCTTTTGCTTTCTGTGCATCTGCCTTCTGTCTCCTGGGCAAGAACATTGTTGCATAGCGCAAACCTTGAGAATTTCTTCTTTAAATATTAAATGTCCAATTATTAGGACCATATCAGGTTCCATTCTGTGAGCCTTTCTCAGTTTTTGTTCTTAGGGTGGCTATGTAGTCCTTAAGTATGTAATTTAATTATCAGCTATCAGGCCATCTTGTTCATAAACTGGATGCTTTACTGTTTTTCTTGTCAAGGGATCCAGTAGCCATAGACTTACTACGTTTGTTAGTAGAATAACTTTTCATAGTAGAATGCTGTCTCCTGAGAGATTGCTCTCTTGTGAAGTTCTGTATTTTGTACTTCTGGAGAACCACTCACCCAAGAAGATGCTAAGCTTTGTACTGTTTTTGGCAATGGATGAGATCAGTGCCTGATGGGTATGCTAACACAGACATTAAATAATAGAAATTGCAGATTAGACACTAAAAGCAACCTTGTTTAGCATTGTTGTTTAGCATTTTAATGTAATGTGGTTTCCTGGCAATCAAACAACATTTACTAACAGTCATTAAGTATTGAGCATGGTCTTTGTGAAAAATGATGTTACAAGCTAAGAAGTTCAAACACTTTTCCCAGGTTATGTATGAAGAATAATAGGTTTGTTTTTGAGATCAAGTGAGCTTGTAGCAGGAACTGGTGAAAAAGCTAGAGAACAAGCTAAGCTTGAAACTTTGAGATGCCTGGGAATATTTGATTGTAAAACTTACGCATAATTTTCAGGCATACAATTACCTAACAGTGGTAAGTACTCTAAAAGTGAGCATGATTTTTGAATTATTGAGCTGAACTTTTGGCAGAGGTATGTGCCAGATTTTAAAATAGTTCTGTATTTGGAAACTACATAAGCCACTGGATTGTTTTGAACTCTTGGTCTATGAAAAGATATGCAGTGCAGTCCTCGTGTGGGGAAAAGTAGTTGCTCAGCACCCACCACCATTGGTCAGGGAAGTTTCCTGGATAGTGGCTTAACCTACTCACAAACAATCAGGGTAGAAGAACTGCTGTCAGCTTAAAATGGAAGCAGAGATCAACTCTTTATAGCAGCATGACTTCAGAAGATCTTTCTTGTTGCTCTGTGAAATATGGAAGTGCTTTTGGTGGTGGTGGTGGTTGATTTTAACTGAAAGTTATTATTAACATATGGTGATGAATGGTTGTTCCCCTTCTTTCAGCTGAAATCCTTGAAGGCCATGAATGAAAGATGGGGTTTGGTGTTAAACTGTCCTTTGCTAAAAGCATACAATCAAATGCTCATTTAATGTCAGTTGAAGTCCTTTGGTTTCTCCACTAAGATCAGAAGAATTTCTGCCAATACATCAACCCTGACATTTGGAATAGTGATTTTACATTATTCTCAGTTCAAGAGAAACCAGTCTGCCCAAGATGGTGTGAAGAAATTGGCACAATGTTCTGTTGACTAAACAGCAACCTGCTCCTGGTGAGTCTGGCTTGGAGGACCAATGTTTGATTAAAACAGTACAGTTGATTTTAATAAGAACATTTAATCCTATCAAAGAAGAATATATTTCCCAGAATACTGATGATTTAAAATATTGGCTTTACATAGTTTCTTTCTGTTTGCTTGAAGCTCCTAATAAATCTAGGTTTTCTGGATGATTTGAAGCAGGGTGAGGGACTATAACTTTTCCTTTAAGCTATCTAGTGTTTGCTAATAGAAACTATCCATCTGACTCCCTCTGGAATTGCAGTAATCATGGCTGAGTTTGCTACATCATTCCCAAGCAACTATCTTGCATATGAACAAGCTAGAGAAACAAGATCATTTGAAGACGAGTTCAAAGATGAGGTTACAAGCTTATCCCTCTTTCTTATCCCTTGTTAAACATCTGCCTGAAATATCAGTGGGCTTGTTTCTTCTATCATACATAGATTAGTTTAGTTTCAGTACTGTAAAGGTACACTGATGTGTATTGTTGTACCTGCAACTAACCCACCAGTTTTTTCACTGAGATTTGCTGTGCGAGAAAAAAGGAGAGAAGGGATCGTAACATAAAGCATCATGGGAAGAAGAGGCTACTTAGGAAAGTTAGTATGCACTGTTGATGTACTTTGAAGCACAATTTCTGAATTCAAGACAAACAGAAAAGCAGAAGGAACATGAAAGGGGCAAGGCACGGCTGTAGCTTGACAGAACTTGCTCTAGTTAGTGTGGACATAGCGTATTTTGCAGGTACTACTGTTCTGGCATTGTGCTGCAGGACTTTATGCCAGGTGTGAGTTAAACCAAATTTTTGGAATCTTCCCTTTCCCACCATTCATTAGAGTTGCAGAGTAGTATGAAGATAGACAACTTCTAATCCCTGAGAACAGATATTCCCCAAAAATATTTCAGGCTGTCAAGGACTGGTCTGTCAGATTTTTGAACTGGAAATGCTTCAGTAGTGCTCAACTGCTCAGCCCAAAGGTGTCAGTGAAAGGTAAAGCTGCCACTCTACTCCTATTCCAGTGTTTTGCCTAATGGCAACTAAGCTATCATATTAAAGCTACGTGAATTCAAACAGTTACACAGAAAGAATTGCTGCAGTACAGCTGTGCTTCCATGCACATTAGATGTGAGATGTAATGAAAGAGTTTTGAGAACACATTGCCATATTCACCCAAGTGGAAAACTAATCTTTTAAATACAGCTGACTGCTTTGAAATACACCAGGATAGTGAAATAATTTCACTAGTTGTAAATATGCTTTTTTTTTTTGTAGCATTGTACCCTCAAAGACTGGTACTTTTGATGTCAGGTGTTGTTTCCACACCTATCAGAAGCACATTTAATTAAATATAAGCTTTATACACACTATGGGTTGTTCAGCATGGTATATCTCACAGATATACCAATATAAAGTAGTAGACATAGGGAAAAAGGAATTAAATGCTTTCTAGTGTTTACCTAACTTTGCCTTTTGACTTTTCCTAGAAAAGTTGTTTTAGTTTCACACCGACTTTCTCTTGTTATAGCTTTGTCTTTTGTATTTTAATAGATAGAATCTTAGAATCATAAATTCTTGGAAAAACTTAAGTCAGAAAAGACTCTTAGGATCATTGAGTTCAGCTATGAACTCTGCACCACTAAACCATATCCACACCTTTTAAACACTTCAAGGGATACTAACTTCTTTGGAAAGTCTAATCTAGTACTCATCAAACCTTTCAGTGAAGAAATTTTCCTAATATCCAATCCAAACCTCCCTTACTACCACATTTTCTCTTGTCCTACTGCTTGTTCTTTGGGGAGGGGACTGACATCCACCTTGCTACAATCTCCTTTCAGAGATCGGTGAGGTCCCTCATCAACCTCCTTTTCTCCAAGCTAAACAATTCTCTCAGCTGCTCCTCATAAGATGTGTGGTCCAGACCCTTCACCAGCTCCAGCACCTCAATGTCCTGCTGTGAGAGAGAGAGAGGCTGAAAACTGCACACAGGATTTGAGGTGTGGCCTCACCAATGCCCAGTATAGGGAGACAATCCCTGTCTTGGTCCTGCTGCCCACACTAGTGCTGGTACAGGCCAGGGTGCCATTGGCCTTCTTGGCCACCTGGGCACTGCTGGCTCATGTCCAGCTGCTGTCACCAGCACCCCCAGCTCCTTTTCCTGTGGGCAGCTTTCCAGACACTCTGCCCCAGCCTGTGGCACTGCCTGGGGTTGTTGTGACCCCAGGGCAGGACCCAGCACTGGGCCTTGTTGAACCTCACAGCATTGGCCTTGGCCCATTGATCCAGCCTGTCCAGATCCCTCTGCAGAGCCTTCCTGCCCTCCAGCAGATCAACACTCCCACCCAGCTTGGTGTCACCTGCAAATTGACTGAGGGGGCTCTTCATCCCTTCATCCAGGTCCATGATGAAGAACATAGAACTGGCCCCAGTACTGAGCCCTGGAAACACCACTGGTGACCAGCCACCAGCTGCATGTAACTCCATGCACCACCACTCTCTGGGCCCAGCCATACAGATGTTTTTTTACCCAGTGAACAGGGCATCTGTCAAAACCATGAGCAACAAGCCAGGAAAATGCTGTGGGAATCAGTGTTACATGCATTACTAAAGTACAGATAGAAACATTCTTAGCTTTTTCTTCATCCACGAGGCTGGCCATCCTGCCATAGAAAGTGATCCTGTTAGTCAAACAGGATCTGCCTTTAACAAGCCCCTGCTGGCTGAGCCTGATTACTTGGTTAATCCTGTAGCTGTCATGTGATGGCTGTTCCATTACCTTCCCTGGCATCAAGGTCAGGTTGACAGACCTCTGTAGTTTCTCAGATCATAGAGTCATAGAATCATAGAATGATTTGGGTTGGAAGGGATGTTGAAGATCGTCCTGCCATGGGCAAGGACTGCTTTCACTAGGCCAGATTGCTCAGAGCCCCATCCAGTCTGGTCTTAAATACTACCACAGCTGGGATTCTCTGGTAAACCTGTCACAATATCTCACCACCCTCACAGTAAAGAATTTCTCTTAATCTAAACCTACCATCTTTCAGTTTGAATCCAATCCTCCTTGCCCTATCACTTCATGCCTTGTGAAAAGTCCCTCTTCATCTCTCTTGTGTAGGCCTGCTTTGGGCTGAAAGGCTGTAATAAGGCAGAAAGTCCTCCTCAGAACCTTCTTTTCTCCAGGCTGAACAGCCTCCATTCCTTCAGCCTGTCCTCATAAACCTGTCCTCCAGTCATCTGACCATCTTTGTGGCTCCAGATCCTCTTTCTAGCCATTCTTGTAGATGAGTAACATATTTGCAAACTTCCAGTCAACTGGGACCTCCCTGGTTAGCCAGAATTATTGTGGAAAGTGGTTCAATGAGTGTTTCCACCAGTTCCCTGAGTACCCATAGGTGGAGGGTAGGGTGGCTGGATGCTTTGCTTCTCTGGGTCACTGTGTTGGTCAGTGTTGGAGCAAAAGCTCACAGCACAGCAGGTGTTCCTGATCCTACAGTACTTGCTTAACAATTAAGGAGAACAAGTCCAGAAAAATAAATCTTCATTTGTCAGGTGTAATTATGCCTTAGATAATTAGAAACGTGACAGCAATTCTTCAGTGTCTAATGAAAAAATATTACTCACTGCACTCCAGAAAGGTAAAGGCTGTTTCTATTTTATGTCTTCACACTAGATAGCCATATGCTGCAGTCTAACAAATGCTCTCTGCATGGGGCAATCTGTATAAGTATTTTGTACTCCTAAAATATGAGGGTGGGGAAATCCCTTATGGATTTTCTTGTTGCATAAAATATTTCCTGAAAACTTGGTATTAGCAGTAGCTCAGCAGAGAAATGATGCTGAATTATTTGTGTTTCTTAACCAGGGACCTACTTCCCTACAGCTTTTGTTACTCAGCTGGGTAACAGGGGTTTACTACATATCTTACAGCCTGCCAAGGCACTGCTCAGCTACAAGGCACTGCTCTGCTTCAAACACTTCCTTCGACCAGGCAAGCAGTTGGCTTTATCCTCTGACTCACATTGTCAGTTTGGTGCTTGATCATGAGATTCACAGGCCTGTAACAGAGCTAGGCATCAGTCTTCTGGCATAAAACTGTACGAACAAGACTGAGAGTTTTGCAATACCAGTCTCACTAAAAGACAAATAACTAGTTCCTTCCTTCCTTTTTTTTTTTTTTCCTTTTCTTTAAACAACTGGACAAAGAAATCAAGTTTCACTTTAGCATCTAATTATTCTGTCCCAGTAAAATATTTCTCAAAAAATTTCCTTGTTAGGTCTGAAGACCAGTAAAAAACAACAACATCTAATACTTTAAGTCATTTATACCAGAAAAATGCAGCAGTAATCAGCATCTCTGAGCAGGGTGCAATACACGTTGAAACACAGTGTTATGTCTTGTAACAACACAGGCAGTAGTAAATGAGAAGTTAAAGCTGATAGAGCATCCTCCAAGCTCAAAACACAATCACTCCACGTTATTACAGATTAATTCTGAGGAGGATTCATAGCTGCTGTCATATGTCTCTCTTAGTGCAGATGGGTTTTTCTCTGATTCTGCAGACGTGCATCTGTAGGGCTGCATAGACTTTGGCAGGTGCAAGAGATTGCAGGTCCCTTAAAGCTGAATAAAACACAATAAAATGGGTTTTCTCTTTGTATGCATAGGAAACATCTGCTCTTTTGTGTGGCAAGGGACAACACAGAGAATCAATCTAAAATCAGCATTTTGAAGAAACTATGCTTGTAATGAAAATTTTCTGAGAACATTTCTTTCCTTATAACAATGAGGGTAGTGGGGAAGGCAAAGGGAGAGCAGGAAGTCTGAAAAGAATACAATGCATGTTATTTTGTCTTGATATTTTAGAAAACATACTTTTCCAGATGTTAATACAGATTTTGTTGCTTGTAAATTGCTCTTTCATATCATTTATGATTTTTGTGATATGGCTTATAAATAACTGATGAAGTAGTTCAAGGAAAAGCACAACAATTACTTAAAAGGATGCTGTCAAATGTATGTTACCTTTAAGCTTTTTTCCTAGCCTTGAATATTTAATGACTCAATTTTCCCCTTTTCTTCCTTGAAAAATAGCTCCACCATTCAGCGTGTCTTGATTTTTCTAAAAGGAGAGCACACTAG
Organism: Certhia americana; assembly: GCA_018697195.1. Classification (NCBI taxonomy): domain Eukaryota; kingdom Metazoa; phylum Chordata; class Aves; order Passeriformes; family Certhiidae; genus Certhia; species Certhia americana. The sequence goes on along the minus strand of CM031878.1, from coordinate 26,001,124 downwards.
TATCTCAGTTATCTTAGTATGTATGCATTTCTGAGGATACATGAAATAACATGCAAAAAATATGCTTCTGATTTTATTAGATACTATAAAACAAAGCCCCTCATGCTTTATGAATTATTCAAATCAGTTTTGAACATGGTCCGTGCCTGGTTTGAATAACACTTCCAGACACTGAAAGTATGTCGGTGATAAACACATGTATGGAAAATGGGAAGACATGGAGCCTATTTTTGTGTAACTCAGAAGAAAACCAGTTTCTTTTTCTCCATACTATTTTGAATTGAGTTCAAAGTTCAGCACTCCTCATTGCTTTTCCTAGAGGGGAAGGAGGAATCAATGCTGGAACCCTGTTTACTTAAGTGAAAAGTGTATGTCATTCACCATTTTGGACCCACAATTATGAAATTACAGGGGGCCATTTTCTTGCTTCCATCCATAAAAAATCTTTCATCCAGCCTTCAATTTAAAATTTCGCTTGGCTCTTCCTCAATCTACACAGAGACGTGTCTTTTGCCTTCTTTCTGATCTTTCCATTGTTTTGGATGTGTGATACAAAAATCCGCAATCCAAAATGTACTTGTTTTGTATTTGTTTGCCATTGCTACTTAGTGCACATGGAAATCTTTTAGACCACGATTCAATCTCTTTTCAAACACTGTTAGTGCTAATAGCTTGTATTTTAAAATACCTTGGTATTTTAGAAGAAATAATTATAATTATTCTGAAGCTACATGCAAGCTGCTTAGAGTTTAGGACAGACAATAGTAACGATACTTTCTGCTTTTTGAAGTGGTGGCATGAAAGATGTTCATTGAGAGATGAGGCAGGGTGATTTGGTGAAAGGATATGATGTAATATTTACAACAGAGTTTTTCTGGAACTGCCTGTTTCCTTGCTCTTGAGGATTTTTTTGGTACACAACTTCCTCAAACAGTATGTGCTGTGAGGTGAGTAGAAAGTGACAGTCTTGTTACAGCCGTTTAGAGTGAATGGATCTTCTTGCTGTATAAAGCAAAGCTGAAGTTGTGAGATAAGGGAAAATTTGTGCTGTGGAGGCACTGAATCCATGTTCTGTCAGAGATATTAAGATAAGGCTAATTGCTTTTGGTAAAAGGTCTAGAAGTTTTCAGAGAGATTTACAGCTAAATATATTTTCTAAAAGGTATTTTGACAAATAGTTTTATGTGTTAATATGCCTTGTACAACATAGCAATTAGGAAAAGAAGAAATAAAGTAGAATTTATAGAGGAGGAACAGGTAGTTATGAAATTCCCTGGAAATACTTGGAAAGAGAGAGGCACACAAGTTCTTAGTTTAGGTCTATAGATGAGTTTATTTGTCATCATGATTTTTTTATGTTGGCAAGATAGCAAATCCTTTGTGATGGTTAAGGACAAATCAAGCAGTAATCATAGATTTCCTATGTAGATCTCATTCCCCAAAAAGTCGTCAAAAGACATTGTCAATTTATCAGCTTTAGGGAATGTATCTTAGTGATCTAGTTTTGAGATATGCTCAACATGGTTGGTGACTGAAAGGCAACTGAATGTTTTAAGAGCTCTTATAAAGATAGCAATCAAACAGCTGTCTTAGGTGATGTGTCAGTCTCTACAGCAACTTTTCAGGGAGGATGTGATCAGTCCAGAGCAAGAAATATCGTAGGATCTTCACGGTCATACTTTATCATCATTGGGCTGCATTGAAACAATTCAGGCTCTGATCCAAAACTCTGAGGTCAATGGAGAGGTTCCCAAATGCTTTCAATAGCTTTTGAATCAGAGCCTTAAAGATGGTGTTTTGCTGTCAGAAATTGCTTAGGCAGACTATGAAACATAAGTGCGTATTTCTCAGAAGAGCTGGGAAACACTGACATTGGTCCATTCCCTGCAGCTACACTAAGGATTATGCCTGATTGGAAAAGCTTTCCAGAACGTTTAATCTTCAAATTAATTTGATGTCCTGCTCAGCACAGGGTAAACACAAGAGCTAACTGTTCTGCAATATTTATTCACATTTTTTAATGGATTACTGTCAACAGTATTTTTTCTTTTTGTTTACCTTTCTGATAAATCATTTTAGTGAACAAGTTTGCTAGCTGGAAGGGATTGCTGATACAGCAAATCTTAAATTGGTAGCAGTCTGCAGTCCATGCGTGCTACAGACAGAGGTGCAGCTGCAGTTGGTATGCTTATGCACAGGCTGGTTTTGTACAGTTGGCTGTGCTGAGTAGTCTGTTTATCCAGCAAATCAAAACACACCATGTAGCCATTGCAGATTGAGCTGTCTCTGTATCTTAGTAAATATATGGCTGGCATTGCTTTCTGTAGTGGAGTGACTGTCAGGTACAGCTCCCACCTTTGGTGGGCAGTGTATAGGAAAATGTATCACTTTTAACATCTTGTAGTTGCAGAGGAACTGTTTATGAAAGGTTAAATGCACACCCGCAAATATTTAATGCAGTGCCCAGTAGTGGGAGGAAAATTATGAAGGTAGACTGGATGCCTAATTTGTTAATACTTCATTGAGTCCAAATTTCTTGATCAGTAAAGATCCTGTGACCTCCATCTCTTAAGAGATTTACTTTTTCTTTCTGTTGCCATGCAGTGCCAATCCAGAGGATTGCACCCGTTGTCTGTGAGCAGAAACAAAGGATGAGGCTGATTCATGATTTGGATTAGGATTTTAGAGGTCTGGATTCTTTCTTTTTGCATTGCTATACAGACTAAGAACTTGCTCAATTTCCCACCTCATTTCTCTATTGTGAAACAGGAAGAATATCCTGATTTTCGGGAGGAATTTGAAGATTAATTAATTACTACCTGCCATGAAATGCTTTGTATTAGAAGCAAATAGATCAAAATAAAGACATTAAAAATGTTGCTAGAATGGGTTTTATTTATGCTGCAGTGCTATTGTTCATTTCCTTTCGTTAAGATAACACAGAAGAAATAATTGCTGTACCCAGGTTTATAGATATTTCTGGAAATCTAGGTGTAGAATCCCAGAAGATAAGGGGCTGATGTGTATGTCTGAAGTACGAATAGCTAGATAGCTATGGATCCAACCAAAGATTGTTGCTAATAACTGCCAAGATTGTTAGTAAAAACACACTGAGAGAAAAAACAAGATATGGCTGGAGTAGGAGCCATCTGTGTCCTGGTTACAGGAGAAGAGTGCCAGTTTAGCATTATGTGGGTGTAACCAAACTGTTTGTATTTCTGTCATTTTCTGACAAACTGTTAATGATGGGTCGTTTGCAGAAGCTTCCCAGTGCACATCTGACAGCTGAGACTACAAGCTGGGTGTTAAATGAGGTAAGGGAGAAAAGGCAAACCCTGTGAAGCAGGACAGTGTTTCACTGTCTTCACAAATGACTCAGCTATGATAACTCCCTCTGGGGTGGAGGAAGGCACCAGCACAGTCACATCCTTGCTAAGGGGGTCATCTCTGCTAAGGGATTTGATGGCACCAGCAGATAGGCAGTTGCAATGACTTAGATCATCAAAGGACTTCCAAGTATTCTGTGACAGTGTTACATCATCCATTGGGAAAGCTTCCCACCCTGTGGGCGGAGCTGAGCATTCCCACCTGAACCTGTGCATATATAATCTTCAAGTTTGGGGATTTGGGACACCACCAGTCTATGGGTCAGGAGGTGAACTTGAAGTTCAACAGGACCACTGCTTTTAACAAGACTGTAATTGTTCGTGTCAACAGGACTGCAAGCACCACTTGATAGGATCTTCTGACTTTTGTCATTCCTTTTGAACCATGAGCATCTATGAATGTTATGTACTCTCTTCCCCGTAAGGGTGGAACAAGGGAAAGAGCTTTTACTCCCAGCAGATAGTTAACAGAAGGCTACAGACTCCGTGGAAACTTTTTGAGACTTGCAGTCTGCAATTCTTTACCTTCAGTAAGAAGCTGTTCTGGAAGGTCAGTCAGACAAGTAGGAGAATAAAGTGGGTCTAGTGCACCATGAATACTCTTTCAGTTTCAAAACATAATCCAGTGTGAAGGATGAGATTATACATGATCCTCATGGATAGGAAGATATGCCAGCAAACAGGATACAGCTGAAGGTATTAACTGTCTACAAGTGGGAGTCCAGGATGGCTCATTCTGCTCACTCATCCTACACAATTCCAAATGGTATGCAGATGTTAGGTAGGTATAGATAAACATTCAGTACAGTGTCTTCAAGACAAAACAACTTACAAAAACTGTAAATCAGACAAGTCTGAAGAAAACATTGTACTGCTACTTCTCCAAGCAGTAGCAGGATGTCTCCAGCAAGATCCCACTCATGGCATACCTGGTAACCTGGCTTTGCCTTCGTGATACTGCTAGGCACCTGAGTGCCTGATGCAGTTTTAGCTGTAGTCTATAACACCACCTTTCCCTTTAGAGAACAAAGTGAAGTAGGATACTGTGACTGCAACTGCAGACTGCAAGTTCCAAAATTCTTTTAGTGAACATTTACCAGTCTTGGGAATGGAGGGCAAAGAGAGAGATCATTTACATGAAGTGAAACAAACCTCCAGGCCTGAAATCAGGTATTGCGTGTCACATATTAGGTAACAAGAAACTTGTAGTATCAAATGTGTGCAGAAAAGATACTGAAAACCTTGAAACGCACCACTGCAGCCCTGGGAAGTTTTAATTTTTTATTTTTCTTTTTCCATTTTTTTTTTTTTAACCATTTCCTGTTAGCTGTTCCAAGTTCTTCTGAACATAACACTTGAGAATTGAGCAAAAAATTGGAAATTTTCTCTTACCATAGGCAGGAATTGTATACAGTTTTCTTTCTTTTCTTAGTGAACACTGAGATGCTTCCCTCATTTTAAATTATCTAGCATAGCTGAATACATTTATGTTCTGCTGATGTCAATATATCTGCATATTTTATGTTCATATAAACTTTCTTCAGTCCTGTTACACAAACTCCCTTAAAACACTGCTAACACCAGAAATGCAGAGTACCACTGCTTGTCCAGATGAAATAATCATAAGGTATGTCTTGTATCTTTAGGATTTTACATCTGCTTTACTTCCTCTAAAATTCTGAAAAATAAAATTTGAAAGGCTAGAAACAAATATTCTAATCACTGTACTTCCAGTGAAACTCCCTGATGTCTGTGTAATTCCCAGACATTCAGGATGCATTGTTCTTTTTGTTGTGTGAGCTATTTACAACTTAAAAATAAACAACTAATGATGTTGAATTTATTCTTCCCTGAAAAGATCTTTTTTCTGGATTTGATGTCCTGGTAGTTCAGTACAAGATTTCAGTTGCTCTGAAATCTGAAGTTCTAGAAAGTGCCCCTGTGTCAGAGGAAGTCAGCATGCTCCCAGAAGCTCTTTATGGCAAAAGAAATGTCTCCTGCAATCAGGTGCTTGTCTGAATGCTGCAGATAGCATTTCATAAATGGGCTAGGGGGTGGTGAAAGAAATACTACTCCTGTGACCTCTGCAAAAAGCTTTTTTCTAATAATTTATGGTAGGCCTCCTTGATCCTGAGCCCTGTTGTCCACACCCTTCCCTTGTGTTGCAGGCTGAAAACCAGGCTCCCATTGCAGCTGGACCCCTTCCTTCTTCTCAGCACCTCCTTGCAGTCCCAGCTGTAAGGAGTGCCTTAGTCACCAGCTTCCAGAGAAGGGCAACCCTCTCACCACAACTCCATTCTGCAGAAATCTGGGGTAGTTCTGCCATTTGCTTCAGCTTTCTTTCTGTCATACACCTGTAGTTGCTTTGGATTTGCTACTGACATGCTGCTCCCTGTGGCATTGTTTTTTTTGCTATGTTCAGCTTCTTGCTGTGTGGCTGTGGTCCCATCCCCTACCCAAGGGAGGTTCAGGCAGCCCCATACCACCCCGACATTGCTGTGGACCAGGACAGACCACCCATGGTTTTCAGAAGAGTTAATGAGGCCCTCTGTTCATGGTTACAACTCCACACAGCTCTTCCCAGCTCATATTTTCCAGGACACTGAGTTTAACCCTGCTTCAGAGCAAAGCCAGAAGCAAAGCTGATAATGTCTTCGATCCTTGCAGAGCTGGATCTGCTGTACAAGAGAGTGAAACAGGAGAAGCAGGTTCAAAGTGGAAAACAAATTTCCATAAGGAAGCATTCTTCTTGCAGAAATTTGGGAGAGGCTCTAACTTCTATATTAATGGAAGCATATGGGTCCTAAACTTGTGGGAAGCAACCAGTTGTTATATGGAAGAAATGTTTTGAAAATATTTGACTTCATGAAGAAGAGTAAATTTAATCTGACTTTCCAGGAGATTTCATTTTGGTCTTACTTGGCTACCCTATGAGGCTTTGAGGGTATATACCTGTTGATATATGTTTACTAAAAGCTGTGTCTGTGAAGAGAAGAGCAGCCTTCTTACATTCATTTTCTCACCCCATCTGTGTTGGAGTGTAGCACTGAGCAAAACTGGGTGAAAACTAACACACCTGCCACTCTCCCCATCCCTAGATCAGCAGAAACACAAAAACCTCAGTTACTAAAATGCACACAGTACTAACATCTCTCTGTCTTTGTTTCTGGGTAGAGAGGGCTGGACTCATCAGGTAATCCATCAGATGATATTTTATGTATATAACACAGTTCTTTGGGATCACAGAGAGACTGGGAGAGAAAACTCTTGACTTTCTTCACTTCTTTGGCATGTTAAACCAACCTTGTCTGGGATTAATTTGAGCCCTGGCTCTGTCTGTCTCTTGTATTAACATCCCCAGCAGACCAAAAAACACTTCAATTTAAAAAAGGTCCCGGCTAGTAGTTCTGGAGGCTTTCATTGGAACAACTTCCACCAAACAGTGATGGAGCTTGGGACTGGCCTCTGACTTTGCAAGAGACATCAGTCTGGTGCTGACAACATGCTGGTTGTTGAGTACATGCAGAGCCCATGTACTACCTCCAGAGCTGCCTGCAAATCAACAGTACTGATTCCTGTGTGTGGCTAGAAATACGTTGCGCTGCACAGTGACTGCAAGTTGTAGAATTAAACATCTTGGTCTTCTAGCTACTGTCAGTTTGCTGCTGATAAAATGTATTTTTAAACACTAACCTTTAGCTGCAACTCCTTTATAAGAAGGATGTCAAAATTGTCCTTTCTTTTTATTCCTAAAGATGTGCTAGGAGAGAGATTATTATGCCTACAGCAGACTCTTAAAGGCTTTAAGGACAGGTGTTTTTTTTTTTTAAAGCCAGTGAATAGCACTGAATACCAACCATTACTTGGAACATTTCTTTTCACCAGTGAATTGGTGAACCTGGCAATCCATCCCTCCCTCCCGCCAGGTTTTTCTGTACTTTGATTATCTCTGTAGTATTACTTGGGTCTGAGTGCAAAGGTGACAGTGCCTCTGACTTTGACAGTGACTGAATAGTACCAACTATCTGTGGAAAAAAAAAAAAAGCTTTTCTGAATTTGGTTCCACCATTTCTATTCTGAACTATCTTGTATGTAGGTCTACAGGGGCTTTGAGACTGAAAGGGAAAAAATCATTTGGGGATTAAGCTTCAATATATCAGAGATAAACTAAATGAGGTCTATCTTTATGTTATTTCTGCTGTTGAACTATAGGACCATAAGTAAGTGCTGGTAACACATTCATCTACAACAACCTAAAATACTTCTGAACAGAAAGCCTATCACTGATGCTATTGCAGGGTGGCAGGCAGTACTAAACCAGATCCTAGCCTCTGGCTTGTACCACAGCTTCAGTGCATACTGGCTGGGAGAAGGGGAAAGCCCAGGGCTGACAAGATACAATCCAAGTGAAGCATACAATGTCAGTGACATGAAATAGTGACACCCAGAAATATGTCTGGGACTGGAATTTTCCTCTTTACACCCAGCATTTTAATTGCTAATATGCACTAACTCCAAAGATGTATCTGAAAGAGGATATGAAAATGTGCTAAAAATCAATGACATTAGGATGAAGAGTGCTGGCAGCTGACATAGTAGGGAGAAAGGGAGAACTCCTTCCTGTCACCTCATTCTGCAAGAGCACAAAAACTGACATAATTTCTTAAAGTCTTCTGCTATGCAGAAGATTTTTCAAAAGCAATTCAACTTTACAGTTGTTGATTCACATCCCAGATGGACAGAGAAAACAGTGCAGTGGGAAGAATTACATATTTTGTAGCTATACATTTTCTCCTATCTCACCTGACCAACTGCAAAGCCGTGTGATGGCATGGCTTACAGCAAGAAGCCAGGCAGATATGCACTTATTTCAGGCCTTCCAAAGCACTGGATATGAGCTCATCAAAAGAGCAAGTCCTGGAGAGTGGAGACTCTTGCAACAAACATTTACCCCTTGCAGCGCAATGTAGTAAATCACAGGTGAGAAAGGTCCCTTCACTTTACATGCTGTAAACCTGCTGTAGCTATTTGCAGGTGAGAAGGTCTTGGTGTGGCTTAGAAATGTCTGTGCAAAGAAGGGACAAGAAGGAGAAGTCCAAATAAAGCAAGCAAAGGAGTTGGGGATTTTCTGCATTTGCTTTCAGGTTGCAGTGAGACAGACAGTAAAAGTACTGCTGTAAACAGAATCTATTAATTTGGCGTCTCATGTTGTGTTGATGCATGTTTAAGAGCTGATTTAGTTTTACAGTCATCCAAAATTCCTCATTGTATAGGTCATAAAATAATCTAAATTTATCATCTTGATACCTCTTACTGTATATCCTCTGGGAGATACCAAAATGGCAGACGTCAGGATCCTGAGGAGAATAACAGAGAAAATTGCAGAATCACAGCCTTGGACTTCCAGAGGACAGAATGTAACCCCTTTAAGGATCTGCTTGAAAAAATCCCACGGAAGACAGCCTGGAGAGAGGACGAGACCAGGACAACTACTGGGCTCCAAGCTCAACAATGGTCTCTGCCAACAAGCAGAACCAGAGAGGGCAGGAGGCCATGTGGTTAAGCAAGGAGTCCCTAACTTGACATAGACAGAAAAAGGAGGTTTACAGGAGGTGGAAGGAGGGGCAGGTGGCCCAGGAGGACTACTGTGTTACTGTGGGAGGATGGATTCAGGAAAGCCAAAGCTTGTCTGGGGTTGAATATGGCAGAGGATATGAACATAAAAAAGAAAGATTTCTAAAAAGAGTCCTCAGGTGTAAAGGGCATCCTATACCGAATGTGGATATGTGAGTATATGGGCCAAGGATTTGATTGAAAAGAATACAGAATAGGCAAAGTTGCTCTGTGCCTTCTTTGTCTCAACCTTCAGGCCTCTAGTCCCTGAGACAAAGGGGAAAGGCCAGGGCGATGTAGATTCACCCCTGATGGAGGACAGTCACATTAGGAAATATGAAACAAACTAGGCTTACACAAATAACAATGTTGATAATGTCAAGGCGGTGGGTTTGATCCCTTTATGGGCTGCTCACATAAGATTTGGACTTGATGATCCCTGTGAGACCCTTCCAACTCAGAATATTTTGTGATTGTGAAACCCATGGGCTCTGATGGGAGGCACTGAGAGCTGAGGGAGTTGCCTGATGTTGTCTGTGGAGTCTCCACCAGTGAAGAAATGCAAAGTTCTGCTGGACACAACTCTCAATAACATGCTTGAACTAACCCTTCTATGAGTAGGGAGGCTGGACTAGATGTCCTCTGCTTTCACTCTCCAGCCTCTCATTTCTCCTTACTGTTTCATTTTTATGTGGGAATGGAATTGTGCACTTCTGGGTATCCCACAAGCACATGGGTTACATGAGCTGGCTCCTCAGACACTGCCTCTCACATCTGCTGTGATAACCAATGCCCCAGCTGTTTGGGGTGAGAGGAAAGGGAAAATCATGTTTCTTTCCATAGGAATCCTAGGCCTTGACTACTGTAAAGCCAGCAATGACAGAGTTAACCAAGACTGTGAAAGCAGTTTTTTCAGAGCACAGACTAGCTTTCAGCTTGAAAGCATACTGTAGCTTTGAGGAGAGTTTTTCATTATTGGACAAGATCCAGCATCTCACCATCTATGTTACAGTTTGCTCAAAGGCAGGCAGATTATGAAGAAATAGAAGGCACATCTGTGTCAGCTACATTTATCCCATCTGCTTTTTATTTTATCAACTTGGAAAGTAAATCCTAGTCATCACACAAGCCTGTTTTATAAGGATTAGTGCAAATAGTTTGGCACTGACAAAACATACATGTAGAAGTTTTTCCTTCTTGACAACACATGTAAAAATTAAATTTCCAGTGGATTTAATTACAGTTAAAAGCTTTCACCATGTATTTCAGGACATTATTCAGTCCATACAAACCTCATTCAAGTACTTCTGTGCCTTTCTTGCCCATCATTTTTGCAACCGGTTATTAAAAAATATTACCGCACCATTGTTTGAAATACAGCACGGACTTGGACGCCTCTGATTTACCTTTGCTCATGTCAGTGTTGCTACTGCCTGCAGTCAAAGGTAGGAGAGTGGTGTGGATGTGGGGACTGAGAAGGAAGAGCAAACAGGAGATGCAAGGGGACAGAAAATACAGATCCATAACACATATTCTCCTGTAACTGAGACCTGCACCAGGCATCATCAGTAACCACAACATGCAGGACTGTTTATAAAGCAACCAGGCACTTCTCTGTGATCTTTTTATGCTATTAGCCTAAGCACACATAACCTCAATTGTCTGGAAAGGAGAAACCTTTCATTTCTGATTTAGTTCTGTGGGCACTGGCCATTTGTTCCCATGCCAACATTGGCTAATTGATTTCTTCTCTCTCTATTTTTTTTTTTTTGTTGTTGTTCAGATCTCCTCACTTATGTATTTCTCTTGAGAAGTAAAAATCTTCTAAGAAAACGAAGGTTTTACTATACTAAACAAGTCAAAGTGTTCTATGTTCCTTCTTCCTAATAATTTTTTCCAGTCCTATACCTTTTTCTGTTTAGAATCTTTCTTTGCAGAGTGTGCTGAGGAAATGTTGCCAATGCCCTGTGTAATGACATTAATATGTTCTTATCTCTACTGGAGTTGATTAATGCGTCAGACAGAGAATTTTTGATCTTCTCAGGTACAGAGGAGCTGCATCTTTGGCACTAATGCACAGCATGTTCTGTTCTTACTTGCTGGGTTTTACATGGAGTACATCTGAAAGCTCTTTCAAAAGCATTCCAGTATTACTGTCCCCATTTTACGAAGACAGTTCAGATGATGAAATAACTTGCTAAAGGCCACACAGCAGACTAAAAGACGAAATAAAATGAAGACTATGTTTATCTTGACCAACAAATTCTTTGTCCTCTAAGCTACAGATTGCAAAAAGGACTCAGGCCTTTTTTATCTAAGGTTTAGAAAAAAAATAAAGTTAAATATTGCAGCTAAGGAGGATGGAAGATCTTTTGATAAACTAGAAAGGAACCCCCATATGGAATTCTGTTGACATTATATCCACAACACTTTTCAAAAAAAACCCCCAGGAAACATGCCAGAGTACAGCATTGCTTTGTACTCATGACAGTTTTCATCTGTGGAGTACAGACTATCCTTGCCAGGTCAGAAATAATTTCCAGCTTGCAAGGAAGCAAGTAGTTGTATTACAGGCTCAAGTAATATTGCATAGCCCTGATGCTTCAAGACTTACATTTTTTACTTTATTTACTGTGATTAGTAGCAGCTGCTTACATGGCTCTTCATTAAGCACTCAAATGCATGTTTGGAAGATTTAGTCAAAAAGTCATTGGAGCAGTAGAGGCATCTAAATTTGGGACCTCTGTCCCAACCAACCATCCTCCGTTAAGTTTCTTAAAATGTTGCCATAGTCACTTATCTCTAAGACAAAGAGAAAGCCTCTGGGGAAGTAGGTACTGCTTACATTTTATTGCTTGAAGCAAGGTCTGAAAGAATATCCTTCACTAAGTTGAGATCCTTCACTTCTTATTGCAAGTTTATAAACATGTTATCCTGATTAAAGAAACACAGAACTGTTGAGGTTGGGAGGTATTGGTGAAGATTGCCCTGCCCAAGCTCCTTCTCAAAGCAGGTCAGCCACGGCAGCTTACTGAGAAGGTGTAACAAGTAACACTGGAATATCTCCAGGGGTGGAGACTCCACATCCACTCTGGGAAACCTGTTGCAGTGCTTGACCACACTCATGGAAAAAACCCAAAGGTTTTTCTCATGTTTCAGTGAAGCCCCTTGTATGTTATTTTTTGTCATTTTCCACTTGTTCCTTCAAGGGATGTGACCAAGAGGAATTCAGCACCATTTATCTTCACTCTCTACCCACCATCCCAGTCTTAACATGGTTGTTAGGAGGTGGACGGTTGGACATCTTGCTGAAGTGCAAAAGAACACTATCCACTTCTCTTTCCATGCTCATCAAGAAAGTCACCCCTTTGTAGAAAGCCATCAGGTTGATCAGACTTGATTTCCCCTCCACAAACCCATTCCAAGTAGTCTCAGTCACCTTCTGTAAATGGTTTCTAGGATTACTTGCTCTATCACAGCATGGATGAAGGGTAGGTCCCCTCCTTTAAAATTACTTCTCACCTGCTTGATGTTCACTGAAAGTTATCATACATCACTCTGGACTTTGCCACTGTTCATAGAAGCCTGTAATACTGAGGGTATAAAGAAAGAAAGAAAAAACATCACTGGGAACATCAGTCTTCTCCACATCTTTTTTCACCAAGGATCCCTACCCACTTCAGCAGTGGGGCCACATGTTCTCTGGTCTTTGTTTTGCTGCTGATGTCCTTGTGAAAACCTCCCATGCTGATGTTCATGTGTGTTGTCATATTCAACCCCAGACAAGCTTTGGCTTTCCTGAATCCATCCTCCCACAGTAACACAGTAGTCCTCCTGGGCCACCTGCCCCTCCTTCCACCTCCTGTAAACCTCCTTTTTCTGTCTATGTCAAGTTAGGGACTCCTTGCTTAACCACATGGCCTCCTGCCCTCTCTGGTTCTGCTTGTTGGCAGAGACCATTATTGAGCTTGGAGCCCAGTAGTTGTCCTGGTCTCGTCCTCTCTCCAAGGCTGTCTTCCATGGGATTTTTCCAATCAGATCCTTAAAGGGGTTACATTCTGCCCTCTGGAAGTCCAAGGCTGTGATTCTGCAATTTTCTCTGTTATTCTCCTCAGGATCCTGATGTCTGCCATCTCATGGTCACTGCAGTGAAAGGTTCTACCAAACATCATATTCCCAGCTCGTTCCTTCTGGTTTGCAAGTATCCGGTCCAGCTGAGCATCTTTTTTTCTTGGCTCGTCAATCACCTGTGTCATGAAGATGCTGTTTAAAATTTTATTAAAGTGTCTTGAATAACAGGTGTATTGGTAACAAAAAGTATGTAAACCTTACTTCTTTTTTGGAGATAATATTATGTTGCTTCATAGATGTAGGTGTTTTTTCCTAACTGTAAAAATGCTGGCCCCAACCTGAAACACTCATGTATAGTGTTTGCTTAATGCACAAATCAAGACTATATAGTCTTGGACTGAGGATTACAGTGACTTATTCCTCAAATGAAATTGGCACAAATGTCAGGTTTTCCACCTCATCAAGCAGTGGAATGACAGTTCAGATTGTCAGCAAGTTCTCTGTTTTAGAAGCAAGACATATATTCTGCTGGACTGTGACTTACAGAAAAACAGAAAACATAGTTTTGAATTTCTGAAAATTTTTTTTCTGCACAGATTTGTGAACCTATACCAAATTACATTGACTTTGAACTTATATTTTTATTATATAAATTTGCCATCTCATTATACTACAATTAATTTGTTGTTTGCACTGGGTTTATTTGCTTTTTATGTTAGCAGCTTTGCTGTGAGGAAAACTTTTATAGTTTTCTATGAAGACATTATTAGGCAATGATAGCCTCTAAAATAGAACTCATTTTGCTCTATTCCCTACTTAATATTTAACTTGCAGTAGTAGTTTAAGAGATTTGCTTGGGTTTGGTTTGTGACTTTTTGAGAGAGGTGAGGGGAATGATGTGACTGTTTTGTATATAAACCAAAATGGAGGAATGATTTTTCTGCCAATATGTATTTAATAACTGAGTTTTTCTGGAAGAGGAGATGAGGCATTTTTATTTCAGTGAATGCAAAATCACCAAGTGGGATGGAGCATTACTCATTACACTTTTACTGGTCTTAGCATTCTTGATTTACTTTAAGGTTCCCTATATCTCTTCCAAGTCCCTGGCTGGAGCAGGAAATGGAGAAAGGACTGAAGAAAAGGGGAGACAGCAATGCCTTGGGCTTAGAGAGTGGTCTTAATGCCATAAAACACATCCAGCCCTGTGGCACTAGGAGCAGTTTCTTGGGGAACAGTTTTTGCTAGTGTGGTCTTATGAAAAATCTTTTGTCCTAGTGACTAAAACATCCTGAATCATTGGGGCTGCAGGGGACAATGCAGCTTTTACTGCTGAGTAAGACTTCAGGAAGTATTTTGGTTTTCATTTTACCAATTTTCCAGTCCTCTTGCTTCTTTGGCATGTTGCCAGCTTCTGCTAAAAGTACTCAATACAGCAATCAATACTGAGCTTGTTCTTGCAAAGAAGGTGTCACTTGCTGAGTTTAAGGAACTATGTTACTTCCAAGTGCTTTTGTATTACTACACATGTGCAACAATAGTGCAAAATCTAAGCCCTTTTCCAAGGAAGTAAGTGATTTAGTATAGAAAAATTAACCATACTTTCCATTCCCTTAGCTATGGTTATGTCCATTGTATTAAAACTTGGAGCAAAGCCAATGTATTGATAAACCCATTCTGCTTGTGATTCAACTTGTGAAATAGCTTGACATCTTAAAATATTTTAGGAAAAAATCTTTATTAGTAAGTGATTGGTTAGTAAGATACAAATCTTTCAAGAATTAGTATCTTGACTTGTGTATGTTGTCTATCTAGACTTGAGTAAAACATTTGATATCATCTCCCACAGAGTTCTCCTAGAAAAACTGTGTGTGGCTTGGATGAGTCATGGGTAAAAAAACTACCAGGATGGCTGGGCCCAGAAGGTGGTGGGGAATGGAACTAGATCAAGCTGGTGGCTGGTCACCAATGGTGTTCCCAGGGCTCTTTTTGGGGATGGTCAAGTTTAACATTATCAATTATCTGGGTGTTGCAATTGAGTGTCCCCTCAGTCAGTTTGCAGGTGACACCAAGCTGGGTGGGAGTGTTAATCTTATGGAGGGCAGGAAGGCTCTGCAGAGGGATCTGGACAGGCTAGATCAATGGGCCAAGGCCAATGCTGTGAGGTTCAACAAGGCCCAGTGCTGGGTCCTGCCCTTTGTGCTCAACAACCCCAGGCAGTGCCACAGGCTGGGGCAGAGTGTCTGGAAAGCTGCCCACAGGAAAAGGAGCTGGGGGTGCTGGTGACAGCAGCTGGGCATGAGCCAGCAGTGCCCAGGTGGCCAAGAAGGCCAATGGCACCCTGGCCTGTACCAGCACTAGTGTGGGCAGCAGGACCAAGACAGGGATTGTCTCCCTGTACTGGGCATTGGTGAGGCTGCACCTCTCAAATCCTGTGCTCAGTTCTGGGCCCTTCACTTTAAAAAGGACATTGAGGTGGTGAAGTGTGTCCAGAGAAGGGCAACACAGCTTGTGAAAGCTTTAAATGTGTTCCATACAAGGAACCTCTGAGGGAGCTGTTTTTCTTTTGTCTATAGAGAAAAGGAGGCTCAGGGTGGACCTCATTGCTCTCTACAACTGCCTGAAAGAAGACTGCAGTGAGGTGAGAGTTGATCTCCTGCTGTGCTTGCAGTGACAGGACAAGAGGAAATGACCTTAAGCTGAGATAGGGGAAATTATGATATTAGAAAAATGTTTTTCACTATTGTGGTGATCAAGCATCGTAGGCTTGATAGGCTGCTCAGGGAAGTGGTAGAGTAACCATCCCTGCAGGTATTTAACAGGCATCTGTATCTGCTGATGTGGTTTAGTCATTCAGGGGTGACAGGGGCATTGCTGGGCAGATGACTTGACTGGATGATTTCCAGCCTCGATGATTTTGTAATTTAATAGTGTTTTTTTGTAATTTAAATAATGTTTTAGTGTTTCCATGCAGAAGGAAGTCTTCCACTTACTTCCTTCAGCATTAATAAAGAACAGATGTAATGTAAGGGTGACTTGTATGCTAAGTCCTTACTAGTCAAGGCTGGAATGAAAATAAAACAAAATGACACTGTTCCTGGAAAAACATATGATGTCAGGGAATTACTTGTTTACCTACATTAACTACTTGCCTGCTGCACTGTTGAAGCAGAAATGGCCACCTATAAGAAACACTTCAGAAGTTGGTTTTACATGTAAGATCTCATGGGAATATAATTCGGCCACCACCATGCTAAAGTGTGTATCCTCTTTTGCTATTTGTTGTGCTTTCAGCCAGCTGATGGTGCAGAATTTGTATTGAGATGAG
Organism: Certhia americana; assembly: GCA_018697195.1. Classification (NCBI taxonomy): domain Eukaryota; kingdom Metazoa; phylum Chordata; class Aves; order Passeriformes; family Certhiidae; genus Certhia; species Certhia americana. The sequence goes on along the minus strand of CM031878.1, from coordinate 25,984,726 downwards.
AAATGCCTAGAAATCAAAGCATACAGCTGTTTTCTTCAGTACTTCTGTGTCCTGAAATTGTACAGAATGTGTACAGAAGAGAAACTGATATTTCTTGTCACTGTCTGTGTAAAGGTTAAAATTTGTGCTGTCTTTCTCTGTACAACAGAGATATCCCATGATAAAGTTCTTAGGAGTGCCTCATCACTTGGTTTCACAGATCCACAGATTTATCAGTGGTGTCAGAGCTTTCATACATGCTGTTAACACATTATCCAAGTTCAAGATTCATCCAGGCTTAGCCTTCTCCTCTGACATACTAAATTCTATAGCCAAGAATGCAACTGAAAACAGCCAGGCAGCTGCAGTCACTAACCTAAATACTTCCCCATGTTCTGACAGAAGCTCCGTCCTACACCTTTCCTAACTAGTACCATCTATACAGCAATGAGACTCACTGCCATGGAGCATGACAGAGTGTTCAACAAAATACTTTCATCTGTTTCTCTGAGAGACGGATAACTTCAATGCCTCAATGCAAGTATCCCCATCTACTGACATTTAATATGACCTTTGTGCTTAACAAGTTTCAGCAAGAGGAGTTTAAAGGTCAGGGAAAGCAGCAGGCATGGAAGAGCACTGTATGAAAACATCTTTACATCTTGCAAAACAAGAAGTGCAGAATTAACCCTGCTGTGAATAAGGACAGGTGTGCCAGTTTCTAGAAGAAATTTCTAGATAGAGGTGAAGCTTAATAGCTAACAATTTAAAACCTTTTTAAAACAGTGTTTCAAAGAACAGTTTTGGTAGAAAGTTCTGCACCAGAGAAGCATCTTATTTCTCTAAAAAAGTCAAATAGAAATATTTAATTAGTTTTAGCACTTATTTACAGTGCATCCAATTTTTACAAGAATCAGAACTGTCTAAGATCTGATAGGCACCTAATAGATAAAGTCCATTTAATCCCAGATAAATTAGCTTTTGGAAGTTTGAACTGGACTCAATGGAGTTGGTCTCAGTATGGACTTGATGATCCTTATGGGTCTCTTTCAACTTGAGATGTCCTATGTATTCTAAATACAAAGGGAAAGAAATTCCATTGTAGAACAATTGCATTCAGGAAATGAAGCACAGCACAGAGATTTTCTACAGTGCTGTTTTCCTTGGTTTGTACTTTAAACAGCTCTATGCTTGTTTCTGGATAACTTCTGAATAAGCCTTTGGAAAATGTTTTCTATACTATGGAATTTTTTCTTGTAGTACATTGAATCTGGAAGCCAGCACACAAGAATTTGCATTTTGGCTTTGTATTCTTCAGATTAATTTCAAACCTCACAGCTAAATGGAAGAGGTATGGAAATATTCGCTTAAACTTAACATGCAGATGTTATATAGGATGTTTGAGGCTGTTCAGTCCAGTTTTGCAAAATCAGGTATTTTCCCAAAGGGTGCATCAACTTGTGCAGTTGATCTTATTTTTTGTCTAAACCAAAGTACTTTTGTGAATTATAGGTGTTTTTTATGAAATGTAATCAAATGTAGATGCTTTGTGCACTAAAATTTTCCAACGCAATTCTCTGACCACATTGCATGTCCTGTGTGATCCTCCATGAATGAAGAGGTGGCACTTTCTGCCAAGGTGGGTTGTGCAAGCCAGCTTAGATGGAGCTTTTCTGTTGGTTATTCTTTAATTATAACCTCTGATATGTCAGTATTTCAGAGAAGAAATGTACACTTATTCTGTTTTGAAAAAAAAGAGAGTAATTGAGACTGAAGTTATGTTTCAGGTTTTTTTCCATCAATACATAAAGTAACCCCCCAAAAATATAAGTATAGTGTATGTAGCTTGTACTGAAAGTGTTCTTAATCCCAAGTAATCACCTTCATTCACTTGACATTCTTATTTGCGCTCCCAATGAAGTATGAGATCCCTCAGTCATTTTGGTTCTAGTCTTTTCAGATGTAGCAATAAAAACTGATGAAATATTTTCAAGTATAAGGAAAGACAGAATACCTTAAAGTACTTCTGTAACCTTGCTTGTCTGATCATGAGCATTCACTGCATAGCTGCATATTACTAGACCATTTTCTCAACTTACCCAGATTTTAACAAAGCTTGTGAAGACTTTGTCTTGTCACTCATTTATTCCTCCAACTGATTTTCAACACCTTACGGTCCAGTTTAGTCTTCTGGTTTTGCTGTATTCCAAATAGCCCAGAAAAAGCAGCACTCATAGTGTTTCAGGTTGGATATCCACACCAAATTGGAACAGGCTGATCTTTCCCCACTTTTTCTACTAGGCTCAAAGAAATTCAGGACAAAATAATACTGGTTTAATTCAGGTGTGACTGAACTATTAGAGGTAGTACAGCCGTTACGCTTTATCATTATTAAATACACCTGTGAGGCAAATATTGAAGAGAAATTGTGGTGTTGTGCTACCAAAGTGCTGTTGCAATTACACAATTTGTGCTTCTCTCATCACCATCAGTCTGTGCACTGATATAGGCTGTGCAAAATTTTTGCAAGGAATCCCTTTGCTCTCCTCCAAATTTGGAAGTTTTCCGGACCCAGCCAAATTCACATCTGACCTACCTAGCGTTTCAACAAGAAAGTTAGACCTGACCTTAGAAGGCACCTGAGTGCCTTCCAGATGTATTTCTGTCCTAGAAGAAAACTGTCAGAACACAATGTCTATGGATGGAGATTTTCTGATTGTTAGTTACTGCTTCTCAGAACAGACAGCACTGACTTTTTAGTTTTTCTGTTACGTGGACTATGAAGAGGCTGCTTGGTCTGGCTTCATGCCATAAATATTGTTCCATTGAGCAGAACTAGAAAATAGCTGCAGTATGTTGGAGATTTGTTTAAGTACTTTCTGCCTCCAAACATGAAGAAAGTTAAGTTCATTGTGATCATGAGGACACGGACAAAAAATATACGTACTATTTAGGAAGAACCTGAGCACGTCACTATAACAGGAATTGCATTAAAGATGCATTAAACCATTCTGTATTATCTGTTCACTGGAGGTTGTTTGCAGCTCAGTACTACACAGAAGTACTGAATTACTGGGAAGAGTAAAAACCCAAACCAAACCACCTCTGCAGAACGAGGTAAGTTCTGCAAAATATGTTCAGAAAATGTCTAGAAAGCAAAGATTCAGACTACAAGAAAAAAGAAATCTGTGATAATTTTATAATGTAAAGAAGTGGAGAATGCCTTTCATACTAGTACTAGTGCAAACAAAGATCATTCAGGGTAGGTCTCCAGATTAGTTTGCTTTGACCTACACATGGTAAAACCAGGATTCAGAAGAAGTGAGTAATAAGTTCTGTCAACTTCATTTGAAGAGGAAAATCATCAGTAGGAAAAGAAGGGAAGTTTTCTTTAGAGCAACTAATATACAATAATAAAGTGTGGAGAGAAAGCTATATGTTCATTCTAAGCCAGACTTTATTTGCAGTCCATAAGGCCAAATTCTTTGTTGCTTAGCAGTAGCATGTCACCCTGGTAAAGACAGAAGATAGTATCCAACATACTATTCACTGTAGCTTTACTTCAAGTGACCACACACTTTATTTGCTTGATAGACACTTTGTGGCTGATACAGCTAAGCAATGAAATGTTTCCCAGATGTCTTAGTGATGGCCATGTATCGCCAAAGCCTATGTGCTGCAACTTCCCCTGAAGTTATCAGGACCAAGTTAATTGTAAATTATTGTTTAACATGTCCCAGAATATTTTAATTTCCTATTAAATGTTTGAGTTTCTCCAGAATTTTTCATGCATTAACCTTTTAGAGGTAGTGACAAAGTCACTATACATTCAGTCTGTTATCAATAGCTTGCAAAGTGAATGGATGATTGAAGTTTAGTAGCAAACATGAAAGACTGTATTCTTTTCTCCATCTACAATATCTCACTACCCGCAATTGGATAGAGCTGGACAGCTGCAGAAAACCTTTCACATGAATAAATCGAGGCCAAATTTTTCAATAAAACAATCCCTGAAATAATTTTGGAAATGTAATAAGAGGATTATCTACCCCAGCAACCTCCTTCCAGCTTTTTGTGCAGAAATCAGTGACCCTGGATTTTTTTTCTAGCTTACCTAACTACTTTGAAATATGACATCAGCTTGCCAAGTTATTTAATAGTTCAAGGATACTTAAACCCATTCACATTTAATATTAATCCATAATTATACTTTGGATCTTTCCAGTTTTGTCCTACAGAAAAGTTCAGTCTTGACATTTTGAGTAAAGTTGCAATATTCACAATAAAATTTTCATAGATTGTTTTTCTGCTCTGTGAAAACATCCTGAGTATAAAGCATTAGATTAGCATGGGAAAAAACATGTTTTAATGGATTTCTTAGTTAAAAGCAGTAAGTCCACCATTTAAAACTATTTTGGTGGTTCTTAGCGCTGACAGTCACACATGTCTGTCATTATGGACCTGAGTCCCATTTTCAAGATGTCTTTAATTCTCCAGGGAGAATTTACAACCTCTAAATGTGGTCATAGATATTGGTCTTATTACTGACAGATAGTCTTCTCATTAGGCATTCAGAATGTCTGTGCTTGGAGTGGTAAACCATGAAATAAATCAAACAACATGAACAGAAATTGCTGTACAATTTATACATTTTACACCTGATGAATTCAGTGAGGATTATATGAGTTGAAGTACGTGAGTGGTTGCAGAAAACTTGTTTCTATATCTAAGAAACATCTAAGAAGCACCGGATTCGTGGCTTTATAAGTGATTAAAACATACTTCCTCCAAGTAATATTTAGAAGCAAAGCAACAGACAACAGAGTGGTCACCCAAAGGGCTTGGGAGACCTTTCTCATGATAGCTTCTTCTCCAAAGCCTCTGTGGCTGTTTGTGCAGACCTTGACAGGTTCAGCCCCTACAGCATCTTCTGTTGTGTACTGACCTTTTGACTGTGCTTCTCTGTGCTCTTTGATATCCCCACTACTTCAGTGAATAAAAGAAGGCTCTCAGACTTAGATGTATGTGAAATGATGGTGTTTATTTCACTGGCACAGGTGCTGTTTTGCATGGAATCAGGAAAAGAGAGAACATGATATGCGGGTCCTCTGTGTAGGAACTCAATATTTGACTGGTGGCATGAATGAGATTTATGTTGCATGTTACTCTCTTCTAACAGAAGATAAAGATATCTCTAAAGATAGAGCCCTTCCCTTATTTCCATAGCTTTCAGATCCACAATTGAGACACTGTGCTGTAAGTTCATTAACTTTAGCACCCATGTCTTCTATCATTATTCCATGGTAATCTCAACATCCCTTTAAGTCAGATGTACAGTATATGCTCTTCATCATTCACTCAATGACTAGAGTCATAGATAGAGAACTGTTAATTATTTTTGTTAATTGCAAGGAAAAGTGGAAAACCTGAACACAACCAGTAAGCCCCTTCTCTGAGAAGGACAAATTGTCCTCCATGTTGATGACCATCATGAAAAGAAATAATCTACTTCTATATACAGGTTAGTAGCTGAAGAAAACAGCATACTAAAATAGCATCAGAAGATGAGCAGTTCTGTATGGTTTGATTTTACCAGATTTTGCTCTACACTGAAGGCATAGTTTTATTATCCTAAATGTTTTGCATCGTATTTCCAGAGAGAGGTTCATGAAGTGAAAAAAGAAGTTAAGCATCTGCTGCCTATGTGCATCAACATGTATATTCATGTATTTGGGCAAGGATACTCAGTGGGGATTTATAACCTACTAACAAGTAACTGCTTGAATTATGACAAAGAATTAATCTTATTAAGGGTGCAAAGGGAAGAGGCGACCCAGGGGAGGATTCATGGAAAGGATAAGGGATTCAAAGATCTTGATTCACTGGTTTATATACTGTGTCACAGAGAAAGTCTGCTGCCAAGTTTTGTGAGCAGCCATTCAAAAAACCTCCCAGAGTGTTCCCTTGCTAAAGTTTAAAGAATATTTAAGTCAAAGCTCTCAGATCCAAGTAAGTAATCAAGTAAGTAACCAAGAACCTAACTTCTTTTCTAAGAAGTTAAAAGAAGGACTGCATTGTTGTCTTGGTTTGGAAAGACAGGGACCAAAGAAAAGGGAAACTTCCCTTGGGGTTTGTTATAATTCCAAAATTGAAAGAGAGGTCTTAGGCAACGATAAGGAGGGTAGGAATAACAGTTCTTTACTAGTTAGTCTAACAAGGTAAATTAACAATAATTACAATATTGACAACAAACAGAACTAGAGGAGAAAAAAAAACCCAAAACAACTAATCAGTCACAGCTCTTCCTCTGGTAACACCCCGCCCCCCACCCCCCTCAGTACCGTCACAAGCAAATAGGCTAGCGGCAGCTCTAGGAGGGTGAGATGATTCCGAGGGTTCACAGTGGCTGGAGCTGTTGGAAAAAAGTGTCCCGGCTGGCAGGGGCTGTAGAAACACAGCGTGGGGAGACCTCGAGCAGAACTGAAGGAACCGTGGGTGCAGGGCAGGGAGGAGACGGGTTCCCAAAATCCCGGGGGACACACGAAGAGACCGGTGGTCCCACGGAGTCCGAGGTGAAGGGAAAAAGTGAGAGCTCTCCGCCTCGCTGAGACTAGCAGCCCTGGCCGTCCCCCCCAGAGCAGAAAAAACTGCCCCGAGCGAAGTGGAATCAATGTCTCTGCCTTAGCTGCTTCCTTTGTTTGTTCCCGAGCACCCATAAGTACCGAAAAGCACCCAGCCATTAGCTTCTTAGCAACTTCTGGGAAAAAATTCTATAAGAAATCAACCCAACCCCCAACA
>CM031878.1:25937067-25970031 GCA_018697195.1 Certhia americana | reverse complement strand
TGGGTTTTTGCCCTTTTTTCCCTTTTCCCTTTTTCCTTTCGTCCCTTCCTCCTATGCACTTTCCCCTTCCTTCCTGCTGCTGCCCTGAACTTCACCTTTTTCCCTTTCCATAATGAAAAAAAGAACTTTCCTTCCCTTTCCCTATGGACAAAAAATGAACTCCCTTCCCCTTTTACCCATTCCCTTTCCCTTCCCCTTCCCCTTCCCTTCCTTCTCCTTCCCTTCGCCTTTCCCTTCCCTTTCCCTCCCTCCCTTTTCCCTTCCCTTCCCTTCCATTCCCTTCCCTTCCCTTCCCTTCCTTTTCCATTCCCTTCCCTTCCCTTCCCTTCATATTCCCTTCTCCCTTTACCTTCCCTTCCCTTCCCCTTCCCTTCCCCTTCCCTTCCCTTCCCTTCCCTCCCTTTTTTTTTTTTTTTTTTCCCTTCCTTCCCCTTTCCCTTCCTTTTTCCCGAACTTCCCTTCCCTTTTCCCTTCCCTGAAACTTCCTGAACTTCCCTGAACTTCCCTCCTGAACTTCCCGGAACTTCCCTGAAACTTCCCCTTCCCTGAACTTCCATTCCCTGTAACTTCCCTTCCTGAACTTCCCTTCCCTTCCCTTCCCTTCCTTCCCTTCCTTCCCTTCCCTCCCTTCCTTCCCTTCCCTTCCCTTCACTTCCCTTCCCTTCCATGCCCTTCCCTTCCCTTCCCTTCCCTCTCCCTTCCCTTCCCTTCCACTTCCCTTCCCTTCCCTTCCCTTCCCTCCCTTCCCTTCACCTTCCCTTCCCTTCCCTTCCCTTCCCTTCCCTTCCTTCCCATTCCCTTCCCTTCCCTTCCAGTCCCTTCCCTTCCTTCCCTCCCTTCCCTTCCCTTCCCTTCCTTGCCTCTCCCTTCCTTCCCTTACCTCCTTCCTTCCCTTCCCTTCCCTTCCCTTCCATTCCCTTCCCTTCCCTTCCTTCCCTCCCTTCCCTTCCCTTCCTGAAACTTCCCTTCCCTGAATCCATTCCCTTCCCTTCCCTGAACTCCATTCCCTTCCCTTCCCTGAACTCCCTTCCTGCCCACCCCCCACTTGACCCCACCCCTTACCTGACTTCCCTTCCCTGAACTTCCCTTTCCTAACTTCCCTTCCTCTGAACTTCCCTTCCCTGAACTTTCCCTCTGAACTTCCCTGAACTCCCTGAACTTCCCTGAACTTCCCTGAACTGTCCCTGAACTTCCCTTCCCTGAACGTCCCTGAACTCCCTGAACTTCACTGAACTCCCTGAACTTCCCCTGAACTTCCCTTCCCTGAACTTCCCTGAACTTCCCTTCCCTTCCCTGAATGCCCTGAACTTCCCTTCCCTGAACTTCCTGAACTTCCCTTCCCTGAACTTCCCTGAACTTTCCCCTGAACTTCCCGTCGAACTTCCCTGAACTTCCCTTTCCCTGAACTTCCCTGAACTTCCCTGAACTTCCCTGAACTTCCCTTAACTTCTCCTTCCCTGAACTTCCCTTCCATGAACTTCCCTGAACTTGCTTCCCTTCCTGAACTTCCCTTTCCCTTCCCTTCCCTTCCCTTTCCCTTCCCTTCCCTCCTCTCCCTTCCCTTCCCTTCCCTCCCTTTCCCTTCCCTTCCCTTCCCTTCTTCCCTTCCCTTCCCTTCCCTTCCCTTCCCTTCTCCGTCCCTTCCCTTCCCTTCCCTTCCCTTTCCCTTCCCTTCCCTTTCCCTTCCCTTTTCCCTCCTTTCCCTTACCCTTCCCTATCCCCTGAACTTCTTGAACTTCCCTGAAACTTCCCTGAACTTCTGAACTTCCCTGGAACTTCCCTGAACTCCGCCCTGAACTTCCTTCCCTTCCTCTTCCCTCCCTGACCTTCCCTTCCTGAATTCCCTGAAAACTTCCCTTCCCTGAAAACTCCCTTTCCTTGAAATCCCTTCCATGAAGCTTCCCTTCCCTGAACTTCCCTGAAACTTCCCTGAACTTCCCCTGAACTTCCTGCACTTCCCTGAACTTCCCGAACTTCCCTGAACTTCCCTTCCCTGAACTTCCACTTCCCTGAACTTCCCTTCCTGAAACTCCCTTCCGAAACTTCCCTTGAACGTCCCTGAACTTCCCTGAACCTTCCCTTCCCTGAACTTCCCTTCCCTGAACTGCCCTTCCCTGAACTTCCCTTCCCTTCCCTGAACTTCCCTTCCCTGAACTTCCCTTTCCCTTCCCTGAACTTCCCTTCCCTGAACTTCCCTTCCCTTCCCTTTATCCTAAACCCACTGACCTGTGCTTATACAGGTCAGAAACTAACATTCCAATTTCCATGGCCAGTGTGCAATTTACTAATGAAATTTTTGGGCTTTTGTGGACTTTCTGATTTTTTTAATTCCTATTGACCATGAGAACCTATGAATCTTGGGTCTTCCTTTCCCTTAAGGATGGGATGCCACAGCTTTAATCTGCCTTAAAGAGAGGAATATAGATCAGCCAATAGTCACAAAAATCACACCTTTGAAGGTCACCTGCAAAGTGCTGCATCCTAAAATGCTGCCCTACAATCAGGCAGCTGTGTGTCCTGCCTCTGCAGCATGCAGCCTTTTAAGGAAGTTTTATACTGAGGCATCAAATATAAAAGTTTTGGAAAGAACAGGATGAGTTTCTTTTCACCAATGTAGAGTCATGAAGAAATATTTTAAATGGACATGACATAGAAAAGCTGCTTGCAACATTTGTACTTGTCAGTAGTTTTCAGTAAAGCTGTTTATCACTAAACACTGTCAGAACTAGCTGAAGCCCTAAACCAGTCTAAGTCTACGCATGTTTAATTTCTTCAGGTAGACTGGGACAACTTGCTCTATTTTAAAATGCAGATAGATTTTTGAATAAAAATAACTGAGTTGCTTTAGGGTAACATTTCTAACTCAGTCATTATTTCCATCTAGTTAAGCAAATTCTCAATTCTAAATCTGTTTAATTTGAACACACACACACAAACACACACACACACACACACACACACACACACACACACTAACAAATGAACAGCAAGCCAAAACCCAAATCTACAGTTGCTTCACAGTCAATGCTTCTGTTAGAAGAGGGGAATTTGCTTGGCAAACTCCACCTGCACACTTTCTACCAGTTTAAGTCTCCAGTAACAGTTGGTAACACAAGTAACAGTTGGTGTCACAAGTAACAGAATGGATGGGAAAGGACATCTGTAAGCCAATCAGCTGTCCTAAGCACTATTGCTAAATTAATTTTCATCCTGATATGGACTAAAGCTATGCAGTGCAGAAACAATCCCTTCCTGGTGTAAAGCTTCTTCCCTTCCCTAAGGATGCTCCCACAAAGGCTTCAATAGACTTGTGGGGAAGAGAAGGACTTGGGCATAGCTTCTGTCCTTGTCGAGTGGTTCTGGTAAGTGCCACTTACCAGAGTGGTAATTTTTTTCTGCCTCCCTTATATTCCAGCTTCCACATGAATATAATGGCTTGATCCTAAGCAGACAAAGAAAATAATTGCAAGATTCCAGTAGAAAAGTGACAAAACAGTAAATTATTAAATATACCAGTTCCTCCAATGTTTCATTTGTAATAAGGAAAAAAAAAGCAAACAGAGAGGGAGATCAATAGGACAATGGAAGATTTTGGCTTCCAGCAAGTATGTCATGTTTAATTTCCAAGCATCTACCAGCTGTATTGAGAAAACAAATTGCTCCTTTTTTTTTCCTGTCTTGCATCATCTATCCTTTGTTAGTGCTTTTTCAAACTTTATGAATTCAATGGATTGTTAGCATGCATTATTGTGTTAGTGTGACATGTTCAACAAAACCTCCTAGTCATCTAGGATCTAAATACTTCCTGGGTATTCAGTCTCTGAGTTAAGCTACAAGAATCATTGCTTTATCTGCATCATCATCATCATAAGATGCTAGTCATCAAGGGGGCCCCTCTAAGAAAAAAAAGGAAAAAGAGGGAAAAAAAATCCCAATACCTTTAACAAGCAAGATTCAAGTTGCTGCTGACATCAACGTGACAGAGAGGTTTTGTCCTCTGAGTATGTGCAATTAATTTTTCCTTTACAAACTAGAGATTCGCACAGGTGACATGTACTTAACCTCACACATAATCCTCAAATCTGTGAAGCAGATAGATCAAACTGAGGATCAAATTGAGGAGTAAGCTCCAAGACTGGCTGAACTCTTCTGTATTTGTCCACAGCTATTTTTCCACAACCCTTAAGGTTTTAGTAGACTCTACTATTTTCTTTGTCTGAAGCATGGCACAGGCTAGGCAGAACACATCATGACAAGTGAGATTGAGCTACCTTTTCCCTCCACTGTATGAGACCCTAAACATGAAAGCTTCACTGCTTATTGTACTCAGAGCCAATATATTCTAAAGGAAACATGGACTTAATCCAAAACAAGTGTCAGTGACAGGCAGATTTTAATGAAGCGTTGTACTTTGAGATAGTCATTGCCCTCAAGTATTTAGCAAAACACAAGGTGATTACTGAAGGTGCTTAGAAGGATTTGTGCCAATTCAAGTCACAGGTGAACCAGAAAATCAGTGTGAAGCAGACTTCACCTCTTCTGCCCAAGGCATAAAGACTAGTCAATTGCAATGGGCCCTGTTCTGGGAGGAAAGCTAATTGTTTGGTGTTGAAAAGACTTCTCTACTTCTTTTTCAGGGAGAATCAGTTCCAGTCTGTGAGTCAGACTTAGAGGCAATCTTTGGACTCCCCTCTAGATTGCATTTTTTCAGCTCATAAGGGTAGTCCTTGCTGCAAGCAAAGAAATACTAAGCTTATCCATGCTTCAGCAGCCTGTGCCAAGAGTTGAAAATTCCTTGGCTGTATAATTCATCTGCACAAAGGCAAATCAGACTCCTACACAGCACAGCTGCATCAAATTGGCAGGCTGTGTTTTTGCCTCCTCCTCTACTCAAAATGCAGATAAATCTATTCTCAGGCATGGGTCTAGTAAGATTTGTACCAAACCCTCTCATTGTACCAAATGCTCTCTCACTAGTGTCTGCTGAGCTTCCAGGAGTTCAACAGCAGGGAAGGAGAGGGCACCTCTGCTTGGAATCAGACACCTGTCAAACTACACATAAAACCAGCAGCATCCTAGAATCATGGAGTGACATGCTTATGTCAGTGATGAATTTGATGCTGAAATCTGAGGGGATATCTCTAAATGCCCAACTCAGAACTTAGCATTCAGCCTTTATTATAAGAAAAAAAAAGGTGACATAAAAGCATATATAGTTCCTTCAAAGTATATACACTTGATCTTTGTTGAAGCAATGATTAAACTGTAATTTATACATCACAAACCCTCTTGCATCCTGCTAAATGCAAGAGATGCAAGAACAGTATGTCAGGGTAATTATAAGATAGTTGCATTTTCATCCTTATGTGTTTTTTTAACAACTCCTAATTTTTAGACTGATGACTCTGGCTAAAGGTGAAGACTCACTGAGATCAATCCCTGAAAAAAATAGTCCTCTTCACTCTCCAAGGACAATTACTACATGGTGCTGGACCAAAGGCCATTTGGTGTCGGGAACTGAGTTACCCTTCGTCTGAGTGCTGAGTTGCTGTCCTAGGTGCAATAGGATCTGTCTTGCACAATGCTGAGATATTTCAGCATGTTTCACTTTGGTGTTGCACTTGTAGGAGAAGTACTTCACAGAAGCCACTATCAATTTACAGGTCACTGTGATAGGGCCCTTTGAATGAAAACCTCTCCTGGAGAGTTGTAACAGAGCATCGTTTTTGCAGACTCTCTATGGGAACCAGTCGATCATTCCAGCCATTGATATCATGTCCCTGTCCTTCAGTCATGTCAGTAGCTTCATGGCCTTGTTCCAAATCACTGCAAGAGTCATATTTCATTAATAATAATAAAGCAGAACAAAATGTGTCTCTTCAAAGAGAAGATTAGGCCACAGAAAAAAACATGAAGTAAAACAGATCTAGTACATGGAAGGTAAATGATAAATATGCACCCAGTTTTCTTTGTGCAGTAACTCAGTGGAATGGATTTATTGCACAGCAGGCTTGCTATTTGTTTTTCCTCTCTTCCCAGCAAGGGGGATTTTAAGTTAAACAGTTTTATTCATACCCGAATTCACTCGTGTATCCCAAACTGGCTGTTTGCCAACGTTGTTGGCATTTCAGGTTGATAACATCTTAATCTAAAATCATTACAGTAACTTGGAGGGAGTCTGAATGCAGGAATAGACCCTTTCCTGGAGAGCTGCCTTTGAGATTTTAATGTAAAAGGGTGTCCATGTTAATTGAAAACTTACCTGGAATGGCAATATGGATGCAAGTGCTGACTTTGTTTTGAGCCATGAAAAATGTACAGGAGCATTTGATATTTTCACTCAGCCTCAAAGCAACTTTCAACCCAGCAAGTGTCAGTTTCTGGCTCATTTGCCTAGAATGTTCATGATATTATACATAGATTTCCTGAAAATTTAGCTCATTTTCTAGCAATGAGACAGCAATGAGAGTAAGAAGAACAGACAAAACATTTGACTGTAGGCGAGTCAAGATCTCACAAGAAGTCCTGTCAAATGAGAGTAGAAGGAATCTTCTGTTTGATACACTAAGAAAGGTCTAAGAACAAAGGCTCTCCTTTCCCAGGTATCCAGTTTCTTAACTTGGAGATCATGCATTTTTTTGGCTTGGAAACACACTTGTATGTATGTTTATTTAATATTTTGTTAAATAGAATTTCAATATGAATGGGAAAATGTTTTGAGTTAATCCATGACGTCAGCAAACTTGTTCCAAAAGATATGAGGAGGCTGTTAATGTTTATACAAAGTGATGTGATTTTCCATACTCAGCCTTGTCTCTCTAGCCTCACATGGATATACAGGCCATTATTCAACTCCCTTTGCTTTTGTTTTCAAGCCAAGATGGAACATCTTGAGGAATCCTACATCTTCCTAACAAAACCTCTTCACATTTCAAACTTTAGTGGTCTCAGAGGAGATAGTGAACAGTCACTTAGTTAACATAATCCAGTTTAGTGGAGAAAAGCGGCAGGCTGCAGGCAGAGCAGAGAAAGTATGGACAGCAAAAAGGTAGATGTGAGATTGATGTCACATAAACCGACTCCCCGATTTCTGTCTGAAACAGGAAGTTTCACACAGTGTCAGGGAGTGTATATCATTGTTTCTCTCAGTGACAGGCAACCGTCTTATGAACTGGCCAGAATAAAGGCAGCAGAAAAGCAGAAAAATTACAGGAGGCACATTTATTATTTGCAAGAAGAAGCAAGGGGTAACCACCCAGACAACCAGGGTCTGTGTTTTGTTTTGTTTCAGCTTCTTCAAATTTATACTATCTCCATTTGCATCAGGTCTTTGTGTCCTTCCAGTTAGGAATTTCAGGCTGAGCCTTCGTTCCAGAAGAAAGCGGGTCAGACTGAGAAAAATCTCTAACTGTACAAAATCAAGCACAAGTGACTCTATTTCTCATGAAGCATTAACCAAATAATGCTTCCAAGGGAGCACTGTAGGCCAAATAGCTTCTAGCTTGTAGATCAGTTATGTACTAAAGAAAGAGCAACAGAAAGAATGGAATTGCTGTAGAGATGGAAACAATAAGGTGGTTATTGGCCTTTCAGAAATATGGGCATGAAAGAGAGAGGAAAGACATGAGAGAGTTGCATACAGTGCAATTAATGTCTTATAAGCAGCCTTTCTCCCCATCCCCACTGCCTGACCTCCAGCTGTACCCACCACAGATCTCTTCACTGCCCCTGGACAAAATGCTGGACAGAGGCCAAGGTGGACGTATTTCTTGTTTTATTACACAGGATAAATGCCTGCTTAAGTTCTTTTCAAGCCAAGAGGAGAACAGCTGCCTGTAGAAGGGTGAGACAAAAGGAGATTGTCTGGGCCATGAGTTCTCCTTTGTACCCATAGGCAATAGGCCACAGGGCAGCGAAATGTGGCAGTGGGGTGGGATTCCCATGAGGCACCCAGAGGGATGCTGTTAGCAGCCTTTCTTTGCACATTCAGCATAAAGGACACACCAGGAAAGAGGCGAACCAGATAGCAGACCTCTTCCCCTGGCTTCTGTAGAGAGACCCTGCTGCTGCCCCCATGGCTGCCCATCTCAGAAAAGCAGCTCACAGCCCTGGAGCCCTGGGGGCCCCATCCTTGTCACAATGCCCACACTGGGCAGATGATGAGTGCTGGTTAATATCTTCACCTCTGCTAGCTCTTGCCCACAAAAACCCTCATGAGCCTGTGACCCAAACCCTCACATCACCCAAAGAGCTGCTCCCAAAGAAGCTCCAAGGCAGCCTCCTGACACTTTCTTTCATTTATTGATAATGGCAGGGCATCCACCCACAACAGGTTGAACTCTCCCACTTGGGAAAATCTGGTCACTTCCTGGGTTCTGCTGATCTGCACCACCAGCAGAAGGCTTTATGTATCTGTAGGCATAAAAACAGTATAAAAACACTGTTTAAAACAGTGTTTAAATGTAGGCTTAAAACACTATTTTCCCATGTCCTTGCTTGTCTTTTAGAGGCTCTTAACCACTCCACAGCTTCCTCCTATTGTTTCTTCAAATGTTCTCTCACAGGATCTTGACCTTCTAGCCTTTTACAGATGCTCTTTACACCTCATGGTAATTGACTCGACACTGGCAAGCACAGCCAAGTTCTCACATCAGACATTCCCAGGCAGCTGGGATAGTACAGCAGTGATTGGGATTCACTCCTCTACCTTTCCACAGTCCCCCTGGATTCTAGAAACCCAGAATGTGTATTCTTGGGGCAGGGCAACAAGAATAGTTTTTAAAAGACCAGCTGCTACAGGAAGCAACAGTGGCTGGTTGAAACAACAGTGAAAGAATGAATCTTGAAAACATCCCAGAAATTCGCCATCTGGGATAAAATGTTAGAGTAAGATTTTGAGGTCTGATGTGAGATCATCAAGTCAACTAAAGAGATGATGTTTCCATACCTCTGCAGGAATTCTCAGGGCCTGGATCACAGAAACAGCCCTTCTTTATCAGGCTACAATTCACATGAGTTATTACAGAAGATGGTTACAGATGGGTTCTCCTTTTGCTCCTGCTTTATATCCAGGTAGCTTAATCTTTTTCCTTATGTGTACTCCCAAAATGTTCCTGTGTGAAGCACAAAAAGATTTTGTCTTCTGGCTCTAAAATCAGCTGGCATTCATTTGTACAAAACTGCAGTTGAGAAACATATATGAAAAGATTACCCTGATATTGGGGATTTATGATTTTTTAAATATGATATACTCCTCTGAATTGACTTGTTGATCAGAAATGGGTGATTTTTTCCCTTTATTATGAGATGACATAAAGCAGATATACCTGGCTCTTTCCTCCTTCCTTATTGTCTTGGTTTGAAAAAGACAGGGACCAAAGAAAAGGGAAACTTCCCTTGGGGTTTGTTATAATTCCAAAATTGAAAGAGAGGCCTTAGGCAACGATAAGGAGGGTAGGAATAACAGTTCTTTACTAGTTAGTCCAACAAGGTACATTAACAATAATTACAATATTGACAACAAACAGAACGTCACAAGCAAATAGGCTAGCGGCAGCTCTAGGAGGGTGAGATAATTCTGAGGGTTCACAGTGGCTGGAGCTGTTGGAAAAAAAAGTGTCCCGGCTGGCAGGGGCTGTAGAAACAGCGTGGGGAGACCTCGAGCAGAACTGAAGAAACCGTGGGTGCAGGGCAGGGAGGAAACGGGTTCCCAAAATCCCGGGGGGGACACACGAAGAGACCGGTGGTCCGACGGAGTCCGAGGTGAAGGGAAAAGTGAGAGCTCTCTGCCTCGCCGAGACGAGCAGCCCTGGCCGTCCCCCCAGAGCAGAAAAAAACTGCCCTGAGCGAAGTGGAATCAATGTCTCTGTGTAGCTGCTTCCTTTGTTTGTTCCTGAGCACCCATAAGTACCGAAAAGCACCCAGCCATTAGCTCTTTAGCAACTTCTGGGAAAAAATTCTATAAGAAATCAACCCAACCCCCAACACTTATTTTTTATATATAATTCAATTTGGTCCACATGATGTGTTGTCTTTCTGATGTAGGAAGCAGGAACTGAAAACACATTTCCCTTTTTATTACATCAGAGCATATTTATTAGTTCAAGACGGTTTCATGGCATTGTGCCAGTCTTCCCCTACAGGAATAGGTGAACAATCAGTACAACAAAATTGTCAGACCCAGCTGGTCTCTCATGTCTTTTTATTTTACTCTTAGTTGCAACATATATAAATTCACAAAGCAAAGCCATCTTCCATGCATATGCATTGTGCGCATGTATGTGCAAACTTCTCTCCCAAACCACCACCAAGGGAGAAAAGTAAGATCAGAGAAAGCATAAATAACACTGCCATTTAAATTACTAAAGTCTAAAGGATTAAAATGACAGCGTCAGTTCCATCATGGAGAACAAGAGTAAGTTAGTGAGATGAAGAAAAACACTTTTGTTTCTGTAGTTTGTGCTGAGAGGATGGCTGGAAAGTGGGAATTTGTTTCATGCCCATAAGCTGTACTGGGACATGGAGTCTGTTACTTTAACTGTGAAACTGCAGGAGATGTTTTTAATCTCTTAACTGCCATACTGAAGGCTGTTTTCTTGGTAGCAGAGCAATTTTGGCAAACAGCTGTAACCCGTACAAGAAGATTAGCATGTATAGAGAGTAAGCAAATGATGATTAGTCAGAAGAGGGAAAACACTAAAAAGTATATATGTATCTATATATCTCTTCAGAATTTTTTGGTTTTTTTATTGCACACTTTCCTTGTGTGTGGGTGAGCATCATCAGGGAGGCTGGGGTTTGGGGGGAGATTGGAGATGCTACTGGGCAGGCAGGGGAGCATGGAGTGGCCTTGAGTACAGGGAAAGGGAAAAGTTGGAGATATGGAGAAAAATATGCAGACAGAAAAACACAGGGAGTGCCATAGGTTGTTCAACATGTACATGCTGGGAAAGAGGAATTTTGCTATGAGAAAATTTCACCAGAGACACTAATTCATGAGGAAAGTTAAGTTGTGAGATGAAAAGCTTTTAAAAAGAATTTTAAAAAGCCCAACCAAACAAAATACTGGAAAAAGACAAACATGAGAGAAAAAGAGAAAATAAAGACTTTGAAAATGACAACTTCTACAGGAAAATGTGGAAGAGAAAAATAGAGACAACCTAAATGGTATTTTGAATATTAAATAAGAACATTACATTGTGATGATGGCCTCTACATGTGCCTCTCCCCTCCTCATCTCAGCTTGTGTTAGACTGTGGTATAACCTGACATAGAAAAAGCTGTGATTTAGTGAGCAGAAAACTGATAGAAATCTTAAATGTAACAAGGGAAAACTGCAAGAATTTAATCTTAGATACATGTACTATGAGAGGGAAAGAAATTACCAGCTCTGCTGGCATCGCAGGTGCCATTGCAATGCCTAACAGATTCCCTGCAGACTCCTTAAGGAAATCAAACTTATTTCTTTTAAAGTTTGGGAAGGAAAGTTTATGGTGAAATAGTAATTTCTATATATATGATCAAAGTAGTTTGTTGGTTTATTACACAGACAGCCTGAAACTGTGTTCATCTTTGTTTCTAAAGACTTTGTTTCTAAACTCATGTTATTGCTCTGGTACTACTGAACAATACAGTCTAGTCTTCTATATTGAATGTTTGGTTTTAAACTCAGGAGCATATTTTTAAGTATTTCACATCCACAGGCAGGGGTAATGTAATCAAAACTAAAAATATATTGGCAAAATTTTTTATATATATTTATAGTTTCTGTTTTTTCCCCTCTTTTTTCGATTTATTTTCCTTTCTCTTTTCCTTCCTTTTCTTCTTATTTATTTTCCTTTTTGTTTTTAAAAATAAGTCCTGTACAAATATTATGAATATGTACATTCAATTGAAGTACCTCTATCTATATAAAGTAGATTCATGACCAAATAGCATTTTTGGGGATATGACAGCTCAAACCCCATATATCTGACTCACTCCAAAATTTAGAACTGAGGCTGAAAACAGACAGGACAGACCAAAAGACACTTATGTGAGGAAATTAAGAGGGGTCAGCATCTTAACTCTTATAAGAAGAGGTCCTTCTGACTTTCACAAATGGGTCACAGACAAATAATTGTAAGCACTTTCCAACCTGATAGCTTCAGTGTGGGAACATATCATTGTTGTCTAAAAGCTGGGAAAATCATGGCACGGAGAGGTCAACATGATTCCTTCAAGGACAGATAATGAGTCAGAGGTAGACCAGCAGAGTGGCGTTGATCAGATTTCCAGGCCAGGGTCACAGTTATTGGGTGCACAGACTTGCTTGCCAGTACCAGATGAGGAACACTTCTAATTATTTACCAGCTGTGGAATTTCTATTTGTACTTCTGATAAAAGCCTCTGAGCCTGACTCTCAGCCTTAGACATCTCAATACCAAAGGGGAGTGAAGTGTTAATGAATTAAAAAAACTATTTACACTGGAGGAAGAGTAGAAAAATTCAGAAACAGCTCTGTGCATTTGGGCAGCTTTATGGCAAAACTGCGTCACTGTGGGAGTAACAGGCTATCTGCAGAGGTGACAGATGTACTGAAGGGTTAGGGAGATAGTTGGAAATTTAGATGCCAAAAGCAAGACTTGACCAATGCTTGGGTTCTTAAATCCTTTATAAAATTCAGCCCATGAATCTCCACCTCTGCTTCTCTTTCTCTATAATTAACTCATACTTTGGTCACTTCTGATTTAAATAACAAGCTAGCAGCAGAAGGTCTAGTCTCACTCCAAGAATTCTTCCTTATCTGGATCCAGAAAGCTCATCAAAAAAAGGAGTTGGTTGCCCTAAACTTTTTCCCCCTGCACAAGATGTTAAGATGCTGAGATGGTGGCTTGGCAATTTGAATAGCATTTGTGCACACAGTGCAGCCAATGGTCCATTGCAAAATGTTACTTCTATCACTTAAATGTACCCATTTCCCTTATCACTCCTAATCTAATACATCATTGTTGTTGTTTTAAAATTGACAGAAAGGGAAACTAGCAGGTACTCTGGAGTCACTGATTTTATGGCACTGGTAACTGAGGCACCACATACACACCCCATCATGCAAGAGATATGCTTGCTACACTAATAATGCTTTGGATTTACCTTAGATGGTTGCATTTACTTTTCATGAGTGAAGTTTAGTGAACTGTGGTTTGTCATGGCATAACGTGCACACAGATTTTGCATTTGTAAAAAAAAAGGCTCAATTTTGCCTGCCCTTCTAAATTCATGACAGAATGAAAATCTGTCATTTCAAACAAACAGCTAAGTAGTATTATCTATTAATTAACTTCTCCTAGCAGTTCCAGTTTAAGGAGAAACTTCTGGTATCTTGGTTGGGATGCTGAAAGTTCACAGAGCTGAATTTTGCTTGTTTGAAACCATTTTTGTTACTGTCACCAGCACATAGGTCAGTGCTGAGACATTCAGGAGCAGTTATGATGCCTTAAACCTCAGTCAATGAAAGAAACACAATTTTTCTTGTACTTCAGACCCAGAGGAGTAACCTACAAAATGTAGCTTTTGACATTTTTTTTCTAGCATAACGGTAAATGCAGGGTCCTATCTCTGGTGTTTTTTCCATTTGCTAGTTGACATGCCAGCCTATCCATGTGGGGCTACTCTGGCCTTTCTTCAGGTGAGATTTTCACAGTTGCAGCTGCAAATCTCTGGTTGGCAAACAAAACAGGAAGGCCGGGTTTTCCAGGAGATGCACAGAAGAGCCAGAAAGCAGCCAACTGTGAAATCCCACAGGCTTGTGAATCAAGGTTTGACTGCTTATTTCCAGATAAACTGCAGTATTTTCACATCATGTTCTTATCAGTGTTATTGTGGCTTAAACAGGAAGCTGCATACCAATGGAGATGGGAGGAATGTATCTACAGACATGGGAGGGTTACTCGGTCGGGTGAGGGAGTATCCTCGCCGCTGACTGTTGTGGAGTGTTTTCAGTGAATGACCTTGGATTTTCTCCCTCTTGGAAACCATGGCAACAAGCATTTGTTCTTGTAAAATAATTTCTTGTCTCACAGTGAATGATTATATATCTTCTGCAAACTCTGGGGTAAAATCTCTCCACAAAGAGTAACAAAAATTGCAAAAGAGAAGCCTGAGTTGATTGTTTTGAATCACTATATTTTAAAATATGTGACGCAACACGGTTATCTACTGCCATCTGAACTACAAGCTAAAGAGTAATCTCTGGATGATTGTCGGATCCTGTTTCTAGGCTAGCATAATTAAATCTGAAATAAATACAGACATCTTTGGTGAATGCCCGTTTGTTCCCCTAATTAGCATCTAACAACAATCAGAAAAATCATTCCAATATTGTATTAAGGCTTTTGTTGGGCACTTTGTAAATCACTGACACAGTCAGTGATTTCCCTGTTCTTAAATATATTTTAGAGTGATAAAGGCCATTTGCAAGTTGTCCTTTTTTCAGATAATCAGTTTGTGTAATTCTGCCTGTAGCATTTGTATATCTTGTGCTTCATCCATACAAAACTTCCCATCACCTGGGTATGTGAGCAACGAGAAATGTCTCTTATACATCCATACAACTCAAAATCATCTGCCAAAATACTTGAACATCAAAACCAAACCCAAATTCAACAAGACAACCAAAATCTACTTAAAAAAATAAGAGATGTGATAGCAGCTCGACTTGTCTGTGCACCATACCATCCATCCCTTGTGGCCCCTCACTGGTGAAAAAACATGCAAAAAAGACATTGAAAATCCTCCACAGCTGCTTCAGGATCATCTCTGAGGTGTGTGAAACTTCATTTCACAGGGAAGCAAGTTACTGAGGCATTCAATTGTGCTCTACCCATCACAGCTTTGTAGATGCTTCCTTTCATCTGGAAACAAGATACAGATGCTAAAAATTGCATATTTTAAGCCTAGATCCAAAGCAAACATGTCCTAAGAGGGAGCCAGCTGTTTCTGATTATGAAATAATCCCTCTTCTGCAGTAACTTTGAGCTTTCTGCCAGAACTCAAATCTGAGTGAGGACATGGCAACCTCAAGGACACTGAAGCATCGGAGTATTGGAAGCTGGGTAGGAAGCAGATGTCAGGTTTTCCTGCTTTCCCTTCTGCTTGAGCTCTGTCTGATGTCTCTGTGCATTCCAGCAGGTTACCAGGTGGAGAGCCCAATTTGCTTCTGAGGAGCCTGGCACTCTCTCCTCTGGCTGTGCAGGAAAGCCTGTATGTTCTGCCCACAGCAAGAGGTGAGATAGCACCCTGGGGCATAGATCCAACAGGTATTGCAGCCATCCTTGGGAACATTTCATTTCACCTGGCTCTCCTTGACAGGCTGTGAGTCTCCTGGGAAAGCTGGGAAACCCAGAAACAAGTTTGAATGCCCACCCACTGCTTGCAGTGCCACCATCTCAGCATCCCCACAGCATCCTGCTCTGAGGGCCACCCTGGGAGCTGAGAGACACGGCTACAGAAGAGGCAAGCAGGCAGGGCTGTCTCTTGATAGCACAAGGGACATCCTGTGCAGATGTTTGGTCTCTTCTGACCCTTCCCTTGGGATTGGGGCACCCTCCCTCAAGCTCCAGTCTCTGCTTGCATCCCTCATCACCTGGACACCAGGTAGCCAGACTACAAAGGCAAGATTTATGCACCCCACAGCTTATGTGGGAATCATGGTATATCAAAAGGCTAATACCTTTTGTTGCTTTCTTATGTCAAAGAAAAACCTCCCTACAATAGACATAGTAATGGCATTATTAGGGACAATTAAATGCCATACTTGGAAACAGGCAACGTAACTCCTATTTCATCACAAGACTGCCCTCCTGCTGTTCTGTTATTAACAGTGACTTTACCTTGCAGCTTTGGATCACTTAGCTGCGTGCTGTCAGGGCACACAGCTAAATGAGAACCCCCCCATCAGCCAGCTAACATCCTCCAAGGAAAATGTAGCAAAAGCTCATTTCTAGAGGGGCTCTGATGGACATTGGGAGTGCAATAGGGGCAGGTTACTGTGGGACCTGCATGTGCCAGTAAAAGGCACTGCTGCCACAGTTTTGGCAGCAGAGGGGCCACAAGTTGAATGGGTGCATGGAATGCTGCATGAGGAGGCTTGCTGTAGTTTGTGCTGGGGAAGGAGCACAAGTGCAGAGCTCCGTGGTGGACAAAAGAGGAACTCTCTGACGACTCAGACTGATGTAGGTGTTTGGGACCCCACTGAGGTCCACCACAAACCCTTTTTATAGCCCCCATGGTTTAGTCCAGTGAGCATTACTGCCTGATGGACACATATAGACTTGGGGTGCACACCATCCCAGCCCTAAAGCCTGGGAGTCCAGAGATAGAGGCTTTCCCCAAAGCAAGCCAAACCACTTTGAAGAGGGTTGCAGTGATGTTGCAGCATCCTGCAGCAGCCCCTTTTATATCCCCTGCCCTCCTGGGCCACAATGCACAGTATCCACATGACTGTGCTGATAAGGAATGCTTAGCAGACATGTGCATTAACTCACAGATTAACTCTGCCGCCTTTTCCAGACACTGACTATGAAGTGGGGGTTGAAATCTGAAAGCATTGCATGGGATTAGCCATGCATCTGCCATTAAAATCAATCTTCTTCACTGCTCTGCAGATCTCCATTTGCAGTTATCTGTCTCTTGGACACAAGAAATGAGGAGAGAGGATGAGAAAAAGAGGAGAATAAATCCAGAAACTTCTAATATATATATTGTGACTCCATGTAATTTATTAATGATGTCCTAGGACAATATTCAGATTATTTTAGTTCAGTTTCAGTTCAAAATGCCTAAACAAAGAAAAGGACAATATACTGATTGGGAAGAAAAAGGTATCTACTTGTTTTCTATAATAATTTTTGTCCAGGGACAAAACTTACATCAGGATCTAGACAAACACATTTTTCCGCAGGTTAAAAAAAAATAAAGTACAGATGGCTATAATCTGTTATTTTAAACTTCTCTGTTTTTTTGTTTTTGTTTTGAACCACAGCCTGGGTGAGGAATTCAGTACGTTCTCAGCAGCATGTGTGCCAGAAACATAGTATTTGCATAAATAAACAACCCCCTGAAATCCTCCTGTAGCACAGTTCTGGGTATAGCCACTTTCAGAATTCAGAAGCTTGCAGACATGGTGTGGTGATAAGCTGGCACCTGCGATGAGTGGGAGTGTGGTCACAAGTGCTGTGTGTTGGAAGAGAAAGAAGTGCTAGTAAAACAAAAACAGTTGAAAAAATAATAGAGGAAGAAAAAGAGAAGTGAAATCCATGGAACATGTAATTAAGTGTTTCTGTGGATGCTCTTACATTTTTTCCAGAAGAATGTTTATCCCATCAGTCATATAAAAAGGGAGGCAACTGTAGGTCTAGGAAATGACACCAAAACCAAAAAATAAAATCACAAAGCATCTGCTGATCACAAAGTAATCATAAAAAAAATCAAAGAGCAAAAATGTAGTTCCTAGCTTTGGTGCATAGCTACCTCACACTTGTTTCCTAAGGAGTTGCAAAGTGAGTGAACAGGGTGACTGACTTGCCCTGTATCCTTCGTTTTGCTCACCTGCAAGGAGGTCCAGCAATAAACATTTCTAGGAAGAAAAATGAGATCTGAAAGTTCTGCGAGAGTAATAGCACAGCAAACCGAGAGGTGAGAGCCAGACAGGGGGAGAGGAGGGGCATGTTGTGGAAGGGCAGCTGATATTAGCACATTTCCACAAGGCAGAACAGCAAGAAAAATGAGTGGGGACAGTTGGCCATTGGAGTCTGGAGTGGAGCCCAGCAGTGGAGTTCAGGGAAGAGGGAGTCTGAGTAGTCAGACTGCTGGACAGGTACTGCAATTGCTCATCCTTATCAAGGTAGTAAGTCCCACCATTTCACTCTTGATCATTTATTCTTACTAGTTAAGTGGAAACCTGAACATTTCCTTTTTGTACCAGATAAATTTAGCATTCCAAACAATCAAAAATGTTTGATTTTACAGCTTGTGTAACAGAAATAAAGGAAAGAGCACAAAGCTCAGTGCTGAGCAGAACAGCAGAGAGGGAAGGTTTTGCTTCTTTCTAACCATGGAGGACAAGGGACTCATTCCATACACCTTTGTCTACTTTTCTGGTTTTGAGGAAGGGTTCTTGCCGTGGTGTTCCCCACTGTGAGTCTGCCCACATTGTGTGGCACCTTTAACTACAATCAAGGAGCAGCATGTAAATGGTTAGGACACTAGACATACAGACAGAGCACAAGGGTTCATGTCCCAGCTTCACCAATACCTTAGTGATTTTGCCACAGAATTTCTGTCGCAATCTCCTGGATCAGAAGGACAAACTGAACTTCAATCTCATGCTCCCTACTTAAAGGCAGACCTGGGTAAAAAAATGTGTTTCATTGGTGATCTGCCTGTTGCCCACCATCCTCCACCTGACCCCCTTATGCAAACAGTAATGCCATGTGCAAAAATACATTATTCAATGAAGAAAGCATTTTCTCCAATCCCACAGCTCAGGGGAATAGCTTTCACAACACAGTTCTTTCAACAGCTATAGCAGCAGACAGTGGAGAAGGCTGTGAAACTAAAATGGAGGACAATATATGCTGTGTTTCTAAGCAGTCTAAAAGTAGCCATACAATAAGGAAGCACCAAAATACAGAATGACAGTGGGCATCAAAATGAGAGACCAGGGTGCATGCTGGGGAAGAGAGTGAGACAGCAGAGGTGCCCTGGTAAGAGCTGCCTGCAAAAACAGAAAGGGGGTGGGGAGCCAGTTTCATTTACACACTGTAACTAACCACTTGTGACCAGCAGAGCTTCAAGATGCACAAACGCCTGGAATAATTAGGTCAGTCGTGTCTAGATGCAGAGACAGCTAGATCAGACTTGGCTGTGCTTTAGCTTTCCCCAGGAAACCATGGCTGTCACAACACCAAAGTTCAGGAGACGTGTATAAAGAATCTGCGTCTGAGGGGTTATAAAGACTGCCCTATTGTCAACAATGTGAGTGGGCTACAGACCTGCCCGCACATCAGCCTCCTCTTGCTCCCCACAGATTGCTTGCATAAGCAGGTCTTCAGAGGCCAGTGAGAGTAAACAGGGGAGTCCAAACATATGCCGAATTGTCTGAGGCAGGACACTAAGTCCATGCAACACAGTATGTGTTCAAACCCAAGGATTTCTTCAGGTAGGGAAGGACTGTGGGATTACAGCCTGAATGTTAAATAGCTTCACATCTCCACAATGTCAAAACATCATCTTATGCCCCAGGAGGGTTCCTTGATTAACGTAATTAACATTATTCTGCCTGGCATGTGAGGCAGTGGGTGTGTCAAGCCTGGGCTCCTGCAGACACTGAGAAGGGAAGGGGCGTTCCTGGCAGCAGAGGTACTCCAGCAGGAAGGCAGTCGGGGCACGTGGACCTGTTCCCTGCCTCGCTGCCTGGGAGTCTGCAGTCGCACCTGAATCGTTGCAGTAGCCCAGCCTTGCAGAGCTTGCAGGGCTCACTTCTTCAGCATCAGAGAGAAACATGCTGCTAGTGGAAGGTGATGATAGAGTGTTTCCTGTAGAGATTTCAAAACCTAACAGTAGCAACTTGTGTTAAATCACATCACCAGGTCTCAGACAGACCTGTCAGTGTCCTCACACCAGAAAAATCAAGCAGTAACAGGTTTTTGTTGCACTGCTCTCTTTTTGTTTTCACAACGTAACAAAGCAACCCTGCTATCGAGAGCAGAGGAAATTGATCTGATTTGGTTTTGTTTTGATTAGGATGTTTACAGTTTCTTGTGACAGCAAAGAGATAGCTTCCCTAGGTGTAAGCCCCAGGCCCAGGATAAGTAAGTTCTAGAAATTGGATCCATTCTTCTTTTTGAATAGAATATCCACTGCAGTAACTCTGCTTCCTTCTTTGATGTGTGTTAGAGGCCACATCATTTATTTTTCATTTGATTTAAAGTGAAATGCAGAAAGAGCTGCTAGTTAGCAGAAGCACAAGACTGCAGTACAACTGGAATTTAGATGACATTTGACAAGAAAAAAGGAACATTTTTTTCTACATAGATATTTACAGTTTTTTATATCTACACATACGATTGCTTTTAGCCTTTGATGCAAGTTATTCTGAAGAAATCTTAGTGGTACAGGATTGTGTTGATTTATCTATAATTTTTAGATTTTGCTTTCCATTTGTGGTCTTCAACATTTTCAACATTCTCTACAGATGACTGTCATTTCTTTCTTGCCTATCACAATAATATCATTAAAGAGCTTGGAGACAAATACAGGGGCTTATGCCACAAATGGAAATAGATTGATGAAAAGGCATAGAACATCACTTGCAAACAGTAGTTATCGAAAAAAATTAGTTGATTAACTAAGGTACTCACCAACCTCCTTCATTCAATCACTCTGTATCTGGTAATTTAGGAAGGAAAGTATTGTATTTTAATATACATTATGCTTATGCTGATTATTGTAGTCTCCACAGGATTTGTAATATAATAAGACCATCCAGCAGTTTTCAACTCTGGTAGCAAAAATGTATTACTACTACTTAAATAGTACCTTATGACAGAGTTGGTGTAAAAATGATACTTTTATATCATAATTCACAACATAATTGCACCACTTCAGGGAAAAAACATGACAGCCATTGACAGAAATATACCATATGTATGGACAATAACTGAAAGAGAGTTTCAGAGGTCATCCTGCCAGGGATCACCCAACAAAATGGGCTGGATGGGCAAACTGGGACAACAAACAACAGACACTGTTAAGTGCTGAAAATTAGAAGCAGTGATTCTAGGATCCACCTTTCACTCTCATCTAGAAGGTGGCACTTACTATGGGCCTATGTATCCCCTGTCCCACTACTATTTCAGGAAAAGCATTCTTTCCTTCTTCTTATGATAATTATCTGTTTCCATGAACAAACCCATGGCTCTTACAGACTCTTAGAGTCTTACAAAGACTCCTTACAAAGCTTGCTGTCTGGTGTTGAAGACACATTACCTGCAGGCTTTAGCAATTCAATTTTGTTCCCTTTTTGAGTCTCTGTGCCTATGCTTTGAACACCACTCACCCATAACAGCTAACTTTTCTGCTAAAATGCCATTTATGTTATGGACCTGGGTGAGCAGGCCTAGGAGCCGTCCAAATGCCATGTTCTTTGGTGCCCTCTTTGGTACTGAGAACCACTAAGCCCTTGGGGACACTGGAGTGAGCAGTGAACAGATGGATTGACAGAAAGCTGGGAGAGAGAATGACAGGAGGCTGGAAAAATTGCAGGATAAATGCAACAGCTGCTTGGCTTGAGAAAGAAGGGCTTATCTGCCCAGTTTAGTCTTGTTTTACATTAGCTAACTGCATATTAAAACTTTGGGAACAGTTCTCTGCCCATCCACACTAGCCAGGCATACCACAGCACCAGTTGCCATGAAGAGCTGAATCGCCTGTGCTTTGTTTGCAAGCTGTACCCACCCTGGGGATCCTCCTGTGGTCTTTCCCTTTTCATGAAGTCTGATTCTGTATTTAAATCTATCCAACTAATTAACTGCACACCTGTTCCTGAAAAGGGGACCTCTGAGAGCTCTCACAGCAACTGGAGATGTGGTTTGCCAAGGTGGGGGTGTTGCCAGGATTGCATCACTTAAACATTTCCAGGCAATCTAGCCTAATGGGACTGACAGAAGTGAAAGAGACCATGAAAGACATCACGGGAACATTTTACACCACTTGGCCTTGATTCACTCTGCTGTGAGAATCCAAGTACAAGACAAGTTTGCAATGCTATCCTAGGAGCAGGATAGAGTTACAGCAACCTACCTTAAGTATTTTGGAAAACTGCTCTAGAGTCGCCATGTCATTTGCAGTGTCTTTTTTTGGGGAGAGTCCTTTGGAAAAGGCAGTATCTCTGACTTCAGACAGGTAATCAAGAAGCAGTATCTTGACTTCAAACAAAAATATCGTTCATGTGTTTGAGGATAGGACAGGACTCTCAAGTAGGTCTTTTCCTTTGTCCTAATAGCAATTAGCACATAAATCAAGTCTTGGCTCTTGTAAGAGTACTTCGCTTCTTAAATAGAATTGCTATGAGAAAAGCAAGGAATTGACCAGTTTGATTATTTTGAGCTTACAATAAGAGAATCAAAAATGAGAGTTAATTCTTCATAAAAGATGGTAGCACTTCAGAATTTGTCTGTGAAAGACATCCTGTAAGTATTTTTACTTATACTGCAGTGCCAAAACATCTGCATGTGAAATGTTCAAAATTCAAAGTTCAAATCCACAGCTTTTTTTTTTTTTTTCCTAATCTATTTATTCGGTCTATAACAGTATGTATTAGAACGCTCTTGCTGGGAAATATGAAACGGCAAAAGGAGCACACCTGATCCTCACAGGAAGCTGCTCAGAGAAGCACACACACCTGAAAGGTTCATCTTGTCTGTCTGTATAAACACCTAAAGTCAGGAAAGTATCCGAACACAGTCTGGGGCAGCCAGCTCCAGTAGCCCTGCCTGAGCAGGGGCTGGACCAGAAGACCTCTAGAGGTCCCTTGCAGCCTCAGCCACCCTGTTACTCTGTGGTAAGTGGTATTGCTTTCAACAAAATTAATCCTGTGTTTAAAAAATCATACCACTAGTTACTTGCAAGGACAGCAGTGCTTACTTTTCTGCAGCGCAGTACCCTCACAATCTGTGTCCCCCCCTAGAGAGTACAATGCTAGACCATTTCTTAGGAAGTCACAGGTTTTACAGTGATTACATAAGCAGAGGATGTGGTCCAGGAATTTTTCATGTATTATCAAACAAGGTGATGTATTATCAAATAGGTGCTGCTATAAAGGATGGGTGTGAAATCAAACCAGAAAATGGGTATGTATCTCCTTAGTGACAAGCAGATTATGTAACCTACCTTCTATTCATACACACACTGCATAGACTGTCAGGTTAGAATGAGAGCCTTCCTTCATCACCATTTTTATCTTAAATATCATGTTTGACAGGAGTCCAATGCTGCTTCCTTTGAAATCAATGTTCAAATTATCATTAAGCTTAATGAGAGCAGGACTGGTCTGCCTGCCTGAATTTGAAAAGTGAGTCCAGCACTAAATAGATAAAATTAAGTCAGAACATTTGCAAATCTTTTCTGTACTCAGCATGTCGTTATGAATGTCTGTGGACATTACTGGGGAGAATGTTAATACTATTGGCTGTTAGCATTGAATAATAATTATCTGTTGTTAGATTAGTGCAAAAGGGAAGATATAATTATTTTGCAATGCACAAGACTTGAGGCTTATGATAATGCTGTGTTTTGTTGGACTTTATTTCTTCACAACTGCCTTAGTACATAATCATTTTTCTGAGGAATATTTCTTACCCTTCTCACCTCCACGCATCAGAAGGGAAAGATTTCAACTGGTGGAGATGCATCAGCAGATCAATTTTCTGAAAGGTGAAATCACTACATGTTTACCCCACAAACTGGGGTTTTAATCAATAAGAAACAAAGTAAATGACAGTCTAATTGACTGGGAAACATCTAAAGACTGTTGCACAGCTGTGCCAGATTTCAGCTGGGTTAGTGTGAATTAAAATCTGGAGTATAACTTGTTCTGTGTATCAGTGCATCTGTGAGGCTATTACATTACCAGCATTGCTCAGCAGGGTTCAGCAGAACTGTACTCCAAGAGAGAGCTCAGTCTAATGAGTTTCAGATCATACACCTTTACCCTGGAATGGTGCTGCTTGAAGTTTCATCTGAAATGGAATTTATAAGCTTACTGACATGGGATTCCTTTTTGCTTATGTTATGAAGAGAAAAGTAACACTGCTGCAATTAGTGCCAAGGTTAAATTCCATAACTGACTGTTAAAAATGGTGGGCTCTTTATTTCTTGCTCTCTCTTGGTCAAGAATTGATTTTTTTTTTTTTTCCTGAAGGCAATGTTTTCATTAGAGACAAACTGCAAGGCTCCACACAGAGTAGCTGGGCAAGAACTGTAGGGAGTGCATCAAGCACGAACTCCCTGCAAGTGACATAGCAGAGGATTTTGAGCTGATTTAATAGAATCAGGTAACAAAAACACAGCTGTATCACACTTCACAGAACAAAATCCCATTAGAGTGGCATTTCCCTTAAACTTAAAAGAAAAATCAACAAACAGCCTTTAAAAAAAACCAACTTAAAAAAAAAATCAACAAACAGCCATCAAACCTAAACCTATTACTGTTTTGTATCTGATAAACAAAACAAAGGATTCCAAGATGAATTCAAGTCATCTAAGATGACTTAAATGCAGTGTACGAGATAAATTCCCAAGAAAGGAAGTAGTCTAGGAGACAAATATGTAAATAAAGATACACGTTGGGCAACACTTTCATTTTTATACAGACTTTTACCCCATTACTTGTATGACAATATTAAAGCCAGAAGTTAATGATCTTACCAAAATACTGCATAACCTGCACTGCCTAACTGTTCTTTTACTGCTCTTTATCTTTCATACACTTTAAATGACAGCTGTACTACCTTCCCACCAATGTCCCTGCTACAACACATAACCTTCTAATTATAGAAAAATGTGCCCCTGATCAGTCCTTGTTAGATTGTCATGAGGGCAAAGAGAGAACCATGCACATCAGACAGGACTGGGGCTTCTCAAGTGATACACACAAAGAGACACTTCCTTCTACCTTTTATTTTTTTTAGCTTCTAGCTTGAGGAAGAGAGTATATCCTCATTTAAAAAGCCTGCCTCAGAGAAAATGGTTGTCCTCCAAACTGTATAACATGCTCATGCTACAGATAAACTGAACTTAACTTCTTTCATGGCTGTGGTTCTCTGTCGGCCTAATAGCGTCTCTATCACTGTACTGTTAGGAGGGGAGAAGGACCTGAATGGAAAAATTGCAGAAAGATTTTCCTATGTCTTCCTATGAATTTTGTGTCTGTTTTGAAGATTTGAAGCTAGTCACAGCACAAATAGTGTTTTTTTGGTGTCAGCTAAGGGCAAGGATATAGTTACTGTTTGCATAGACAGTGGTAGGTAAGCATATAATGCTTAAAGTACCACTTCAGGAAAAACAACAGACAAGTACATCAGTTTCCTTGTCCTACTTAGACTGCCTGGATGTGTCACAAGGATAAATGGATTCACCAGAATTAGCCTGCTTTGTTAACTGGACTGAAATCACCTACAATGACAAAACATTTCAAGTTACCATCTTTTCCCTGTGGCAGGTGTCCTTCATCATGAAAACACAGGTGAGAGAAAGGTAAGTGCCAGTCATCTGGGAGTCTGGTATACCTACAAGGAACATGTTTCTACACGAAGGCAACATCGTGCAAAAAACCCCAGGCAACTCTTGGAAACATCTTTTAACACATCACTTCCTGGTAAAGGCTGCTGTTTTGCTAATTCCTGTTTTCCATGATGTGTCCTGGGGCATCTGGGGTATAAATTCCTAAAGTGTGAGGCACTTGAAGCTCTAGAGAAATATTCATGCTTTTGGTGTTGCCCATCACTAAGCCAGAAATGCCAATATTACTTGTACATCTGTACTGAAGTCCTGTACCCACTGAAATTTGTCAGAAACACTTAAACTTGCTCAGCTTTTACAAAGATCAAACTTCTGAAAGAAATCACAGAAAGTGTTCTACATAATTGAATGCATGTAAGTTTAATACACAGAAATCCACTGAATGTCAAAAATTTAACTTGGCAATACTAGTCTTTTTAGATACTTCTTAATATATCTTACCTGATAGTCTTTTTTTACTTCCCACTCAGGCACACTCATCTTTTTCTATTCCAAGCAAATAATACAGATAACCACGGTGATGGTACAGTCTATAAAAAACATTGGGTTTTGCTCACTGTAGCTCAAGATATATATAACAGTAAAACAAGAACAAAAGTAATGACAGAGCTCTGGGGTATTAAGCAAAGTTTCTTTCAAAGGAGAAAGTCAGTAGCTCAAGAATCAAGGGAAAAAGATACATGGTTTTGGCTCAAAGAAGTCACTGTAGTAATTCTCTCTAGGCAGTATTACACCTATGATGAAAAAGAGGGGTCCACAGAAAGGTATAATATGAATGACAAGTCTTGGGAAAGTGCCTTCTTTATTTGGCCTTCATAACAGTAGAAGTTTTGGGGATACAACACAAAACAAATGTAAAGGAAAAGTATTTCATATTATTAGGAAAGAGTTTCATGCAGATAAACCCATATGGAACCTATTGACAGTAGGTTTGGAGGATTATGGAAGGACTGGATAACAGATACTGGAAGCATGGCATCCTGCTACAGAAAGCTGTCAAAGACTAATTACTATTAAAAAAAAAAAAAAAATCATTGTGCCATTACCATGAGAATGCTAAAAATAATAATGAAATTCTTCTCTTTTGTGCTGAGTTGTTAGTGACAGCCTTTCTTGCATGTTCTTCTAATATATCTAGTACTAGCTTCAATTAAGAGACAGAAGCAGGACAGGTCTCACTCTGGGTATTTGTGGCTAGTTTAGCAGTTTTTACTCATGTTTTTGCCTTCCTTTGTTTGGCAGGGAGAGTGACCCAAGAAGAAAAGGAGGTGGTCAGAGGTGAGGAACATTCACTCAACTCTAACAGCAAAATTCATCTTAGTTGTTGAACATAGTCCACTCACAAAAGAGATGTCACTTGGTGGCAGTCAGCTCTATTATGGTTCTTCCTAAAAATAAAGCACATTTTTTGTAGTGGTGGGTGTCTGAAGATGCAGACAGTGACAAACAGCATCTCCTTTATCTTTGCATTTTTCTCTTGATGTCTTGATAACATACCCATGTCAAATATTTAAAAGAAAGTCATCTTTTCCCAATCAACATATTTACTCCTCCAGAAATGCTAATGGAGACTCAGTACCAGGAAAAGAAAGAAACACAAAGAGGGCAGCAGCACTGTACTTTCATCTGCTACAGCAAGCAGCTGTCAGCGCTAATATAAAAATTATCCAGCAGACATCCAAATTTATGCTAAGTAAACATTTCTTGAATCTATTACGTACAGCAGGAACCTAGTTTTTCTCTGGCCATTGTTCTGAGTAACTATTTTTTTTCTTTCCTATGGCACATACACCAAGCCAGTCACCTTGCTGTGAAGACCATTAGGTTGGTCGGGCAGATTTTCCCCTTCGTAAGTCCATACCAGCTACTTGCAGACGTCTTCTTGCAGACATCCCTGAAATGGTTTCCAGGATTAGCTGCTTCACCACCTTCCCAGGGACTGAAATGAGACTGCACAGGTTCTAGTTCCTCAGATTCTCCTTCCCCATATTCAAGACAGGAGAGACCCTTGCTTCCTCCTAATCCTCACTCTTCTCCACACCCTTTTGATTGCAACCAGCCTGTAATAACACAGGCCAGCACCCCCAGGACCTGTGGATCCATTGCAGTGGGACCATGGATTCTGTAGGTACCATTTGTCTATATATATTCCCTTGACCTAACCATCCTCCACTAGGA
The DNA here is from genome assembly GCA_018697195.1 of Certhia americana. Lineage (NCBI taxonomy): Eukaryota > Metazoa > Chordata > Aves > Passeriformes > Certhiidae > Certhia > Certhia americana. The sequence goes on along the minus strand of CM031878.1, from coordinate 25,942,515 downwards.
GTAAATATACTTTGCCCTGGATTTTCCTACTCATTCTTGAGATTTCTGAGAGCAAGCTCAGTAATCAAAAAAGTGAAGAAGACATTGAATATTTCTGTGTCCTTTGTCACAAGGCTCCCTGCCGACTTGAGCAGTGGGGTCATGTTTTCTCTGGTCTTCCTTTTGCTGCTGTTGTCCTTGTGGAAGTCTTCCATGTTGGTCCTCATGTGTGTTGCCATATTCACTTCCAGCTGCGCTTTGTCCTTCCTGACAATTTCTACAACCAGACAGCACCTCTGCAGTACTTCTGACACCTGTCCCTGCTTCCACCTCCAGTTCACGTCCTTTTCACATCTGTATCTAGTGGGGAGCTCCTTGCTGATCCTCTGCCCTCTTTGCTTGGTTTCTGCTTGTTGGCATGGCCCATTTCTGAGCTTGGAAGAGATTAACCTTAAACATCCACTAGCTTTCCTGGACCCCTCCTGTTTTCAGGGCTATATCCCATGGAATCCTTCCAGGCTGATCTCTGGACAAATTTTGCTCTCAAGGTTAAGGTGTTTACCTTATTCCCCCTTCTAAGGCCCCTAATATCCACTGTATCATTGTTCCTACAACCAGGCTTGTCTCTGATCTTCAGATTCCTGATCAGTTCCTCCTGGTCTTGAAGTGTCAGGTCCAGCCAAGCACCTCTGCTCCATGACTTGTTGATCCATGTAGAGAAGAAGAAGATCAGTGTTGTTTATTCTTGCATGGGAAATGTCTTGAAAATGGTGTTTATGCTGCAAAAGCACAGTAGGTGAAACCCTTCCTCTTGGAGAGAATAGTCTGTTACTTCACAGACACAGGCACTGTCAGGCTCTGTCTTGCTGTTGTAGTGACAGTTACGCTGCTCTTGAAAAGGCTCTTGGACCATCTTGTGTACTTCTACACAAACCACTGCTCCTTGTTGGCCTCCTCTGTTGCATTTATTACCATCCAAGCTCTTCATTAAGTCATCCATTTTCCTTAGAAATCTCTAAGAAAAGTCTAGAAATCTCTCAATCTTGTAATGCTGACAACAGCTACATTTCTGAACCTCTCTGTCATCTGTGTTGCAAACAACTCTAGGATTTATTTGACTTAACTTTGCCATAGAGACAGTGTACAGTTCTCCCGAGATCACATTCCACAAGAAACTCAGCATTTTAATTAAATCTGGTTGACTGCAAACTAGAAAGACCAGTAGATCTCATACAAAAACAGATTACAGATAGAGAGCAGTTAGAGCAATTAAGGCATCCATAAGACATATGGGCTGGACTCCAGGACAGAGGCACCTCTGCATACAGAGCATGACATCCAGTCAGTTGGACACTCTGACACAGGAGCTAAAGCTAAGTTCCACTTTTTTCCCCTGGCCAAAAATACTAGTTAAGGATGAAATTCCTTTACACTTATCCTTCCTCTATCTTGCATGTCTTCATCATCAGAAAAGAGCTTCCTTAGAGAAAGGACACAGAAACCAGAAGCTCAACATGATTCTGTATGTTACTGAACCATCATATTCAGTTCTAGTGGGAATGCAATGCTTTATTAAAGTTAATTGAATAGGTACAGAAAAGCTGGGTGAAGTGCTAGTAAGGAAGTATGGACTGGATATTTCTGCCATTTAATTCTTTAACTGCTAAAACCCCACTCTTTCAGACACTGCCAGTTCCACTATATAGAAAAGAAAGAAAATTTTAAGAACTGTAGTAAGAATGAAAATGCCTAAACATGGGGATGTGGCAAAAGCAAGGCTATCTGAGGTATGATTCCCCCTTGCAGGACCAGCAAGGGGGTCTGTACACAACGGCGCCTTTCAATGAGTCACAGTCTGGTGGTGATGTTCAGCATATGCTCCATGGACTTAGCACTAAGCCTGCTTGGCCCCAGGTGGCCATGCTGACCAAAGATGCCAAACAAAATGAGTTAATTCCCAAGGCCACTTCAAGAGAAACTGTGAGAAGAGGACAGAGAAGGAGAAATGGTAGGCTGCAAGAAAGCCTAAGGGGAACAAAAGGAGAGAGAGGGAGAGAGAGAGAGAGGGAGAGAGAGAGAGGGAGAGAGAGAGAGAGAGAGAGAGAGAGAGAGAGAGAGAGAGAGCGCTGCATATTATGCCTGATTAAACAATTCAGCTGAACTCTTACAAAAATAGAAAACCGAACCCTCTGACCAAACTTGGGCAGAAATGCATAGTGAAAATTCAGGACTATTGTGGCTCTTAACAGAACAAGTTTTTATGGATTTAATTTATTTCCTTAATTAATTTATATATACAGCTCTAAGCATAAATATTCAAGAAAGACAACTTTATATAGGAGAAAACTTACAGACCTCCCGGAAAGGCTTTAGCTGGCACTAAGGGACAAAAAACTGACACAAACAAAGCTCTTTATTTGCATGACTTGCTGTAGCCAGAAAAGAAAACAGCTGATCTACTTCTTTCCAGACTCCAGGTCAATTGGACAGGAAGGAACTTCTTTCAGCCTGAACAGGCTCTTCCAAGATCTGAATGTCAGCTAACTGTATTATGCCAGCTAATTAAGACACAGGCAGAATGGAGATCCTGCTGAACACAGCGGGATCCCATCACAGGATTCAGCAGACTGTACCAAGTCACATGGAGTGAGACTCCAGGGCTGGTGGTGACCCACATCCACATGCACGCTGCTGGTTCTGGGCAGGGCTGTCTGCAGGGATTTTATTTTCTTACAGTCGTTAGAGATTGTGAGCCAAAAAACAGAAGAAACAGAAAAAGATTGCCTTTTCCTTTCTTGTTTGAGATTTCAGATTTCTGCATCATTACAAGATGTAAAAACTCTGTAGGTTTTTAAACAGTCAGCTTTGCTTTGCTATTCCTTGGTCAGCCACCAGCTGGAATTCTGTCATAGAAGAAATATTTCAGTTTGTTTTGATCTGCAAGTAAGGAAAGAAATGTTTTTTTTTAATTCTTGTGTTGATACAGTAAAACGGCTTTGAGCTGATACAGTGAAGTGGCTTTAGTAAAAAGTCAAGGTTTGCATCTGTGTGCTACAAGCTAAAAGGAAGAAGACTGCATCAATAGGAAGTCATGGTCATCTGAAGTTACTGACTGAATTAAGAATTAAATATATTTCACAGGCCGGCTTTTGCATTATTGCAGGTGTTGCTGCCTTGCCAGTGAAAAAGATGACAATAATGGGAAAACCTTTTCCTTCCAGAATCAACAACAAGCAACAGAGAGAAGAGAGAAAGTAATCAGGAACAGTCTAGGACTAATGAAAGCTGAAAATTTGTAATTAAGAGCCCCTAAATATGATTTCTATCCATACACTCACCCTGGGGACTTCTGCACTTCCCTGCTGATTAGGGTGTTGATACTTCTGGCTTTTGCTCTCTGCTAAAGATTAATTTCTGTGAAATCAGACACTATGTTCATGAAAATAAGGAAGGCTTTAAAAACTGGTGGTTAAAGAAAACTCAGCTCTCTTCCTAACTGTTGAACAGCAGTTTTCATCCATGCAGTCCTTTTTCCCAGAGAGATGTTAAACTTTGGATTGAAGTAATCAGCCCGTTGATACACACAACTGCCTTCCAGAGGAGCCTCCTTGGTTGGCTGTTAAAGACTTGATACTTGTGTGGTATCACACCTCAGAATAGTGGATTTTTGATAGTGGGGGTTGTTCAGAGAATGCATGAGCATGTCTCACTTCATTGCTCCATCTGTACAAATTAGGCACATTGACTGTCTGTGCTTTATTTTGCAGGATAGCGCTCTTCAGAAATTCAGTGGTAAGGAATTCTTGCACCTGAATTCAGTGGTACAGATTAGTTTATTAAACTGTGTTGGCTCACTTCACTATAGACCTCTAACTATAAACATCCTAAGAAGGCCACGGTGGCACTGTGTGTGAGAGGGTTCAAGTGTAGACATTATGAAAGGTTCTGTACTAGCAAAATATTTTGTTAGTGACAAAGCATGGAAGGTGTAAACAGAGAAGGCAAACTTGGATTTGACTTCTCCTTTCTGCTACCTGGTGCTAGAACCAAATCATGAACATTTGACTGCAGGTGAGGTTCCCTCTGAGGTCTGGGAAGCCAGTGCTCTCCTCATCATCTCACAGCAGCCAGGAGCTCAAGAACTGTGTGGACCCTCAGTCCACCCATCCTGTGCCAGAGCAGTGTGGGGAAAGAGGCAATCCACTAGGGGCTGCTCACAGTTTGTTCTTCACACAGAGAAACCTTGCTGGCACCTGCTCAGGTCTGCCGGACAAAGTGAAAGAATATGAACATTTATTTTGTTTTTATTTTCAAAGGAAAAACAAAACCAAAAACAACAACAAAAAAATCCCCAAACACAAAGGCTTGGTAAACCAGGCCCTGAGCTGTTGAAGTTTCAGTAAGAGAGACCATCTCCACCTGCCCTGGAAGCTGCTTTTAAGCTGCTTCTTGTTTTTTTGGTCTTTGCCTGAGCTGCATCACTGGTGAGCCTTGCCTGGCCATGACACCCACAGATCTTCCACAGTCTGTAGGACAGTGTCTAAGCATGACCTTGGCCAGCCCATGACCAAGTCCTGTCATGAGCCTGCTCTGCTGTCACCAGCAGCTCCCAGCTCCCCTACCCTTTCATCTGATCTTCATTTTTGATTCTTTCAAGGTTTATTCCTTTACTCCAGGAACACTGAGAGTTTGAGACTTCAAATTATGGCTTAATGTCTGCCTGTACTATGTTTCAGTTGCATAAATTTACAGGGAGAAAAAAACCCCAGAGTCTGAAGTTCATGTCTGTTAATCAAATACCATCCTTGTGCAGTAGTACTTGTTTTATACAACCTTCTTTTAAGTTTTAAAATGTTTTCTTAATGTTGTTGTAATTTATCAAAACCTGGATTATGTTTTCAATGTTTTGAAATGGCATAAATGTACTCTTTTGCTATGTATGTGCTTAGACTCAGGATCATCCCTGTCACAAAACCAAGAAGCTGATGGATTGTCTATGGAAATATTATTGCAAAGCATATTTCTTCCATCGAAGTCACAAAAAATCAAAGTACTTATATGACTAAAGGTACTGCTTATTTGTTTGTTTGTTTGTTTGTTACTTAAATCACTATTCTTTGGTAATGTTTGCATTTTGATATAATTCAGCCATTCTGAATCATTAGGCTTGAGATGCCCCAGTGGATCCCACAAGGATTCTTGGTAGGTATCCTCTCCCTTGGTCTTTTAGAGCTTAGAGAAGAGATGCATTTTCTTACCAGAATGATACCCTGGAATGGGCTTCCTAGAAGATGTGGTTGATGCATTGACCCTGTTACTGTTTAAGGAGCATTTGGATGACATCTTTTAACACTATGCTTTAATTTTTGAGCAGCCCTGAAGTGCTTAGTTGGGCAAGATTAGTGTTGCAGGTCCCTGACAGCTGAAATACTCTATCCCATCCCATCCCATCCCATCCCATCCCATCCC
>CM031878.1:25801888-25936967 GCA_018697195.1 Certhia americana | reverse complement strand
ATCCCATCCCATCCCATCCCATCCCATCCCATCCCATCCCATCCCATCCCACACTATTACATTACCTAACATTACATTACATTACATGGAAAGCAATGAAATATAAGCAACATATCAAAGCTAACAACTGAACAAGAAGGCTTCTAAACTACTTTTTAAAACTTTCAATTAGTTCTTAAGCAAAAGGTAAGAGAAAAAAGAGGATCTTTTCCTATAGCAACTAATGATTCCACCTTCGTCGGTTTGCATGTGCTCATTTTGACTATAAACGCCTCTGACAGTTCTTTTTGCTGTAACTTTTTTTTTTTTTTTTTTAATTCAGTGTTGTGTCAGAACATTTGGAGTTGTAGCAGCAAAGGATTTCTGGCCACTTAGGAAAGCCTGACCCAGCATCTTATGCTACAACCACCTTCTGAGGATTTGGGAGGAAAGAAGGCCAATGAGAAGAATCAATCAAAATGAACACTGTAAAAGATCCTAGGAGCCTGAGAAGGGAAATTAAATTGCATGGTATTTAGCAAAAACTGTTAACAGGGAGGGAAGGAAAGGATGTAAATCTGGTATCCAGGGTGAAGCAAGATGATTATAGGGTTTATACATGCCTGTAAATATTCCAATTTCCAATTGTAATAGATTTCTAATACCTTTCAGTAAGTATTCTAAGAGAGTGTTTTTTCTAGTGTTTTTATTTTATTTTTAATTGACTATTTATATTTAATTGACTATTTTTTTCCCCATTTCTCCTATATCTTTGAAATACTAGTTTTCAAACCTTGGGGTACTTTGGACAGGACTTCAGCGAAACACTGCTGAAGCACAGTGAGCTGGCAAGAGCACAGCACTCATTTTGGGACAGCATATATCCCAATCCCAAACCAAACTTTAACCCTCGCCACAGACAGTTGCCTTCCAAAGCTGTTATGAGTCTGGAAATGACACAGGAGAAAATCAAAAGTGAAGGACCACATACATAATATTCATGTGAAAGTAGGAGCAGACATGTAGATGAGAATTAGAAGAAAGTCTTGCTCAATAAAAATAAAAACAGGTTACTACAAGGTTCCAAGTAACAATAATAAGATCTGCAACCTGGTAGCTTAATGGTAACTTCAACTCAAGCTGGAGGAGATAGAAGTTTTAAGCCTGGATTTATTCAGACAAGGATTACTACTATTTTGCCTTCTACTTGCTGTTCATATTACATATTGACAGTGTAACTCAAATTCCAATTGAATTTCTGTACCTCAGTGCAAACCTGACAGTGATAGATATGCACTAGACATCTAAAAAGATCCATGACTGAAGAGCATGAAGAAAGATATATTCCTACAACCTGTAGCAGCTGTTTCCCCCATTTAGATTTGGAAATATTTTCATGGGTATCCAATCATTTACAAGCAAAAGATGAAAATTTAGCTCTGTACCTCCCACAACAAACATTCTGTTTGCAATTTGCAATAATCTGTGCAAGTATTAAGACTTAAATGGGACCAGGGATTTAATTTAGTACTAATTCTACCTGCCTGTCTCCCAGGCTGGAGCCCCCCTGGCAAAGATTGCTTGACCTGGTCAAGATCAGTGCTTGAGAAAGCAAATTTCCCTGTGCTGTCTTCAGTGATGAAGAAGCTCCTTACTAGAATGGAAAGACTATATTGAAAGCCAGACATAGCTTTCAGAGGCTTCACAGACAAACATAGTTCCTCATAGCCCTCCAAAGGTGTGCCTGTAAGGCTTGCCATCAGGCTGAAATTAATTTCTGTATCACAGAGGAAGAGATGCTTCAGTAGAGACCTCAAAAACTACTTTCTTGATTGTGAAAAGAGGTGTTTTTGAAACTTTCTACTCATTCCTCACTTACTGAGTTTCATTTTCCTTTAGAAGTCTCCCCAGATTTGCCCTTAGGAAAGTCAATTTGTCTTTGCTATCTAACACCTCAAAGGAAAAATTCAATCCTCTACAAAAAGGGATAATATAGGACACAGTTGATGGGTTGATGCCAGTTGGTTGAGCATGATAATGCCAGGTATGGCATTGATCCCTGTACATGCCATGCACTTCCAGAGTTGGACTAATGATCCTTGTAGGCCCCTTCCAACTCAGAATCTCTGAATCTATGATACAACTGAGTCCAGTGCAAACCTTGGCACTGACTACAGGGTTTTCAAGCTGTCAGAAGGCAATTGGTACATTTATGTGAGATAAAGCATATTTTCATGCAAAACTAGGAGGAAAAATAGCCCCATCAGTGAACATGCAGAAAGATAATGTATGTGTGACCTTCCTGGAAATGTTCACACTTTTCACAGAAGACTATTTCTGTACATTTCTGTAACACTAAGGTTTAAAAAAGTGTACTGAAATTTCATGTTTATCTTTGCAGCTTTTTTCAAGACTGAATGCTGTAGTCCTGTCACATGGTACAACACCAGACCTTGTTAGACTCAAAAAGGCTCTCATGTGATGGATCCCAGTGCTTTGTACCAAAGTTTACCATAAGACTGAGGTGCGGGCTTATGTTTGAGAGGGATGATAGGAGGTTAGGATGCATGATGTGCTGGAGACACTATCTTGGCAAGTTCTCAGAGGACTGTTTGCTCTCTTTTTGAGCAGCAAAGTGCAAAGTGGTCTCATATGCATACTCTCTTATTTTTGAAAAGATAACTGTGAATTCTGTATGGAAGGTATTTTTCTGGGTTGGAGTCACTATCAGGCATGGCATTTGTTCATCCTGTGTCTGGACAGAAACAATTCTGTGGTGAGTTAAAAACATTTTACTGTGCAAGCTCATTTAGTTTAAAAATAACTAGAGATTGCTTTCTGCTCAGTGACTCCAAGGGCTGTACAACTCCTAGTTGAATACTTGATGGACTTCAGAAAGGTGAGGTAGCTAGAGACCATTACACAGGTGCCTTTGTTATTTTGTAGGATTAGTGTCCGTGATTCACCTGATGTAACTCTGATTAATCAAATAGTTACATTAAAGGATTTACAGCAGCAAACAATAGAAAGGGAAATCATGACATAGACTTCTCCTGGAACTCCTGGAAAGCAGTGAGGAAGCCAGTTGCGACTGCGTGTCACCAGTGATGTAACAACTGCTCCCAAGGGCCAGAAATCTCTTTGTCAGACTGACATTAGGCTCTTAAAAAAACTAGTCTGGAGGAAACAGGAAGCACTGTCATCTGAGAAACAGTGACACAGACAGAACAGCCATTAAGGCTACTTGCTGTATACATTGCAGGGATGTCACAGGTGGGGATGAGATGCACTTACCTGAGCTCTGAAAGGAGATTAGCTGCCTACTCACACTGCTGGGCTTATCATAAGGGTGCCCCCTTTATCAATCCTCATGCCTCAGACAAGGAAGCATGTTCATCTAGAAGAGCTACTTTAAATTAGTTTTCACTCCAGGGACTATACCCCAGAATCACAGAATATTCTGAGTTGGAAGAGACCCAAGGATCATCAAGTCCAACTCAACCCAAGAATCATACCATGTGCCTGAGAGCATTGTGAAAATGCTGCTTGAATGTCAGACTTGGTGACCACTTTCCCGGAGAGCCTGTCCCAGTACCCAGCCACCCTCTGGGTGAGGAACCTTTTCCTGATATCCAGCCTAAGACCCCTTACACAGCATCAGGCCATTCCCTGGGGTCCTGTCACTGTCACCACAGAGAAGGGATCAGTGCCTGTCCCTGCCCTTCCCCTGCCAAGGAAGCTGGAACTGCAATGGGGTCTCCCCTCAGTCTCCTCCACACTGAACAAGCCAAATTACCTCAACTGCTCCATGGAGTTTCCCCTTCAGGCCCTTCATCATTTTTGTGGCCCTCGTTTGGACACTCCCCAATAGTTTTATATCTCTGTTTTATTGAGGCACCCAGAACTGCCCCCAGCACTGGAGGTGAGGCTGTCCCAGCTCAGAGCAGAGCAGGACAATCCCCTCCCTTGCCTGGCTGGCCATGCTGTCCCTGATGCCCCCAGGACATGGGTGGCCCTCCTGGCTGCCAGGGCACTGCTGATTCATGTTCAAAATGCCATGGACCAGGACCCCCAGGTCCCTTTCTGTGGCACTGCTTTCCAGCATCTCATTCCCCAGTCTGTCTGCAAATCCAGGGCTGCCCCATCCCAGATAAGGATCTGGCACTTTCCCTTCCTGAATCTCATATGGTTGGTAATTTCCCAGCTCTCTAATTCATTCAGGTCTACCTGCAGGGCCACCCTGCCTTCAAGGGAATCAATAGCCCTCCCAGTTTTGTATCATCTGCAAACTTAGGTAATATCCTTTCAAGTATTACTTGATCAAGATTCAAGAATCAAGATTACTTGCATCCAAATAATTTATGACGGGTACAGAGCCTAAGATGGAGCCCTGTGGAACCAGTCACCAGTCTGATGTCACCCCATCCACTATAACCACTTGTGCTGTCCTATTGCTCACCCCTTGTTTGACATATTTACCCAGCTGAGTGCCAGACATTTTGTCCAGAAGAATACTGTGAGAGATGGTATCGAAAGCTTTGCTGAAATCCAAAAGGATTATATCAACTGGCTTCACTCGATCAAGATCTTTTATTATCCTGTCATAAAAGTAAGTTAATTTTGACAAGCAGGACTTTTCTGTCATGAACCTATGTTGGCTGTGACTGATGACTGCATTGTCCTTCAGCTGTTTTTCAGTACCTCCCAGAATAGTATTCTCCATAATTTTGCCAGTCACTTTTGAAGTGAGACTGCCAGGCCTGGAGTTTCCAGGCTTCTTGCTCTTCTGGAAAGCTGGGACATCAGCCAGCTTCCAGTCAACTGGGACCTATGGGGATTCCCAAGACTCTTCCAAAATGGAGAGAGACCTCCCAATGACATCAGCCAGCTCTTTTGAGTATTCTCAGATGAATTCCATTTGGCCCTATAGATTTACAGAGAACTGGGAGCTGATCATTCTCACAGCCACTGTCCTCCAGCTCAGGGCACTGGGACCCCTTAATCCATCATTGCCATTGAAGACAGAGGCAAAGAAAGTGTTAAACATCTCTGCCATGTCCATGTCCCTGTTTGTGAGGTGATATCCTCATCATGTAACAGGACAATGTTATTTCTCCATGGTCTTTTGCTATTAATGCATTTTAAACCTCTCCTTGTATTGTTCCCCTCAAATGTGGCCAGCTTCAACTCCAGTTGAGCCTCAGCATGACAAATTTTCTCCCTGCAGTGGTGAGCAGCATTTCTATATTACTCCCATTACATTACCTGGCCTTGCTTCTGCTGAGCCTACATCTTCCTTTTTTGTCTCTATCTCCCAAAGAAGATTGCTGCTCAGCCAAGCCATCTTCTGTCTCACCTGCTTGAGTTTTGACATTTGGGAATTGCCTCCTCCTATGCCTTTAGAAGATGTTTAAAATGTGACCAGCACTGACAGACCCCAGCACCTGCAGCAGCATTTTCCCAGGTACCTTACTCACTGATTCTCCGAGCAGCTTGAAGTCTGCTCTCCTCACATCCAGAGCTGAGGTTCTGCTGTTGCTTTTCCTGCTGTCAACAGATTTTAAGCTTGATTACTTCACAATTGCTGTGGTAAAGACAGCCACCAATCTCCACTAACGCAACCCTCTCTGTTTGGCAAACAACAAATCAAGGACAGCATCTTTACTAGCTATTTCCTATCTCTTAGTACCTGTATCATGAAGTGGTCATCCAGGTGTTCTACAAATCTTCTGGTCCTGTTTGTGCCAGCTGTGTGGTGTTCCCAGCTAATGTCTGCCAAGTTGAAATCCCCCATAAGAACAAGGGCATTTGATTTAGAAGTGTCTCTCAGTTCCTCAAAGAGTAATTCATCAGCATCATCATCCTGCCCAAGTGGTCATCCCATGATGACATCCACATTGTTTGCCCCTTAATCCTTACCCAGAAGCCCACAATTAGGGCATTGACAACTGTGACCTCCATTCGTTCCAGCCCTTCTGTGAGCAAGAAGATAATACATGTGTGACCTTCCTGAACATTTTTACACCTGTGATGAATACAGCCTTTGCAGAAGGATATTTTCTGTAGCTCTGTATTACTAAGGTTAAAAAAAGTGCAGTGAAGTTTCATGTTTTTCTTTCCAGCAATGTCTCTCAGGTGAGAACTTTCAACATGGCACAGTTGGAAAAGGCAAAGAGCACGAGCCTCAGAGGCTGTCAGAATGACAGGAAGAAAAAATCCGTAACTTGAATGGCTGTCCAGAATAAATTAAAGCTACTCCCCTTAACCTACAGCTTGGTGTGGTGGCTGGGCTCTCAAGTCAGCTGAACCTGGCATCTAGGTTCTGGGAACAGAGAGGATGCTTTGAATTGAGTCTGGCAAAAGAAACACTGATTAACTTTTCAATTTGTTTGGACAAGCTGCCTCTTTATTTTTATTCCTTTCTGGGTTTTTTTTTTTTTTTTTTTTGTTTGTTTGTTTGTTTTGTTTGTTTGTTTTTTAACCTATCCATCTCAGAGAAATAATTACTTCAATGTACTTTGACTCTGGTATGGATCCTGCTAAACAGCATCTATGCATCCTCCAGATTCCCTAGAAAAAGTGAAAAAATTAACAGAATCATAGAATCATTAGGTTGGAAAATTTGTCTAAGATCATGGAGTCCAACCTTGACCAAACCCCACCTTATCAAGTAGACCATGGCACCTGGTGCCACATCCAATTCCTTCTTGGCCACCTGGGCACTGCTGGCTCATGTCCAGCTGCTGTCACCAGCACCCCCAGCTCCTTTTCCTGTGGGCAGCTTTCCAGACACTCTGCCCCAGCCTGTGGCACTGCCTGGGGTTGTTGTGACCCCAGGGCAGGACCCAGCACTGGGCCTTGTTGAACCTCACAGCACTGGCCTTGGCCCATTGATCCAGCCTGTCCAGATCCCTCTGCAGAGCCTTCCTGCCCTCCAGCAGATCAACACTCCCACCCAGCTTGGTGTCACCTGCAATCTGACTGAGGGGGCTCTTCATCCCCCCATCCAGGTCCATGATGAAGAACATAAAACAGAACTGGCCCCAGTACTGAGCCCTGGAAATATCACTGGTGACCAGCCACCAGCTGGATGGAACTCCATGCACCACCACTCTCTGGGACTGGCCACCCAGATAGGTTTTTACCCAGCACAGAACAAACCTGTCCAAGCCATGGGTTGACAGCTTCTCCTGGAGAATGCTGTGGGAGACACTATCAAAGGCTTTAAAGTCCAGGTAGACAGCATCCACAGCCTTTCCTTTTTCCACTAGATGGGTCACCCTGACAAAAGACCACATTGTTCAAGCTGGACAAGCCTTTCACAAACCTCTGCTGATAGAGCCTGATCCCCTGGTTTTCCTGTACATGCTGTGTGACAGTACTCAATATAATCTGCTCCATAACCCTCCACAGCACTGCAGTCAGACTGACAGGCCTATAGCTCCCCCAGTCTTTCTTTGACACTTCTTGAAGATGGGCATCACATTGGCCAACCTCCAGGATAAATAACTTTCCAGTAATGACTCAAAATGACTACAACTTAAATCTTTACTGTCACATAGAAACAGCAGGATAGAAGAAGGCATGAAGAAACTGAACAAAAAGCGAAGTGATACAGCAGTGGAAATTGGTTGAGTAAGGTTTTCTAAAGCAGAAGTAAAATGCTCTTGCTTTGGTAAGACTATCCCTTATGCAGTTGAAATTAACTGCAAAGTTTTAAATACCTATTTACTTCTTCCGAGTGCTTAAGTGCACTGACATGGAACACTTACCATCTTTTGTGCATCTGCAGAATGTCAGACATGCTCAGCTTCACTGCTTTCTTCCTTGACCATAAGAATAGCTCAAAGAAACTTCTAAAAGTGCAGGAACACTGACATGTCCCTAGGGTTATGCCAGCAGACAACAGAATTAATAGAAACAAGGTGTCCTGAACTCAGAAAAAGCCAAATTCTAAGTGAATCATCAGGCAATGCCTTTTTCCTCCTTCTCCTCTTTCTCATTTCATGTTAGAATGACAAAGGAGATGGGAAGTAATGCTGCACAATTAAGCACTAACTACTTTAAGTCTGTAAGGCACTCAAGTACACATAAAATTTATTCCAATGGAAGGTGATGGAGAGAAGAGAAGCTATGCTGGAAGCCCAAGGGGAGAATGCACATAACAGATACTGTACTGTAAAATGGAGTATAAAGCATAACACAAATAATACAAATTGATAAAAATTCACCTCTACCAAAAGCCATGTCTATTTCAGAGAAAAAAAATTACATTTGGCCTACAAGTAGTTCTCTTTCACTTGAAATGAATTAATGTCTTAGTACTGGGGTCCTCTGTTGATTTTATCTCCATCTCTTGGTGTGAGAAAAGCTGGCACAAGGTTTGTATTTGCAGGTTGCAAATGATGCAATACAGAGCTTAAACCCTTTATGTCACCAAAAGTGACAAATGGAACATTAGTATATGTCACCACAACAACGGATTGTGCATGAAAACATGACAGTGAACACCAAGAACAAACCCAGCAAGGGGCTACCTAAATTGGAAGTTGTCATGAAAACGGTCCTTGTTTTGTGTATAAATCTCCAATACAAGTTTTCTGGTCCTTCTGAAAACATAGTAACTTCATGTTGCAGTAATTTGTTGTGATTCAGCTTCTTTGACAGCAATTTGGCATGCAGGGGTAGAAAACAGAAGCTGTCACCATCTAATTGGATAGCAATTTTGTTCTTAGTATGTCTGCTGTGGTCACAAATACAACACGGAAGGAAAAGCACCATACAGATTGAAATACAAGCTCTTTATAATAAAGAAAGGAGAATACAGACCAGTGTCTGATCAAGGTGCAGAGTTCAACATGTTCTTCAGCATACCCATCTCTGTGTGAACATAGAGCCAAAAATATGGTAAAACACTGCCACACTGACAATCCTCATCAGGCTAATGGAGAGACAAGGACTCGTATCTGGGAAGCAGATGTAAGTTCTGCATGAGAAAGAAGTACTGGTGTGTCTGCACGAACCTACTCTCACTTGAACTCTTGACTGTTAAGGGGATATAAGAGAGTGACACACCAACTTCCATTAAACTTTTGTTTAATATCGTAGTTAAATAACTGTTGAATAAAATAGACTTTCTGACTTTACTCACAGAGAACAGGCAGGTTGCCTCTGGATAATCCTTCATGGCATTTTTATTCCAATGTAATTAACAAAGTTACCCCCTGCACAATCACAGCCCCTGCTGTTTGAACACTCATATGGCTGCACAGTCCTAAAGTTCTGTCTGCACTAAATGGAATGTCCAGTTTCATCAATACAGAATTAGGTAAATGCTGACTGGTGACTTGTTTCACACCCTTTGCATATTGCTCTTCTCTCATCTACTTTCTATACCTTTTTTCAGCACAGAAAGATTAGGGAAGAGTGAGTCCTCAAATGATGTAAAAGTCAACTGCAAAGAAGTCAAAACTGTGTATCACTCACCTCTTTGCCTATCCTGAACCTACTTCCTCTTTTTCTTTAAGGTAAAAACCACCACATAAACTACTTTTGCTAGCTCCTTTTGCGAACCTATGTTTCAGCAGACAGTTGAAGTCCCTATTCAAAAACTGAAGGAACTTTAAAATATTTCAGAGGTTTTTCAGGGGATGAACAGAGAGAAAAGCAAGCCATCACCCTAAAAATCCCTTTATAAAAACTGATTTTGTTTTTAATACACTGTATCCTCTTTTCTAGGCTAGACTATGTGTTTGGTAAACCTGATCATCCAAGCATTCATGAAAAAGTGACAGTAGGTTGGGCATTATTAACAGAGCTATTATTGATTAGATAGTTGACAGAACTGAGTGTGTATCAACAGCTCAATAACTGCGCACAACTTTGAGGCTTACCACTGTGTCAGCTGTCCCTTTGCCTCAGTGTGCTCAGAGGCTGTGGCAGCACTTGCTATCTCTTTATGCCTCCACAATCACTGAGTTGCCAGCTTCATTCATGAGCTGAGGGAGTGAAAAATACTTTGCATTCAGGACCAGACACATTTAAAGCAGAAGTAATTTATATCAATGAGTAAAAGATTCTGTATTTTCTTTGTTTCTTTCAGAAGATGTAAGGAGAAAATAATAAATGTTATTAATAGTATCTGAAATGTAAAAAAGATGTTAACCCACTTACACTGCTGCCTACTTCCCAGAAGAAACTGATGCATTAAGAAAAAACCTTGTTATTTACTGCACTTTGCTTATCTTCATCAGAGCCAAAGCTACATAATTTCCAACTTTATTACACTATTTTTGAAATTAAGGCAGGAAATGAGCTAAATTTCCGCAATATGGACTGCAGCATGTTGTTTTTTCTTTGTGTAACAGTCCAAAAGGTATTACAAGTGTTTGCCCATCACTTTGTACTGGAGAGGAAATTCTATAAATGAGAAAATAATTCCATCTTTAGCAGATTAGTACGTACCTTAAGTAAACATTTTCTCCTTTTTCTGGTAAACAATTTGGAAAGTTACACATGACGATGATTTTCCCAGTACCTTTTTTTTTCATATAGTAATGTGCTAAGATTGCCAGGAAAACAACTCATCTTGAAAAATACAGTGAATTCATATAGAGAAACAGCAAGCTGACAATTAAAATTCTACTTTGGTAAAAAATGAGTTCAAATCCTGAGCAAAATAACAGGACCAACAGCAGTGGGGGCACAAGCACAGCTTACATCCTAAATCTACTTTATTTTAATGCTAAAAAATTATTGCAGGTCTTCTGGGGGTTTTCAGGAACTCAGAGAGGAAACTGAAACTATTTTGAAATTATTTATACCTGATAAAAGAAACTGCAGCTAAGAATTCCATTATATTTCGTCATGCAAACTGGTATCATCATGATATAGACTTACTGACCAAACCCAAAGCTAATTTCAATTTCAACATAAATGTCCTATCCTCTTAGTTAATTTTTATTATCCAGCTAAATGCTCATTGGCAAATAATGAGTTCTTGAAAAATAAATGAAACTAGGTCACTGCAAAGTCATGAAGGACTCTGGGGATGGGTAATGTGATACTGTGCCTTCTATATCCAAATTGGCAGTTTAAATCCAGTCTAGACCAGCAATGACTGGAGCCTACTGCCACATGCTTTTTGTCATGTGTAACATGTTAGTAGACTTGGTCCATTTTGCAGAGAAAAAATAACATGTCTCTATGGTCTTGTGAAACTGTTACTGAAAACTAAACTATCCCGCATCACAAAATCACAGACAGACTATTGGCAGAACCCTCTGGAGGTTGGTCATCTGCTCCAATCCCTCTGCTCAAGTAGCCATGTCCAGAGTAGAGCCATGTTTTAAGTATCTCCAAGGGAGACTTCAGAAGCTCTCTAGGCAATTTGTTCCAGGGCTCAGTGACCTTCATAGTAAAAGTTTCTTGATATTCATAGGGACTGCCTGTGTTTCAGTCTGTGCCCATTGCCTCTTGGTCCTGTCCTGAAAAGATCCTGGCTCTGCCTTCTTTGTACCTTCCCCTTCCCAATACAAATTCACATCAACAACGTGCCTTTGAGTCCACTCTTCTTCATGCTGAACAGTGCCAGCTTTCTTAGACTCCTGTGTATTGTTATATGCTCCAGTCCTTTAACTATGTCAGTGGCCCTTTGCTGGACTTTCTCCAGTATGTCCATGTCTTCTCTTCAGCTGGAGTCCACTACTGGACAAAGCACTCCAGATATATCTCATGAGTGCTTGTTGGAGCCCAGGACTCTCCTCTGATTGCCTGGGATGATTTCAGACCTGGGCAGGGGGCTGAGAGACCTTGGCACGGAGTCAAAAACACCTGTGCCTTCAATTTTAGCCCTTGGGAGAAACTACCATCTCTGTGTGAAGATTTACAGGCCACAAGAGTTTGAGTAGAGTGACAGTCAATTTGTCACAGGGTGAGAAGTAGAATTTTGGGGCTTTTAGAATGGGGGTTCAGGGGGCAAGATGAAGGAATGTGGGTGTATCCTGTCCTTCTTGTCCTCCATCTTCTGCTGCGATGGTGGCAGTTTCTGGTTGGTTTAGAATAGAGACAGACTGTCTGTTGTATTCCCTTTAGGAATGTTTTTCCCCCAAAACCCCTCCCCCATTGGAGGAACCGGAGAATTTACAACTGTCCAACATAGGTGATAGGTATTGGAAAGTTATCATAAATAATGTACAGGTAGTTTCTAGTACAAAAGTAAACACCACCCTGAAGGCAGTGGATTGTGCCTTGGACTGACTTACTGAGAGGATCTCTGCAAGTCAAGGGAAAGAATGCAACAGATAAGGAAAAATAAACATCCTTGGAAAACAGAAGAGATGACTCTCAACTTTTTCTTTGACCATGGGGTTGGGAGAAAAGGACTTTGTAAATCTCGGGAATCATCAAAACCATTCAAAAATCCAAGAAGTGCTGTGGTAAGGGCAAGGATCACCTCTCTGGACCTGCTGGCAACACTCCTAATACAGTCCTGGATACATTCTTTACCAAAATACCACACTGTTGGCTCATGTTCAACTTGGTGTCCACCAGGACTTTGTTTTTGCAATGCTGCTTCAGACACTGGTACCATCACTGTGAGCCTCTGAGATCAATGATACATGTCTGTGAAATACTCTATTCAGATGGGCACACACTAGGAATAAGATGTTTGAAATTCCTGAAACTGAGAAAGCTGACTTCTCTCAGTGCAGGGCTAATATAAACAAATGGGCACCAGTCCAACTTTCTGATCACGTCTCAAATGAGCTACAAAAATCTGAAGCAGTTAACATACGGCAAGGTGTATGAAGAGATTTATTGCAGACACACTCTCAGAAGTTAATATAACAAAGAAATGTTCTGTTTACAAAGAGGCTTCAAGGCTTGTACATTTTTTACACAATATATGTTCTAATCTAAGTTTTGATTTTGCAGAGTAGCAATGTTAACTGCAAATATTTAGTTCAAATGCTCACACTACCACATCTTATTGCATCACCACTGCAATACCTCAAGATAAGACTTTAAATAAACTGACTTATGGTGGGCTGACTACCTGCATAACTAATTGTATTCATGCTCACAAAAGCGTATGGACATACGGTTCCTGAACAAAAAAAAATGTTTATTTTATTGCTTTATTACTTCAGTTGTAATTAAGTAATGAATTATGCTTCTATTTCAAGGTATCAGTCTACTACTTCAATTTTGTTATTCTTCAACATGTATTGCATATCTTCTCTCCATCTCAGAAGATATGTTAAAGTTTACATCCAGGAAGGACCAAAGTGTAACTCTCTATGGGAGACACTCCTGCCCTCTCATTGCCACCATAAAAATAATTTTTTGTGGAACTCATAACACAAGGTCGCATTTATTGAAACTATCTCTTCATCAGGAAAACACCACCACCACATTCTTCAAAATTACTGGAATTTTATTTGCCTCAGGCTTATGACTTGCAACCAAAGACATTGTGCAAAGAAAGCAAAGATTAAGTACACTTTAGGGAAAAGGTGATAATCCACATTGGTAACATAGAAGATCAGTCTGATGAAAGAAGCCATACGTTACACTATATAGATTGCAATATTCAATAGCATTTTAAACCCAACTTCTTTAATAGAGAAAAAAAAGTTAAGCAAAGTTTACAGTAGACATAAATTTGATACAATTCAAAAAGCCTTTTTCTGAAGATTATCAAGCGTAAAGTGGAAAAACATATATGGGGCAAGGTGTATGAAAGCTAACTACTGAACATTTGTAAGCTATTAAACAAAGTTGCATATATGTACCACAGTGTAAAAAACCAATAGAGGACAAATAAAAAATTTGAAAACTGCCTGATGAAAAATAAAATAACCAGTGGCTTTTAATGACTTCTCCTGGTTATCAATGCTACAAAAGACTTTTTTGTTGCCTTTCTGATGCCACTGAAAAAACCCCTTCCTATCAAATGATAACACCAGGCACAATCAAACCATTACTAAGTCAAAACCAGCCCACAGAAATATACTACCAATCCACATTTTCCCTCAAAAGGTTTTTTTGTTGTTTTTTGAGTCCCATTTGGTCACAATATGTTACATTTTTTTGCTTTTTTTACACCATGATATCATATGTTTGTCTGGCACTATCCTAAAGCTAATTTATAGAGAATGAGAATACAGAAACAACCCGATGTCTATTTGACAAGAAGAATTCACTGGGTGTAAAATAGGAGAAAAGAGAAGAGAAGGGGAAGGGGTCAGTTCTGCCAAGAAAATAAACCCTATGGATCACTCATCATCACTTCCGCTTGCTTCCGACTGGTCCTAGAGGTAAGAGACACAAGACAAGTCAGAAATTCTTTCCAGCTGTTCTGTGGAATTTGTTAAAGAAGGAAAAATAAAAGGAAGTATGAGGAAGAAATATGACAATCAAACTGACAAATCAAGATAGCCTGAAGAAAGGTACTGTGTTATCTAGTATTTCTCTTTCATGAAATTTCATCTAATTGCTGTCGACTTCTTTACAGAGAAAAGACAGAGTCAGGAAACACCAGCTCTTTCTTCCTATCCAGACATTTAAAAACACTTGGGAAGACATCTGTTTTCATTTTTTGCAATAATAGAAGCACCCGCTAAAAAAAAAAAGGTAAATATAATCAAGCTGTAAGTTTTTCATCTGTGGACAAAAGCAAACAGACCATGAGGCTGAAAGGTTCAATGAATGTAGGAACAGCTCGAAGAAATAAGATCCAAACTTCTTAGCCTTCTTGTCTTCCAGCACTGGGACCAGATCTCATAAGCACACTCAGATACAGTTAACACCCCCACCCAATTCTCTCAGGATGATCACTACAAGTTAAATATGTGCTTAAGCATGAATAGTTGAGAATTCTGACAGCAAGCAGGACAGGGCAGAGACGCAATCACTGCAACCACTTCCACAGTCTCACTGAACAAAACTTACATTTTCATCTTGATCCTCATCACTATCATCATCACTCACGACAGGCTTGGCTTTTGCTCTGCTTTGCCTCTTCTTGCCTTTTCCTTTCTCCCGAATTTTTTCATCCTTCTTATTTAACTTGATTTTGACTTTCACTGATTTTGCTGCAAGAAGTTTAACAGTTAACGTAACATTCACTTATCAACTTTAAATACTTTCTCTTATTCACAGAAATTCACCTCTGGTAGCAGCCTGAAAAGGCATTCCCCTCTGACTTTATATGGACTGTGGAACAAAAAAGCAAGAGGTATTTGGGTTTATTTCTCTTGGTTTTAATACTTTCAGCAGTATTATATATTAAACTATAAAGACTGACTTTAGGCTGACCACATGCATCTTCTTTTCATTCTCAGAATGTATGTTGTTGTACAGATAGTATATGGTCTTGTGAGAAGATACACATTCAAAAATATTTTCTTCCTTACTATAGAAATGTCTAGCTTTTCTATAAACAGATTTTTTTAATTTTTTTTTTTTTTTTTGTATTTTGAAGTACAGAAATGCTGTGTGAAGGTTACTAGTGAATTTTGAATTTTGAGTTGACACCTGTCTAACGAACACATTATTCTGATTCCAGAATATCCACCATTTCCAAATGAACTACTGAAGTTGCATGCTTAGCACACACATGTATGACACACTTGGAAGGGTAGCTCAGGGCCAGGTACTTCAGCTTCTGTAACCAGAGAAAAGGGGTAGCTGGAATGTGTATAGATGTACTGGATAGCATGAAGTATCATGAAAGAATCCATTCTTTTCCACTTTATCATGTTTCCAAATCTGCAGGGAATTTATGAGTGTTCTGAAACATCACAGTTTCACTTAGTCCTTGTCACACTGAAGTGTTTTCAACATCACCTGGTTCTTAACCATGTGATGAACTTTGTATGTCGCATCATCCTGGTAAAGACTGTCTCTAGCATTTCCAGGAACTTCCATTTACAAACAGCATGAACAGGCCTTGAAGGGCTTATAAATAATTACGTCCACCCACAAAGCACCTTTATGCTTTCTTTCTGGCTTAAGAATAGTTTAAATAGAAATAAGCCAGAACACCCAGTTGAAAGACCAAAACAATGTTACACCCTAGCAACCCTAGTAAGAAACTACTTCTACCATTGGAAAATAGAGCCTTATAATCAGTCTCTGTTGGGGGTTGGGTTGATTTCTTATAGAATTTTTTCCCAGAAGTTGCTAAGAAGCTAATGGCTGGGTGCTTTTCGGTACTTATGGGTGCTCGGGAACAAACAAAGGAAGCAGCTACCCAGAGACATTGATTCCACTTCGCTGGGGGCAGTTTCCTGCTCTGGGGGGACCGCCAGGGCTGCTCCTCTCGGCGAGGCGGAGAGCTCTCACCATTTTCCCTTCACCTGGGACTCCGTGGGAACACCGTCTCTTCGTGTGTCCCCCGGGATTTTGGGAACCCGTCTCCTCCCTGCCCTGCACCCACGGTTCCTTCAGTTCTGCTCGAGGTCTCCCCATGCTGTGTTTCTACAGCCCCTGCCAGCCGGGACACTTTTCCAACAGCTCCAGCCACTGTGAACCCTCGGAATTATCTCACCCTCCCAGAGCTGCTGCTGGCCTATTAGCTTGTGACGGTACTGAGGGGGGTGGGGGGGGGGTTACCAGAGGAAGAACTGTGACTGATTTGTTGTTTTGGTTTTTTTTTTTCTCCTCTAGTTCTGTTTGTTGTCAATATTGTAATTATTGTTAATTTACCTTGTTAGACTAACTAGTAAAGAACTGTTATTCCTACCCTCCTTATCGTTGCCTAAGACCTCTCCTTCAATTTTGGAATTATAACAAACCCCAAGGGAAGTTTCCCTTTTTTTTTTGGTCCCTGTCTTTCCAAACCGAGACAGTCTCCATGCAGAAGAAGCAAAACTTGCTCTTCCATCCCCAGATATATTTCCTTAGTATCTAGCATGGGACTCACATTCTGATTCTGATTCTTCTTCTTCATCTTCTTCTTCATCATCATTGCTTTCATCCTCGCTTTCTTCTTCTTTGGCTATCTTCTGTCGTGCACTTTTGAACACAGACTGAAGAACAATGGAATCCTCATAGATCTACAGTACAGGTACAAATCTCTGTCAGAACTACGAAGTCAAGCAGAATCAGAAATTCACAGCATAGATCTAAATTTCCTGTGCAATTCTACAGAGCACATGGCCTTTTCAAATACCAAGTAATAATGTCTGCTGCATGAATTGTACAAGAAATGCCAACATTAATTCTTCATGTTCTAAATGAAGAACTTTGTCAGCAGTGAGCTGCAAAAAACAACTCTTACAATGTATTATGCCTAAAATGTCTACTTAATATTTTTCTTATTATTTCTACTACCAGAGGAACTTTTGCGCATTTTTGCCAGATCATAACATGCTTGAAAACCTGCCAAAGGTACAGACTTCAGCAGTAAGCACCTGAATAAAAACATAGGTTATTATCTAGCAATACAGTTAATAATGACAAATGGCTAACCCTCATTTAATTATCTTTAGGCTTTTACTGAAACCCAAAGGGGCTACTAGGACAATAATTTATCCCAAGCAGCTCATACCTTCCTTCCTCTCAGATCTAAAAACACTAAAAAAAAATTAGGGCTTGCTCTGAATTGGACATGTGTTCTCAAAAATTCTGTAGTATCTTGAGTACACTGGATTTTCTCTTTAACCTCCAGCATGAGGGGACTCTCAAGAGTGACTAGTTTTGGCCTGTAACACATTCCTTAGACTAACACTGTAAAAATCGTGTTTTGTCACTGAGCAACTTATTATTTGTCATCACCTGAACAAATAACCTGGTGTGGTTTGTTTTGTAAAATGTCAGAAGATAAGCACTGCACAATTCAGGACTAAACAATTAAAAATAATTGTAAGAAGACTACAGAGTCAGAGACTGCATTGATTTTATCATCATCGTCATCATCATCATCTTCCTTATTTCTCTGTCATTCTACTCCTCTGGCTAAATTACTTTCTTGTATACAAGGACAATAGGTATTTGTGAAAAAACTAATGGAATGATTTTTGGCTGTCATTATGCAGCCAAATTATCCTTTTTAATGTTAAACCTGATAGAAGTGCTCTAATATTTTGTGGCTTCAACAAACTGAATTAGATAAAGTTTGTCCAGAATACTTAACATGCAATATCCAATTTCTTCTTTTTTTCACTTGACCTTTTTTCACTTCAAAAAGTGTTTTCTTTTAAAAACTGCCTTTCACTGTGGATTGTTCCCCATTCTGTAACTTCCTCTGTGTTTCTTGTTTTGAGATGTTTGACTGCTCTCAATTATGGCAAAGTTTTTATGTATCTGTTATCTATAAAAAACAATTGTTAATGTTTTGAGAAGGCTGCTCTGTCTTACAACATTAGTGAGGTGTGAGACTCCAGATCTTCCTTAAAGTCAAATAACAATTGACTTTCTCTTATACCTACTTCTTTTCAAGCCAGCTATTATTAGAACCTGCCAAGTTCCTCTTGAGAACTTTTTATTTTTCATATACATAAGCCTAGCATATTCAATTGTTCTTAGGAATGGTTCTTTCAACTAACCTTCTGTTCTTTCTCACAAAAACACTTTTCTAAGACAAAAAGAATTAAAGACTTGTACTACATGATATTTTTCTAATGCTGGCCACTATGTATTTAACGTATTTAGGGTAGCACTGTGACCCAGATTTCCAAAGAGTTTCACAATGAAATACAGGCTTTTCAAAAATTATGTTAACCTTCTTCATATGGAATGACTCGTAATATTCCTATCTATTTTGATACACAAAAAATCCCATGGGGCTGCTTCGTGAAAAGCTGTGCAAATAGAAATTTTATTATTCTGACAGAAACCAAATTTCAACAGGTTTCAAAAGATCAAGCAACCACGACAGTAGAACCTCCTTCAAAAAGGGAGAAGCAATGACAAACGAACTGCACAATAAATTGAAACATTCATGAGAAATCTTCTGTTTGAGGAGACACACAAATGTTTTTAACCCTGTACACATCTGCGTGTGTCATTTGACCATTACAGCATGAAAAGCTTTTCAAAACACTGAGGTCTCATTGAGGACAAAAGCCTTAACACATAAAGTCATTCTATCCCTGAAAACCCTGAATAAGCTTTTATCTCAGATGGAACTGCTTTGCTCCAAGGAAAAGCAGCATGCACCACACTAACAGAACACTTGAAGTTCACTGTGTGCTTTAAAAACTACCTGAATTATCCATTTTGTTTTGGTAAATTATCAGTAAATAATCGAATTTACTGAAGTCAGTTGATATGTCAGAGCAAGGATAGACGAGAACTATAACAAAGACCCCAAGGTATCAAGGAAGCCTGGAAAACTGAAGGACTGTTGCAGAACTGTCCTGCAACACAGGGGACATCAAAATGAATGGTGTGAGAAAAACAACATTTACAGAGAAAAACAATCCTTAGATACACACTATTTGGGCTTCATGATATAAAAAGTAATATTAGGTCTGGTAAATAATGCTGGTTCATTGGAACAGTAAATAATACTACTACAGCACGGATACATGTTAGGTTATTTCTAAACAGAGTAGCAAAATCTACTAACACTTTTATCCACTCAGGATTACTCCTCTCAATTCTACCATCTCTTCCTAATGAGAGACCAGTTTTCCATAAGCAGGTTGAGTCATTCTGAAGTGAATAAATTCGTTGTTCTTCCCATTTCACTACTGGCTTTTCTTTATCTCTTTTTATCTCTTCTACCAACTTTTACCATTTTCTGAAGTCTCAGTTATACTTATTGTTAATAACTCTCCTTCACTTTTTTGCCCCTCTTATTATAATTAGATAATTGTAGCCATTTTGCTACTATATGAATAAGCAACAAACTCAAAATTTACATCTAGACATATAACAAAATTCTGTCCCAAGCATTCTACCATAATTAATTTGCTTCAAAAATATTTTCAGTTGATTTATTTGTAGTTGTTTCCATGCAATCGAAGAAAAAAAAAATCACATGTACATATTACAGAAATATTTTTTTCCTCTCTTGATATCAAAAAAAATTATTAAATGATGAACTGAATCCAACAATTCTTCACGACAAATTCTATACTTACTTTTAATTCTCAAAATTTAACATAAACTCCCTAATTTAGCCAGATGTTATCACTAGTATTTAGGAATTTAAGAAAACATTTGTTATTGGCAGCATCTTCCTTCAGGTTACTTTTATTTAGGCTTCAAACATCTATTTTTTTATCTCTTGCATGTTATGGAAGCTGTCTTCATGGTCCCTGCTTCAACTGAATATTTGGTTTGCATCACACTTTATGGATCTCATCTATAAAAATAATCATCTAAGACTGTGCTTCACTGTATTGTGAGACAGCTGTTTATCTGCTTGTCTTATCTTTCGTAACAGCCAGCCAGATTTCACAGTCCTTCCTTTTTATCAGCACCCTGTTCTGAATTCTGAGCCAAATCATGTGTTCAAAACATCTGAGATGTTTGCCTTCTGAACCTGAGACTCATCTGGTATTTATTCCCACTGTTTCTTAAAATGAGCACTGACCTTTCAACAATAAAAAGAATTACAAACAGAGGCTTCAGTGGGTGAAAAGCTTACATATACATCTTTACTGATGGACAATCTTGAACTTTTATCTTCCATTAGCAGAACTGAAGAGCTTTCTATGATGTATTTCCTCAATATCCTGTAGAGCTCTGCTGTTACATTTGCTACTTCTGTGATCCACTGTGGAAAACCTAAACTGATGTATCACTCCACACACTGCCTTTTACCACAGACTCAAACAGCCTTACTGCAACTTTAAAATACACACAGATCAGAAAAATCTGATCTCAGAATCAGCACTGGAAACAAATTTTCTGAAAATATACACTGCAGCAGTCTCCAGTGAATTCTGGATTCTAAAAATGTGGACATTTTTCTCTACTTGAAGTAAGAATTGAAACAGAGAGTTTATGTACAAAAATAATAAACAAGAACAATTAGAAAGGGGAAACTTGTATGTTTAACAGAAATTAACTCATTCATACCTGAGATCCCTCCAAGTTGAATGTCTGTGCATTGTGACACAGCAACATGACATCTTTTTCTAAATCCCCAAGACTCCGATATTTATGGTTGCGAATTCTTTCCTGTTGCATTTGTTGAGGAAATGAAGACAAGTATTGATGGGCAGTGGTGCAGAAAGAAGAACAGCAAAGAGGAAACTGAATTAACATTTGATTCAACACATTAAAAGCTTTCTTTCAAAAAATTCTACCTAAGCATCAAGGTAAATATCTCTTTAAAACATAGAACATCTTCAACTACATTGTGAGCATATTACTCAAAAAATGCATCAAGATAAAAGAGCAAAAACTAAGCAATTTCTTTGTGAACTCTAAGGGTTATAAGGAAGAGAAGTGGAGCTCTTTTGGTAAAAGAAGTTCCAGTTTTGTCTTTCTAGCAAAGAAACCCAGTAACTGTGGCACAAGTGAAAGATACAGAATTAAAACATCACCCAAGGTGCAACATGCTGCCTAGACCTGTTTGGATCTGACCTGGCTCTTCCAAGATAGGAGTCTAGGGTCTAGGAGGGGAAGCCGTATTATGAGCAGCTGAGGTCATTTGGTCTGTTCAGCCTGGAGAAGAGGAGACTGAGGGGAGACCTCACTGTGGTCTAGAACTTCCGCATGAGGGCAAGTGCGGGGATTAGCACTGATCACTTTTCTGTGTTGACCAATGGTAACACCTGAGGGAATGGCCTAAAGTTGTCAGGGAAGGTTTAGATTTGGTATCAGGGAGAGGTTCTTCACCCAGCGGGTGGCTGGGCACTGGAACAGGCTCCCCAGGGAAGGAGTCACAGCATAGAGCCTGACAGAGCTCCAAGAGCATTTGAACAACAGTCTCAGGCACATGGTGTAATTCTTGTGGTGTCCTATGCAGGAGTGGGACTTGATGATATGTGTCTATCCCTTCCAACTCAGGATATTTATGGTTCTAAGATTTTAAATGTAGGGATAGGTAGGTATATTCCCCTAAAACTATTAAATCTTTGTTAACAGTGTGTTTTTACCAAATCTGTTGACAGATTCAGAATTAGGTCTTTGCAAAAAAGGCACTGAGATGCCATCCATGTCACACTTCTATAGTTTGATTTGACCTTGACAGTGATACACTACAATATACACTAAACGAAATTACTAACAAGGTGTTTTAATGTTTAAAATCTAATCCATCAATACAGGCGGCATCAAATATGAATATTGTTATTTTTAAAACAACTTTATGCTCACCCTTCTGTAAAACTGAAAGAAATGGAGGAATCTCCTCTTCCAAAACTCCTCCATTCCTTACCTTTATCTTTTTGAAGTCCACTGGCTTCCTAATCAATTCATAATACTCCGGTAGTTCTTTTCTAGATGGGAGCTGAATGAAGACTTCACTTAGCTGCCGTCCTGAACTGTTGAGAAAAACAAAGCCATACTGAAAATAATTACTACAACTTTCTCACAAAACACACACACAATCAAATAATAAGAGAAAAATTAAAATAATGGAATAAAAGCACGGTTTTTCTTTCAAAGAATTAGAAATTGAACTCTGTTTTTTGAAATTTGGTACAGATAACTAACTTACAACTTGAAATTTGAAACTGTTGTCCTAATTTATCATTAATATGTCATTGACATCTAACATCATTAGAGATGAATATATGTAAGTAGCTTTATGAAAGAAGAATTAAGATTTGCATTTGAATTCCAGTCATTTGCTGAATATACTCTTATTGTTTTCTTGGTTTTGTTCAGTAATTTTTAGCAATTCTCCCTTCTGCCACTCTTAAGTCTGTCTTCTTCTTGATCACTATATGGTTTGTCTTTTAATTCCTCATTATAGCAAACCATACTGATTACCATTATCCTATATGCTATGATTGCTATTAGACTAACTTGATGCTACAACTACAAAAAATGAGTAACTTCTATTAATGACTGCTGGGTTTCTGGGAAGCATTATATTATATATTATATACACATATGAACTTATATATATAATTATTATTATTTCAATATAGCATTCCAGCTATATTGAAAATCACTACTGCCATTCTTCCTCATTCATTTGAAATAAAGTGATAGATTATCTATAAAACTTTTATACTGTCGGAACATTGCCTAGAACTTAGAGGTGTCCAAACTTTCCAAGATTCCCATGCTTCCCATTATTTATCCTCTTTTAACAGCTATTATATTTCATATTGAGGATCTCCTTTTAATCTTCTTGTCATTTCTAAATAATACATGGCTGTAAGTCACCTTGAGAGGAAATGTGTTCATGACACTTATCAGTTTAATTGGTTTTGTATTGTTTTTGGTAGAGTTTTTTCTTCCATGTGCATGTAATTTTCACAGAGTAGCACAGAAAAAAGCAGTCCTGTGAAGAACTGCACACATCATTCACAAGCATTTCCCAGTTCACATTCACATGCTTCCTTCTCTCCCAGCTACTACAGCTTTTTTGCAGCTGAATTTCGGGAACACCAAATCAGGAACACCAAATTCCACAGGAGCTGGGCAAGAAGGCTACCAAGTACTGGCTTCCCCCAGGCTTCCTCTTGCAACTACCCTCCAGAGTGGTGTAGGATCTTATCAGACATTAAATTAAAACTGAATTGAAGGTTAACTGAAGCAATTCTGCAATGGAGAATAAGAATGATAAAAACCACAAAGCTGCCAATAGCTCTGCCCTTTATGGAAGGAATACTTACTATACAGTATGCATTTCTTAATGCCTGAGGCAACATCAAAATTTGAGGCAGTACTATTTTTCTTATAGACCTGATACATTAATGAACAAAAAGGGAAAAACAGATTTTCCTCATTTCCTATCTGATGCTGAACTAAACCACAATTTTTCATTGTTCTCAATTTGGTCTTGAGACAATGCTGCTCCTTCCAACACAGAGGACAATAATGTAAATACTCTAATTGCAGACTGCTAATCAGCATTGTTCTACTGAAGTCTTGGCACAAACAGGCAGCTAGAGTATTTTTCATTCAATGCAGACCTAGAAACCAAAAGCCTCTGTCTCATCCTGTACCGCTGTGTCTGACTCGCAGCAGCAGCAGCCCTTGCCTGCTCAGCAGTAGCTGCCAAGCTGCCTCCTCGGTCTCAGCAAGGCTCTGGCACACACCTGAGAGCACTCCTGGGCGTGGCCACTACAGATGAGACAAGGAATTGGGCGTACGGTGCTTCCCTGCCCTAGGAAAGGACAGTAAAGTCTATGTACTTCATACAGCTGTTGGGATATATACTCACAGAGACCACTGGTACCTCGGTAGCAGCTACTAGCAACTTTATCCAACAGATCTAATTTACTTGGGAAGAACCTGTTACTGAAAAAGATGAAAGCATAAAATGGCCTGGTAACTGGCACAGCCAAGTCTTACTTATCTCTCCTGCCAGCAAATAACTGAAATTCTAGCCACTGCACCTGCCATCTCCTTTGGTATGGACTCACAAGTTCATTACTTTCATACTTCCCTGTCCAAGTATTTATTCAATGGATTTAAAGGCACTAGTCTTGCTCTTGACCTGTGTGTCTATGTCATGCTACGTGACAGAACAAATATTCATCACAGACTGGCCTCTCAAAGCGAAACTGGAAGCAATACAAGGAAAAGCAATGCATTATATACATTCTACACTACTGACTAAATTAACGTGTGTTTCTATTCCTTTGAAAATTTAGGACTGCATTTTTATTTGGTAGTTTTTTGTTCACAGAGGGAAGTGTTGAGCAGTAACAGCTGCAACTGAAATCCATGGAATTTCTTCTGAATATGTAAAACACTATGAAAACCAGCAACTGAATCCCTGGTAGTCAAATGGTATCTAAAAATTTAAGTTTCTACTCCCCATTTATAAAATGAGAATAAAATGCCATGAAAGAAGCACTATACTGGCAAAACATTCAGACTCCTTAGGAGCATTTTATAGAAGCCCAGGGGGAATTCAACTATTCATTAAGTGATCAGTGCCCACCTTTTACATGCAAGGCACTAACCCTGAGGAAAGCAAAACAAAACAAAGCAAAGCACACTGTACTTTACCTGCCTGCACCTTGGTACAGTATGAGTCGTATGAGTGGATTAGCTATACAGAAGGACTACCATTGCTGTGTTTTATTTCAGCAGCCCTAACAGAAATTTCTATTTGAGCAAAATTTCTGAACCACTGCTGCTGGGTTTCTTCAACTGTGCTTTAGAGTCTAATACTGACCAGAATAACTTCAGTAAAAAGGAAACAGCCACTAATAAACTAATTCTGATCAAATTTTAAAACATGTTTAGCTTATTTGTGCTGCTGAAATGGCTCTGATGATTAGAAATTTTCATCTCATGGCTGTATTATTTTCTCTTTTTACATCCACATCCCCACCCTTTTATGGTATTTTATATTAACAATACAACTCATAAATTGTTAAACAGCAATATTCTATTTTCCAAGTGCAAAACCAGCCAATTATGATTTATTCACATTTTCTGTTAAACTAAGAATGCCATTGAAAACACTCAAGCTTTTGCTTGATGTAATTAATTACTGAAAATCATTTAGGGCCATGAATAAAAAAGCACTAAGGGCATGACAGAAGACTACAGCCTGATTTTGTCTACTTAGGTCAATAATAGCTTATTCTGTTCTATCATTTTTATAGAACCTACTCTCACAAAGAAGTACTACCTTGCACTCCCATTGTATATGTGCATCCATACTATAACGAATGGGACATTTTCTAACAGTGTCAAATTGCTGTGTTTTGGATGCAGTAGGCGAAAACTAGTAATTATTAATGCAACTCTGATTTTAATCCTTTTGCCCACTTATGTAATTAGAAAATAATAACCACAACAACTACCACATAAAAATCATGAGCAGCAAGAAAAAAATCACTTATGGTTGCCTAGCAACTAGCAGGCTACGTGCTGAAAGGAAGGAGGACCAGAATAAATTAAAAGATCTGACTGCGAAAGAACTGTGACAGTTCATTGCTACTGAATCAGCTCAACATGCTAGTCCCATGTGTGCTCACATTAAAAACACTTGCATACTGCACAAATTAAAAAAGCAGTAAGAAATACTGTTTATTTAGAAAATGTTTTTGCTTAGAAAAATATTTGTGTGCAATGTTTCTGATTTTCTCTCATTTCTGTCAGTACACTTATAAGGCCCATACAAGCATATAATTCCACCCTTTTAGTCAGTATTGTCTTCAGAGAAATGAAATGCAGGAACCTAATTTGCATGACGTTCCTTTTCTATTTGTTTTCCCTGGCAGTATTTGGCCAGAAACAAGCTGCCACAGGCCCATTAAAAGTATACTACTACCAACACTCTTTCTCCTTTGGAATCAAAAGGAGAGATAACTATGAAGCTGAAACTGCAACATGTTCTTGCATTTCTGGCAAATTTTAAACTTTTAACAAATAATGAAATTCAATTTAGAGTGGGTAGAATGAAGAGTCCTGCATGCTTGCCCAAGTCGGAGTGCTCACAAACAGAACCATGTCTTGAAAACTATAATTTTGAATCAAGTGCAACTCACAAAGATGCTAGTTAAAAGAAAAGTGACTGGGGGAGGAGAATTACAAGAACTGACACAGTGACTTTCAACAGCAATATAGAGACATGATAAATTTTCTTTAGTGCTTAATTATCCCTTTTTGGAACCAACTGCAGTTCCAAAATGCAGTAGCACATGGTAAACCTGTCCCAATCATTGAAATAGAAGTGGGTAAAAATAGTTAAATACACAATCCCTGGGTTTAACATACGGCTATGTACTCCATAGCTTTGGCTTGGATATAAGAAAAAATTATTTACTTTGTGTTTTTGATTACCCAAGAGTTGGCATAATTAACTACTAGTTAGATCAGTAATGGCTAACTGTGTTACTCTCCATTTTAAAACAGTTAAAACCAGGCAACTTATGAAAACAGCTGAAAAGACTATGAATAAAATACATTTAATGTACCAAAAAATACCCTCTCTGGCTGTGTCATCAAAATGCTGAGCACCACAGACAGGAGTATAATCTTGCAAAGCAAGCAAAAGGCACCAAAATACCACCCTTCCAATTTTTTCTATCCTTATTTGAATGTGGTCAACAGCTACCTGATACCAGGAGGACACACTGTGAAGTTAATTGCTACACCATGCAAGACCTTACTTTAAATCTATGAATACATCAGATGACAGGCAGAGGACAAATGAAATCACTGTATGGAACAGAGCGATCAGCATCCCAGGATGCTTGAATTCAGCTATTGCTATTTATGCAAGTTAATGCAAACTAGTAATAGTATCGAACTCAGACAGGAAACATTAAATTCTGATGCAAGGCAAAAGAAAACAATGTGTTTGTAAGGAAGATGAAGGATTACAAGGTATGAATGACTGAATCATAGTATTATTTACATTGCAGAAGATCTGTAATATCATCCAGTCTAACCATTAACTCAGCACCCAGTCTACCACTAAGTGTCACATCCTCACACCTTTTCAACACCTTGAGGATAGTGATTCTACCACTTCCCTGGGCAGCCTCGTCCCATCACTGAGCACTGTTTCAACAAATTCTCCTAAAATCCAGTCAAAATCTCCCCTGGGGCAACTTGAGCCCATTTCCTCTTGTTCTGTTACTTGTCACCATGGACAAGAAGCAGAACCTCTTTCAGGCAGCAGTTGTAGAAAGCAGTAACATGGTCCCTTGGGCTTCCTTTACTCCAGGCTAAAAACCCCCAACTTACTCAGCTGCTCCTCATAGCACTTCTGCTCCAGAGTCTTCACCAGCTTTTTTGCCCTCCTCTGGACAGTATCCTTCAAGAATGTCCAGTATCCTTCTGGAAGTGAGGGGCCCAAAACACAGGATTTCATGTGTGGCCTCACTAGTGCCAATTACAGAGGGACAAGTATTTCCTTAAACCTGCCAGGATGAAGTATCATTCCTTTTCTCTGTATCTCTACTTGATTTTTATTTATTTCATCAGGAAAAGAAAGCTACACTTACGCTTACCATCCTCTGAAATAAATCATAAAGAGGAAAATAATCACAGGAGGAAAAATATAGTTTAGGCGACTAAGCCTGTGTGTGCATGATGCAGATCAGTAGCTGGGGATCAAATATGGCATAAAAATTCCTTCTTCAGAAAGAAAAAGCTCTTGGAAGTACAACTGACCTTTCTTTCAAAAGGCTACAGCATTTTAAGTGGACATACAAACGACTTTTTGTGTGCCAAATTGATTTGGTGGTGCCAAGCAATAGGATGAGAGGGAACATGCATATACCAATGCACAGAAAAGTTTCACCTTAACATGAGGAAGAACTGCTTCACTGTGCGGGTGACCACGCACTGAAACAGAGTGCCCAGAGAGACTGTGGAATCTCTCTCACTGGAGATATTGAAGGAATAACTGGAGCAACTCTGTGTTCATGTGCCCTGGGATGACCCTGTCTGAGCAGGGAGCCTGGACCAGATGACCTGCTGTAGTCCAACCCAAACCAACCCATTCTGTGTTCTTTGATTTTGTGTTGGGAAAACATAGCCTACATAACATATGATTCTATGATATTCATTTCTATGGGCATTCCTAATTTTAGAGGGAAAGAAAGACAAATTAAAAGCATGGGAACTGGAAAAATGACAATTCATGTTGGAATGATGCACTGCAACTTGCTCTCTTCTAAACAGGTGTTTTACACTGAAAGGTTAGAACAAGGTACAAGGATGTAAAGGCACTTAAATCTTAGTTTAAGAAGTAATTGCAACAAAATCTCAGATTAATATGTATTGCAAATGGAGTCTGCAAAGATAATGCATATACTTTACTTGGGGGAATCAGGATCAATGTTTAAGTGGAAACATGTTTCCAGGTCCCTGAATCTAGGGTCTTGGTATTTAAATAATCATATAGAACTTTTTAAATCAAGGAACAAAGGCCAAATCTATCTAGTTATTTCTGTCCCACTACTCCATATGGCAACACTACAGAATTCTTAATAACTTACATGAATTAATAAATGCTTCCAGTCATATAACCTTGTGACCACCATCATGTATTTTTACATATTTCTACACCTCCTATGTTTATGCATCGCTTCTTTCCCAGGTGAATTTACTGAGAAGAACCATCTTCCCCTCACAAGACTGGATATACAACCTGTTTCCTCTTGTAAGGCTCTCCCATGCTACTTACACTGAAGTAATTATTTACACTTGTCTCAATGTAAACGAATCTTTCTTGAACGGAAAAGCATTCAGAAACTATAGACAACTCAACCCAAATATATATATATATATATATATATATATATATATATACTATATACAAAGCAACTCAAGCTTTAACAGTATCACATATAATGACATACACCCATAATGAGTATTTCAACATCCACACAGGCAATAGCATCATGGTAAGGCTCTTGTTTTCTTATGTCTGTGTGGGTTATAGTTGGCTTTGATCAGTAATTTCTCTGCCCAGGTAGTTCTTCTTCTGTCAGTTCCACTTAAACTGACACTTGAATCAGAAGAAAAGTTTCTTATTTTTGTTCTGTGAGTACCAAATAATGCACTCCCACATACTGTACTTCATGCCATTGCTTTTAGTCCAGACTTATCTGTGTCCAGTGTACTGTGATTAAGACACCACTACTAATTTTGGCCAGGACATTCCTCATTTTCAATATGTACCATAAATATATTGTGATCTATGCCAGCACCAATTATCCAAGTACTTCTTTCCAGTTTACCAGTCACTTTTTTAACAGTGCCTTCAGCTAGGTACTTTTACTTCTTTGCACTCAGACTAATGAGTATCATTGTATCTCCTCCTTCTTTCACACTAGCTTATAATGTTCCTATGGAACCCTAAAAAATGCTTAGCAAAATGACAGAATCAGAGAACAGTTTGGGGGTCAGAAAAGACCTTTGAAGATAAACTAGTTCAACTTCTCTGCTGTGAGTAGACAGAGACATCTTTAATTTTAAGTCTGGTGACTAGAAGTCAGAGGATTCTGATTATATTTTCTCTCTTTTGCTTCATTACAGATCCATTCTCCATTTTGAACGAGTATAAATGAAAGCTACATTAATTCAGCTTTGCTTATTATGGTAAAGCAGGGTAGAAGAGTAAAAAAGGATCTGCATCTGTAGTACCACTACATGTTTTATGGTTTGAGAGCTGGGCAATGAGATCACAGGTGTAGTTTAAAAAGGATAGCAGTGACTTCAACAGCAATTTTTACTTAATGATTTGGAGCATGTACCCCACAGTTCTTCAGACTCAGGTATCAGATATCTGTTTAACAAAGATAAATATGAAGACAAGATAAAAAAGCCTATTAATACGAAGAAAATTTTGAAGCACATGACTCAATACTGGCATCCAATGCAAAATGACCTGCATCAATCAAGTACCACCAATTTGCCAAAGACCAACAACTCTCATACCAAAGGCGCTAAGCTGAACATTCTCAGTGTCTTCC
The DNA here is from genome assembly GCA_018697195.1 of Certhia americana. NCBI lineage: Eukaryota > Metazoa > Chordata > Aves > Passeriformes > Certhiidae > Certhia > Certhia americana. Next base: position 25,906,452 of record CM031878.1, on the reverse strand, counting down.
ATCTTTGTCCTTTTTCTCTTTTTTAAATTATTTCCTTTACTATATGGGACACACCCTAGATACCGTAATTTCAGGAAACTAAAGCTGGCTGCCAGTCAAGTCTCTGGTTTGTCTCTAGCTCTCTAGAAATATCCAAAGGGTATCAGCTTTTACTTGTAATTTGCTCTCTAAGAACTATTAAAGTTATTGTCAGTGGAATGTTTCATTAAAATCAACATCATATTAGGATTCATGATGGGAATAAAAGGAAATTGGAGGATTGCTAAGATGCAATATGTGAAACAAAAATCTAAATTAAAACTTTGAAACTGCACTGAAGACATGACAGGAAGAGCAAACTGACCTCAGTGCTGACTTCCACTTTCTTGCATGGAGTTCTTTATCTGAGGTTTACAAGTATTGGGATAACTACCTCTGCAGTTCCTTTTTTTGAGAATCATATGCTGCCTTTATCCACACTGAAAATTTACCTAAAATATTGCTAATATGTCTGTTTAAACTAGTTTTAATCTTCACGTTTGACTGTGCAATTACTATTTACTAGAGTTTCTTTTTTGTATTACAGAAATCTTTAGCTTTCTTTGACACAGATAATCAATTTTGTTGGATGTCTTTTAAGTAAGGGAGGAAAGGGTGGTACTTATCCCCTGATGCTTACAACTAAAGTCAAGTTGTAGACAGTTAGGAGAGCACTTGGAGAATCTTTCCCTGCATCAACATTAGACTGTGTCACCACAGAAAAGTAACCAACTAGCATTTCAGTTTTTTGTGAGCACCATGAATTTTAGCTTTTTTTTTTTTTTTTTAAAAAGGCTTTAATAAGAACAGAAAATTGGTTCTGTAGTTACAAGCAACTCTTCTCAAAAGCAAAGACAACATGAGATAAAGCACGCAGAGACTTACTAGCTTAGTAATGTATTCCTTTTACTTTATTTCATCATGCCCTTTAAACTGTACTAAAACTTACTAAAGATGTAGAATTTGCTTTGATAAAGTAACTCAGGCCTAAGTCAGTAAGATTTTGGATGGGTATCATCTGACCACCTTTTGGGACACAATCAGTTCACAACAGTCCAGATAAGCCCTCTGGACTTACTATAAAGAAACATGAACATCTTTTAGCACTGAAAATTTAAGCTAAAGACAAAGATGATTTCAAGCATTCAAATACTAAATACATGAAAACCCACTTTTTTCCCCAGATGAAACTCATGGCCTACTTTTCTTCCAATTAACCTGTCCCTCTATACTTGCCCCAATTGCCTTCACACTCACAAAAGCCCAGAGCTGAACAAACACTGAACCCCCAACAAAACTGAAGGGTTCCAATGCCTAAAACCCACTTAATTCCAAAGCTGCAAATCCTGAAAATATTAATTGAACTCTAGAGCAAGTTACCCCCAAATATTTTAAGATATTAAAGTTCCCTGCTGTCTATATTTGTAATTCTATTATTTCATAGTATTAGATGGTTTGATGCTAGCTCACAAAAAAATCAGAATGCAGAAACTTAGAACTCCTCCTTATAACTTACAGCACTGAAGAGCTTAGTTTAAGAGGTATTTTTAATTCCTTACAGAATAGAGCTCCATACACTTCCTAAATTGGGAAAGAATTCTGTCTCCCCTGTGGGCTCCAGAAAGAAGAAACAGTATGCCTTGTCACTACACAATAGCTCAATTAACTTTTTTTGACAGAAATCAGATAGGAACTTCCTGGGGCACAATCATCAGGTAAAAATCTTTAACCTTCCCAGAAGCTACCAGTTACTATCAGTAGCTATCCCCTACTGAAGGCTAGTTGAAGCAAATTTAGTTGCTATTTCAAAAGTGGGAAGTAGATATCCTGACCAAAAGTGCTTGGCTTCAAGAGAAGGCTCAAGGCCAAGGATCTAAAATGCAGAGATGTCTCCTTGCAGTGCTAACTGGAATACCTGAGCTTAAACACTTCTCCCTTCTCAGCTGTTCTGGTAGTTGAGAGTCACAGAAAGCTAAATACACTGAGATTGTAGTCAGCTTGTTGCTCATCATGTTTGTTGCTATGAGTGCTGTTGCTATACAATAAAATACTTTTTGATGTACTCCAGAAAGATCACAGAATGGTTCATTTTAATAGTTATGTCCAAAAAAAGTTATGGATCACAGCAGTGTGTGCCTTACCAAGTATTGCCCAAACTACCATCATACAGGCAGAGCCAGAACAGCAGCTGCAATGAAGGGCACAGTGCAAGCTGCCATTTCAAGTCAATGACTGCAAGTCGTTTACAGGCAAAAAATACACTGCTACACCTAGGTGCAAGTCACCTAATGCAAATACCTCTTGACTTTCTCTGAATGCATTTAATATTAGTTTATAATAGGTGCTATATGATCTAAGTAATTCAATGTATAGCAAAGAAGGAATAAGCACACAGGAAGGCTTTACTGATTTTTGGCAGATACAAACTGAGTTTAAATGCAATTTCTGCAATCAAGTATGATTCAAAGACATTATGAACTAATTCTCAATTTCTTGCTCATGAAGCACAGGTGATTTGCAGTTTGAAAATCTGCAAAACAAGTCTTCAGAGGACTTTCAGAATAGAAGGAATATTTTTTTCCGAAAGTCCAATTATTTAGCATATTTTTATGCAGAAAATGGGGATTTCTTGGCAAACAGTCTTCCATCTCTGATGTTTCAGTATTCCTGTATTTTTTTCTTTTGGCAGCTCTGATGCTCATGATATGAGTGCTACACATCTTGGGCAGTCTTTCATTGTGAGACCCATGTAAACTTGAATTAATAAATCTGTAGCCATGTCTTTGAAAAGATTAATTTTAACACATGCTTACTAAATTGAAGGAAAATCCTGCTCAAGCTGAATGTTAAGTACACACCTTGAGCAGAATGACTTAATTCATAAGCAGGAGCTCTATGCTTACTTTTTTCTTTCTTTTTTAAATTGTGTTTCAACAACTTATATCAGAAGGGTGTTAAAAAAACCTCTACAAAGTGTAAGACTGTCAGGATCAGGCCCTAAGAGGAATTACTCTTCAGAAAAGCAGTGCCAACATGTCTTTCTAAAGACTGGGAAAAAAAAAAAGCCATTGCAAAATGTAGAGAGTGGCATCAGCAGGGAGGGAGAGAGCACATAGATACAGACAGTCTACAAGCTCACCTGTCCTTGTAGTTTATCACAGTATCAATGATAGCATTCATTTGTTTTGTCAGTTTGGGTGGATTGGGCGACAGCTTCTCTGCAGGAGGTCTGCCTCTTCTTTTCTTTGCTTTCTCTCCATCCTCCTTTCCAGAATCCTTGTCCACATTTCTTCGTCTCTTTCGCTTTTTAAGCCGAACTTCCTCTTCCATTTCTTCCAAATTGCCGTCTTCAATTGCCTGATAATCATGAATTCAAAAAGTATGTTTTTTAAAAACAAGAAGTACTGCAAAATAAACAAACTTTATTTAAAAACAACAATAAAACCCTCCTGCAATTCCATGTGATGCAGATAATTCAACTCAAAATGTTCAGTTTATTTATAAGCAAGAGTACAAGAAACTGACTTAATAGCAATCAAGGAGACACTAAACACTAACTTTTCCTAAGGACCCCACTATCATCTAAGTATGATGTTTATCTGAACCTTGACTTCCGTGCCAAATCACAGTTTCACACATAATGGCCTGGGGTATTGTTTCAGTAAGTGGACATAAAACATTCATTTTTTCACATCAGTGTCTGTTCTGGGTTACACAGTTCCATACATAAGAGACTTTGATACCATGTTTTCAAACAGGACAGTCTAAATTGTGCTTAGCTCCCAAAGTCAGTTCACACACAGTTCCTTGTGCATACACACAAAACAGAGGTACTTTATACAGTAACAACACCTCTTCCAAGCCTTTTAAGCACATTTTAAATCACCTATATGTGAAAATCATTTCAGAATGTATAATTTTCTTCTAGAATAACTAGTTACTTCTAGTAACCATGAGGTAGACAAAAGCACTGACAGTATAGTGGCTGGTTGTAAACATGACTCATAACATGGGATGCAAAAAAAACATCCCAAAAACCAAACTGTACACACAATCACAGACAATTAACACTAATTTAAATTTTTTCAATTACCTGGATGTATACTTTTAACCAGACCCAGCAGCTCTATGCAGAGGGACAAAAAAATTGCTACAAAACACAAACTGGGAATAAAGGGAACCTGTTCACACACATTATCAGATCCACATCATAAAGCAAGAAGCTGAACTTCTCGTAATTTGAGAAAGCCAACCAAAGAAAAGAAATAAAAATACCAGGTCACATGAGAACTGAAATTAAAAATGGAAAGTTAAATAAAACAAAAAATCGTAAAACTAAAGCTTTCTGATTACTGCTCTCTCAGAATATAACTGATGTTTGTATTTGTCGCTTTTGCGTCTTAATATTGCCTTGAGTACATGCAAATGCTAATCCATCCTTTCTCGTAGCTGAAAGAGCTCTAATCCTAAGGCAATTACCTTCATTTCTACACAGCATCAAACATGGCTAATATTTATGGTCATGTGAGCACAACAATCAATATAAAAATGTGATTACAGCCTAGACATAATTTTTCTCAGATGCGTATGATGTCTCTTCAAAAACGTTTTGTGAACAAAACCTGATGCACAACACAAAATAACCTGGCATGTTTAAAAGAACAGTGGGATTTTGAAATCTGTTTCCTATGCATCCTCCGATGTGCGAATCCACAAACACAAAAGCAGAATCCTGAGAGACAGCCTGAAACTAGGCCTTAATAATCAAAAGACAATTTACATCATGCTTCCACAGCATTCAGATATTCACTATTAAAGAGGCACGAGATCTGATGAGTTAGGAAGAAAAAAGAAGGGAAAAAAAAACCTGCACACAAATTCATTAATATTCATCTGGCTAAAGCAGGACACGCACTATAAACCACTGAGGCTAATGAAGATTAAGAAAAGGAAATTTCTCTGCATATCTTGGAAGCTAGAAAAGCTAGTAATAAATACAGCATGCAAGGCTGTCAACAGTTAATGTCATTGCTCCCCTCAAGCACTCAGTTGTACATTGAAACACGGAGAACACCGACTTTTGATGTTTTACACACCTACACATGCCTGTGATGTAGTTCTACTGAATCTTCAAGACGGCAATGAAAAAGGATATTTACCTTACCACTATCAGCAGGCCGGCTATCGGAAATCACAGTTAGTGGGGATAAAATTAACAAGCCAGCAAAGCAGCGAGCTGCTAGTCTCTTCATCAGCTGATCAGGAAAAAAAAGAGAGCTGGGGAAAGGCTATGTTTTCATATACAAGTAATTTTATTTTACTGAAAATTTAATACTGAAAGGATTGTGGATACTGAAATCTGCTGTTTCATTCTACCTACTACGAGGCCTAAAGCCTTCCTCCCTCCTTCAGCTGGTTTTAATATTGACAACTACTTATCATATTTCTCCCCTTATTATAATTCTAGGCATTCAAATTATATTTTTAGCTGAGCAGTTACTGATTCTTGCTATTACTTTAATAATAATAATAATAATAGCACAATTAGACAATTTCATGTATGATTTTAAAACTGAAATTGGTTGCATGCATTTTAAAGATGCATTCATTACAGAAAATATATTCTTTTTCCTCCACAGCAAGCAGATCAAGTTTTGGTTACTGAAACTGATACAATAATCTATTCTGATTTACAAGAAATTAAAACAAACAAACCAACCAATAAACAAAGGAAAAAAACAAACCCAAACCAAGTCATCATCCTGTTAATTTGATAATATTTTGCTGTCCTTCATAAAACTTCACTTAACTACAACATATTTATATTTTTGCTTGCTTTACAGATTTTCTATCACCAAGAAGAAATCACAGTGGTCCTGTCATCACAGAGTTTATAACATCTCACTTTAGAATTCTGTGTAAAATTCCTGCTTAGAGTAGGCAGTATTTTGGGAAATAAGTATTAACAAAAAGAAAAGATAAAAATGCAAAGTTGGGAATTTTTTTCATATCACATACAGCAGTGTAGTAAAGACAAATGGTAAAAATAAAACCCAAGTAAACTAACACATACTCTTGCACTCTTAAAATTAGTGACTAGCAGGTAGCAAAGAAATTCTTAGCAAATTACGCATCTACCATCAAATGTTAAACTTCCTGTATATTAAGCTTTCAAAATTTCTATGCATGAATGTAAACTCAGAGCGCTTTCTTTAAGACCCTAGTGACCCCACTTGAAAATCAGTCTGACAAAACAAGCAGTACAAAAATATTGCTAGTGTGACTCTTAACATTTGTTCTCAAGAGACAATTTTGTATTTTGTATATAAACAATACATTTAAAACTAAACCTACATGCTTTATTCTGTCTCAAAAGATGGCTTAAAACTGTCACATGAATCAATTATCAGCAGATAAGTTAATGTTCTGTATATATATCTACACATATGATCCAAGCATGTGTGTATTAGCAACAACATATTTATTAAGCTATGTCATCTGACTGAGATCTTTGCTAGAAGAGCTTACTATTCTAGGCCTCAAGTGCCACACTGAAAAGAATGCCCTTCCAAACCTTGCCAGTACAACAATGATTTAAATCCCAGGCTCAAATCTCCAGTTTCTGACAGATGATGGGCTGTGCAAAAGTGCAAAGTAACACAGACATCTCCTATGTTCAAATGCATCTGGATTAGTGAGGTGAACAGAAAGGGAGTCAAAGAAAATGGTATACTAACAAAAAATTTAACACTTTCCTTCCCTTAGGGAAAGCAGACAAAAACAGTACTAAGGAAAGTCTGGACACCTTGGTTTTTCTTCAAAGACAGCTGTAAAAATTTCATGTCAAATTTTGCAAGTTGTCATGCACCTCATGAAAGACAAAATATACCAGTGAAATATGAGGACCCTGTGTTAAGTTCTGAACTGACAAAATGTTCTTGCTTTTCTGACTCATAGTGCTGTAACCTAGTCCGCATACACAAACCAGTTTAATTTCTAATGAGGTAAGAGCACACTTATGATGCATTAAAGATATTGAACTGTGTTCTTCCAAAAAACTCCTGCCTTCCAAGAACACAAATGTATTTTTCAGGAGGCAAGCAGAAGTTACCTCTGAGTTAGTCTGTGTTCCTTATTGCTGCTTGCAATTAGATTTTCACCTTTCTAAAGGAAAAAAGTTGTCTTGAGGTGAAAGTATTCTTAGTGAACATGAATACAGCATTGATACATGAGCACCAAACAGAAACAAAGTAAGGATAAAATGCAAATTGTTTCTTTTCTCTATTCCAAGGACACATTCTTCCATCCATTATGACACAACACCTTTTCAATTCACAATTACAGATGCAAACAAGGACTAACTGCTCAGTTTTGGTTCACAACTCTTTTCTGAAAGTCTATAATTGTGTAGGCCTAACACAATTAATATGCTTTACAATAATTTTATAGGAAACAGGTAACTCAAGTGCGGTCACAGAGTGAATCAGTGGAGGTGCTCATCATAAAATCAGCTTTGGTATCTAAGGTATCTCATTTAGATGGTAAAACATTGCAGTACATAATTATTTTTCCTTTGATTGGAGCTAAGTAGAAAACTGAGACATAGTGAAAGCTATCAGTACTACTTATAGTCTAAGAAACTGGACACACAGAGCAGAAGTGGCAGGAAGCCATGCAGTAAGTCTGCTTGATGCTGTACAGATGAAAAGGGACACAAGCACAGGACATGGGAACTCTTCCTGTGTCCCGCTCCAATTTTAACGTGATGAACATTCAGAGAACTTGCCGCATCCTTTCAAACATCAATGCCCTGTCTCTCCAACTTGCAAAGTTGAACGAGCTATTGAAGAAATACCCCGTCATGCTAATTAAACACAGTATTTCAAGAGAAAACACATAAACATAGGTGAACAGAAAAAAACATATCACCTTACCAACTCCCTAAACATAAATACTTACCCAATCACAAAAAAATTTCCAAAAGAGTGATCTTTTTTGGGAACAACAAACAAGGACATTTTACTGACCGCTGGCCAAAAGGCACTAAGGTTCAGGGCTGTTAAGCACTAGAAACCAAGAAACATGTCAGTAGAGCAGTAACGAACAGCAGATAACTGCCTTGCAAAATGAAGCTTACATTTATCACACTAGAAGAGAAGAAAGGAAGAAACAAACCCTACAGACAGTTGACAGTAAACACTGTAAGCCCTAAAACGACATCTACCTAGCCTTATCAATTTCTCTCTTCAACAAGATCCTTCTTTGAATACTGTATTGATATTCCAAGAGAAGTTGGGCTTTTTTTGCTGACTGTCTCTGTTTGAAATCCTGCTGTTCTTTATTTTACATTTGTTCTCAGATTAAATCTGGCAATGAAGACTTCAACTTTTCACACTGCAGTTCACATTCTTACACAGATCTCTTCAAAATACAGTTCTCTTGCTTATTTTTTTACCATTAACATCCCTGACATCTGGGACTGCTCCTACTTTTCACATTAGAATTGTTTCTTGGCTCTGTAGAGCAAGTTCCTTTGCATCGTAATTGCATCTTGCTATGCAATACCATAGAGGTCTGGATACTAGATAAAGACTGTGAGGAAAAATGCTGCTAACACTTGACAATTAGATGAAAGGGTTTTAACATAGTCTGTCAACAGTGTAATCAATAAATACCTGAAAACAATTCTAAAGGTTGATGAGGAGTTATTTTAATTCAATTTCCTCTCCTTGTTGGATATTACTGCACAACAGATTCACCAGTCTAGTTTTTTTCTGAGACTAAACTAAAACAGAATATAGACCAGAATCTGTCAAAGAAGAATTAGTGACTACATCCAGTTTTAACTTGCTTTCATAAAGGTATTGCTTTTTCTAAAAACTTGAAATGCAATTCCTGCAAAAACATATCAACTTGTAAGACATGGTCTTCTCAGATAGGCCGAAATTCCACCAAATATGGCAAACGAGCACTTTAGCCATATGTTCATCAGAGTCTGTGCTGCCGCATCACAGAAACTAGCATCTTTTTCAAGGAGTAGGAGAAGATGGACTGTTTGCTGTTTTGTATTTGAAAATCATTAATAATTGCCCAATTATTTGCACTGAAACTCCAGCTGCCTATATTTAATTAGACATTAAGGAGAACAATAATGTAAATTATAGTTTTTTCCTAAATTTTGATATAAACACTGATGCCAAAATGTCCTTACATAATCATGAAAAATATGAGTTATCTTTTAAAGAGAAATGGTCTTAACCAAAGCAACAAAGCACAATATTTAGAAAAAAAAAAAAAGATATCGACTTAAATTACTAATAGAATCAAAGCTTTTATCGTCAGTGTTTTCTTTTGGGTCTGAGAAAATTTTTTCAGGGCAAATAACCTAATATTTAATCTTAATGCCGAAGCTTCACCTTTAATGTGATAATTATTAAGTAAAGCACCACGCAGAACCAGCACCTATAAACCCTCTAAGTTATGACAAAACTCACTCACAAGCATGTAAAATTTTATTCTGTTCAAAAGTGAAATCTTTTAACAAAGGAAAAAAAAATCTATAATTAGTCTCATTTGTCCCTCCTCCAAAAGGCAAACAGTTCCAAAAATAGAACGCCAATTCTGCACCAATGATATTTTCAGAAACTTTGGGGACAGAGAAACTGAACAGCACAATTAACTACTCATGATACCAGGACCCCACTGCTTGTCTGCTCAGTGAGCACCACAAAAGTGCTCCAATAAAAGGAAGGAACTGAGCTATAGAAAGAACAACTGTACCATGTTGACTATACTTTGCTCATCCAATCAGAGAACTGAAAAAATACACACTCACTGCGTCAAGACCCTGAATGTGAAACTACCGAAACAATAATCACTATTCTGAGTTCTACATTTACTTAGCCACATTCTGAGAAGATCTACAGGCCAGTAATTGCCTTCTACAGTTTTCAAAATGTCTTGCTAAGAAGACTTAATTTTAAAAACCTCTTGACCAAGCCAACCTCACCTAGGAGCAACAGAAAAATGGGAGAGAAATCTAAAATAATTCTATGCCAGAAACTATTGATATCATCCTCTTACTCTCTATCACTGAACTGTTTTGTTGTGGTGGGGTTTTTTGTTTGTGCTTCCCAAACCTTCTTCCCTTCATTTCAGAAAGCTAGATAACCTGCTGAAGAATTCTTGTCATTTAGAATAATAGCCTGTTTCTGAACACAGGGAAAAAAAATTCTCTCCTTCATTACTGGACGACAATTTATAATGGACTTGTGAAATAATATGCAGGAAAATTTCCAGATGATAAAGAAACATATTCCAAAAGGAATCTCACAACAGCATTTCTCAAGTACAAGATATCCTGAGTATTTCTGATTGCCTTCGTGTTGTTCAAAACTTTACAGCATATTGATAACTCAAAGACTAAATATTGTTAACAGACTGCTACTGGAAATAGCTGCAGATATGTTTGGAAGTATGACTGAAGCAAAACTGAGAGACTGAATGAGTAACTAACTAAAGGAAGACACTGGAAGACTGTAATGAAAATACTGCAAGCATGCCTCCTGGCTTTGCATTCACAAGCAATCAATCTTGAAGTAAACATCTGGCATAATAGAGGTGCCTCATTTTCCCCCCTTTATCTTGTTCAGTATGTCAGAGACACAGATGCTTGTTGCATAGACAAGACCGTGTAACATTTAGTGACTGTTATTACTCAGTGAGGAAGTGAGAATGGGGAAGATTTGTTCCTTTTTTGATTTTTATCAGCATTTCTTTCCCTGTCCTGTTGAGAATTCTGATTCAGGAAAGCCTACTACAGGAGTGCAGAGGACTCTATATTGACAAAGGCATCGTGAGATAATTGGTACAAGAGTTATGCGTTTTCTTAACAAGTCCATTATCTTCCCTACACAAGGGGCAAGGAAAGTTAATTGCATGAGAAAGTCACCTTTTCTGATGGGCATCAGGAGGAGGTATGTGCCAGAGAGTTGTGGTGGGGATTTACTTTTCTCATTTTCTCCTAATTCCTATAAAATAATAAGCCTGGAATTTTGTCAACACTAAACATGCTTCTGTCTGAGAACAGAATTCTTTTTTACCCTGGGATCTCAAGAGTTTAGAAGGAAAATAGTATCAAGGTTGTAATAGCTTAGTTTGTACTGAGAGTTTTACTTCCAGAACTTCCTTCTTTGGTCTAAAATATATATCTTTTACTGAAGGGATATATTGTCTGTTGTTCTTCTGAAGTAATTTTTTAATTTCATTTTTAATGTGTTGATTAAATAGTTGATAAATTAGTGTAGAACTTATGAACGAAGTTTAATTTATCAGTATTTCTGTTAACACCTATATTCCACTCAGGCTCACAGACAAATGTGACAGAAGAGGAGGAAACATGCTGCAATGAAGTCATGGAAATACTCATCAATAAAACCAGATCCAAACCCAAGAACTAAGAGTAATTCAATATTCCAACGATTCATCATCTCTTGCTCAGGTTAAGACGTTCTTTATTTTACAAGGCAGATCATACATACAAAACCAATCAGAAACACACTTATATCTGACTGCTACTAGCTAAATAGTTACATAGGATGGCTTCTTTTCCAAGTTCTGAGGCAAGTATTTACAGATGTGTTTTACCTTACATTTCATGAAATACTGTTATTGTTGCAGGTAATTCTAAGCAATGTTAACTTATCTTTTTGCCCTTGACATTTACATTTTTATAGACATGACATTCTTCTGTTGTGGAAAAAGTAGGAAAGCTTTACTTTGCAATGGCACATACAGGCAGACTAGCAGTGTGGATGATGTTTTGCAGCTCATAATCCAAAAAATTAAAGACAGGCTTCTTTTGTTTGATTTTATTCCTTATGAAAAAAAAATTCAGTTCAATTTAAGAATGGGAATGAATAAATTTTTTAAAATTTTTTAGAAGAAATTTCCAGGTGCTTAGCCCTTCTTCATTCAAAAAAAATTGTCTCCCTTATCTTCTAAGACCCTACTAGTTAAATCAGAAAATACCTGGTATAAAGACAGGGTTTACACCCTCATCAGACCAGCTCTTTGCAAAGAAACTGCAGTTTTGACTCTTTCCAGGACATTTGCTTCCACTGAATGTTGCAAATATGTGCAGCCAACAGGCATCTGCTCTATGGTAAAGATAAAATTGACAATTCTAAGCACTGGAAAAGGGTAAGAAGCCATTACTAACTCTGGCTCTGCAATGTACTCAACAGCAGGATACCATAGCAGAGTGTTTTCTACAAAGAACAGGATGCCTTTTCTTTCCATTATGGAAACAGCACAGGTAAGGACTGAAACACAAAGGGATGATTAGCAGATTTCCAGCATGGAATCACTGATTTTGAGATAAATCAGTAGTGTTACAGTATGTGTAACTGCTTGTCTCTCAAGTAAACAGATATTCAGTGCTTCTAAATTTCTCAGAAAAAAAGTAGACGTATTCTCTCTTTCTGATTAACAGACTAACAGCCTAACATAAGGCGTCTAATTTAAAGATGAGCAAAAATTTTTTGTGCCCTGAAACCTACAGTTCGTAATAATGTGGAATAGAAGCCTATAGTAGAAAACTTAAACTGGCATTTTTACGTATTTCAAAGTACACTCAGCTACTGCCTACAGTCGTACCATCAAGTATTTTCTTGCAAGTAATTTCACACATTCTTCTCTCTTATATTTAAGAAAAGTCACGTATTCTCAAGCAGTAATCTTTTGTTCCGAGTTTAAAATGTGGAAATGGGAGAAAAATTGAGAACATAAACTCAAAACAAAATAGATAAAGTATCTTACAAGAATTAAATATGTGAGGGATAAAACCAACAGCTTTCAGAAACCATTATAATTTAATTATTTTTCAACGGATATACACAGATATCTTGTATCCACTTATTCATAGAAAACAGCTTAAGGATTTTTGCAGGTTTAAACATCTATCATTATTAATATAAGTACTCTGAGGCAATTAAGAAAGGAAGCACACTGCTAAGAGAGCATGACATGACAAAAATTATGGCAAGAGGTTAGAATACTCACTTCCTGTGCCAAAAGAGGAAAAAAAATTGCTTATAGAAATAGACTGCATTTAAATAATAAATAGTAGGAGGCAGCCCTTTATGACAATTCTAATGTATTTTTTATATTAACTTAGAAGAATTTGGAGGAAGACTGTAAGGTATGAAACTAAGAAACACTTGGAAAACTTGCTGAGAAAAGCTAAATTATATGTAAAAAAACCCCAAAAACTTTTATGTATTTTATACCAAAACAGTATGTTGTCATGTTGACTTTGAGCGCTGATGCAATGAGTTCCATGTGTTCAGGATGCTTCTGAAGGTTCAGAAATCTGACTATGGCAGGACTCAAAGTAGAGCTTGACCCTTTAATATGCATATTACAACCTAGAAGTAAAAATCTAACATGACCAGTATCTGTCCAGAAGGCTTTTTTGTTCTTCTGGGATAAGCTGCAATGCAAATCAGAGTCTGAAGAGCAAAAACTATTACATACAAACAATACAAAGATTCTTGAAAAGCCAGTAACTTAATAGCATATCAAGTTTCTCAACAAAATAATGTGTAGTATAGTATAATATAGTACAGTCTAGTCTAGTCTAGTCTAGTATACGTGCATATACAGAAAACTAAAGTAAGGCTGTAAGCAACATTCTGCATTTGAAACCCAGCTAAAAATGTCAGATGCAGCTGAAAAGAATGCATAATGAATATCCATGGAACCATGATTTGAAACTTGTTAAACATGTTAATTTCAGAGTACAGGACAAAATTACATAGTTGTGGTTATTCAAAAGGGGTTTTTTTTAAGGTTAAAATTTTACTGCTAGAATAAGGAAGTATACTACTGTACTCATTAAGTACTTCATGATGACTCAGGAAGCTAACTGCCAGGCACGACATGCCTAAGCACTGGCTGAATAGTTTTTGAGAAACACAGTTTGAAACCTCCATCTTCTTCCATATCTGTTAAGTTAGTACTTCCACACTTGTTTACATACAAGAAAAGACTAATTGCTATCATATAAGTTGCTGTAGAAGTAGTTTCTGTGGAGGAAGCAGAGCTCTGCAGACATATACCAATCAGAAAAATTACTTTTGCCTTTATGCGTACTGCATAAAAAACATCAGCATAAAACCTTCCCTCACCAGCCCAGGTCTGCCTTCAGGAGATGGCCTTTTACAATAAAGGTCTCCCAATCTGCCTCTGGTGACAAGGCAAAATATTAAATGGCTCCCTTTTCACAGACTGAATAAATACTTTGGCCACAATATACACTTGGAAAGGTATGGGTAACTTATACATTTTGCAAATGCAAATCAACATACGAAAATGTAATACCGCTATTAAAAACCTGGTATGTGACAGAAGGTTAGCTACTGCGTATCACTTATCATCATTACCATAAAGTCAACAATGCAGTGGACCTAAACATTAAAATGTTTGCTGCTTCTTGTTCCACTGTCATATCCTCCAGCAACAATAACATTTTAGTTTTAATGCAGACTTCTGTTTGAGTAGGTTTTGTGAATTACAAAATATTTGATTTTGTTTCAGTTTTATTGTCAGAATATCCTGAGTTAGAAGAGTTCACCTCCTGGCCCTGCAAAGGAGCACTAGAAAAATCACACCATGTGCCTGAGAGCATTGTGCTAACACTGTTTGAACTCTGTCAGGCTTGGTGACCACTTTCCTGGGGAGCCTTTTCCACTGTCAGCCACTCTCTGGGTAAAGAATCTTTTCCTAATATCCAAGCTAAACCCCTCCTGACGCAAATTCAGGTCATTTACTCAGGTCCTGTCACTGGTCACCACAAAGAGATCAGTGTATGTCCCTGCTCTTTCCCTCACGAGGAAATTGTAACTGCAATGAAGTCTCCCCTTACTCTCCTCCAGGCAGCTGATCTGAATTTTGACTCTCTATAGAGAGATTATTTCTGACATCTTAACCACAGTGCCTAATTCTTCTTATGGAAAATTCTGTGCTTGAAACAGTCATGATATAACAAAACCTAATACCAGATTTTTAACTCACAGCTTCCAGGTTATATGAACTTGGTATGTCAGAGGATACAGCTACTTCAAAGAAAATGAAGTTTATTTTATTCTAATGGGGAATTAGAAGTTTTTTAGAAGAAAGTACTTATTTGGCATTACTATTTAATGTTTTCTAGAGGAAAATAGATATATAAATCCACTTGAAGGCATGTTAATATGTGTTATGGTACTTTACATGTAACATTGTATAGTCAAAATCACAGACTGAAAAAAAAAGAATCTTATGAAAATATGGCACTGTTTTACTGATAAGTAGACCTTGTAAACAGCTGTTCAGATTTCCTGACCTGAAGTTTTTCTCACAAAAAAAAAAAAAAAAAAAAAATCAAACACTAAAAATTCTTTTATGGAGAATATCTCTGAAATATTGAAGAAGCATTTCAAGGTACTTTTTTAGTTTTCAAAATTAGTACCTCAATCCTCTGAGAAAAGACAAGAGAATTTCTGAGAAAGTAACCCAGTGTGAATCAGGCTCTCTCCCTTATAAAATAACAAAGCCATCCTGCAAAAACAGTGAACCCAAGTAGATACATTTAAATTCCCTCTCATCCATGAAAAACCAAGAAAATGCCCTCTCTGCTTCCTCTTCTCTGAAATTAACCAGTTTTAATTTCACTGCAATGTGAAAGCACCCTTTTTTCCTTAAGTAGATTCTGAATTGAATTACACGAAAAGGACATGAAAGATAATAAGTACACCAAATATAAAAATGGCTTGGTTCAATAAGGCCTTGAAGTCATGTCCAACTTTCTAACCTCTGAAAAAGCAACTTTCACATGCATAGACTTACTAGCCTCACACTGAACAGAGAAAATAGTACCTGGGCCATTCTGATGATCACTGGTTACAAAATGGACAACACCCTAGGATGATGGACGTTTTATTTTTTTAGTAACAGTCTTTTAAATGTAACTTGTTTTCCTGTACATCTTAAACAAATTCAATTGCATCTGCAAATCAATACTACAGAATACTAGAGGGCTGAGATCAGAATGCAATTTTCTTCAAATGTCCTGTGCACATACTCATTCACTTGATTGTGAAACTTGATTGAAAGTTTAGCAGCAACCCAGGAAACTTTGCAATTGTAATCAAAAATGTTAAAAAGTAGAAATGAAGAGATGAAAAATAGGGATGCAGGGCTATTATGTACATGAACTACCCAGATAAAACTATCCACTGGGTAAAAACTTCTTTTTCCTCCTCAGAATTTCAGCCTCCAATACAGACTAAAACAACTACAAACTGTAATGCTAATTTTACTCACAGTACTTAACGTAGCAAGGCCTCAACAACAGGCCCTGTGCCAAAGCCGACCTCTATATGAAGTGTCCAACCAAATGTTATATGTGTCCATTAATTAGTGAAGTATTATTAGCAATATGATACATGTACCTGCTCACTGGTGAAACACGTATATACCTTTCCGTATTTAGAAAATGGAGAAGGCCACATCCTGGCCTTGTTTGGGGGTGGAGGATCAAAGACAACTCCCTTGGCTCCTCCTTGAGCCCTGGCCAGGCCTTGGGAAAAACCTAACAGGAAGATAAAACCTGATGTTCCCGCATTAAAAGTAATGGTAGCTTGCTTATTATAAAAGCTGGGCTACTCTCACAGCAAAGTCAGAAGCCTTGCTGCCTGCAAAGGAGGATGCACCACAGGATTTCCCAGTTGCTGGGCCTGTTTCTCCAGCACTTCACTGGGACACCTCCCCTGGGTTGATATGTAGATCTGGATAAAGGGCGCCTTTCTTAACCACTATAGGCATTTTTTGTAGTAATGATTAGGTGCATTGCTTATCTTATCCTTTTGTGATTCTTTGCAATTTTGCATTATTGTAAATCACACTATTCCTTAAGTTGGTATCTCTCTCTGACCCTACTCATCAGCAAAACACTACTTTACTACTACAGTAAAATCAAATTCCACCATCACAGTTTACAAAAATATGTCTTAAAATACCTTCCTAGTATTGATTCTAAAGTTATATATATAGAAATGAAGTTCTCTCAGAAAACACAAACCTACTTGAAAACTTTTAGTAATTTATACCAAGTTGTACCAACAAATTGACCCAAATTTACTACCTCTGCTATCAAACCAGTTAACAGACATTGCAGTTCATGAGGAAATAGTTAAAAACAGACCCCAAAATTTTCCTGCTAGGTAATTTATTACACCACATAATTTTAGTAAACACAAACAGAATTTATGTTGTGACTATGTTAAACAGTATTCACCAGATATTCCGTGTGAAAGCCAGCATTGCTTTTCCTTAAGTAAGACTGACTAATTACAAAAAAAATGGATGAATTTCACTTACAATTTTTAGATCAGCAAAACAAGCATGACTTACATGTCTGCATGACATAAATAAGACACTGCTAATTTTGTACTCAGATGTGCTTTCCTGGTCAACATACAAAGCTATTTCAAACTAACATGCACAACTAGAGACTAAGACTTTATTTATGTCACCTAGCCAGCAATTAAATTGCACGAGAAGCTGAAACCAGATGCAACAGTCTTAAGGGTCTTTTACCTACTCAAACAAATCCTTTGTTTCTTGAAGCCTGTCTCAGGCAATCAAATTCTTAGCAGATGACCCCTCTCAAAAATAATCTGTCATGGGAACCAGCAAAGTATTTTGTAGTTCTCTCAGAAGTGGTGCAGGGGCAGAATCTGCTAGAGCATGAAATACTTCCAGAATATAAATGCTTCATAGGATCAGGAAGCAAACTCCTCCTTCCAAATTTTTTTTTTAAAGGAAATATGGTTGTCATGGCAACAGTTAGAGAATAGTGGGCTGCAGCGACAGCTAGTGATGAAGCCCATTTCTGTGTTAAGAGTTTTCCTGGGAGACTGTCAATGAATTACAGGCCGTTATGGGCAGCAGTGCAATCTCACTAAATACCTGGGTTTGGCTTTTGTTACTATTTTGTCCCTTGCTTCGAAACTCAGGTAACTTGATGTCCTAGCAAGAAGGGAGCTTGACATACTTGGTCAGTGTACAGGCATGCATACAGACCTTGTAGTACACTGCCCTTGAGGTCCTGTCAGGATCTGCCAGGACCAGAACTACATTCTCCAGTGTTGCGTGTATCAGCAGAGGGTTAAGGATCTAAATTAGAAGGAGCCAGCACCTATTCCACAATCAGAGCTGTGGCTGCCAAATGAGGCAAAACGCCTTAGAAAAGAAGATATCTAGTCAACTGCCCAAGACATAAAAAAGACAGCTCAAGTCTACACACCGATATTATGAAATCAATTTACTGATCAGAAATGCAAGGTTTTATTCAGAAAAACCCATGAGAAGATAGCTATAAAGCTGCAATAGCAACCACAGCAAGAGAAGAAAAGTGAGGAGTGTCCCTTGCTTCTGGTAAATAAATCTTTTCTAATACTGCAATTAAAAATAGGCCCATAGTTACATTTGGAAAATGGCATGACACAGAGCATAGTTAAAAGGATGTCTTTTTGAATTAAATGCATTAAAGTATTGCTCTTAATTCAGAACTTGTCTTTTATTTTCAGTTCAACTGATCTGAAGTAGTTCACTACATACAAGTTAACATGAAAAAATTAATTCAGTTTTCATGTGTTATGCATGACACTGTAGGTTACAGAGATACACAAAATAACCACAAGATACAAGTAGCTTATAAAGTAGATAGAAGTTCATGCTTATAAACTATCTACCACATTTCTTTATGCTTACACAGTTAAGTATTCCCTTGAATATGTTGTACATATATATTATGACATCTTCAAATATGTCATTACAGAAAAATCAAATATATTCTCAAAGACACAGAAGACATTAGCGGACATTGCTGCTAAGAATGCAATGTGTATAATGAAGAACTCTGTTTGACACACATCAAAAATGAGATAATTAAGAAAACCCCAGAAAACTTTACTAACATTTCGTTATCTACCCAGTGAGGTAGTTTTGTTCTGAATGTGCATAAGCAATGTTATGTTATAAGTGTAATGCCACTGAAGAGACCAAAAAGTATTATCAGTTCTTATTTGTTCCATTTATTGTGCTTCCATTTGTTTCACCACACCGTCAAGTGTACCTGAAAGCATGTTAAACTATGTATACAGTAGAGTTACAGTAGTAATTGAAATGCACTATGAAGCAGTCTCTGAAGAGACTGCTCATAATTACTCAATAGAGAGAAGTGAGAATAACTTCTCTCAAGAGAATAGCAAGCTATGGTGAAAAAGGGGTAGTATATGTACCATCTTGCCTAGCAATGTTTCTAACTTGGCCTCACAAAACAGTCTCAGAAGCAAACATTGAAAACAATTACTATCAAGCATATGGGGACTTGCTAAGAAATTATTTTCAGAGTAGCCTTTTATAGCTTTTTGTCAAATGGTCCAGCACTTCAGTGTTTTTACTGTCTTTAGAAAGACAAAATAGAAGGTATACCCACTAAACCTCAAGAGAACACCAAGCTGACCAGAAGTTCACCCAAGGACAGACTTAAAATTTGAAGCAATTTTGGGGAAAAAAACTTGACAATTATTCAGCAAGGGCATATGCTAAATCCTTTTATGAAGGAAAGATCAACTATATGAAACGTGATTTTGAATAGCTGGAGAGGAGGTAGAGCCACAGAAAAGGATTAAGGTCTTAACACTGGATCAAGAATTTAACATGAGATAATACGTTCCATGCTAGAAAACAAATTACTGGACTGTGACGTATAAGTACCACAGAAGTTATGCAAAAAAACTCCTTCTTATTCAAATGGTGCTGCATCTGGAAATCTGATGTTTTGATCAAACTTGTAGAAAGATGTCAGTCACATGTAGAACAACTACGGGAAGACACTGATAACTATCAAGAGATCTAGAAAACAGGAACTATGGGAAAAGACTGCATAAGCATGGTTGTTCACCTTTCAAATTTACTCAACTGGGAGACAACTCTTCTATGATACAAAGAAACGCTAAAAAAAAGAGTGGTATCAGGCTGCTCTGCATCAACAGAGTTACTAGGACAATGTCATTAGCTTAAAATCCAACAGGAAATTTTAAATAAAATATAATAAATTCCAATAGTTAAAAATAATCCACTGCAGACTTCTAAGTTCACTGCTCAGAAATGCCTAGAAGAGGTCAGATCCTGAACTATTATAAATGATAGAGGACTGGATGATTCTGCCTGCAATATGACAGGAATCAGATGATTCCTTTCAAGCCTGCCATTTTTGACAATAATGCACTTAAATATTACAACTCAAGTCACAAAACATGATAGCCAAAGCTAACTTCTATGCTGCCACAGCCAGAGTGTTCCATCATCAAAAGAAGTAACTTAAAATGACTCTGTGTAAACGTAAACTACACTGAAAGCACTTCCACTGTAGGATAAGGTAATCCTTCAAGAATCCAAACAGGACTTTATATTTCTAGATGTTTCTCTTCCATTCACTGCTTCAAAATGCCAAGTATCAAACCTCTGTAGTTTCACAGACTTGCCTAAATTTACAGTTGGTAATTCAGGCCTTTCCTCCCCTAAGCAACAGGTCTGGATTAGCTCTTAGTACAGTGTTGCACAATGAAGTCTCCCAAGCATCCCATTTTAAACAAAGGAGGTGGGATTTTTACCTATCTTTAGCGTATTACACACAAAACTTACACTGTATATTCTTGTTGCTATTGTCTGTAACCATTCTACAACAAAACTTATTCTGTCAAACCCTGTAAATTAGTTTTGCACTTACAATACTTAATTTTAAGTTTTGGTAATCATACTATTATCAAATTTTTGAAAAGCCTTTCCAACAATGATTCCTCACCTCTTTACCATGCTCTTGCTATCACACTGAAAATACATATCCATTACTATTTATTGAATGTAGATTTCAAAAAGCGCAAGAGACAAAATCCCAGATTTGGTGTTAGTTAAGTGTAGAATCTTCTCTTTCAGATCTTAAATTCTCAAATCATTTATCAAATGTTTTGATCTCAGTGGAGCCTATAAATGCTCAAGACTTGGAAATTAAATAGCCTGAGAGAAAGAAAATTTAAGTGAAAATTTCTGAATTCTTAAAAAGGATTAAACACAGGTATTTAAAAATATAATAAGCTTGTGCCGCACAGAAATTTTTAATATACACTGACTAATAGTTTTCATGAATATTGAAGAATTCTTTCATGTATTGAAGAATTCTTCAAAGACTACACTTACAAAAGTACCTAATGATGTAAGACCTATGGAAATAAGAACAGTTCCAACAGAATGCTATCATAGTCCTGACTCAGCACTTAGTAACACTGATTTATGTTTCTGCAGTGCTGTTCAAAACTTACTTTTTTCTTCAATATAGCAGCAGAAGCTGGATGAGGAGGATATTTTAGGCCTAGAATTGTGCTCTCCCTGGTGCAGTCTCCAAAATGAAAAGAAAAACCCACCACAGATGAGTAATTTTCAAATGTAGAAAACAACCAACCAACCACCTACCCGCAGCCACTGTTTCTCTGTGAGAGCATCACTGTAGTCCACATCCCTGCGCTGACGGGATCCTCTTCCAAATATTTTCTCTTCTTCTTCTTCACATGTAAGCCTTTCAACTTCAGCATCATCCTTAATAATCCAGGATGGTAATTCATCCTCCTCCATCAAGCGAGGTTTACGTTTAGGGTTTCTGGCATCCTCCCTGCGACGATCCATGTCCATGCGCTGCAATGGCAATTGGCAAAGGACAAAAAAGTTTTAAAGGAATGTTCAATTTTTAAGTGAACCACATCAATGACCACCTCTCTAATAACACTTGAAACTTTAAACGAAGTCCTTCCCAGCTAACTCCCTTTCATAATATTCTAAATACTTCTAAAATGCTGCTGTAAAAAGAAGCTATGCTCAACTGTTGCAGTTGTATTCAGTACATCATAATTGGCTTTCTTTGAAGGAACAAAGACAACACACAGCCCAGTGACACAAAGAAGATCATGAAACACTGCTGTCCCCATTAGGTTTTACTACTATGTAACTAAACAGAGTAATTAAAAGTACACTAGTTCTGTTACACCGAATATCAGAAGAAAATTTAAAAGTTGGTAGAAGAAACAAAGAATCAAAGGAGAATTAGTAAGTTCAGAGAAAAGCTTGTTTACACAGAGTCAGAAAGCAAACATACTTGAACCCCTGATTTTTTTCTGATCTTATTGCTGTTCCAGACAAAAATCAAAACACAAAAATAACAGATAAGCTTAGGTGAAGTGTTAAGATGATTAGAAGGTAATGTTAAGATTTTCAGCTGAAATTTAAATAACCATTCATTTCAAGTGTGGTGAACAATAACTCAGACACTGAGACGGAGGATACATTCCTATCATCTACTGTAGACTCATCAGTGAGGTGTTCTATAATCCTTCTGGGGAACCATCCACCTCCATCAACCACATACTGACCCGGCTTCCTTTGGTCCCATGAATTGCATCTGCATTGTCTTAAGTACTCAAATCAGGTAATATGAATAGGCATTTCAAACAGGCCTTCTGAAGAGTCATACAGTACTTAATACTCAGTAATCTTCTGCCAAGAAGAGAAAATAACCAGATGGCCACTGACATTTCATTTTTGTATTTGAAAAATATTATGTAAATAGACGGGCATCAGAATTGGCTATAGTATCATAAGAGGCTACTGCTTTGGCCACTAAACCTTCATAAAAAAACGTTCTCAATTATATGCAAATGTCTCTCTTGTGTACATAATGCTGCACTTAACACATGATGCCAACTAGACATATCATCCTTTTACAACCTTAGCCAAAACATAAACATGCATGAATTCAGAGGTATTATCTCTCCAAAGGGACAGTTCAAACTCTGCCAAATTTAAAAACTGAGGCTTAGTGATGGCACCACTGAATACACTGAATCTTCTCTCATCTAGGCACTTTTCAAAGGTGAGCATTTCCAAAATACTACCACAGAAAGTGCATTTTACAAATTGTCTTCATCACCTTGCCTTGTGCAATATCCGATTTATAATTTATACAACCAGTTCTACCAGATTGCCATTTGCGGTTCAAGGAGATTAACTGTATTGCCATAACTGGAGTTTTAGTACTTATTTGGCCTTCCACTTGAAAGGCAGCTTTACATCAAAAATCACAATATTTTAATTTTTTTTTTTTTTTTTACTTCATTGAAACAATTTTAACACTAAAAGGAACAATTTCTTTTCCAGGAAAGTAACTTTTTGAAGCATTCTTATGAAATGACAAGAGCTGTACAGATCAAAAAAAATCCACTAATTTTTCTCTGAGTATTTTCAAATATTTTTATGATGTGAAGCCTCTAAAAGCCACAGAAACAAAGTCCACCTGTACTTTCTTTCTGAACAGTGTATTTAGCTCTACAGCTACATTTCAGGTCCTGTGTCAAACAATTTTTCTAACCAGCAAAGTGACTATAGAAGAGATGCTCATGGAACTGATCTCTTCTGTAGATTGTTTTGAAACTGTTCACTTCAAATTAGCAAAATACAAGCTTTTACATACCTAGGACTAGTTAAATGAACAAACCCAAACACATTTTTTGTTGGGTATCGCAGACTCCTGAATTGTGATTACATATGCACCACTTTAAAAGGGAATGAGGTGGCACAAGCATCGCTACAGTAAAGAGAATAAAGACTACCTTTTGCTCTTTATCTGACTATGCTGGACTTGAAATATTGAAAAAAAGACAAACAGCTCTGACTGCCAAACTTGCTTCTCAGATTTTTATTTTATAAATGAACAATTTACAAAAATTAAAACCGATTTTTATAACAACAATTCAAATTATTTCTAGGCCATTAACATTAATTAGCATCTTTCTGTCTTACTATTTTCAAATGCCTGGCTTTCAAAGTATGTAGTTTTGCCTTTTAAAATTTTTACTACCAACTCCTTACATTCCCCTAAAAACTCCCACATAAATTATTATGAAAAACATAAATTCAGCCCACATAGCTTCAAAAATTACTTGTATGCAGGACTTGAAGGGATACTAAACAAGTTCACAGACAATAGTAGACTGTGAGGAGCTGGTGACTCCCTCAAAAGGAGGAACTGCAGAGAGACCTCGACAAATGGGACAACTGGGAAACTACTAACCACATAAAGAGCAAATAGAACAAGAGCCAGATTATGCTTCTGGGGATGGGGCAGCCCTGGATGTGCAGACTGAGGAATGAGATGCCACAGAAAGGGACCTGGGGGTCCTGGTCCATGGCATTTTGAACATGAGTCAGCAGAGCCCTGGCAGCCAGGAGGGCCACCCATGTCCTGGGGACATCAGGGACAGCATGGCCAGCCAGGCAAGGGAGGGGATTGTCCTGCTCTGCTCTGAGCTGGGACAGCCTCACCTCCAGTGCTGCGGGCAGTTCTGGGTGCCTCAATAAAACAGAGATATAAAATTATTGGGGAGTGTCCAGAGGAGGGCCATGAGGGTGCTGAAGGGCCTGGAGGGGAAGCTGAATGAGCAGCAGCTGAGCTCACTTGGTCTGTTCAGCCTGGAGGAGACTGAGGGGAGACCCCATTGCAGTTCCAGCTTCCTTGGCAGGGGAAGGGCAGGGACAGGCACTGATCCCTTCTCTGTGGTGACAGTGACAGGACCCCAGGGAATGGCCTGATGCTGTGTAAGGGGAGGCTTAGGCTGGATATCAGGAAAAGGTTCCTCACCCAGAGGGTGGCTGGGCACCGACGTGCATCAGACTGACAGGGATCAAGAAGTGTTTGGACAACGTGCTCAGGCACATGGTGTGATTTTTGGAGCGTACTGGGCAGAGCTGGAATGGACCCTTGTGAGTCCCTTTCAACTCATCATACTCTGTGATTCTGTAAAAACTGTCTTTACTACAGGCTCCTCAACTGTTTTACATCAAATAGCCTTCAAATTTAATACTAAAAGTTGAAGCAAACAGACAAAACTTCATCATCTACTTACAATCATGGATTAGTTCTTTCCTTCTGGGTCTGAAGGAGAAATCAGAAGCTCTTTTCTAACAGCAAATCCACTTTCACAGAACTCAGGGTATGGTCAGTCAGTAATTCAGATGTAATTATTTCTTTTGAGTTTTGGATCAAATGGCCACCACTTGGTTTGCAAATGGAGATGTACATCTCCATTTGTAAGGAGACGTTAATCTCCTTACACTCAAAGGTGTAAGGGTAATGGGAAGTTTAAAAAGACAGGTGTCTGTAAGCATTCCTTTTCTGTGCAACCTGACTTTAGTGATTTCAGTTCTGGGGTAACATTTAATGAGGCTTAGCACAACAGCACTAAACTGGCAAGTCAACAATGAAAAAAGAACAGTCATATGGGGGGGACTAAGGCCTTTTCCAACAGTGCAAGTGAACAATTATAACTTATGTAAAAAGGGCCCCTGAACACTTGTGTAACAGAAAATTTTTACAGATGAATACACCTCCATTTATGCACACAGGAGTGCCTGCCTTGTTCCACCTTGCAGAAGAAAGCAGCCTCTGTAGAATTAGAGGGCATGGTGTACCCGTAATACCGAAGTACCTTCAGTACTTAAGTATTGCCCTGTACTGGTGTGAGTGAAGCTGAGGTCCTCTAACAATCCTCAGATTGTAAAAACACTAAAAGACAAGAACCATGCCTACAAAGGCATTTGAGTTGTTATTCCATCAGTGCTTCAGCAGCATAAACAAAAAGGTAAGTACTAATAAAATGAAATGGCTCACATTTGAACCACTAGCTCTGTTTTGGTAACTGTTCCAACAGCTGTAGCAGCAGAGATACAGCTAACTGGATTCTTGACAAAGCCATCAACAATACCCTAGTTAACTCACCAAGAAAGCAGCATTTTTAGTCTACTAATTTACAACTTTGTTAAGCCCCTGTAGTTGTCCTTGCCAATATCAAAGTCCAAAAGTAAGAAGAAATGTTGAGTAGTAAAAGTATGTTGTAGAATTAGCAAGCTGAACTGTGACTGACATTTTTTGCACTGTAAATTTCTCATGTTGTGTCAAATTCTTCCTCCAAATTGTCACTGTTTCACTGACAGCAAGCATCTCTGAAGTCTTTCTGTCATTTGATGAACTCAGTATTTAAGCACACTACACTTCTTTTGTCAGGTGAACTATGCAAGTAAATAAAAACTACTTCTCCAGTAAAGTTAAGACAAACTTGAGTAACAAAAAGGCCTTCATTAAAAACACTAGAAAAGATGATTTTTCATGATTACACCATACTTACCATAAAGAGATCAAATTCCTCCTCACGCCGAGCAATCATCTGATTAAGAGTCTCATCATCAGGAACTTCATCTTCTTCCTGGTTAGAAAGATGGATAAAATTATTAGGAAGTACACCTTGAACTAACAGCTGCCATCAGTTCAGAGTTCCACTGACCCTCTTTTCCTGACAACACGTGTGAAGCACTTAAACTGAAACTAGACCTTTTAAACCATTCAGCTATTCAGAAGTAACAAAATAACATGGTAAGAATGACCAATGAGACAGACTTATTACTATCTTCAAAATTTGAGAATGACGTAATGACCCAATACAAAACCAGGAAATTGTGGGTTGTGGTTTTCCTGGGTCAGAAGCACAGTTAGTGCTTTGGTAAAAATGGATGTATTTCCAGTCTGTTCTATTACTCTACAATACTCCTTCAGAAATACTATTCTAGATTTTGAAGTCTTTCCCATCAAAGCAAGGAAATTGAAAAATTCCTAATTAAATGAAAAGAAAGAAATGTGTTTTTATCCTGGAAAATAACCATGCTGAATCACTTTCTCTTGACCATTTTCTTCTTACAAATTGAGATATGAGATATGAACATTTTACTGCAGACAAAATGGATTATTTCATAAAAACAGAAACAGACACTAGAAACACAATTTAGAACTATAGTGTTCAACTGAAAATGCTAAAGATGAAATTGTTATGATATCCATTTCAAAACAAAGCCCAAAATGTTCAGTCTTCCTCCCTGAATTATTCTGAAACCACCACCAACAGGTCACTCTACATAGGGCTTGATGCTGAACTTAAAAAGAAAACCTACTAAAAAAGTACTTTACATACAACTGTGAAAAGTTAAAAGCATGCTTAGCATGGGAATATTTAACTAGATGATCAGTAAACAGTATCTTTGTTAGATGTGCCAGTCCACATTTGCAAGTCAAAGTTGTGTCAATATTGTTGATAATTTAACTTTTAATTGATATATTTACTTTTTTCCCATCAATCTCCTGCTTGATAATGACTGCTGCTGCAATGAAGGATCAATGGCTGACCAGCACAAGAGATGGTGCAAATTCAATTCCCCCTAGTCGTCAAAAGGTTGAGTGTTTGGGCTGAGTTTTGTACAGTCTCTGTTCATAGAGAAGTATTACTTGAAAGCTTCAGCTAGGAGTCAGACTGCAACATCAATGCCTTAAAGATTGATGCTGGGCTACGGTATACAAACCTTTTTTTAAATCTGCTTGCTTCTGGATGGCAGACTAAGTATACTTGAACAACACGCAAGAAATGAATTACTCTGAAGTCATCTACAAAATAAGGCATGCCACATAGGCCTGAGCTACAGTCTTGATTTCTAAAACACTGTTAGATAAATGCTTCAGAAACAAATGCACTCCTAGCTTTCAGAAAAACTCACAGGATTACTGAAAATGTCTGCTGGATTCAGGTTAACCTATCTACTAATATAGGAAGTGAGGTCTGCTTTAGAACTACAGGTTTACTTAATCAAAAACAGTACCTAGGTATATCACCAAATTTCTGCATTAACACCACAAATAAAAGACAATTCAGACAAAAATGTTTGTAACTCTTCCTTAATTTCTATGAAAATACTAAAAAAATACAAAATTTCATCTTAGTCTTGCTTTTCTAAATGCACAATGCAGAGTTTACACAAAAGGATTAATAACTGAAGAAGTAAACTCCTTGATCTTTGAAACTTTACTCCATGTAATGAAGGATGACAGTGAAACACAGGCTGTAGAATCTTCTATTAGTGTGCACCTTGTTCAGACACACAAGCCCCACTCACAAGCAAGATCAGTCTCAAAAGCTGTTCCTTTAACCAACACAGAGTATTTTCAAGGTGGGAAAAGTAAAAAAAAAATGATCAAAAATATCTCTTGTGTGTAACTGACACATTTAATGTCTCCCAAATATGGCTTTTCTCCAAATACTGAATTTTGTCCAAATTAAGAGAAGAGTCTGCAGTGAAAGGCTAAAGAGTAGGTTCATGACTCCACACTCACAGTCCCACAGAAGAACACAATGGAGAGGGACAGTGTCATCTATAACCTCACTTCCCAGTATTAAAAGTCTTGACAGATCTTTTTAAACAGCTAGTTATTTCTCTAAGAGAAAGTGGTGATGAGAATTCCAGGCTGGACACAGCACCAGAAAGAAGGAGTTACTTTCTGGCTTTTCCTAAGCCCAAGGCACATCAAAGCAGATCTTAACTCTTAAATAGGTTCCAAAGGAAGCACAATAACCAGGGTCGTTCAAAACTGAACCTAGGAAGTACTAGCTGCTCAGCATGTCTGAAAATCAAATTGCCTAGCTGAACGTACATATTTGACTTAGAAAATGGTTTATAATCTGTTCTGGAAAAAATTTTTCTTTGAATGCAATTATTTGTGAAATTTATAAAGGGTAGAATGGGCTTTAAGTTGCAATCCCTAATTCTGCACTAGGATTTAACCATGACCATTACATCATAACCACTAGGTTACAACCTATTACTGTGACCAAAGAAAAAGGTAAAAACTAACTTATTTCTCTGAATGACTGGTAAGAAATTAAAATGAAATTTTTAATTTCAAGAGTTTAATTTCAAGAGTTATGACAATCTTTGTAAGTGATGAATAAAAGAAGAGTCAGTACTTCCTTAGTAATTATTTCTAACTACCTTACCTCATTTTCTTCTTCATGCTCCAATATAGCTTGTAGGAATGCTCTCCTTTCATGGCTTGAAGATTTCTGATCAAACATTCCTGCCTGAATAACTTTTTGATCCACATTCAGCTTGTACTTTGCTGCAGCAAGGATCTTCTCTTCCACACTGTTCACGGTGCACAGTCGCAGGACCCTAACTTCATTCTGCTGACCAATTCGGTGAGCTCTATCCTGGGCCTGCAAGTCCTATTTGGCAAAGAACACAGAGAGTAATTAAACAGGGAGAGTGAACACAGATATTAAAACTCTGCTTACTCTTGCTTCCCTTACTTTTACATGTGGCCATTGAGTATTATGTGATTTCCATTCATCTGGACAACAGCTGAAAACACATGCATAACTACGTATATCTAGGGATAACTTACTTTCTTACAAGTAAGAAAAAAAAGGTGGCAAAGGCATAATTCAGCTACCCCTTCTGGATTTTTAAAATTAGCCAAAGTGGTGTGATACCCTCTTTTTCTGTTAACCTGTACTTACTACTAACCATCACAGAGCAAGTTCAGTGCTTCGGGCCAATACTATTGCACTCACATAATCACCTAATTTTGTGAGACAGGTAGCCTTCCTATAAAGCCTAGCACAGCCTTTACTGAAGTATTGCAAAAGTACCTATCAAAGGCTAGGGAGCTGCCTATTATATCCTAAGGGTTCAAGAACAAGTACAGTTATACAAATAAAGCAGGTTTATAACTCTCCTAGCATTAAGGATACCACAAGACTCAGACAAAATATATA
Source organism: Certhia americana (assembly GCA_018697195.1). NCBI lineage: Eukaryota > Metazoa > Chordata > Aves > Passeriformes > Certhiidae > Certhia > Certhia americana. The sequence goes on along the minus strand of CM031878.1, from coordinate 25,876,630 downwards.
TGCAGGCACAGCATTAGCTCACTGATTCAAACCAAAACATTTCTTGATTCACTTGCCTCACTAATTCCTCTCAAAGCAGCACTTTATCCCTAACTTGGATTTTTTCCTTTCATTCCAGGCTATATCATCTATTCAAAGAAGCAATGCAAAAAAGCATCAGGGATTCTTTACACATTTCATGAAGGTAACAAAATAAAAATAACCTGATGAGGATTCCAGTCACTATCAAAGATTATAACAGTGTCAGCAGCCTGGAGATTTAAGCCTAGCCCTCCAGCCCTTGTACTCAGCAAGAAGATAAAGTATTGTGATCCAGGTTCATTGAACTTCTTCAACAGAGCAGCTCGATCCTCTGATTTTGTTGTGCCTAAAAAGAATTTAAAACATTGTACAATGAAGATGTGAACGAAAGTAATACAAATACAACGTCCATTGACAAAAGTACACGTGAAAGAGTTATTTTAGTGCACTGCTTTTTGACATCTCTACCACATTTTCCACAACACTGGCCATGAATGTTTAGGTCAACTGCCTATCATACTACGACATGGACTTCTAAAGGTCTCTTAAAATGCATTTGTTTTGACATGTCTAAAGTAGATCTTAAAATGTTGGCTAATATTGTTATACCTCTATATAACTCACATGAAATTTCAAGTTGAAGCCACTATAGACAAAACAGAAGAGAGCTCTAGTTTTGATTAATGCCTTCTGGCTACAGCAGCATTAAATATTTTTAAAAACTACTTATATAGAGATTTATCAAAATGTCTATTTGCCTTTGGAGTCACAGTTAATACCAAAAGACTGCAAATTCTTAAAATGTCCCATCTTGAGGGTGATATATTTATAGAAGACAAAATGAATAATTTTCTTTTATTACTATGAGTCGTTCCCCAACTGGTGTTTGGAAACACCCACCTACTCCCCCAAACTCAGCAGTATACATGGAGGAAATAAGACACTGAAGCTCCTGTGCCAATATAAAGGCAGTTTAATAAAAGTGAAAAGTGTGTAACAACAAGAAGAGGAATTTATTTACTACTTCCCAGCAGCAGCCAGATGTCCAGCTGCTTCCTGGGAAGCAGGGCCTCAGCACCTGCAATGACAAATCGGGAAGACAAATGCCATACCAAGCAGTGTCCCTGCATCCTCCTCTTTTCCCTCAGCTTTTATTGCTGTTCACAACCCTTTACTCAACCTGGGTCAGCTCTCATCTGAGCTCCAGTCCAGTGGGTGACAGCTGTTTGGAGAGAAAGCCCTGACACTGCAAGCACTGCTAAGCGCTAGCCAAACACCAGGGTCATGTCACTGGTGATGTTACAAACCCTGCTGAACCACAAATGCAAAGCCCAGCATTACATGGACCACTAGGAGGAAAATAAACTCCATTCCACCTGTAGCCACCACAATCACAGAGCCAAATTACTGGCTCGCAGCTGACACAATGAACCCCATAATAAGTACATGAATTGGATCGGAAACACTCCAAGTAATAAGACAGCTGGACAGAACCTGGATAGATTGCATTCCAGTATGGAAGGTATCTGTCATTATGAAACAGGAAAAGAAGAAAAAGGATTTATCTAATTTAATGAACTACCTGAAAAAGACAAAGAGGTGTATTTATCATATTGTGTCTTTCCATAAACATCCTGGTATGAAAAAAAAAATCATTTAAAAATATATAATGTGAAGTAATCTAAAATATTTAAAATGAGATGTAATTTATCTTTCTTGACTAGAGGTATTAAAACACATGCAGGTCAGAGGTGTGAAGAAGGCTTTGTTAGCATGCTAATACATTTTTCACATTTTTGGCATTCTATGGCATAGCGATACAGCTCATTTGTGTGTCTATTTCATAACCCCATTTTACATTCAAGGATAATATTGCTTCAACTTCATGTTCATTAACATTTGTAAAGGATGAGAATATTTCTTGGTACTACTTTTCCTTCTGAATAAAGAATGAAGCTAGGAGTCAATTTAAAACACTTAAAAACTCAGAAGAAACTACAAGTTTCACTTATACCATTCTCTGTGTTTATCTTAAATCATTGCTTCTCTACTAAAAAAGTATTCTGATAAATGCTGCTCGTCCTATGTAATAGTACAACATATGAGATAAAATATTAAGCAAAAATGATCACTGTTTAAGAAGCTCAGCATGAGGCAGAGATCATCAACATGGAAGAAAACAAAAATGGAAACTTCCTTCAAACAGGATTAAAACCCAGGTGGGAAATGCTGTTTTTAATTTTTGTTTCATAGAATTGCAGGAATCAATTATAGAATCAAATAGATTGGAAAAGACCTCTGAGATCATCCAGTCCAACCTTTGATCAAACACCACGCTGTCAACTCAACCACAGCACTAAGTGCAACATCCAATCTTTCTTTACACACCTCCAGGGATGGTGACCTCCCCATGTTCCTGGGCAGCACATTCCAAAGCCCAATCACCTTTTCCGTGAAGAAATATCTATTAATGTCCAAGGTGAAAGCTCCCCTGGTGCAGCTTATGACTCTGTCTTCTCGCCCTGTCACTGGCTGCCTGGGAGAAGAGGCCAACCCTCTCTGGCTACACCCTCCTTTCAGGGAGCTGTAGAGAGGGATCAGCTCACCCTGACATTCCACTTCTCCAGGCCACACTACCCCAGCTCTCTCAGATGCTCCTCACAGGGCTTGAGCTCCAGACCCTTCACCAGCACATGCTCCAAAACCTCAATGTTCTTCTTGGAGTGAGGGACCCAGAACTGGACACAGAACTGTTGGTATGGCCTCTCAAGTTGATATTCACTCAGTACAGGGGGACAATCCCTGCCCTGCTCCTGCTGCCCACACTAGTGCTGGTACAGGCCAGGGTGCCATTGGCCTTCTTGGCCACCTGGGCACTGCTGGCTCATGTCCAGCTGCTGTCACCAGCACCCCCAGCTCCTTTTCCTGTGGGCAGCTTTCCAGACACTCTGCCCCAGCCTGTGGAGCTGCCTGGGGCTGTTGTGACCCCAGGGCAGGACCCAGCACTGGGCCTTGTTGAACCTCACAGCACTGGCCTTGGCCCATTGATCCAGCCTGTCCAGATCCCTCTGCAGAGCCTTCCTGCCCTCCAGCAGATCAACACTCCCACATGACTTAGTTGTCCATGGATCTACAGAGCATACATCCAATCCCCTCATCCAGATCATCCACAAAGATGTTAAACACTCAAGAGAGATACTAAACAGAATAAAGATATTAGTATCTAAAATGTTTCTAAACCATCTTTTTATTTGAAGTAATAAAACATATCTACACATGAAGAAATTGAGGCTTTTGATCTTCCTGTGAAATTCAGGCATCACACTGAAATTCAGCTGTGAAAGATAGCAGTTGAATTTTAAAGAGATAAAAATGAATTTATTCCATTGGAATATAGACCTAACAATGGCATTATCATCTCTTATCATGAGAATATTTTCAGGCAATGTTGACAGTAATGACTGATTGGGACCCTGGAGTTTAAACCCTGTCTGAAAAAGAGCAGCCTTTAAGCAGCAAACATAATCTGCATTCCTGGAATAGACATGACCAAATGATCTGCAGGTTAAACAGATAAAAGAAAACACTGAAAGAGACAGAGAAAATTACTTCTGCAGATAGAAGCAAAAGTATGTCTTTCTCTGTACCTTGTCTAGAAGAATATGGGAAATTCTAGCAAACTGCCATTTGTCAACTGGCATCATTTCATGGTAAATACACTTGCAGGATTATGAAACAGTATTTTGAACCTGTTTTCTCTTTTGTATAGTCACAACACAGCACTGTTACAAAAACATCAGGAGGAGAACCCAGGGCTCCCATACCAAAGCTAGAAAGGGTGCTACCTCTTATCTTAGTATTAATCATTTTTTTTTCCATTTAGCTTACCATCAAGACGAAGGTAAAGAAAATTTCGAAATGCAAAGTAGTCTTCCATAATGGTCATGAGTGATGTCATTTGACAGAAAAGAAGCACACGATGGTTAGTAGCTCGTAACTTTGGTAGAATACGATCGAGTAGCTCAAACTTCCCTGAGGCCCGATAAAGTTCAGCTCTGATGGAGAGAAGCAGCACAGTAAATATCAGAATTAGCCTACATTCAAAAGTCTGTAGTCATTATCATGTCACACTAAAACAAAAAGACTAATTTACTTAATCTAAACAAGACTAATAGCACTTTTCTTTCTTTAAAATTGCACATATTGATTAAAATAAATACATGTGAAGTCCTGTTTTCCTGATTTTTCTTTAATTACAAAAACTGTGCTGACTTTCAATCAGTCAATTCTTATTCATTATTTATTAAAATGACTGCTATTTCTCAGCTAGATAAGCATTCTATAAGCTAAGACAGTCACCTGCTACTTTGTTTTCAACTGGCATTAAAAACAAATTTCAATTGCAACTGCAGTTTCAAATTGTATTCATCAGGCTCTGGTTGGAAACAGCACCATTTCCACTCAACTATTATGCACAGGAAAGTGAAATATTGTAGACTGAACTAATGTATGAAGATAGTGACAGAAGTCTGATACAGGACATACATAAAGCCTTAGTCATCCTGAGCAGTGTTTAGCTCCTTTGATTAGCTACTCTTGTCTTCTATGCCAAGAACTGCAAAACTGACTCCTAGCACTGAAATTCAACCATAGCCCAGAAAATGCATAGAAGTAAACAGAATTTGTAAATCAGCATCACAGTGATACACTTAACAGAAATAAACTTCATGCAACTTTTCTCTAACCTTGAGTTTCTACTCTCAAAAGACTATTTATCATTAGCAATGGCACAAAATCTGGAAGATAAATAGCCTTCTGATATGCATACATCTGTAATCAGCCAAAGACTAAACTGTTTAGGAGACAAGTATTCTGGAATACTAGCTAAGGACACAAACAGTCTGGTACACTAGATAAGGAAAACAAAATATCATTAACATGTAAAAGGAAGACAGTTAGGTGGACGATAAACACTTTTTGCCTAGAAAGCATCCATTAACCTGACAGTTGCACAGAGTGTCAAGAAAAATAAAGCAAATCTTTTTCATTTCAGAAAATGGAAGAAATGCTACTTTAATTCTGAAAAGAGATGGTAAAGAAGGAAAAGTAGAAGGCAAAAGTATCAAGAAGAAAATTCTAACAGATATCTCTAGAGTCATCCCAATGAATTTCAGATGGTATCATATTTCAAACTAAGGGAAAGGAAGACACGAGTTTATTTCTGTCTGTCATCCAGAAAGAGGTGGACAGTAATAAAAAGATCTTACAACACTTCTATCTTACAACACTATTAGGTTTTGCTTTACATATGTGCCCTGTATATGTACTTCCTCTGCCTCTGTATAAAATGCTTGAGTTTCAAAACATGTAGTTTCCAGAAAAAGAACATGATCATTCATTCCAATGCAACACAATGGAGAGCAGGAAGAAGAGAGAGTTACCCATTAATGACACCATTTGAGTAGCCCAGATGTTCAGCAAAGGACTCCTGCGAAGTCATAAAGCAATAAACATATTACAAACTACACAGCAACCAAAAATCTCTACATTCTTACAGAAAACCAATTAAATATAAGTATTGAGGCTTCAGTTCAATATTGTTCATACTCTTGGAAACCACCTTGTGGTAACAGTGCTCTGCTTAAGGTTTTCCTGTGCAATTATTTGAAATTCATAATTTGCAGAAGTGACTTCTGCAGCATACATTTTACAAGATTACAAATACAGTAGAATACTAATTAATTTATACTAATTAGTAGAAGGGCAATCTGCAAATTACTCAATTTAATTACTCAGCATACAAGATCACAAAGAGTGAAAACTACTACTACAACAATAATAAAATTGTAATAATAATAGTAGTAGTAGTAGTACATCACAGTAGGTACTTAATTATTTTTTCATAAATTTGGTTGCATTATAGATATCTATGACACTTTCTATCTTTTCAGATATATTACATTCATACACTTAGGCCCTATTGAGAGATGCTATGTAGATAGTACATTTTTTTCTGAAAAAACAAGATGAAATAGAACAATTTTAGTTGCCACTGTAGAAGATCAGCTCTCTGATAACTACAAATATTCTACACATGATATTTTGAACCAGTGTCTATACTTAATAAATTTGGTTTATGTGAATACCAAGTTGCTCTGGGTTGTCTTAAATTACCAAAACAATTTGTCTTAATTAAAAAATTAAGAAATTAACAAAAACCCCTTCACTTCTTAAAGTCAGTGCTCCATAAAATCAAATACTTTAAAAACAGACTTTGGAATATCAATAAAAAGATGGTACTTGTTTACTATAGTTCATTTTTTTCGGATCTATCCTTTCCAGTATAAATTATAAATTAAGAAATGTCCCCTCACACACATGTAAGATTTAGCAGCAGTCTTCTATTATCCTAGACATCTGAACAAAAACAACTCTCAAAATCAAACCTATCAGTCTTACCTCAATATGCTGAAACATGTATGGGTGATTGCATATCTTTCTCAATTGCATGATAGTGTTCATAAGAGTTTTTGCTCCACCTTTTCCCTGTGGGTACAAACAATGCAAACCAAATGATTAATTTCTTAGCTTATGAATATACCCTTTAAAAATACTTTCATCCCAAACCCAAACAGTATATAACTAATAAAAAAACCAAAAGGAAACAAAAAAAATTACAAAACTCCCCAATAAGAAAAAAACAAATCAGGTCAAACAAAACAACAAAAATCAAAGCACTATTGTACAGCTGTCCTGCTGTATAAATTCACAAGGATGCTCTGTAATGAAAAGGAAGACCTGGAAGTAATCCATGAAGTGCACTGCATTTCTACCGGCAGTATTCTTGGTGGGTATAAATAATCACAGTCCTGATTATTTATACTGTTTATTATGAAACCATACAAACTCCATAGTGTCTGAACCCTCTAATACGAAGTAATTCTAGTGGGACTCTTTTCCATTTCACAGTAACTTCTAAAGTCTGTTAACTCAATACATGGGTTTCTCACTCCAGGCTGAATAAAACATCAGGCCACAGATACTAAAATGTTAAAGTTCACCAAATTCATAGTCATCTTATTATTTAAGGAAGTATATTCCCAAAATATACTCTACAGTTGTTGGGGGTTGGGTTGCTTTCTTATAGAATTTTTTCCCAGAAAGTTGCTAAGAAGCTGATGGCTGGGTGCTTGTGGGTACTCATGGGTGCTTAGGAAAAGAACAAAGGAAGCAGCTAAGGCAGAGACAGGGTGGCACCCAATTCACTTGCTCTGAGCAGGTTTTTTTTGGCTCTTGGAGGAAACTGCCAAGACTGCTCATCTTTGGGTCAGTGGGGAGATCTCACCATCCCTCACCTAGAGCTCAGCTTGGAGTGACCCACCACCATCTCTTCGTGTGTCCCCCAGGATTTCAGAACCTGTTCTCTCCCTGCCCTGACGGGAGCTCCTGCCCCACTGCCCTGCACCCAGTGCTGCTTCAGTTTTGTTCGAGGTTTCCCCACGAAGTGTTCTGCACCCCCTGCCTAGCCAGGACATTTCTACAGTTCCAGCTACCGCTGCCAAGCGGGACTGCTGCTTGCTCTAGTAGCTTGTGATGGTACTCAGGGGGGAAGGTGCCAGAGGAAAACTGTAACTGGGTTGTTGTTTTTGTTTTTTTTTTTCTCTCCAGTTCTGTTTGTTGTCAACACTATAGTTATTGTTGTTAACTTACCTTGTTAGACTCACTAGCAAAGAACTGTTATTCCTACCCTCACATCTTTGCCTGAGATTTTAATTTTAATTTTAAAATTATAACAAGTCCAAAGGAGGCTTCCATTTTTGGTTCCCTAGCAGACACCCGTCTTTCCAAACCAAGACAGATTTTGGCGCCCAACGTGAGGCCTGAGGGCATCAAGAGAAAAAGGGTAAAAAAGGAATAACAGCTCTTGAGTAATCTAATTTTTTTGTGTGCTGAATTTAAGAACTTCATCAAGTAGAACAATGTTGTCTAGTGTACCCAGGTTTGGATGGCACGTGGCCACAGTTGTATTTCTTCCATTTGTAGCCCCTTATCTAGACATGGGTCCCATAACTAAAGCTACCGTGGCTGTTATCCAGTTTATTTTGTGGGTTGATAATGTGAGGAATTCCTGGATTTTTAACTTCCTCTGGAAGGCAGGCTCATTGATCCAGAGCTATCGCATACTAACTGAATGTTTTTGGGGTTACTTTAATAATGGCACCTACTGTGAAGAAATGACACCGGGAGAAATTTTCTCCCAACCCTTCACCTGGCTCTTTGGGTCTACCCCACCAGTTTTCGAAGGGTTCACATTTTCTCTGTATGCCAATGATGTCATGCAGTGGCTGGTGGTGCTGATATGCCTGTTCTATTTAGCATTCATAGAAAAGGGGAGATTGACTTGGATAACCACCCTGATACCTACCCCAGAGAACAGGGATACTGCCAGACAGCCTGACAGTGCCACAGAGCTGGAAACTGCAACAAAGCTGAACACTGCTACAAAGCCAGACACTACCCCAGAGACATGAGACACTGCCACAGAGCCTGACACTGCCTTAGAGACTAGGAATGCTGCCCCAGAGACTAGGGACACTGCCACAGAGCCTGACACTGCCCCAGGAATTAGGGATGTTGCCCCAGAACCTGACCCTGCCCCACAGACCACCTCAGAAACAAACCAGCCGGATTGGGTGGGGGTTCTGCTGAAAAAGATAGGCCAGATGCTGAAGGAACACACCTCCCCCACTAGTGAGAAGCCCTCCTGCTGTCTCAAAGAGAGAGAGTCTTGTGGTGCAGCAGTGGAACCCACAGATGTTACATCTGTCCAGGCTCCAGTTGAACCACAAGGGAAATCACAGCCAGCAGCAGTCGCCCCTGTGGAAACTAGAAAGTCTAAGATGAAATCAGATAAGAAAGGAGGGACCTCACAACATGCAGGGGAGCCAGAGGTAGAGATTGTCACAGAGTCTCTGTCCTATGAAAGTCTCCGTAACCTGCGGAAGGACATTGTACGACGGGGACGTGAGGCTTATACAACCTGGTTACTCCGGGTCTGGGACCTTATGGGTACAGGTGTACAGCTGGATGGTACTGAGGCCAGGAATTTGGGACCTTTGACCCAAGACTCAGGTGTGGATCAGGTATTTGTAAGGGAGCCTGGGCCCCTTTCCCTCTGGGAGCGTCTTTTAATGAGTGTAAGAGAAAGGTCTGTCCACAGAGAGAGAATGCAGGAGCACCATCATAAGCTGCGCTGGAAAACCCTCGAGGAAGGGATCCAACAGCTGAGAGAAGTGGTGGTGCTAGAAGTACTCTTTGGGAGGGGTGGACAGCACGATAATGACCCCGACAAAGTCAGGTGCACAGGGCAAATGTTGTGGAGTCTGGCAAATCTAGGGCCAGCTCAATACACCACCTTCATTGCAACAATCAATGCAGATAACAACCGAGAGACAGTGGGTTCTGTGGCCAACAAGCTTAGGAATTATGAGAGTATGGTCAATGGCCCGATGCATGCTCATGTCTCTGCTGTGGTTAAGGAACTTAATGAGGAGATGAGTGAGATGAGGGAGGAAATGAGGAAGATCAGCACAGCACCGGTGCGAGTCACAGGCCCCAAAGTCAAAGTCCAACATTCCCCAGCTAAAGAAAGAGGATACACCCCACGAGCTGACCTGTGGTTCTTTCTGTGACCATGGGGAAGACATGGGAAAGTGGGATGGGAAACCCACTTCTGTCCTGGCAGCACAGGTGCATCAACTCAAGGAGGGAAACAGTAATCGAGGGGGTTCACAAAAATGAAGGTAGACTCAACCTCCCAGGACCGATCTGCCGGGTATTACAGAAGGGAAGATGATTTGTCAGACCCCCTTGAAGGAACCTCTACTATGTATGCTCAAGAAAGAAATAATAACCAGGGTTAGAGGGGCTCTGCCTCTAGCCAGGAAGAGGTATGGGAAAAACGTGTTTTGGACAGTGTGGGTCAGATGACCTGGCACATCAGAGACACAAAAATGAAGACTTGGTTGATCCTGGTGCACAATGTACACTGATGCCATAGAGACATGTAGGGGCAGAACCTGTTTCTATTGCCGGGGTGACAGGGGGATCACAGGAATTTACTTTGTTGGAAGCTGAGGTGAGCCTGACCAGGAAAGAGTGGCAAGAACACCCAATTGTGACTGGCCCAGAGGCCCCGAGTATCCTGGGCATGGACTACCTCCGGAATGGCTATTACAAAAACCCGAAAGGACTCAGGTGGGCTTTTGGAATAGCTGCTGTGGAGACAGAGGGCATTAAGCAGTTGAACACCTTGCCTGGTCTGTCAGAGAACCCATCTGCAGTAGGACTCCTGAAGGTGGAAGAGCAACAGGTGCCAATTGCCACCTCAACAGTGCACCGCCAGCAGTACCGGACGAATCGAGATGCCGTGATCCCCATCCACAAAATGATCCCTGAGCTGGAGAGCCAAGGGGTGGTCAGCAAAGCACACTCACCCTTCAACAGCCCTATTTGGCCTGTGCGCAAATCTGAAGGAGAATGGAGATTGACTGTGGACTATTGTGGCTTGAATGAAGTGACTCCACCACTGAGTGCTGCTGTGCCAGACATGCTGGAACTCCAGTATGAGCTGGAGTCCAAGGCAGCGAAATGGTATGCCACTATTGACATTGCCAATGCGTTTTTCTCCATTCCTTTGGCAGCAGAATGCAGGCCTCAGTTTGCCTTCACGTGGAGGGGAGTGCAGTACACCTAGAACCGACTGCCCCAGGGGTGGAAACACAGTCCCACCATCTGCCATGGACTGATCCAGGCTGTACTAGAAAAGGGTGAAGCTCCAGAACACCTGCAATACATTGATGACATCATTGTGTGGGGGAACATGGCAATGGAAGTATTTGAGAAAGACGAGAAGATCATCCGGATTCTGCTAGAAGCTGGTTTTGCCATCAAGAAGAGCAAAGTCAAAAGATCCACTCGAGAAATCCAGTTCCTGGGGATGAAGTGGCAAGATGGACGGTGTCAAATTCCCACTGAGGTCATCAATAAGATCACTGCGATGTCTCCACCAACCAACAAGAAGGAGACACAAGCTTTCCAAGGTGCCACAGGTTTTTGGAGAACGCACATTCCAGAGTACAGTCAGATCGTGAGCCCTCTCTACCTGGTTACCCGTAAAAAGAATGATTTCCACTGGGGCCCTGAACAGCAACAAGCCTTCTCCCAAATCAAGCAGGAGATCACTCATGCAGTAGCCCTTGGCCCAGTCAGGACAGGACCAGAGGTGAGGAATGTGCTTTACTCTGCAGCCGGGAGCCATGGTCTGTCCTGGAGCCTTTGGCAGAAAGTGCCTGGAGAGACTCGAGGCCGACCGCTGGGATTCTGGAGCCGAAGCTACAGAGGATCTGAAGCCAACTACACTCCAACAGAGAAGGAGATCTTGGCTGCCTATGAAGGAGTCCAAGCTGCCTCAGAGGTGATTGGGACAGAAGCACAACTCCTCCTGGCACCCCGACTACCAGTGCTGGGGTGGATGTTCAAAGGAAAGGTTCCCTCTACCCACCACGCCACTGATGCCACATGGAGCAAATGGATCGCTCTCATCACGCAGCGCACCCGTATTGGAAACCCAAATCGCCCTGAGATTTTAGAGATAATTACGAACTGGCCTGAGGGTGAAAAATTTGGTCTCACTGATGAAGAGGAGCAGGAACAGGTGCCACGTGCTGAAGAAGCTCCACCGTACAACCAGCTACCAGCAGAAGAAATACGCTACGCTCTTTTCACTGATGGTTCCTGTCGTGTTGTAGGGATGAACCGGAAGTGGAAAACAGCTGTGTGGAGCCCCACACGACAGGTAGCAGAGGCTACTGAAGGAGAAGGGGGATCAAGTCACTTTGCCGAGCTCAAAGCCGTTCAACTGGCTCTGGACATTGCTGAGAGAGAGAGGTGGCCCAAGCTCTACCTCTACACTGACTCATGGATGGTAGTCAATGCTCTGTGGGGGTGGCTGGAATGGTGGAGAAAGGCCAGCTGGCAGCGTAGAAGGAAACCAAACCAGTGTAGAGGGAAACTGCTGAGGAGTGGAAAGATATTGCCACTCGAGTAGAGAAGCTCCCTGTGAAAGTTCGTCATGTAGATGCCCATGTCCCCAAGAGTCGGGCTAATGAGGAGCACCGACATAATGAGCAGGTGGATCATGCTGCAAAGATAGAGGTGTCAAAAATAGACTTAGATTGGGAACACAAGGGAGAATTGTTCCTAGCCCGATGGGCCCATGATGCCTCAGGGCATCAGGGTAGGGATGCCACCCATAAGTGGGCATGAGACCAAGGGGTGGATCTAACCATGGACAGCATTTCACAGGTTATCCACGACTGTGAGACGTGTGCTGCCATCAAACAGGCCAAGAGGCTGAAGCCCCTCTGGTACGGTGGGCGGTGGTCCAAGTACAAGTATGGGGAGGCCTGGCAGATTGATTACATCACACTGCCCCAAACCCGCCAAGGCAAGCGCTACGTGCTGACCATGGTGCAAGCCACCACTGGATGGCTAGAGACCTACCCTGTGCCTCATGCTACTGCCCGGAACACCATCCTAGGCCTGGAAAAGCAGGTCCTGTGGAGGCATGGTACCCCTGAGAGGATTGAGTCAGACAATGGGACTCATTTCAAAAACAGCCTTATTAACATCTGGGCTAAAGAACATGGTATTGAGTGGGTGTACCATATTCCTTACCATGCACCAGCAGCTGGGAAAGTTGAACGGTGCAATGGCCTGCTAAAAACCACCTTAAATGCACTTGGTGGGGGGACTTTCAAAAACTGAGATTAACTTAGCCAAGGCCACATGGTTAGTGAACACCCGAGGTTCCACTAACCGAGCAGGCCCTGCCCAGTCTGAAGCCTTGGGAACAACAGATGGGGATAAGGTTCCAGTGGTACACATGAGAGGTATGCTAGGAAAAACGGTTTGGGTTAATTCTGCCTCCAGCAAAGACAAGCCCATCCGTGGAGTTGTCTTTGCTCAGGGGCCAGGCTGCACCTGGTGGGTCATGCAAAGGGATGGAGAGACTCGATGCATACCCCAAGGGGATCTTGTTTTAGGGTAAGCTACCCACGACACTGTGCCTGTATCTGTAGCTGCATGTATATATGTATATAATTAAAGTACTGCATGTATGTACATAATTTTCAAGTTCGAATTTGATGTAACATATTGGTATGGGAAAAAATTCAGGGTGGACAATGTTGGGGGTTGGGTTGTTTTCTTATAGATTTTTTTCCCAGAAAGTTGCTAAGAAGCTGATGGCTGGGTGCTTGTGGGTACTCATGGGTGCTTGGGAAAAGAACAAAGGAAGCTAAGTGAGAGACAGGGTGGCACACAATTCACTTTCTCTGGGCAGGTTTTTGGCTCTTGGAGGAAACTGCCAAGACTGCTCATCTTTGGGTCAGTGGGGAGATCTCACCATCCCTCACCTAGAGCTCAGCTTGGAGTGACCCACCACCGTCTCTTCATGTGTCCCCCAGGATTTCAGAACCTGTTCTCTCCCTGCCCTGCTGGGAGCCCCTTTGCCCCACTGCCCTGCACCCGCTGCTGCTTCAGTTTTGTTCAAAGTCTCCTCACCACCCCCTGCCGAGCCGGGACACTCCTACAGCTCCAGCTACCGCTGCCAAGCCTCAGATACATCTCGTCCCCCAGGACTGCTGCTCCCTCGGTTAGCTTGTGACAGTACTGAGGGGGGTGGTGGTGCCAGAAGAGAACTGTAACTGGGTTGGTTTTGTTTATTTTTTCTCTCCAGTTCTGTTTGTTGTCAACACTATAGTCATTGTTAACTTACCTTGTTAGACTCACTAGTAAAAAACTGTTATTCTTACCCTCACATCTTTGTGTGAGACCCCTTTAATTTTAGAATTATAAGAAGTCCAAGGGAGGCTTCCAGTTTTGGTTCCCTAGAAGACACCCCTGTCTTGCCAAACTAAGACAACAGTTAATCTTGTAGAACCAGGACACTCATCAGACAGTCAGGTCTGCCAGACCAAACTGTACAGTTGAAAACTAACCGCAGCTGGTCAATGGAAGTTTGAGAACATTGTATCACATTAACATTGCCAAAAACTTGTTGCTTTCAAATACCATTTTGTTTTGTTGCCATTTTATAAAAATATAATCAGTGGCATCAATATTCCAAAGCTTATTTTATGACTAATTCACATTTATTTTAAAAATCTCAGCCAAAACAATTTACCTATTTTAAGATGTATATATTAGAGGAAAATACAGTTCCTGATTGTGATATACACTAGCAATATTCTAGTCTTTTCTGGAAAGTTCACTGAAATCATAGCTTTCATCTAGAGCAGAGATTATCTATTTGAAGGGGCACTTCATATATTCAAAACTTGGTTTTGTTCTTTCCAAGATCATCTCAAATTTTCTTAGCTGCGTCCAGGTCAGAGCTGCAGAAGGACAAGATTTTTTTCTTAACACAACAGTTGTTTGACCACTGAAGCCAAGCGGTCTTAACAACCACCTCCCCCTGCTGACAACAGGTAGCAGTGACAACAGAGTTTAATCTAACATTTCAAGAAAAATATCAGTTAAGAGAGGGCCGCAAGAACAGAAAAGATTTAGCCCCTTGAGGAGAGAGGAAGGCAAGGGAAGTTTTCAGAAGACAGCAAAGGCATTTTTGACTGCTTAATCACAAGCCAGGAAGAGAAACAGGTAGGACAAAATACACAAAAGCATCTGAGCAGATGAAAGAAAGAGCATCAGAAAAAGAAGTAGAAGATGTGATAAAAAATGAAATTTTTAGGACAAATATAAAGACATCAAACTGCAAAACTGCAATAAAAATACTGAGGAACATGAAATAATGTCTAAAAAGTGTTCAAACTATGAAGCTGTATTTCAATATCCTTTTTCTGGAGTTTAATGAAGCACCAATAAAGAAAATAATTTGAGTGCAAAGAATGAGAAAGGTAAAGAAAGATATTGAATAGAAAAATTACCTACTGTACCAATGAAAAACACCTACTGTACCAATGCACCTAATGTACCAATGCAAATATGACTTTGAATCTTACTGATCTCTTAAAAGAATTTTGTCAGCAACAGACCTTGTAAGGATGAATGCAAGTATACAGTCTCAGTTGACTAAAACAAGACTTAACTAATAGCTCTGAAAGACAAGATAAATGACCTTCTGTAGCCATTGCTGCCATAATCAAAATTATTCAGATATATTATTGAATTAAGCTCAGCCAAGGGAAATGCAGTTTTTTTCTCAAACAGTGCCTGTTTGGAGAAATACACTGCAACTACACTGAATATAAGCAGTATCTTTTAGTAGCTTTTCCCTGTGAATAGCTGCAGTCTTGTAACTGAAAGGCATGCCTGAAATTTCTCTTTCCATAAGAGATACCCACAGTAAGAGTCTACATATTAATTTTATAAAACAGAAATCATATTGTTGACATATTTACTCATAATACATTATTTCCTTCATATTTTAGTCTTTCTTTTGTACCTTCTTGTCTTTTTCAGAACCATCTGTGAGAAGGATTCCCTTGGCTTGCATGTGACGGTACAGGATCTTTTGAAGAGCTGACATATCACATTTGATCACATATTCCACCTGGTGTAAAAAAAAATCCCAAAACCTATAAATATGCTGACATGTTAGTAGGATCTAACCACAGGTTCTTGTATTCTAGAACAACAAAAAAAAGCCCCTCCTAATCCTATATCTGTACCGTAACACCACATAAAATTTCAATGACCACCAATCCAACTGCAAGCACAGAAATGACTGTCTCAAAAAGATTATACGTGAGTCACAGCTGCAGTGAGACAGCTGGATCCTAAGGATGCAACTGCAAGATTACCAAACATACTTTATTTCTCACTCTGTAATATTTAAAATCTAAAAAATACTTTTAAATTAACTTTGCATTTAACATGCAAGTAAAAATGTATTTTATGTTTAATAACCAATGGAATTTACTGTCTGTTAAGTATCACAAAAATATCAAGCAAAGCATTATAAAAATATTATTGTATATCTAGCAATTAAGAATCCCTTGTAGAGTCTAATTGTCATATTTATCTGGGTGGTCATAGAAACACACCATGTTCTCAACGTCCACTAAAACTCATGGAATTAATACAGTACTATATGTATTCATTCAGCCTAACTTGTTCAGCTTTATAAAACTATATTTAGTTTTTAAGTGCATACTAGATTTAAAACCACTAACAGAAAGACTTTCAAACCAATTTTATGTAATTTTTTCTATTCCCCAATGTCCAGATTATAGTCACTGTGGTTTTATTAAGTTATGTCAAATAAAAACTGTAACATAACCATGCTAGTGGCGAAAAATCTTTCAAGCCGTGAATAAAGGGCAATACATAAGATTCCTAATGTTTAATAAATAGCCAGGAAGAAAATTATCAGATTATTTTCTTCTCAGAAAGACAGCAGTATAAATTCCTTAAAGAGAAGTGACTTTCTTCAAGGGCTTCTTTACCAATATTTGCAATAGCAAATGAACCTGATTAGCAGGCTTCAGTCCCCAAGTTCAATCCTCATGGTTGGATAAACGCCTTTTTCAATATAATGGCCACAAGAAGAAACATGGTCTTCTGAGTATGAGTATGTATGCAACTTGAAAATTTTCCACCTCCAATGTCTATTACTGGATTTATCAAATATAGCGGCTTGATTTCAGTATTATTTTCATAAAAAAGCATCTTTAATTCTCAAATAAATGCTTCTGAGGGTCTTGAGAATGTGACATTTGAAGGAACAGAAATATGTAACAGTAGTAATGTTGACATGACTATAAAGATGAAAAATAATTTCAAAATGCCTTTCTTTGTATTGTCTCTAAGCATCTGTACAGAGTTCTTCAATAATTCAGCCAGTGAGCTCATAACACAGCTTACAAATATTTCAGTTTGGTATGGTTTTAATCGAGTTTACCTTAAAACCAACTTTTCCTTATCACACCTGCAAGCTTACTTTTTTTTTTTTTTAATTTTGGTTGCTGTTGTTATTCTGGGAAAAAGGATGTAAAATTGCAGAGGAGGACACAGTGGGACAAGATGAGTTACCCAGAAATAAAAACAATTACTTTTGAAATTAGAAAATGATTTTATGTTCTGAATTAAAATGCTACTAGCTAAAAATAACTGTGCAATTTCAACAAGACACTTCACAATACTCCTGGAATGATAATACAGGACCAAATTATGCCTGCCTTATACAGTGCAGTAGTCCTCTGAAATTTCAATGAACTAGCTTCAGCCCAGTGTGAGGAGGATGGTACAGGACAGAATTTTATCCTCGGTGCATTGCTGACTCGTAAATTGAAACAAGATTAATGTAAAGAAGTTGCATATCTTACAGTGGTTACAACAAACACATTTAATGTTGGTGTTCTGCCCTGAGAATGCAGACACTTAGGTAATTGGGCCTCCTCAGTGGCCAGCTTTCTCTGAAGAGACATATACAAATAAACACTATTCTGCAAAATAAATCTGAAAATGGGACATTACTTAATGCTTAGAAAAAGTATTAACCCCTTCCAAAACTCCTCTCATTGCAAACCTTTTCTGGCAGTTGAGACTCAACCTCCTTCTTCAGTCTTCTCAGCAAGAAGGGTCGAAGCACTTTATGGAGACGACGGATGATCAGAATAGTTTCTTCCTCATTTAAGTCCACCTAGAGAAGTTTTATTATAAAAGTCACTACAAGGCAACTCCAATGTAATAGGTAATGTCTTCTCTCACATGAGAAGTTAAGAATGTGCAATGATTATTTGCATCTTACAAAGAAATTGACTCTGAGTCAGAAAGTACACATTAAACACTAAAATTTTGATATTATAAAACAGGATCTTTTAGCTATGTTAAATCCTTAATCCAGTGCAAGTTCAAACACTAATCCTTCTGTGTAAGCTCTTTTCTGTTTTCATCAAAGTGATTTATTTCTGATCTTTAAAAAAAAAAACACTGCCAAGTACCCTTTCTCCAGTCATGGCAAATGGAGCATTGAACCACTGTTCAAAGGTGCTGCAGCTCTTGAAAATGGTTGGAAGAAGGAAATTGAGAAGAGCCCAAAGTTCAGGCAATTTGTTCTGCAAAGGAGTTCCAGTCAGCAGGATTCGCCGAGGGGCCACATAGTGAGTATTCAAGACCTGAGTCAGCTTGCAGTGATGGTTCTTCATTCGATGGCCCTCATCTACTATCATGTACTTCCACCGAATCTGAAAGAAAAAGAAAAGCTGGCAAAGTTAGAACTGGCCAGACTTTGTCAAGGAACTCCCAACAAATATAAAACAAAAATACTTGAAGCCTGAGACATCAATCAGTCCCAACCTTGAGGAAAGCCAAATCACGCATTATGAAACCATCAGTGTCCTTGCTAGCAACAGAGAGACAAACACTATGTATGCTCAATCTGATGTTGAATTCTGACTGGAACTGAAACAGAAAACAGCAGATTCCTTCCATTTCTGGGAAAGAGATTAGAATGACTAGCTCTTCAAGGCCATAATATGGTTCACAGTGGAAGAAAGAAACCACATAAACTGCAAATAAATCTGTCTGTGACAATAACCTTGACAGGAGACAAAAGCATTTACAGATAAAAGTTAAGTATGCTCATAAACACCACCAACTCTGAACTTCATTTTGTTTCAGCTAATCCTATGTTTTTACTTGAGAAGAAAGCAGCATAATTAAAATCACCTCAGTTACTGCATTTCCACTTAAAGTTTCTATATCTTAATATGAAATCTTAAATACAGTCACAGCAGATGTTGAAAGCTGTTGCTCAAACTCATTGTTACCACCTGACCTACAACATGGAGAGTCGATACAAGTGCCACACTGACCACATGACTAGGGAGGCCTCAGTTTGTACTTTTTCAAGTGCTACCTAATTCCATTTCCCAGGACAGGATGAGTGGCATTGTGCTGTCCTTCCTATCTTTCAGAAAGAGTGGGAAAAAATAAAGGAAAAGGAACATTATGAAGTCTCAAGCTGTTTTCAAGCATTCAGAATGATGCTAAGAAAATGCACTGCCTTTGTATTAGAGAGGACAAGCAAGTAATATGCAGTAAACATGCAGTATTTAACACATGAAAATGAAGTGAAAATGAACAATAAAACTACAGGAGGACCAATATTGTTTCTCTGCATAGCAAAATACCTCTGCTTTGTGTGCACATGAAATAGCCTTACAGCACAGTACGTTTTTTTAAATTCATTATATTTGACACCTACCTGTAGAGAGACAGTGAGCCCCTAAGAACTGCAACATGTAGGCTCTTTAGTCTGGATATCAAATCCATTATATAGGTAACTATTTAGCCATGTGGGGAAAAGTGAGCATGTAGCTGGAACTACAGCTACTACTACTACTCACTATTAAGAGTGAGCTTCAGGACAGAAACAACAGAAGAAGTTAAAAGTCACTGATGCAGATTAGACTGAATATTATGTAGAGGTGTAAAAAGTCATGTTCTTCCAAGGACAGGCAGGTATACAGTACTGACAGAACTGCACAAAGGAATTAGTCCCCTGACCACATTCAGGAAAATCCTAGTGTTTACAGAAGGGAGTGCTGTGACTTAGAAGTTCAATTATAAACTGAGGAACAGGAATGTAAATGAAAGGGTTGACTTCTACTGAAGAACAGAACAACCAAGAACTTTCTTATAAAACAAAAATATGTTTTGTGGTATGCACCACTTGAAGGTGTCTGGGTCCTGCTGTAGAGACAAAATACCTTAGCAAGATGCAAGAGCATAATTACCTTAGCAAGGATATGTTTGTCCTTTATTATGTACTCATAAGTAGTTAAAAGAACATTGAATTTTCCACTTCGAAGCTGAGGAACAAGGGAGCGGCGCATTGCAGGTGTACCCTAAAAGAGAGAGACACGTGAGCTGTAATTCTTTACTTTGATGAAGAAAAACCATTGTTTTTATGAATGAACAGACAACAAGCAACCACATCAACCAGCAATCCTACCATACTGTGAATAATACATTGACATAATTCCAGATCTTCTCAAGAGTACTTTCCTTAAACCACTGCTAGACTCTAAAGCTGATTAATGGGGCTCATGGAAATATAGAGCCAGTGGTCTAGTCTCCCCTACAAATTGCTTGGATATATCACTACTACAGTAGCTACACAAGAAAACATTAAGCTAAGCATAAAATATTAGGAATAAAATGTTACTGTCTGTAACTCTCAGCAGAATCAGAAGTACAGTGATTTACAGTTGTTTTACTTCTACAGTCTTTCACAGTTCATTATAGTCTTAGTATCATTAACTCACGCTGCTTAGTACCTGATATGCATGATAAGACCTAATGAGCAGATGGCTTAAAAGCTTGCAGAGACAGATGAAAACCTGTCTCTAGTTCTCATTCCTCCAATTCTACACTCATAGAAAAGGGAAATCAAACCTTGTAAGATATCTTCACCACGGAAGGAGCCCATTTGTCAAATTCATATGTCCAATTGGATAAAGTCCTATCATAAAGATTATAGAGAAGAAGTAACATTTCATCATCTGCAGATCAAACTTCATAAATGTTTTCAAGTAGTTGCCAGCTTTTCAACACATTTTATGCAATCAACCCCCATAAATAACAACATATTTTAGAAATGCACTTTATATACTGCAACAAAATACAAGCATCTCAGAGGGAACTAACCAGAAAAAATTTGTGAAACACTCATTCAGCTTATATTCAGTGTCCTTTTTGAAATCAGTAAAAGTAAGGTTTTACATGCTTCTTTATACTGGAACAGGAACGTAAATAAAATAGTAATGATATGAACAGTATCTCTGGACAAAAAATAGATTTGCAAGTTCTTCTATACCGAACTTTTCATCCAAGAATGCATATTACAGCTTTTCAAATACAGCCGAATGAAACTAGTAGACTTCATCTGTGCTGTACTTGAGCAGAACCACCTGTAGTGCCACCACTGCCACTATGAAGATCCGTTCTTGCACTGTTTCTGCTGTTTGATCCCAACAAAAAAAAAGTGCTATAGTGAAGCTAATTGCTATCATGAGACAAGAGCAAAATATAATCTTGAGGTTTTTCAGATGCTTGCTTGGGTTTTTTATCTTCTTAGTGGACCAAGGGTGGTAGCAATACAGGCAACATAGAAGAGGTGGAGAAAAGCAGCTTCTAAAATGTATATAAGAAAGAACTTTCAGCTCCTTTCACTTTTTTAAAAAAACACTACAGTACTTAAAAGAAATCAGATTTTTTGATTGTGCACTCTGTCCACATGAAAACTAACATTAATAACACTATTTTTGTTTTATACATCTTCTCCCAGGTGTTTCTTTTCAAACTAAGCTTATCATTTGTATTCATACAATGTATGAATACAGGCACACCTGTATTCAGGCACACCTGTGGCATTTATCTTAGTTAATCAGTTACACTGCAGCACAACCAGAAGACAGGACACCTCAAAAGAAATCAAGAGATGACCACAAATCAAATTTATCCTAATTCTAGAACAAATTTCTATGCTCAGCACGAGTGGGAACAAATTAGTTAATGAAATTAACAGGGAACCTCTCAACATCAGTCAAGTGAATTACACATAAAAATAAGAAAACAACTCCTCAACATCCTATGAGAGTACTACAATGACTAATTTTTTTTATTCAGATCACTAAAACACACACCTGACCTTTGGAGAAAGGAAAATGCATTAAAAGAAATTTATAAAACAAGTATCATTTCAGAAAGCTAAAGAAAAGCAAAAGGGGGGGCAGCACAACAAACAATCATACTCTGCATGCCTGACAAAAGTTTGTACATCAATCAAGGCCACATACATCTAGTGCTACCTATATAGTACTTAAAAGATCAACCTCATTAAAGCATGCTTGCATAGTATCAGATGAGGCACCAGCTGCTTAAATAATAAAGCAACAGATTTTTAAGATCGGAGTTAAACCCTGAAAGGTAAAGTACACGCACGTAATAGGAAAGAAAAAACATCCCCCTCTTCTGGCTTAAGAGTGAATTACAGTAAATTCAATACAGTTTGCAAAAATTAATAGAATCAAGTGTTTCTTTCTGGTAAACTAGTGTTGTGTTCCAAATAAATCGATCTGCAATGCTTTAAACAATAATGCCAGAATGAGACCCACTACTTACGACAAAGGAACAATGATGAGATAGGGGCCATTGAGTCTTTTGTGCTCCATCAGGTAAGTGATGAGAGCAATAGTCTGTATTGTCTTTCCTAGTCCCATTTCATCTGCTAAAATTCCATTCAGATTGTTATTATAGAGAGAAACCATCCACTCCAGTCCCTGGAGCTGAAATGAAGATTAAGAGTTTCAGTCATTTAAAATCCACAAAAATAAAATTAATAATAGATCAGCAGTATGGAACTAATGTTCTGATGTCCCTGTCTACTTACAAGTTGGATTTTCTTTAGTAATACTATATGCATGGGGACCCCTGTCTATCTTTACAAGGAAAACATCATTCCTGTTTAAAACACTGTGTAAGATGAAGTCAGATTTCATATAGAAAGGTTTTACAACTGCACACAAAGCAATAGATGCACTCATAATAAGGCTGATAAACACCACTGCATGTATTTGTTCCTAAATGCTAAAACTTTCTGTGTGTATGACATTTGCCTGTGTCAATTAAAATCTTTCAAAACCAAACTCACAAAAACCACACAAAACACAAAGCCTCACACTTGCCAACTGTATCACTATTATGCTAAAGCTCTTGTAGCCCATGTCCACTTAGTATCTGCCATCCAAAATTCCACGTCAGAGTAGGCCACAATGGACCAAATATGCCTTGTGTGTAAAATTCCAGAGCTGGAAGGAAGCCAGAGTTCTGTAGATCAGCAATATACACACAACAGAATTTCACACTCCAAGGAATATTGCTAGAAAGCACTATTCCCCTGTCAGACAGATTTTCACATGTGTGTATCACATTATTGATGGACGTGTGAAATTTCTGCTTCTCATATCCAGAGTTTTGGTGTGTCTCATGCATAGAGAGTGCAGGAAATTAGGTGGCCTGAGAAAGTTCAGACAGAAAACTCTACAGTACACTCTAGAAGTAATCATCTGCTCTCCCTGCAAGACAGCATCCAAAATAAGGTTGCCAATTTACTGGCTTTACTATTAAGTCATCAAGAGGTGACTGGAATCTGTAGTGTCACTGTCCCACTTACAAAGTCACTTCAGAATTGAGAAGAGGAAAGCTATCTTGTCTGCATCATTGTTCTTTATGTGGAGATATATTTATACAAACAACATTCTGACTAGATATAAGATGCAGGTTGTTGGAGGTAACTAGAAAGTCGTACAATAGCAGAAGTATAGAAAATTTGCATCGAGGAATTTGCATCGAGGACATTTTCAATCAGATGTGAATGTAGTTTACATCAAAATACCAAAGTTCTTAACTACTAAATTCAGTGAAAAGTCTGTGAAGAACATGTGACACCAACCTCCATAGAAAAATAATTTTCTTATTTTCAAAGTGTATCTATCACTGCTCCAAAATATTAGGACTTTTAAAAAAAAATTCTAAATATTTAACTGTTGGAGGAAGGAAAACAGTTAAGAAATTAAACTACAAGTCAATGAGAAGGATATCAAAATCAAAATATTATTCACCTGCAATGAAGAAAAGGTAGAGACAGCTGTAGAAAGTTTGTATTATACAAGATGTATGTAACATTATCTGTGGCAGGTGTCATTGCTTTATCCATATTTCCAAATTCTAACCTATTAGAGCCTTTGTACTTTTTTTAACAGATTTTTAGTTTGCCATTTGAAATATCAACTGAAATGCTGGGCATAATTCCAAGTTTTAGGTATTTTTTTTTAATGATTTCTCACCTGATAATGTTTTAATGTGCCATTAATAAGAAGGGAAGACTGCTTTTCCACCCTTTCAGTGATTGCGTGAGCAACAGTGTAGTAGGACTGAGACCCTCTCGCACTATATTGCATGCTATATTCATCATCCACATCTTGTTTGGCTGTCCTGGAAAGCAGAAAAAGAACTCATGTGAATTCCTACAAACAAA
The DNA here is from genome assembly GCA_018697195.1 of Certhia americana. Lineage (NCBI taxonomy): Eukaryota > Metazoa > Chordata > Aves > Passeriformes > Certhiidae > Certhia > Certhia americana. The sequence continues at coordinate 25,852,479 of CM031878.1, read as the reverse complement.
TATTTTTTGACCATGGCTTACATACGACTCAAGAAACAGTTCAAGTCCTCAGGTGTGAGTGATGTGAGTACACCAAAAGGTGCAAGATTATAAGAGTATACAACTAAATGATCATGTTTCTTCTCCTGCAGATATTTATACCAGAGAAGTACAACGAATCACTCTAAACTAGAGAAAGCGACTCTTTTGAAATGCCACTGTAAGAAATCACAGCTCCTAAAAAACAGCACTTAAAGACTCACTCAATGATTTGCTTTGCATCTTTCTCAGAAACTTCCTCACTGTTAGGATCCAGGAGTATCTTCTCATCTGTTTCTAATTTGCTTGATTCTTCTTCCTCATCCTACAGAATACAAAAAAAGAACAGAAGTGCTGGGACATGTAATGTGTTCCTCAGTCATACTTTCATGTGGCATTCTTATACTGGTAGCTTTCATTGGTCAGTGCTTTATGACAGACATCTGAATCATAAGGTTCAATTTACACTTATTCTGCAACAATACTGCACTGCAGCATTAACAAAATGGTTAATTTTTGACATTAACCAACAGGAAGTCATAACACTTTGAAGTAAAAACTATTTCCCTCTTTAATGATCTTAGTTTCCAAAGTCTTTCTCTGACTACCATACTCATGGAGAGTATTCCAATACCACGTTCGTTTTTATGTTGTATTCTAGATGCGTGATAAATTAATAAGGCTTAAAAAACTGCCAAGTACTATGATTTAGGCCTCTAGCTTCTTAATTTTTAAACCAGTTATTTTTACTCTTTTTGAAATAACTTGTCTTTTGACCTACAGTTGTAGCAGATAGCAAACAACTTAAAAACTCACTAAGTAATATTCTAAAATCAGGAAGGTATCAGGCCCTTCTCTCCTGCCTTAATACTAACAGACGTGAAGAATTACATTACCAGAAATTACTCCTACACAGATATACCATAACATTGTACAGTCCAGTCAATTTCAATGGTTGTTTTGTCTAGTACTGTAAAGACTCCTAAACTTAGGAGATCTGAGTACCATACCTAGTTCTGCTACTAGGCTGTGGATTGAACATGGTCCTTTTCTATTCCTCACTTCTGTTCTCCTTTAGAAAGTACCGATCTGAAAATGCTATGCAAGTATCACTATTCATCATTCACAGTATGTAATATGATGACTCTGCAATACTGGGATCTTTGTGTGGTTTAATTAGAAGATTCTTTTTAGAATTTTTGTAATAGCAGTATTTAAATCACCATCCAAATACTGAAACAAATAAGCCTACCCTGAAAGGTCTGAATATAAATCCCTGGCATAATCCTTAACATTTTAATAAACATAATACATAAGGAATAACCATGTCATTTTATTACTTATAAAACCTTCAACGCATTACCTTGAGGATGTTAATTTCATTCAGCACAAAGCCACAATGCAGCATTTTCTGAGGTGCATTTTAAAACAGGAATCTGCTTAATTGTCTGGTTCATTACTATTAATTATCACAGTAAATATTTACTCTTCCTAACTACAATCATCAGTTAGGCATTTACAGTTTATATAAAGAATAACTGCTATAAATCAAAAATCAATTAATTTTCCTGTTTGTATTAGTCTTAAAGCACCTACACATCTGCTGTCACTTCCCCTCTATTCATTACGAAAAAGGGCAAAATGAACTATGAAGTAAGTACTTGTTTTCTACTGTATTGTCACAGTATTTCTTTTTAAAGATACATACCTCCTCCTCATATTCAGAGCCACTTTCATCTTCACTGTCTGATCTGGGAGCAACTTCATAGCTGTACAAAAATGACAGACAGATTGTGAGTTACAGTTAAAAGGAGGTAATATAGGTTCAATACATCTCCTACTCAGCTTACATACAACAAATTAAAACAAGAATAGAATTGGTAAACAAGAAAGAAAGTATAACTTAAAAAATATCAATGCAAATATAAAAAAAACTGTCTACTTGGTATACTAACTACTTACCCAGGATTCATTTCCAGCCAAGCATCCAGCTGACTTGCTTTGGGTGCTTCTGGTCCAAGAAGAACTTTGCCTGTTTCAGTGTGCGTCACTTTGACCGGAAGATCACTCATCTGACTGCTCTCATCTATGGGCTGAAAATTCAAGTGACATTTTACACCATAAGGCAACTAAACTTCATACTTTTCCATAGTAAAAAGAACTAATAGCACTATCAAAATTCCAGTTCTGAACAACCAGTGAGGTTTTGTCACTAGATGCCACACTTTCCCACTAAGCAAACACTAAGTCACAGTACTTTGATCTGTAATATATTCTATATGGCATCTACAAATATATCCCAGTACCACAATTGGCAAAGAATACACTATAGGTTTTTGTGAATCAAGACACAAGGTATGCATTTTTATAGGCATTTCATCCTGTTATTTATACCAACAGACATCTGTAACAAAAAACATACAGTAACCTTATGGCCTTTTTTACTTTTTGAGAAACAAGAATCAAACAATTCAGCTAACTCTCTAAGTAAAGGCCTGTTTTAAAGATTTATTGTCCTGACTTCTTCAACTAGGCTGACAAAGAACCTGTAAGCACAAAATCTCCTGTTATCTGTGTTGCAATAAAACTAGAATAATATAATCACTCATTATGCTATTTATTTGCCCTGTTCAATCACACATTTTTTTATTTCAAAAGCTTTTTGCCTTCTAATACTGTTTCTACCCAAGAGTATTTGCCAAACAAATACACATGAGCAAGAAAAACTCATACTGAACAGTTTTAAATACAGTGACTGACAGAGTACAAAACTTAGCCAATTCCCATTACTACTGAAGTTACAGGAATGTTATGTGCATTTTTCTTGTGCAAATACAAATATATTGAAGCATTTTGCTATAACTCTAACTACATTAGCAGAACTATCACTTTCAAGTATAAAAAGAGAGCAGAAGTAAATAAATACAGTTCTAAAATCTTTATACAAAAATGAAGTGGAACAGAAAAGTTGCACTAAAAGAAGAGCTCTGAATGAGACAGCACATGCTCTGCTACTGAATGAACAATATTATCTGAAGAATGACATAGAAAAACTACTCATTTTCTATTTGCTTCTGAGGAAGAGAGAACTTTCAGATGACTTAATCCATCATTAATACTGTACTCTGTCCTGTAACTGGAAGGTAATTATAAGCAATGTCAACAATGTATTTTTATAAAGATGAGAAGATGGACTACGTGGTGTTTATGAACTCAAACTAGAAAGTAAGGTGTATACAGACTGCAAGAAAAATATTTCTTGTAAGCACATTACAAGACTAAGAGGCAGACTTCATCACACTCAGTGACAGAGTCAATATACTCTTCATTTTAGTCTTCGATTTGAGGAATAGTGAGAGGCTAGCATAAATGTTAACCTAGGTAATTATTATTTCTGTTTATAAACAACAACTTCTAGAACAGTTCTCTTTTCAAAGTTATGACACAGAATCCAGAATAATCACTGGAAAGTTGTGGGGTTTTTTTAAAAATCAAAAACCAACAAGAAGAAAGAAAAAAACATCTTGTAGAAATTCATACCTCTCCATCAGGACCAAGACTAGATCCCATTCCTTCAGCATTTTCTTCAGCTTTCTGCAATAAATGAAGAAGTGATAAATACCATGGTCAGATTAAAGGCACAGCAAGAATACTTTATACGATGTATACATTTTGGATCATGAATATGTTTCATTTATTTTTGAACAGACTGGGATTCAAGTTATTGAAGATGTGGACGGATATAGACAGAGATAGGCCCAGAGCAAAAAATGGACAAAAAAATTTATTAATGTAAGGAGGGTACCTATTCACCTCAGTCAGTGATTTAAATCTGCATGTAGGAAGCAGCTGGTCCAATCAATTTCCAGTTTAGACCTAATGCTCAGTTGCTTATAGGCTATTCTTATGCAAATAAAATAGTATATTATTTTCACATGTTTAAAGCAGTTTAGAGGAAATTTACAGTAATCTCCATTTCAAAGGTGTAAGAAGGCATCACAGATTGTATATTCATGCAAACCATTTTTATCTTGGGTATATGTTTCGGGTTTTTTGGTTTAACAACTAACTAGAAGTAGTATTTTTGGAGTTCTTTGCACTATATTCCAATCATGTGTAGACCTCACTCAAATTAGAAACAAAAGGAACCCTGCAGCTTGTCATTGGAGAAAGCTAGATTTTTTTCTCTCCAGTCACCAACCTGAGAAATGATCAGTATCTTCCTCAAAGCTTATTCTCATTTACCTTACTTAAAAATGTCAACACAGTATGAGTTTGCTTCTGCATTCAAACTTTCCTAAACAATTCTCAGCAAGAAAGGACATTTTACAGCTCCTCCTTATGTCACATTGCTGAGTTTGTAGTACTACAGCAAAATAATATTTTGGATACTAATGTAAAGAAAATAGACCCTTAGAATAGAACAAGAAGTGATCTCTTAAATGGTGGTTTAGAGATAAAAAACTTCCAAATACTACTAAAGCATGTGATAGACCATCAAATTATATTCCTTTTTTTGTTAAAAAAGTGTATTTGCGGAATAGCTGCACTTCTCAATCTTGATATAATCTTTAATGCTCCAGATCACACTCCAGCCTTTTTCTTTGCCACTAAATTCCATTCTCTAAGGCATGTACTTGAAATGAACATGCAGCAGATGATACTTAGTAGGAACAATAACAATAGAAGCTTCAAGGCTGCCTGCTTCAGGATTTCTGGGCAGCAGGTATGACTATGACAAAGAAAGGAACTATACCAGAAATGATGATTTTAAATAAACACAAGGGCAGTATAAGTGATGAAAACGCATATCTACTCTGGGCTGAACACACTATATTGACTGAGGATGCTTTTTCCCTAGATGAACCAGAGCTGGGATCCATTCTTTTACTCTAAAGAAGGATGTCTAATATGTAAACATGTTATAGCTTAGCTACAGGCAAAGGAAAAGAACTTTACAACTCAAATCACAGAAGAGCAGTATCAGGGCTACTCACTGTGCAAAAATTATAACCTGCTGTGAGAACATTTATATATAACCTACAGTTAAAAAAAAATTTTGGAAATCAGAAAAACATATTACAAAGAAAATAAATGTAAATAACGACAGACATCTTGCACTTTTATTTTTGACCATGCAAACAGATTTTTAACGTCGACGATTTAATCCTTGAATTGGGGAAATCTCAATATTAAAAAAGCAGGAAGAAAAATTTTGTTAATTCTCTTTATATTGACCAGAAAAACTACTAACAATAAAGTGAAAAGCTGCAAAGCAAGTTGAACTAGTCTATCAGATCAAAATTTCATATGGGATATTTTTCTTATCCATAACTACAGTAGGAAACTAGAGACAGAAAATACAAATAGAGGAATGTCAAAGAAATAAACTGGGAAAATCTATCATGAAGATTACAGAAAAATGTATCCCAGAAAAAGAATGGACTAATCTCAAACTTTATTCTACTAAGACTATAAGGTTCATATTGGATAAGGTTGGATACTCCATAATGAGTCTGGAAAAGATTATTTCTTCACCCTTTATTTCCTCACTGCCATTTCTAGAAGATCCCAAGAACTCTTTTTGCATTCTTCTGTAAGTACAAAACATTAACTACAGGTATTAGTAGATTAAACTTTAATATGGATTACAAAACATAAAAGTCTAAGAACAGAAAGAGTATGACTTGGGAAAAAGACACAGTGCCCACTAATAGCAATGTGTTCCACAGCCATTCAATAACAAATTCACAGAATTCTAGATTAAAATAAATGTAATATTTGTGTGAACTCCTTCTTCCTTCATAGATGAACAGAACATTTCTGGAAAGAAGTTAATTACCAGCAAAAAAGATGCAGATGATCAAGACAGAGCAAAGATTGTTTTTCTTATTTTTGCTAGTCCTCCCTTAGGTTTTAGGGTGGGATACAGACAACACTGAATATTTACAGGACCTATTTCATTTCAGCTTCAGGGACAGAAAATTATGTCTTTACTGACACAGCCAGATGATAACACTGTTTCTCATACATACTTAGGCTAAACTGACAGACAAAGGGAAAAATATCACATATGTGGACAGTTAAAGGAATACACATTTATTTACATTATTAAAGTGATGCATGTCTCTATAATGACTACCTCTACTGTGCATTATATACATTAAGTCAGGCCTGTTCTCACTGGTAATACAGGCCAAGAACCCCATCCAAATTACATCTTGATTCTGTAGACAGGTTATTGTTCCTATGTTAAGAACATACTCTCAGCGAGAATTTTTTTTGAAAGCAGAGAAAACATGTACTATTTTTTAGGTCATTAATGCCCAAGTTCAGTGTTTTTTTTATGCTGGCTGTTTTGAGGGTATTTCCAGTACTGTCAGTTAACCCTGAAAACATAATGTTTGCATTTGTAGCAGTAATTAGTAGTGAACCAGGCATGGAAATGGATGATAAAAATCCTCTTATACATTCTGCAAGAGATGAAAGGTATTCTGAGGTTGTAAAAAATGACAATTCATTCCTTAATCACTATTTCACACATGGAATTATATTTTTTGAAAATTGTACTGTTCAATTTCAACAACTTTCTCTTGCAGAGTAAAACATTTTGTATGAAGAAAAGTAATCTTGGAAAGTTTCAACTGAAGGTTAAAAATGCACAATGAACAATATTACCGGTGAAATACCCTTTACTGTAATAAACCTAGCCAAGTTTCTTAGCCATTTTCAATGGTCCTAACAAAATGGACTGAGTCAAGCATATAATATGAAGTCTAAAATAGGTGTCCTGGATGAGACAGCTATACAAACCAGACTCTTGCCATCTTCTTCACAGAATGTATTTTGATACATTACACTTCTTTTGGATAACCTACACATCTGTTGCAATTTTACCTGTACAAAGTTTATGAGCAAATTAGTGTTATAAGGAGATGAACAGCTGAGAATTTTATAATCCTGCCTTCTTATCACCTTCTTTTGAGTTAATAAAAGCATATATACATTTCAATATATAAAGAGATGAGTTCACTCAAAGTTAAGAATTTGGTGGTGTAGATGTTTCTAGACACTCTAATACATGTACGACAATCAGACATCACATTTAACAACATTTAAATTGGACTTGAAGAAGAAATGGCTTAAAAATACTAGCTCTAACTACTTGCCTTCTTTCTTCTCCTTCGCTTCTTCTTCTCTTTGGCTGCTTGTGCCTGTTTATGCTCCCATACCAGGTTAGTCAAATTAGCCACATACTCATCTGTCTGCTGCAACAGGTAAGCCAGGCGTCTGTCCTTCTTCTGATCAATCAGCTTACGGTAGCCTTCTTCATCTTCAGCCTAGTGACACAAAGGAGATGTCAGTCATTACAGAAATGATGGTGAATGTGCACCATCTGACTCATATGTCAATAATAAATTGTTTTCTTACATTGTTATCATCTGCACTGAGGGGCAGCTACTTGGGTGAAGAGCTCATTGGATGATCAGGCCCAGAGAATCATATATTTGTATCAATACGTCACAGCATCATAGGATTTGGCAGGGACCTTAAAGATCATATAGTTCAAATTCCCCTGCCATGGGTAGGGATACGTTCCACTAGACCACACTGCTCAAAACCATACCAGCTCGGCCTTTAATACTTCTAGTCATGGGACATGCACGTGTTTTCTGTGCAGCCCATTCTAGTGCCTCACCATTCTCACAGTAAAGTGTTTTTTTTTAATACCTACTCTAACAACACTTTCATAGAACCACAGAATAGTAAGGTTGGAAGACCCCCAAAGGTATTAAGTCCAACCATTAACACTGCCAGGTCTCCCAGTAAATTAACTATGTCATCAGGCACCACATCCACATGTTTTCTGAACTTCTGCAGCTAGCCTGTTTCAATGGTTGAAAACCCTTTTAGTGAAGTACTTTCTTTGATGTAAAATCCAACATATACCTTCCCCGACACAACTTGAGACCATGCCTGCTTGTCCTATCGCTTGTTACATGGGAAAAGAAACCAAGCCCCACCTTGCTACAACCCCCTTTCAGATGGCTGTACAGATCAATGAGGGCCCTCCTGAGCCTCCTTTATTCCAGGTTAAACAACTCCAGGTCCCTCATCTGCTCTTCATAGGACTTGTGCTCCTTCCCCAGCTCCATGTCCTACTCTGGAGGACCCCAGCCCCTCAGTGCTCTTCTTGGAACAGGGTCACAAAACTGCACACAGGATTTGAGGTGTGTCCTCACCAGTGCTGAGTACATGGGGACAATCCCTGCCCTGGTCCTGCTGCCCACACTAGTGCCACAGGCCAGGGTGCCATTGGCCTTCTTGGCCACCTGGGCACTGCTGGCTCATGTCCAGCTGCTGTCACCAGCATGCCCAGGTCCTCTGCTCTGCAGCTTTCCAGCCACTCTGCCCCAGCCTGTAGTGGGGTTGCTGTGACCCAAGGGCAGGGCTTAGCACTTTGCCTTTTTACAATGGCACTTTGCCGTATCACTGGCCTCAGCTTTTGATATAGTCTATGATACGGTTGGCTTTCCAGTCTGCAAGTGCAAACTGCTGGGTCCTGCTCACCTTGTCGTTCCCCAATACACCCAAAATCCCTCACTGCCAGGTGTCAGAGAGTCATACTTTATCTGATCACTGTAGGAAGAGCCATACCACAGGAGTCTATCCTGCATCATGTTGTGTTTAGTATGTCTATCAGTGATGTAAAGAAATGGATAGAGGGCACTTGAATCAAGTTTGCAGAGGACATGAAACCAGGGGATAACTGTCAATATGCTCAAGGGCTGGTCTGCACTTCAGAATTACCTGAACAAGCAGAGAAGCTATGCCATTTCTGATGTTAGTTTCAAGACAGGACTGAAAAAAGCCTTGAGCCACCTGTTTCGAACTCAATGTTAGTATTTCTGGAAGGTGGTTCAACTACAGAGCTTCCAGACAAGCTGACTGACTCTGAGACAGAGATTCCAAGATTCTACACATTTCCAATTCTCACAGACTAACAACTGAAAAAATCTGCAGTAGTTATGACCAGCAGTGGAGGGGGAAAAAAAAAATCAATGTCACATTAGGCAGATTGAATGTCCTGAAACAGAAATGGTAAGTCTCCTACACAGATGACTTTTTGAAGACATAAAGGGCAGGAAGTTCACCAAGAGGAAGAACACAGGAGCTGGACATGCAAGTGCATTCAGTCCTTTTTCCAGTACAAATACAGATCCTTTTCTTCTAGATGTCATGTAAATTTTTTTTTATTAGATTTACGTATCATTGTTCTACTCTGAGTTTATTTAATCTCGGATAGAGTTCACCATCAGAAACAGGATTCACCAGATAAACCCTATCGCTGAGTCAGTCTGGTAACTTCTGCATCATTGTCATACTCTGTGTGTTGGACATACAATGAATGTTATTTTCATGCGCTGTGAAAATGCAACACAGAATGTCAGAAAAATACAAAAAAGCAGCAGAGGTGCCTGTCTCAATTTTGGCTGAAACAACAAATTAAGGAAGTATACAGTGCCTTATAAAACCCAAAAAAGAGTAAGAAATACTTCAAAGATGATTACTTTAAAATATTGCACTCCGGGAGATCTGCTTTTCTAGAGACACCAGAAGGGCATACAGTCAGAAAAAATAGCTGTAACGTTCAAACTTGGGTTTGCTAATGGGCTTGCAAAACTGCTTGCAAAATTCCATTGTTATGTTCAACCCATCAAAATTACAATGCTCAAACCCCAAGTTTTCAGGAAAAAAAACCCTATCATTACGATTGTTGCTGTTTTTTTCATTACTTCTAATGTTACTGAATACACATAATCTATATAATCTAGCCAAGGTACTTCTTTTATACATTTAAGCTTGTCTTGACAAGTATCTTTTTAAACCACACCAAAGCCCATTTTTGCATTATATATATATATATAGAGAGAGAGAGAGAGTACTACTAATGAGCTGTGACACAATCACCATTTCTAGTCATGGTAAATGAAGGGAAATCTGTGGAATGAATTCAGCATTCCTGAAAAGATATGCAAAATGTTTCAGACACAGCACATTTTTGAAGACCATGGCAAGCATCTGAGAGGAGATGACGCTTTTAAAAAAAACCACTGGTTCACATCTGCAAATTCCAAATTTACCACAACTGGACTAATCATGCAAAGTAACCCCATTAACAAAACACAGAAATCGGTTTTGCAGAAGGATTTAATAGAGCAGTAAGCGAAAAAAACCTCAACTGAAAATGCCTATGAAATTTTTTATGTATGGTAAGAGGTTATCCAGTCTTGGTGAGATGTTTTAGGAAAAAGCATTGATGATCTAGAAGCACTGGTATCCTGTTCCATTTCAAGACATTCAAATCTACTTCCTACTTTTCAGCAGTGGACATCTTCATTACTTACCACATTGCATGTTCAATTGACATTAGCTGCACTTCACAATATAAGAAAGTATTTTCCAAATGTCAGTATTGCTTTTATTTAAAATCAGCTCCTTTTTTGCTAATAATTAACATTTTTAGAGGCAAGGTTAGACAAATAAACTGCTGATGATTACCTCCAATTACAAAAAAGCTCTCTAGCACTGATTACTACATAATTTTAAGATATGCTTTAGGGCCTACACATTGATTATTCTCTTATGCAAGTTCTTTACATTTTACACAAGCTTTCATTTCCATGTTTCTATCATTGTTATTTTAAATTTTTTCTGCATTTCATTTTGTGATTTTTAAAACCTGACTCTTCAGCCCATATTCACAGTGGGCACAGATTTTGGACAGGAACTAGTGTTTACATCTGCACCTCTATTAGACACTTACTGCTTTTTGCCAACAAGTTACAAAGTAATTTGTCAATTTCTGTCCATTTTGTTTTGGTGAAATGTTAATAAAATGTTAAGATAGAGCTAAACAGTGTCTTGAAGAATTTTCTCTACCCCAAGTCACTAACATACTTGAATGTATGCACTGATCTGTCTATGCTTTGAATTCCATAATTATTTTAACTCCTGTAAAGTAGGCAGCTCCCTGACTGGTTCCACAGCATTCTGCAGAGACATGATTACCCAGAAACTCAATTAACTCTGTTCTTAGAATGATAAAGATGATATTGTGAGGGTATAGGGAAGGAAAAACCATGAAATGGTAAGGAGTATGATCTGAAGCATTAAATGGGTAGAACTGCCTGCTATTCATTCTCAAAATACATGCATTACTGCTATTGGTTAGGTACTTTTATATGTGGAATCAACTGTATGTAAAAATTGTGGAGCCATGAACAAGTGAATCATCTGGAATCGTCAAAACTATAAACTTAGAAATAAACGAAAATCCATTATTTGTAAAATGGATGATAGCCCTGTTATACAGACACGTTAATATATGACGTTAATAAGATTAAGCTGCTGTTATTTGGAAGTGGCTGTGCTAAGTTTTGCTAGTAAAAAAACCCCAAAATATTCAAAATATACAAAAACATTAAAAAAGGAGCTATAGGTTAAATTCAGTACTTTCACAGTATCATTAACAGAAACATACATAACAACATGTAGTAGTTTTGTATTTTTACTTTTTTCATTAAGGAGTACTTTGCAAAGGAAACACATGGGAGTGGCTGAGATAGTATATTAGCACTAAAAGGACACAGTACATAATTGTAACCAAAATAACCATATTCCTTCCTCTACTCCTTACCATTAGTCTCCTCATTCTTTCTTTCTCAATTCTCTCAGTTTCTTTTTTCTGCTCTCGTTCAGTGTTGGCATGCCAAGTTGCCACGGCTTTAGAAAGTTTCTGAATTTTCCCAGCAACTGACCGGTGGTACTCTTTAAAATCTTTAGCATGCTGCAATATGCTATTCAGGTATTCCTAGAAAGAGAATCAAGTTAGTGCAGGCACTCTGACATACCAAGGATCTGAAATCAGGAATATAGGAATTCTAATCTTAAAATTTCTCCAATTATTTATCATATTACTTTGAGTTTTTTAATCAGAAAAACTCCAAAGGTAAATAAAACATGTAAAAGAGAAGATCTGCACAGCAAAATGAAGTGCATTTCTGTCATGGGGCAAACACCTAGAAAGTTACCTGGTGCTTCTGCCTACGCTTCCTCTCCTGTTCTATCTTCTGCTGTTTCTCAAGCTTTTCTGTCATACGAGCCTCTCTCAAAGTCTGGCGCTTGCTTCGTTTGTAGGCTTTGGAGTTCAGTGCAGTCTCCAGTGTTGTGTCACGACGCATGCAGGCTACTACCTCTTGTCTTAACTACCAGTGGAGGGAGGAGGGAAAAGACAAACACTCAAAAAAAAAAAAAATAACAGCTCTTAACAAAACAACTTTAAACACTGTTATGCCAGAGTAAAAAAGTAAACAGTTCAAAATACTTCCCAATCTCTTCTTCCCTTTTCATTATAGTTCTGAAAAGATACAGCATTGATGCATTGCAACAGCGACTTCTGTTACCCTAAGCAAATCTTAAACATTCACAGAATGGTCAAAAATGTTTATTACTTTTAATCATAATTTCTTTCCTCTTTAAAAGATGCTGGTAACAACTGTCCTACTGCAGTAAAATGGGCCAGCCAAGAAATAAAATGCAAATGAACCATATACATAATGCATTTTCTAGTGCTGGACCTGAACTAACTGACAACTTGTTTCACTGCCAGCTGTACAAGGAGACAGGTGGGAGAGGTAAACGTTAAGAGCTTGGAACAGTATTGCTATAGTCCCAGCAGTAGAGCAGGGAGAGCCTGCTGCTTTTCATCTGACCTCCGACAGAACTGCACTACAAAGGAGTGCCAAGGGTAGAAAGGAAGGAAGACTTGGATACCATGGCACAACTCCTGCCAAAGCTTTTGTCAGGAAGTATTTAGCTTGACCTGCCAAATCGCATCTTTGTTCTTCCAAACTAGCTGTAAAAGCCAATGGCAAGAGGGCCCATAAGAGTCTGGCAGTGTGATTCCTTTCCTGAAATTAATTTACTGATACAGGCACTCAATATTCAACTTAAATCTTATGTATGATCACCTTATGTTCAATTTTGAAAGTCTGTGCTACAGCAGAAATCCCCAAAATAAATCACAGAGAAATATCATACAAAACACCAACACACAATTTTTACTAAAACAAGGGGACTCATGAGAATACTAAGCATGTCCAGAAAGAGGGATCCGTTGAGAAGACGTGCTGAAAATCAGCTTGCAGCCTGTCCAGCACTTATTTTGTCTTTGTACCAATGTTATGTTCATTTCAAAAGACATGGTTCTATGGTCACTCTAGACTGGAAGATAAAGTAAGGAGTGAAAGTAACACCTGCATATTTTTATTAACAAAACAAAAACTAACATTTCCGTGATTTACTTGTTGGTTACATTGGCTCTCATGCAGCATCAAAGCTCGCACTTTGCACTAATGCAAAATCTCTTTCCAGTTTACTCTTCACAGCACAAACATGTTTGCTGGTGACCACTGTGAAAATTTTCCCCAAGTAAATGGCATTACCTGGCGCTGGAAATTCAATAACCTAAGTGCCTTCAACTCCACTGTAGCTTTGGTTCGCAGATCAGGGGGCAGAGAACCAGGCAAGTTCTCCAGTTCCTGGATTCTGTGAGCAATTCGAGCCTGAAGTCTACAAAAGCCAGAAAACTGGGTAAGACACCACAAGAAATCCGTAAGGCATTACTAAAATTATATAGTAGAAATGGTCAGTTTAACTCAGGTATTTACATGTCTTTTTTGGGTTTTTTTCTGAACTAACAGGCTTTTGCAGAAATGACACTGGATATCTTTTTCCACTATTTATTTTTGAAAATAAATTGTCAAGTGATCAAAACATTCCTTGGCTTTTCTTTTCAACTGAAATTGGAAATGTGAAAATAAACTTGGGAATTCTATTTTACACTTACTATTCAGGATTCTGCTTTCAAGCTTCTTTGATGGGTGTTATTTTTATGTAGTGTTGTCAGTAATGATATAGACTGTACTTGCCTTACTATCTGGAATTCTACATTATTTCATTGATGAAGTAAGTTTGTTCATATTCACAGCTATATATCTGCTACTGTAAATCAAATTCTACTTCACTCTTCCTTTAGAAGCTCATTTTGCATTCATTTGCAAATACAGGAGAGAGAGAGAAAGAGGGAGTAATACACAAGACAGACAAAACTTGATTTTTTTCCATTTTTAATATCACCAGAAGAGTTCTAAAGTTCCTGGAACAACAAACAGGATGTAATGCTGCATTACTGCAGAAGACTATATTGGTGTCCTTAAGAGAGTAAAAAATTGAAGCAGAATTAGGTATGTAATGTTTTGTCTTACAGACTGAAAATCAAATCAAGAACAGGTATTTTCTTAACTAGATAAAGTCTCTTTAAAAGCTGAACATATTTGTCTCAGTCCAGAAAAGTTCATTATTCCTTCAGAAAAAGTCTTCATTCAGAAAATGACACTGCCTTATTTTGCTATTTCCAGTTTATATACTACACTTAAAAAAGTTCATGTCTTGCACAACGATGCAATTCCAGTTAGTAAGAAGAGATTTCAGTTCACCTAGGACATAAAATCTTGAGAATTAACTGGTTTCTTGGAGAGATGTACTAGCTAGTGTACATTCATACAAAAAAGCAGCCAAGCTGTTCTAAGTCATATGCTCTACCTGTTGCTTGTCCACACATGGATGCAATCCTGCATCACAATGATTATGTATTACTCTTTTCCCCTACCCAAATAGCTGCAGTGTGTCTCCTGAAACTATCACCTACAAAACAAGTTATAGCCAAACTCCCGTTTCCCTGACTTTAATGAAACCTTAAGGGAGCAGTCACAACTTTTCCAAACCTTTGAGTTGTGAACTTATTAAAGCAATTGAATATTGAACATATTTTCAATTTCTTTTTACATTCTTGCTAGCAATGAGCATTCCTTCTTTTACTATACGTGAGGACAAATTAATCCAGGTTCTCCCTAACATACCTTAGGATTTTAGATAACTAACTGTAAGAGTCACTTCCAAACAAACATGAAGTGAAATTCTGACTTCTTAGTTCTGTCAGAATTGCTTTTTTTCTTTAACTTCAGGTACAAAACATATAGAAATGCTTGCTGTTATAAGAGTCTACATAATAGAAGTTCAAGCAATTGCCAAAGGTGAGTCGGTTTCTACATTTCTATCATCAGAATTTGTAACAAAAATATAAATATACACGTTTCTTGATAAGTATCTAAACATAATCAAAGCTCACAGAGTGTGCTTATTATGTCCCATTGTCACATTATGCAGTCCATTCCACAAAAAACCCCTTTCACTGCTAATAACTTTTTTTTCAACTTGAGTTTATAAAACAAATGTGCATGAAATTTCATTGTTAAATTATATGGCAGATTACTATATCCAGGTAACTCTTCATTCATATGCTGAAATGTACTGAGCTACAAATACTAACAGTTCAAGGCTTTGGTAGGTGATTGCCCTTCCTTTAATAACCCAGTCAGAGGGAAGGAATAGGAAAAAAACGAGAAGTATTTCTAAGTCAGTAGAGATATTACCTCAGAAAACTCTTACTGTAACTCAGGTTAGTTCTCTATTTAAAAGAAGTCCAGAACAAAAAAAGTTGAAATGGTAAAGAAAATCTACAATACCCATATGGAAGAATAAAGAAAATGACAACCAGATGAATTACACATGAACAAAAAAAAAAAAAAATTCTGAAGATTAATTTCATACTTCCCTAGAAGTACTTTTTATATGTACCTGTCTACAGTAAAGGTAATAATGTTTTCTTCAGTAATCAGTAGAATTTTTTAAAGAATTCCAACTCAAGTGAATGGAAGAACTGCTTGAGTTATCTCTCACAACAGACACATTCTAGTCTTTAAAGGTAGTGACCACAGTTTGTTTTACTGTTGCTATTTTCATGTAACAATGCTATCAGCTGTTAGGTAAAGAGAATCCATAGAAAAAAGTTTCCTAGATCTTTTTACAATCACTTGAAGTATATAATCTCCCAATTCAAAGGGTGTAATAAATTAATCTTTTCAGTTCAGCAATTTCCCTTTATGCAGAAAGTGGCCACTGAATGCATGCAGAAATCTCATTGCAAAATAAGTGAGCCACACCCATCCTCATTAACTCGGGTCAACGTTATAGCTGCACAATCAAACCTGTCTGGCATGGATGCCATGCAGTAAAGATACATAAGAAGATATTTTGCAGGTAACAGAAAGAAACCACATACAGTCTGCAGGACATTACCAAGTGTGTTATTTTTTAAAGTGCAATGAGAATGAGAAGGTGGAAAAAGCTTTTCAACATAATAGAACAACTTTAAATTACAGGTACTATTATCCTTAAGACAGCTATTCAGTGAGAAAAAAGCAGCACTTTATTTTGAAGAAAGCATTAAGGAGAGCTTTATAAAAACATGTGTATCAGATTTGCCTGGCTAGGTGTTGCTAGCAGGGGGGCTCACAGCACTGGCTTCTGTGAGAAGAAGCCAGAAGTTTTCTCTATGTCCAGCGGAGCCACTGCCAGCTGGCTCCAGGACAGACCCCTCCACTGGTAAAGGCTGAGCCAATAAAAAATGGGGTAATGCCTCTGTGACAGCAGATTTAAGAAGGCAAAAAAAAATGTTACTGGGCAGATGTAATTGTGGCTACCAAAGAGCAGAGTGAGAACATGTGAGAGGAACAACTCTGCAGATAAGATCAGTGGACAAGGAGACAGCAGAGCAGAGATTCCCCTGCAGCCCATGGTGCAGGCCACGGTGAGGCACCCCATGCAGCCCAAGGAGGACCACAGGGATGCAGCAATCCACATGGAATTCAAACAGTTTTCAAGGTATAATGCCCCTTTATTAAAAGGGTTTAGTGTGAGATCTCAAGAGCCATCTGTTTCATAAAGCTTTCACTAACCTCAGTGTTTTCAGGATAAGGATGTTTATTTTGGCTTTTTTATGCCCCATTTTCATTAAAGAATTGTGAAGACATGTTTCTGAATCAAACTTGCCTATATTAAAGCTAAAGCCAGCACCATTCAAACCATAGAAGCTGTCAAACTGTTTTTTTCAAAACTTTTGTCTGATGTTAGATAAACAGTTTTAACTAATGGAAAGATTTCCAGGAGTTCTACATATTCTGGAACTCAAAGCAAAATTAAATACCAGAGATTAGGGATTAAATAATAAATGTTCAACATTTTAAAAGCTTGGTTCTTACATTTATGTTCAAGGATAAAAACCCAAAAGATATAAAATCCATCTGCCTAAGAATCCCTATCAAACTTTCATCTCACACTACTAAGAACATCAGTGTATTTGGAACCTAACAGACACACTGTAGCTGCAACTGGTTCTGTAAACAAGTAAAAGAATCAGCTTTACTTTTTGCCACTCCTTGCTTTCCTCTGTTTATGAACACTAAGATGTAACAGCTTGGCACAAATAGTGCAATACAGCAGGGCTGAAAATACAAGAGTAACACTTTGAGGTTAATTGATGCAGAAAATGCTACATCATACTGCTCATGCAATTCTTGGTTGAAGTTAGTGCTACAGTTCTTCATCAGAGTAACTGTGAAACCATAAAATGGTGTGTTCTACAAGCTTTCTGAAAAAGATGCTGGAAAATAGTGATTGCTCATGCTGAAACAGTTACAGCCATTTCAGGCCTAGGGTATAAGACTGGCAGAATGGCAACATGAATGCACTGATAGAATTACATAAGCAATACCTGACACAAAATGTAAGAACTTTTCTGCAATAAAGGCCTGAATTATGGGCATGGCATCACGCCCAAAAGTGCTTCTTGGTGTTTTACCTTCATAAAGCAAAAGTCGTTAAACCAGTCTTTGGTGAGATCACCATCCCTCTTGGCTACCTTCCTCTACAAACTCAAACTAACAATGCAAGATGTATCATTAATCCAAAACAGGTAATACTCTGAGTGCAATTATAGTCCTCTGACTGATAGTCATCAGGAACATATTTGAGGTGCAGGTCAAGATCTTTCTGCCTAGCAGATTCTCAAGGTCAGTTGATAAATAGCCTTGATAATGTGAAGAGGGAAGAAGTCCCTTTCTAACTGCAAAAGAAATGTTCTACCCTATACTTTGTAACAAATACACTTCATCATCTAAACAGAACACTCAGGAGGGAATTTTTGAAAATCATGCCTCCTGGTACACTTTTTCCAATCTTGCATGTGACTTTCTAATTCTCTCCACTCTTTGGTTGTCCAGACAAATCCATCATATTCATAAAACGTGGTTTTCTGTGGCTACTGACTCTTCAAATTTTTGACCATCTCCATTCTATTCTACTTCTCTTTGTTCATAATACTGAAAATCATCAGCACAAAATTGGTTTCTCTGTGAACTACAAGCTTTTTGATTTCCTAACTTTCAGTGCTTGCAGGATGCAATTAATACACTAACTCAGCAGAGCCCTTGAACCTGTTTTAAATTTAAATGGTTTCCAGTGATAGTGCCAGTATGGTTCACTAGTTCATCATTTGGGGTAGAATTAAATAATTGTTTAGTTTGATGTTTGTGTACTTCTTGGTAATATAGCCTTTCTCTGGAAACTTTGTTTACACTATTACCACTACAGTAGCTGATTGCAAGGAGTTCTAGTTATGGATGTGAGAAACAAGAATAATTTTAATCTTGTTATTCCCTTTTACCTATATTCACGTTCTTGAAGTATTTCAACAGGATCCAGTCCTTGTGGCTTCTGGATCGGACTGATGCGGTTCTGCTTTTGCTGCAGCTGGACAATGGGTGAAGGTTGTCCAGGTGGGGGCTGTGGTACAGAGGGCCCAGGAATGGTGGCAGCAGGCTGGGCGGCAGCAGGAGCAGGAGAAGGCCTCCCACTAGGAGCTGGCGCTGGAAGCTTTTGTTGTGCATTGGAGACACTCATATCTGGGGCTTGGCCTGAAATATAAACAGTACTGATTCCTGACACGAAATATGGAAAGCAGGAAGAAAATCAAGATGGCTTTCTGAAGACAAGACATGAAGTTAAGGTAAACATTCAAAGTCACCAGAAATGGCACACTGAGACTATATTCTGGTTTTTGAAACGGACATACAAAACTGCAAGTATACCATACATTACAAGAAATGGCCAAAAGATAAACAAAACACATGAAACTTTATGATGAAGGCCATTTCTTTTTCTATTCCTGTGGACTTTTAATTCTAGTGCTACAAGAAGTGAAACAGCTGTAGAACTGACTTCCTGTAAATGTTAGACCTCATTCTGCCTCCTGTTCACTACCCTTACAGTTAGAAGAAAGCATCTAACCACAATCTGAACAAGCCTGACAATCAGAACTAGGTCTGATTTTAGACCTCTTTTAGAAGTTGATAACCAAATGAAAAATTTTACAACTGTATTTAGAAATATCTGCCAGATATAATTACCATTTGTTTCACTACAATCTCCTATTAATTTTATTTATTTCAATTATCAGGAACTTAATTATTCTAATCACCTCGAAAAGCAACACTTCAGTTAACATGAAAATAGTACCCATCATTTACAGTCACTAAGGGTCATAGACTTCAATATTTCATTATGACAAGTTACCCATGCATTCAGACGTTCATGAATTCACTAAAAACAGACATTGCTAAAATAAAGGTGACACTTAATTGTCTCAAGAGTCATAGTAACTTAAGCTAGAGAAAACAACCACAAAGTACACCTGCAATCTTGTAATCAACCTGAATTCAAAACCAACGTCCTAAAATCTACAGAGATCACCATGTGTAATTCACACATCTGCATCAAACTTCAGAAATGGAACTTGAGCACAAGCTGTAGATTCTGTATTTAGTAACACTGCATTTCAGTTTATAAAAAAAAAAAGACATGCTCATCAAAAGCCTCTGTGCAACCTCAGTTCTCAGGGAATCTGGGAAGCTGAATGACTGCACAATGAGGGACAAATAAATGTGAAGACATGGTGAAAAATGTTACAGTGTTCATTTGATCTCGAAGACTGCACTGATCCTTCAAAACAATTCAATTCCAAAAGAACCAAACATACAGAAGTAAACAGTGTAATTCTACCACGATTTGAAAACTTTTGTTTACAGTAGCAAAGGTAAAAGATAAGCTTGCTGCAATTAAGCATGCTCAGAAAATAACTTACTAAGTTTTATGCATGTCCCTCAGAAAATGTACACATTTCATTCTGATTGCTAAAAGGTGCTTCATGTACAGTCTGTCTAAAATTTTTTCCTGCACAACTTTTTACCTTTTCTTTTTACTTTTCCCCACATCTTTCTCCCACTATACCTTCAGTCCAGGTTTTAGGGGTAATGGCAGTTGTATGTCCAGGCATCCCCGGTGCAGCCCCTGGTCCAGTTGCAGCACCACTCATTGCATGTAATCCAATACCTACAATTTGACAGAGGAAAAAAATTTGCTAAAACAAAAAGCATTTCCAAGATTCAGAAATCATTTTCTGGCACACTGTTCTATTCAGACAAGTAGTACATCATTAAGTAAGGATTTAAGTGGTTTTTGCTGTTAAGATAATACATATACCTAAAATCATCTTTCATGAAAAAAACCTACTTGGCAGCAAAGCCATATCCACCAAAATGAAGTGAACAGTGACATTAAAAGCTAAGAAAACCATTATCACCTTTATAACCCTCAATTCTAATGCAAACTCAATTGTTCAGAAACTAACAGATGCAGGGTGTTTAATGTAACAGTTTTCTTAGGTCCAAAATGTGCTTGCTTACCTCACTGCAACATCTATTACCATTTTGAGAAGAAAGTAAGTACACCTCCTTTTTCCCATATTTTGCACTTAACAGCACACTATACATGCTTTTATTTTTTAACAAACCAAATAATCAGTCAACTTGATCCAGATTATTTATCTACTTTCCTGCATAGCAACAGGAGTCTGAAAATTCACCATAAGAAAACCAACGGAATTGCTATCAGTACAATTAACATTCAAGCATATCATGACAGACACAGTACTACACAGTGAAATAACTTTTATTTCAGTTATTAGTATTCTATTTTGACAATATCTTACTAGTAAGAGATGTGTTTTATGCACTTGTTTAGGATTAAATACAGTTCCAAAATACAGCCCTGCACAGCACCCACTTCTTAAAGTATCACAGGCAGAACTTCAAGAATTACCTGAGCAATGACTCTTTCCAAAGATTCACTTACCAGACTGTCTGTTGAAGGCACTGGGAGGCTGCTGCTGTTGAATGCCAGGAAGGGTTCTCTTGCCCTGGACAGCAAGCTGGAGGTTTTCTGGTAAGGGCTGACCCCTAGCCAGCATTTTATATGCTAGAATCTGAGCCCGCAGCTGATGCAGCTGTGCAGGGCTGAAAGGGGAAGGCCCTCTGTTAGGCTGATTCATAACTTGTGGGTCTCCTGCTATAATGGGTCCTGGCTGACTGGGAGTCATCTGAGGTGGTGTTGGACCTCCTCCAGACATTGGACTGGATACATGCTCTGGTGCTCCAAGCGGAGATGGGTGTGGAGACATATAACCTAGAACAGGTAGAAGATTCATAAACTTACCACTCAGCTAATTAAACCTGAATTTCATCCAATTTTTTAACAGTACATAAAGTATAAAAGCGTCTCTCTCAGGTCAGGACAGCTGTAGCATTTTCTGAAAAGACAAAAGTGCAATCCAAAGTTCCCTGGGATTTCAAGATAGTCTCCAGAGCTCTTCTTTGAGAAGAACTACAGTTATTTAGTCCAGTAATTTCCTAAATCTAACAATTACCTACATATTTGGAGTAAGACAAACTAAAACGTGAAGTACAATAAAGAAGCATGGGAATACAGTGTTGTTTACTAGAACTGTGGGAAAGTGTTTCTTTGTGGAACACATGCAGTGAACTCTGCCTAGTTTATAGCTTAATAGCTAGTCTAAGTTTATTTTGAAGCATACACATCACAGAATATCCGTTCACTTCTACAGACCCTCTTTGCCAACTCTCACCAACAAACAGAAGTAGAAATAAAAGGTATTCACTTTCTATACAATGACTCTTTAACTTACACAGATTAATTGTTTGAGCCAGACAAAACATGTTTAATACCTTTTGCCATCTGTGTGCTCAACAACTTGGAACATCAACTGCAAGCAGAAAAATCACCCTCTGAAGAAGCTGCTAAAGACTATGTCAAGAGCAATCACAGCTCTGAAATGAACCGTGATTGTACCTTATTACAGCACTTGAAAATGCAGTGGGTGTAATTCTGAATACTAATTACACCTACTACATATTTTCTTGAACTCCACAAAGCACAACAGACAGCTAGTTTTGGGGGATTTTGTCCAAGAGTGAAAAAGAGGTAACAATATTTACTCACTTTGCTCTGGTACTGTGGAACACAAATAATCTTCTCACAAATTGGAAAAGCCTAAAAAAAATTCGTAGAAATCTAAAAATTGTCTGGCTCATTTCCAAATTCCATGTTTATAAGCCACAGTTCATAACTCCAAAAATCATGGTACAGTTCATGATTCTGTGACACCCAATCTACTCTTATCCCAATTTTCCTGTCACTTTAAAGTGAAACTACCTCAATTTCATCTATATGTAATATATACAGACCACAGAAGAAATCTTGCTTGCTCTTTAGCTTCACTGTTCTTACTGAGCCTTCAGGAAAGGCAACATAGGCAAAACCTTGAAGCAGTCTTAACTTTTTTGGGGTGACAGCAGCTGTAAGTCACCGGAACTTAAAGAAGTGAAGAGATTAGAGTGTCAAAGAACTGACGCTTGTACTCAAATAAGGGTTGCAAATATATAAGACAAAAGAAAAAGAGGAAAGGATTTAATTTCTCCTAAAAACCAAAAATGAGATAGAAGTACAGTGGGAAAAAAGGGATTTGTGACAGGAAAAGACCAGACAAGACAGAAACAGACCAAGTTCAAACTAAAGGTAATAATGATAGGAAAAGAAGATGATTTTGGCAAGAATAAGAGAAGTCACACAGTTCGAGAGTAAAATGAGGGGAGAAGTTCAAAGAAAAGGAAGCAAGCAATGCTACAAAGTTAGAATTACTGGTCTTATATATAGTTCAATATAAAAATTGAATATATATCCCTTCTTGGTGATAAAAGGTATGATAAATAACTCAGTTTTACTCCACTAATCCATCTTCCTCCACTAACTTACTTTTATCTCTATTATTTTAAGACAAGAGGGGAAGCTGCAAGTCCCTTTTGCTGAGCAGGCTGCTTAAAAAAACACGCATCATACCACAACAAAACAAAAAATACGTAATTGCATTACTGGTTTATACTATAAAATGGGGTTGATTGCAATGTGTAATCATTATTGTATTTCTAAATCTCAGGACTTCTTTTAAATGGCACCTAACTGGAATTACATTTTTCTTCTGAGTTGCTTTTGAAAAATGGTTTCTGTCCCTCCTCATGTTATACTCTCCAATTTATAAATTCCTCAACAACCAATAGATTTCAGACCCAAGATCATGAAATGCATTTGGACTACAAAAGTTTAGAACAGTGGTCAAAGATGTTGTGTATTTGTTTTCAGATCTGACAATTCAAGCTGCAAAGTCTGTGACTAAGTTTTGCCAAAAGGAGTTTCCAGAAGCAAATGTTTTTTGATATTCCCAGATATGTACTTATTACTTACACTTTCTCTCTTCCTCCAAGTCCTCTGCATTAGCATTCTTAACAATGGAAAACTGTGCTTGACAAGAGGAAGAATGAAAACTAAATTTCCATAAAGTCAGGAAAGAACAAAATTCTTCCAAACTTCTTGAAAAGGTGCTAATATGTGGCATTTACACAACATAAATTTTGTGATGCTAAATGAAAATTCTCCTTTAAACTCTGAAAACTTTCATATGATGACATTTACAAAAGATACAGCCACAAGCCTGTCCTAATGAAGTATTTATACTACTTGCTTTTTTCCTATCTTATTTCCCATACTGTAACACAGATAAGCATGCACACAAGAAGATCCCTAAATTGCGTTTAACCACCATAAAAGGACAAGAGTAACCTACAGTTCTGAACAACACAGAGAATAGAGTTTATCAGATTTCTCCAGATCTTGTCTGAGTTCTGAAAACCTTGAATGACAATGATTCCAAATCACTCTCATCACTCTCCTTTCCCTTAAGTCCCATCAGAATTTCACTTATTCAAATTGTAAACGTTACTTCTGTGCTTTTACTATACATCTTTGAGGACAGTCTTGTCTGTGTTTTCCATAATCCTTCAAAGGGTCATAGAAGAGGCTGTTTCAGAAATCCTTCTCAAGTTTTCCTAACTGTATTCATAATCAGAAACACATTTAAGTCCATTTTGGTATCAACTTGTCCAGCAAAAATACAACACAGCCCACTGCAAACAATGTATATTCTTTACAGTATTGACATTGGAAGAAACCCTAGTTCTAACACTTCTCCAAGTACTATTGAAGGGCTTGTGTACACAAAGTTTCTGCTTTAATTGCTTTCCGTTTCACTTCAGTTAACAGAAACAGTAACATCTTTCTTTTCTGTTTTAAAGCCGAAAAACCACAGCGCTAAAAATGGAGACACTTTTTTTTCTCCACTTTTAATGCTATAATGAAATGGAAAGAACATCGACAAAACAAATCAAAACCTTGTAATGATACAGAAAGAATCAAAGTTCTAGCAGTCCAAACACTGGAATGTTCAACAGAGATTTTGCACTGCCACTAAAATTTAGTAAGTCTTTAACAATGAAAGTGTCTGAGGAACATACAGATCACATCTTTATGCTAAAACCAAGAGCAAAGGTATATTTGTACTCAAGAGCATGTAAGAAAATGTTGGGATTTGGAAGATATGGACAGACTTGAAGAAATATAGGTGTGTAACTCATTGAACTATCACTTCGATCATCAACTGAAATTAGTTTAAAAAACAAAGAAAAGGAATCTCAAGTACATCTCCACAACATACAGTACAAAAAGCAGTGTCTTGGAACACAGTGGAAAGTACATCCATGTTGGATTGAGGCCACAAACTTTCCTAAAGCAAGCAAAACTCAAAGTTTCCCTCCCAGTAGTGCAGCCATGGTTAACAGCAGTTCTTGTGAAACTGAACAAAGACAGGTCACATGTGAGCAAGTACTTTAAAACTAGGACTGCAGAAATAAAATTGTTGAGAGGTCTTACACTGACAGGCAGATGAATAAGGTAGCAGGTCTTTTCTCATCTTTACAAGTCTGAAAGAACTCAGAAAAGGAAGTGCAACTAATTTAAGAACAGTAGGGACAATGAACATAGCAGAAGTATATTAGTGAATTCTAGAAGTTAAAAAATGGTGTGTCTTTTTAAGTTCAATGAATACTCCATGATTAATAAAAATTAGTACAGATTAAGTCCCAGAACCCTGAATTCCTTCTGCCCATATGTTTCTACTTACAAACAGAAAAGCTAGCCAAATAATCAAATTGGCCTATATTTCACTGCTATACCACAGTAACTTCATTTAATTATTACAAATCCCAGAAAAATACATAAATTGTTTATTCCAGTCCATTGACATATTTTTATGAAGTCTTTATAATAACATATAATTATTATATATTTTATTTTATATAAATATTTGGCTTGTCTTTTCAATTTCTCCCCAATCCCCTTCAAAAGTCAATTCTAACCATGATTTTAATCTGTTGGATAACTGTTTAAGAGCTTAAAAATTTACAGTAAATTTCATACTCTCATACAAAATACTGCAGAATTCACCACAGTTCACTCACAGAACCAGAAGACAGTTTTTAATGGAACTCAAAATCAGTAACATGTAGTAACCTTACTATTTAAACAGCTAAATATGAAGCTGGAGCAATGTATTTTTCATTCATTTAAGCTATTAGCATCAAAACAAAGGCATTAGGCCTAAATAAGAACATCATTGTACGTAAGTTCAATGATGAACTTAAGAAAAGAGAATCTGTCACCAAAACTAGTCAGGAATGTTACCCTCTCTCTAATTTGGTAGTAAGACTGGAAGGAGCAACTGCTGAGCAGAAAGATAACTTACTCATAGTATTTTTCTCCTGTAAATTAATGTCGGAAAATTATCCTGTTGCAGCATGCAATAGAAATGTGATCTGTCTGAGCTAGTAAAACATTCTTTCTGCATGACTCAATTCTCACTGAGCACCAATGAAAAAAAATAAACCCAGAAACTAAATAATCAAGTTTCATACTTAATTACTGTTAGTTAAAAAACCACAAAAATCTCAGAACAGTAATTGCCATTCAACCAGTAAACAGGCACTTAAGTAAAATTACACAGTTCTTGCAGATTTAACTTTCAAATGTTTCTGACTTGCTCATCGTTCATTTCACCCCAGAAAAGGATAGTTAACTACTTAACATAGGCTGTAAGAATCATTACTTCCAAAATTCTGTATCAACTTTCTCTTGTTCAATCACAACTGTATGCTTGATTTACATAACCATATCTAAAACTGCATGTGCATTTGACAATTTACTTCTAGTTTATCACCTGCATTTGTAAGCGTTTACTTTATAAAAAAATCTTGCTTTTGTACTTAGATACAATCTTTTGCAAGACCTTCTAATAAATTACTCGAAAGAACTAAAAAGATTGCCATTGGAACATCTAACATTTAAATAATATCTCATTTTGTGATCACTTCCCACTGTAAACTGCATACAGAAGGACTACAGCCTATCATCATCACAACTGTTCCACTCAGATTTCTAAGAACTGAAGCATTTTATGAAAACTATCCACCTTGCCATTGTCAAAAAATTTCAGGACATGGTTTCCTCATTTTTCATAAGGACACAGCTTACCTATCCTCCTCAGAATCTTGGAGCCTGTGAACAGGCAGATTTCTGTCAAAGAGGGACCATTACAGCTACAACAGTCTACCTAACTTCTCCAAAACGAATCTTGACCTCTAACCAAACTTCTCCCTTTGATGTATGAACAGATGGGAAAGACATCCAGTGCTGACTTAGCATTTGAATGACCCAAAATCTACCACAAATACTTGGGTAATCTTGGTTCCAAAGGTTAATTATCTTCATTAAGTACAATACAACCATTTAACACATTCAGAATTCAAATATTTTGCAGGTAAATTTGCAGGTACCAAAATACACTGCCTCCTTTTTTTTTTTCCCCCTTTAAAGGCTCCATCTATTACAAACCTTTTACTGTCTGGGAACATGCAGACTGATCAAGTATTATTTTAATTCTCTCATCAGATAAATTAAAAAATGGAGCTTAATCTTCTCCAGGATAAAACGAACGTACTCTTCTCAAGAGTATAGACTGCTTTTTATGACACAATTTATACTACTACACAGCAAACTATTTTGTTCTTAGATATGAATTGATATTGGCTGTGCTAAAATCTGTGCTAGAAAAATAAGCACATTCTTTTTAGATTTTGATCAGCCTTTGTAACCAACTTGTGTATTACTCACTGCCAAACTTCTGTGCTATATACAATTTTTATCTGTACTGACCTCAAACTTCTTTCCAGATCACAAATATCTTGAACAGTACTGAACCAAAACAGACTTCTGAAAGACTAGAAAAATCCACAATCTTCTAGTTATAGTTAAGTTTATAATCTATCATTTAATTATCTTAATCCATTTAATGCATGTATTTTACTTAGTGCTATCTGTCTTAAATCACAGTACCATACAGTAACAATCCAAGGAATTTTTTTAATTCTATCAGGCAGAAAAGGTTGTGTCTATCATCATGCTACTGGCTTTAACAACACACAGAGAAGCCCCAAGGGCTAAGATAATTTTTCCTGAGGACTGTACAAGTATTACACCTGTTGACATTTTTATGAAGGAATTTAGTTCATCTCCACAAAAAAATTACAGACTTGTTTGACTAGTATATAAAAATAATATAATATCATATTTATGTAAGAGTAAATTTGTCAGACTGAAGGCTGATTTTATGCAATTCAGAAGGACTTGGACAAGCTCAAGAAGTGTGACTATGTGAACTTCAAGACGTATAACAAGTCCAAGCGCAAGGTTCTGCACAAGGGTTGAGGCACACCCCAGAAGCAATACATACTGGGGAATGAAGGGGTTGAGAGCAGCCCTGCCAAGAAGGGCCAGTGATACACAGATGGACAAGAAGCTTGACATAAACTGTGATTGGGTGGTGACAGCCCAGAGTGTCCTGGACTGCACCCAGAGCAGCGTGGACAGCAGGGCCAGGGAGGGGATTCTGCCCCTCTGCTCTGCTGAGACCCCACCTGCAGGGCTGCATCAGCTCTGGGGGCACAGCACAGGGAGGACATTGAACTGTTGAAGACAATCCAGAGGAGGCCACAAAGATGATCAGAGGAATGGACCAGCTCTCCTGTGAGGACAGGCTGAGAGAAAAGGGAAGGCTCCAGGGAGACCTTATTGCGGCCTTTCAATACCTGAAGGAGGCTTAAAAGTTGTAAAGAGACTTTTTAAAAGGACTGTAGTCACAGGACAAGAGGTAATGGCTTTAGACAGTAAATTCAGACTAGATGTAAGGAAGACATTTTTTTATGAGGGTGGTGAAACTCTGGCAGGTTGCTCAAAATGGTTGTTAGATGCCCCACCCCGGGAAACATTCACAGTCAGTTTCAATGGGACACTGAACAACTCTGAACAACAATCAGGCTCTGATCTAGTTGAACATGTTCCTGTTCATTGCAAAAGAGTTGGACAGAACGTCTTTTAAAGGTCCTCATCCAACCCAAACCATACTATGTTTCTATGATGCTGTGATTTTTCAAAAAAACTATTCTTGATGGTCTGAATTACAGTCAACACCACAAAGAACTACAAGATAGGCAATTTTTATTTTACCTACAACAATATTTACTGACACATGGCCATTCTCCCTAAGCTTTCAAATCAATAGGCAAATTTAGGGTGATCCATTTCCTGGGGTTTTGGACTTATTCAACTACTTTCCCTCAAATGCCACCCCTCCCAAAATATTAATTAGTGCATTTTTATCTACTTCAACTTGAGGACTACAAACAATAAGCCAGGAAAAAATCAGACCTGGAACTAATGAGGTGTAATTTCTATTTGACACTTATATTGTTAAAAATTGTGTGCAACTGTGTACTGTAAACTCAGACATCTACAAGGAACAGAACCTTATAGAAAGCCTTGGTTTCTACCATATCCAACCAAAGATTTTGTAAGGACTTCAAGAGTCTCCAGGCATCTTTCTGTGGATTCTCAGAGAAGTCATACTGCCCTTTTGCCATTGGTGTGGGCATGGGTATACTCTCCTTTACCACAATGCATATTTCCACAAAATTTGCAAAAACACAAGTGTACTGCTTTTTCTAATGTCATGGGCAATCAGACAGAAACTATCCAATAGGCTGACAGGCTATTAAGGAACCTGGTTTTCTACCCTGGACCTCTACAGTAACAGCAAAAACCTGCAAGTATAGTAGATGGGACTTTGCCCAGCAGGTATCAGAACAGCATCAAGCGCCATCACCACATTTTTGTGGAAAAGACAGTTGTGTAAGAACAAAAAAAATGGAGACATAGAGGCAATCAAAGTTAAAACAGTCCTCTAGAATGTCAAAAAAAGTATCTAGAATATTAGAACATCTAGGGATTTTTTTGACCACTTACTTTAGAAGTCTGCTCCACATCTAGAACTAGAACTCTAGTAATCTAGATTACTAGAACTCTAGTAATCTCTGTTTACATTGTTACAGTTGCTGGCATACACAAAAAAGAGTAACAATCAGTAGTCTCTAACATGATGAATTTGCTACTAATACAATCAATCATCTTTTTACAGTGTAAAATAATCTGGAAATATGAACTGAGGCAGCACAGAAAAGAAGAAAACAACTGAGAAGCTATTTGTATTTGAAGCATTTGCTATCTATGCTCCTGTATTTTCAGTACATAATGTATGAATTGTCCCATCTTCATCTTTAGACTAGACACTCTGTTCATCGCATTGCAAGCAAAAGTTTTCCCTAAAAGCAAAGACAAGTAAAATTTGTCTCTCAGATGATCATGCTTACATTTTATTGAAATCAATGAGAAAGTTTCACCTGATGAAGAACTTGTCTCTGCAGAGTCAGTTCTATTTTACATAATAGATATTGAAAGGTTAAATTGAAACACATTAGTTTCTAATTATCTGGGTCCCAGGCTGGGATTCAGCTAGCAAGTTTCAGTCGCGTACCACTAAAAAGCACAAAGAAGTTCAGGACCACCTCCTAATAGATCTGCACAGAGTGTGTCACACCAAGAGTCTAGTATGATTGGAGATTTTTCAGGTAGTGTTGTAAAATAATTAAGCATACAACAGAAAGCTTTATCTGCTGTTAGAACTTATTAATACTAGCAGGTATTTCCAGTTACATTCCCAAAATACCAAGCTGATCATAGAATGCATGTCCTTTTATGTTCCAATCTACAGGACACAATGACAATGTGTTAAAAGGGGTTTCTATCTTCCGGTATTAAAAACATTGAAAAGAACTTTGATCAGCACTTGATGATAATAAACCATATTAAAATGCATTTATATTTACAGTAGCCACATAAGAAGTAAGTTGGTGAGGTTTTTTTTTTCTTTAGAGATGGAAACTGAAATCTGTGATAGACTTGCCCCAGCCACAGACCTGAACCTTAGCTTTTTTCCAATACATGCTTAATGGATACTCCAGAAAGCAAAGGGATTCAGTTATTCACCTTGCCCCGTTTTTTCCTAAGAAAGCTGAAAGGAAATAACTGGCAATCTTTTACAAAACTACAGCCTCTTTGTGGAACAAGAGACCCTAAAATCACAGAGCATGCACAGTATGGATAAACCTTGGCTATGCTGGTCCATTGGACTCTGAGGTGGACCCATTCCAGGATGAGGAGGTCGCATACTCTTCATGGAGCCACAATGAACATCTTCAACCATTCCTTTTTCATGCAAGCCATCAATAGACTGTGAAAACAAAATAAATAAGTATTTAGAGAGAGATAGCATATAAATCCACCATAAAAATATGAATGACTAACTCAAAATCTAAACAAATTCATGAAAACAAAAAACTTCTTTCAGCACACATTCAAGACAAAAAAAACATTTACCTCTACCACAAAACCACACATATAGGGAAGCACAGAACTCTATCAAACTGCTTGTCCCTTGTTTCCTTTTTGTCTTTTTTTTTTTTCCCTTATGAACTGTTTGGCAGTGGCAGGAAGGCAAATCGTCCAAACACATAACCTGTACCGGCATCATATTACAAAGCAGTGTTACACACCCTAACTTAACGAAGTAGAGCCTGTGGCATAACTTGAGTTATTTTTAGCCTAAACTTTGCCCTTTCAGTCATTGCTCTACTGGAATATCCCAAACATTGTTTCTCTTCACAAACAAACGTGGCATTGAAGAAGGTAACCTCTTCCTCACTGACAAAAACAAAAACAGGCAGTCAAAGAAGGGAAAAACAATACTTGTGTTCCCTACAGCTCCTGTCACCTCTTACAACCCTCAAAACCTATAGTTCCTGTGGTGCTTCAAAGGCAGAACAGCTCCAAGTGGTCTCTAGAGAGTGAAGAAAAAGATAGCCTGGAATCTGAAAAACATGCTGAAGGCATTCTAGGCATTGAAAAAGGCTCCACATAGAAACAGAAGGGCTCTGAAAGTGGAAATAAGGGAAAAGTAACATAAGAAAAAGATGTCCTAAGAAATAATGAAGTTTTCCATGAAAGCAAAACTTGTATGATATCCCTAACTACAAAAGGGATTAAGCTAATTAACTTCTAACTTAGAGCTCTGCAAGGCTTTGTATTAGGAAGGGACTGGCATCACTTACTTAGCCTCTCTCTATGGAAATACTCATCTCTGCCCCACTCAGACACATGCATGAGTGCACACCAAACGCTGCGCTTGCAAGCCTTCCTGTGAATGGAGGCCTCGTGGTCTGTGTTATCTAAATATACATCTACTTACTGAGAATTCTTTTTAAAAGGGATTTAAGATCACTGACTCCAGTGGAAAATGTAGGAAGTTAATTAAATGAGTGTGCAAGAAGCTACATCAGCTCATAGAAAAGAAGTGTCACATTTCTTATTTTTGAGTAATTTGTTGCACATGACACAGTTTCAACAGAACTAAACAAAGGTCACCCTTTCTACAAAAGAAAAAATAATTCTAAATCTCAATTCATAAACCCTTTATAAAAAATCTCTATCTTCCATTGCAATGATCATACTTGACTGAAAACACCTTTAAACACACAGAATTTGCTGTTGTTTTTCAGCATTTTTGAAGGATTTAACTATCATTTTTTCCTTATCAGAAGTTTTGGTTAAAAGGAGGAAAGTTACAGAAAAGGAAAAAGTAAAACCTATGTTTCATGTTTTACTAAATCATTTAATTGTCATGACAGTATAAAAACATTTGAGAAATTATATCAGAAAAATACACACTACTCAAGAAGCTATTTTTGATTACAAGAACTTGGGCTATGGAGTAGAAATGTAGACACAGATGACTGACACGTTAAAAATAGTTCCACTTTGCTAACCAAGTAAATCCCAGCGCCCTTTTCTGTGGAATGAAGATCCCTCCCTCTCCCTTCGCCCCTTTTTACAAAGATAGCCAACACAGAAGAGAACACTTGCTTCGCATTCTGAGTCCACGAGCTGAGTATTACAGAAACCAAAACACCTATAAAGCTGGGTGCATTCTTATTTTGTCATGGTATCTTTATGGCTGCCAAGAGGAGGAGACTTGCTGGTAACTTGATCTGATTTCCAGAACAGAATACTCTAGCTGTACACATTTGTACCATATGTAACTGCAGGGACAGGCTCCACTGCACTCATAGATGGCAACCATGAAACCTCTGGGAACACAAACAGCTCAGAAGGGAGTAAGGCAGCACACAGCATGCATACATCAGCAGTACCAGCATCAGGAGGGTGGGGAAAGGAGTTGTCTGTTAAAAAAGAGCAGCAGAGAAGAGAAAAGCAAGGGAATTTGAAAAAAAAAAAAAAAATCAAACAGGAACAGAGAAGCAGTGAATGACATGACCATACAAGAAAACTTCAATTCAAGGCTGTGGAGAAAACTGATCAAAAGACCAAATTTTTGTAAAAAAAATATTATTTAAAAAACCCCCCAGACACAAAAATAACTGTAGCAAACTGAAATGTTTCAAGTCTAATAGAAGGGAGACTAAATATATAGTAAGAAAGGGGTCTGCACCTGTGTATTTGCAAAACTTAGGTGGTGAAAAAACTGAAAACTGAATTCATTAGAGCTCATAAATCAGCTTAAAAATTTTTTACTAGCAAAAATACAAAAGACGAAGATGGCATAAACTTCTGTGATGCCAAAATTAGTTTTAATGATTATGCAATTGCTAATGTATGCATAGACAGGTATTTCCAAGAATTTATTTAAAAGCACCTCTACTGGCTATGAAAAAAATGTATATAATAAGGAAGGCAATTAAGCAAAGGACAGCTGTGGACCACAAGAATTGTTATTTTTGGTAACTTTTCTAAATCACTGTATAGCTACAGAGCTAGAAGATAACTCTAAATCTATGCAACAGGTTAAAAATTACAGAGTATATCTTACACACAATGCAATTTCTGTAAATTCTTCAGTCCTCTGTAAATTATTAAAGCTATCTTCCACAAAGACATTGTTGGGATAAGTAACCTGTATTACCGATAAAGCACTACTACTACAAAAAAAAGTACACACTGGTGTACTTTTTTGATTTTAGTCTTTAATATAACGGAAGGGAAACAGGAAGTTGAGACATATTCAGCTTCAAGTAGAAATTACAATTTTGATTGGTTCTCATACGTAAGTAAACAAATATTGAACAGGCCAAATAAGCAATGCTTCTAGAAACAGAATGAGGGATGAACTTCAACTGTAGGTTAGCACACGCCTATACACTCGGCAGACTTACAGACTTAAGATAATGTCTAATGCCTAAGAAACATTTTGCCTATAGAGTGCTTTTACTCTGTATTTAGCAACTAAGGTCTTCTCAGAGATCATCAAAGTTTTACTTATTTTCAGGTAAACTGTGACATTACAGTGTCTTTTTGGTTTGTTTTTTTTTTTTTTCCTTGTTTTAATACACCTTAAAAGAATAATCAAGCCAAAAAACACTCCAGCCTTAAAATCAAAGACTGAGTAACAGACTTGTTTTCTTGCAGACCATACATCCTCTAAAACAACAGAATTGCACAGACTGAACAGCAGTGTGTTGTCATGTAATTACCACATAAGTACACAGCATGACTGAATGCATCCCTGATGGACAACCAGTCTGACTGTGGTTTTTGCAGCAGGAAATTGGCCCCAATTCCAAATTGGGGCCAATTCCATAAAAAAATCACTAAACATTTTACATTGAGCTCTCTGTTGATTTTTCAAGGTCAGCAATACTTCCTTTCTTTTTTTTTTACTAACATAGACACAAACAACAAAAATAATGCAGAGAACACACCTGCTGATGCTGTGTGCTGTTACTTCTAGGACCATGACAGAACTACTTTGATTTTCAGAATGTCTAATGTGCATAGAACTGTTACCCAATAATATCTGAAACAGAAAACCATTTGCCTTCTGTTTTAATGGAACATCTGAGTGAACAACTAACACATTTAGCAAAAACTACTGTATTTCTGAAGAATTTTTTCTCTCCCTCACATTTTATCTCACTCACCAAAACCAGTAATATTGCCCAGGACATCACTGTAATTATTCCACAGTCAGCAATCATTTACAATACACTCCATTATAAATGCACAAAAGAAGTGATTATGCATCATGTTACAATTAAATGGAAAAGAAAATAAACCAATAGCTCACAATATTCCATCCATTCCTCAAGTGAACAGTTAAAATCATGTGGTCCAGCTAGCACATGAAAAGATACAAAAGGCTGTGTCATAGCATCATAGAACAGCTTGGGATGGAAAGAACCTCAAAGATCATCAAGTTCCAAACCCCTTGCAGTGGCAGCCTCTAGACCAGGTTGCTCCAAGTCCCATCCAAACATGCCTTGGACACTTCCAGGGATGGGACATTGACAGCTACTATGGGCAGCCTGTTCTAATGCCTCACTACCCCCACAAGAAAGAATTTCTACCCAGTATCTTATCTAAAACTCCTGTCTTTCAGTTGGAAACCATTCCCCTTATCCTGTCTAACCTAAACCTCCTGGCTTTCAATTGGAAACCATTCCCCTTTATCTTGTCACTGTCTGTCCTTTTAAAAATTCTTTCTACATCTTTCTTGCAGGCTCCCTTCAGGTACTGGAAGTCTCAATGAGGTTACTTCAAAGCCTTCTCCAGGCTGAACAAACCAAATTCTCTAACAGGAAAGGTGTTCCATCCCTCTACCATCTTTGTGGCCTCCTCTGTTTTCCCTCCAGCAGGTCCCTGTCCTCCCTGTGCTGTGCCCCCAGAGCTGATGCAGCCCTGCAGGTGGGGTCTCAGCAGAGCAGAGCAGAGGGGCAGAATCCCCTCCCTGGCCCTGCTGCCCACGCTGCTCTGGGTGCAGCCCAGGACACGTTTGGCTCTCTGGGCTGTGAGTGCCATGGCTGGGTCATGCCCAGCCTCTCACACCCCAGCACCCCCAAGCCCTTCTGGGCAGGGCTCCTCTCATCTGTTCATCCCCAGCCTGGGCTGATACCAAGAGCTGCCCCAGCTGAGGTGCAGCACCTTGCACATGGCCTTGTTAAAATAGCTAAGACTCTCAGGGACCAACTTCTCAAGCTTATCCAGGTCTTTCTGGATAGCATCCCATCCTTCAGATGTGTTTGCACCACTCAGCTTGGTGTCATCTGCAAACTTGCTCATTCCTTTTCCTATGTCATTAATGAAGATGTTAAGTAACTCTGGTCCTAGTACAGACCCTTGAGGGACACCACTTGGCACCGGTGTCCATCAGACTCTGAGCTACAGACCACTACCCTCCAAATGTGACTGTCCAACCACTTTCTTATCCATCTAACAGTCCACTCATCAAAACCATCTCTCTCCAATCAAGAAAGGAGTGTTGTGGGTGACTGTGTTGAAGGCTTTAGCAATTCAGACTAAAACCACGTAATCTCATTCTGCCTCCAGAGGAGTTTCTATGTGGATGCAGAAACTAAGATTAGGGCAAGGAAGGCAGAAATGCTTTCTTTTAACATATTTCAGCTTCCAAGTATTTTTTCCTCACAAAACTCTATGTGGCTGTTATGGTTTGTCCATTTACAAGTATCTCTGACAGGTTGCTGAAGTACTCCTCCTTAAATATAACTGTGAAGCATCCAAGTTACACTTCAGAAAAATTTGGACCTGTATTTCCTGTCCTGTTTCCTATATTCCTTAAGAAACTAGCAAGAAATGCAGTTACTTTATTGCTTCTGTCAAAACTGTGTAATGTAAATTAACAGTAAATTTTCCTGTGGAAAGGTCTTCTGGTTATTAAGTGAATATACATTCTTTAGTTTTCATAATACCAGTTCTTAAGTAACATACCTTAAGAATTAAGATTTACTAATATAAATTTGTTTCAATCAGAGTTTTAGCTATTGATTGATCCTTTGGGTTTTTTAAAGCTTTCTGCATTATATTATCATTTGTAAGACAGTCAAACATCTAACACAGAATGAAGCTGTTTCATTTAAGCACCTGAATTTTAAAAGGAAGATCTACATGACACTGCATACATGGGTACCTCACAAAGCAACTGTGTAACTGGGACACTTTTGGTGCAATCCACCAGTTTTACTGCACTTCATTAAAAAAATAGTATTATGCTATTGGTGGCATGGAAGTCACAATATTTTATATAGCACTAAGCAAAAAGAAAATGTTTATTTGCTCCAGCTGCAGGTGGCTGACCAGTTTTTTAATTACACTGAAAAATGCCCAAGTAATATTTGCAAAATAATCTAGAGGCACCCTTCTGCAGCACTTCTTAGACCCTTCCACCAGTTATCCCAATACACTATTTCTAATGTTGCACAGAAAAACAGACACAAAACCTCATCTAGACTATGAAAATTAACTAACATTTTATTTTATTTTCTCTCTTTTTCACCTGTATCAGTTCAACAGACCCATTTTCTAGCATAATCATACACATATGAAGACATGCTGGAATCCCTAAGTGGAAACCTAAAAGAAAACAGCAAGGTTGTTGCTACTAAAGTAAGGACTTGTAAAATTACAGTCTTTACTCCATTATCAGAATCAAGGTATAGAAAAGGGAGAGTAATTTACTATAAGTATACTGAATGATCATCTTTGAATTGGCTAACTAGACTCTTTTTGGCACATTTTTCAAATACTTCAATGCCACGTCAATGGGAGAATTTCTACTCTGGCTCACAGAACCTTGTGAGATACTCTGTGAAGTCTCTGTAAGAATGTTGTAGGTTAACATTTGTTGGTTTGCTTCTTATTGGAACATAGGATTAACTGCCTGATATATCAGGATATATCAGTTAAAAACATAATGTGTGAAGCACTCAGCCTCCTATGGAAAATTCCTGGTGCCACCTTCTTCTTCTACCGGTACAAGAAAAATGGAAAGGAATGAAGTATGTTAGAACCCTAGCTAGAAGTCTGGGGACAGAGCTGTGAAGAGCTGGGCTGTAACAGCCCCCACAAACAAAAAAATGCCAACTGCAAATGTCTAATCTGGCTAACAGCTAAATCAGATACCTCAAGATTCAAATGCAAAGGTTATAGTTACTGCACATACTGACCGCTCAGAGATTACAACAGGTCAGTACAAATGGAAAGCTGGATCACAGCCTCCTTCACTTCAGCTAGTCTTTGTGTTGTTAAAAATTTTTTAGTTCTTCGTGTAAAAGACGGTAATTACATGTTCCTACTCATTGGATATTGTTTTAATGACTGAAACTGATCCATATGTGAGAGCGTCAAAATGAAGATGTCATTTCAAGAGGAAAATTAAAACATGTTTCTATTACTTTAAAACAGTTTTTTATTGTAATTTTTTCTCTATGTGCATATAACAATTCCAAGTGGAATCAACAACAGCTGTCAAAATGTTTTCAATATCTTGGCTCTGTAAGCTTCTATTACAAATTTCTGAGTAGAACATCAGTGCAATCAAAATTATTATGGGTTCTAAATCTTTGGTATACAACCAAACAAAAATGACAATACATAAAGAGACTGTTCTCACAGAGGAATTTCTACACAAGCAAGTATTTCCTCAAAGCAAAAAACATTTATGACAGTCTAAGCACACATACAATTTTAAGTGTATAACAATAACCACTGAAGTGCAATTATTGACATGTTCTACATGACATAGTTTTATATTCCTTTGTAAGACGGAGTCCCTTTAAAATAACTTTAAAACCACATTTTTCAACCGCATTTTCAATATAGAAGAGTAAACAAATTTGTAATATAAATCCTTTAAGGTGGATTAAGTTTGTTTGGAGTTTTGTGGGGGGTTTTTTTTAAGAAAAAGAACAACATTTTCATGCAAAATTAAAAACCACCCCAGAAAAAAACACATGCTACATCCAAACAGACAAAAAGAAGAAAAAGAGGAAAAAAAAGGTAGTTAGAACGGTGTGCCTTAAAATTTTAACACTATCATTCATTTTTTTTGCTCGAGCTATAGTTCAAGGTAGTCTGCTATGAACAAGGAAGCTGTGTTTAATCTGATACGCAATCTTTAGTAACGAAGAAAGAAGTAAGGGTGTAGCTGAAGTTCTGCAGGTGATGTGTAATAGCAGTTAAGCAGGTCTAAACATAGCTTAAGTAGGTCTTTTCATCAGTGGAGAGAACTCAAGGGGGAAAAGGTTCACTTGTAATAAGCTATTACCTTATGCATCTGATGCATGCCTTCCTGTGGATAATCTGTAGACCCCATTGTCGGCATTGGATGTGGGACACTGGGTGGACCAGGGCTTGGCCCCATCATGCTGTGTACGGAGCCAGGAGACGGCCCTGGTCCTGGGCTAGGTCCCAGGATCGGTCCAGGTGAAGGTCCTGGTCCAGGGGAAGGACCAGGATGAGGCATGGCGCCAGGGTCTGTAGGCGTGGACATCTATTTTCTGTCTCCTTTTCAATTAGCAGAATAGCTCTAATAACAAAAACAAAACAAAACAAAAAACAAAACCACAATTTCTATGTGACATCAGGGCCATTGAAAAAAATTTAATAAAATCTACTGGCAGTTGTTACACACACACATGCACACACACACATATACATACACATGCAAGCTGTCACCAGCAGAAAATGCCTACACAATTCTTAATATTGCCCATTAGCTTGATCATTCTTCTAAAAGCCCACCAGAAAGATAAGGATTCTGATAATTCCATCCATTTCTGGATATTTGTATGGTACTCACAGAACAAAGCAGCTGGTGTGCTATGAGAAACATCTACCAGAAACAACAGTTGAACTGACTTGCTATCACCAGATGTGTCATGTGGGCCAAGCACAGCACAGTAGTACTGTGCAGGAAAAAAAAACCAAACAAAAAACCCTAGGAATCAGAGTCAGGCATCTCTGTTATCTATGTGTTAAAAAATCTTTCTGTAAACAGCTGCATCTAGCCTGAAATTTGTACTTATAAAATTCATGGTAATACAGTGAAACAAGCATTAAAAGGATTATTAAGAGTATTTTCAGAACTTCTTTTCCATTTGCCAGAGAGCACTGAGACATTCATGGAGTCACCAATCTGTCCTGGAGTGGCTGAATGGGCATGGACGGAGCCATTTGTGACAGCATGCAGCCCAACTGCTCCCAACCAGCCTTGCCAAGGCAAACAGCTCCAGTGTGGTGCCATGGTCTGCAGTGAGCAAGGCTGGAGCCAGTGGAACCACAGGGGAGCACTGACACCCATCTGGAACCCCCAGCTTGCCCTGGAGCAGCCGACTGAGTGTGAGTGCCGCCAGCAAGGACAGCGGCTGTTCCCACTCTCTCAAATGGTATCCTAGTGACCAGGGCACATTGGCAGCATTCCCCTATGACCATTTCAGAGCAGCCAACACAGGCTGTGAACAGAACCAGTAGCTGAAGAAGGGCATTGTCTTGATAGTGCATGCTTCCTCAGCTATGGTTTTGACACGCCACAGAGCTCATTTCCCCTAAAGTCACTGCACCAACCACGTCAGGAGCCTCCAGCCAGTTAGACTATCCAATGGTATCCAGTGTATCTTCAGGACTCAGGCTGCCAGGAGTGCCAATGCCTCTCCACAAGGCTGGGGCTGACCGTCACTCCTGCCACAGAAAATGTGTTGTTGTGAGCTGTCCCCAGGTTAAGCAGCATGGGTAAAGTGAACAGCCTGTGCAGTACTCACGAGAATGAGTGAGAGCCTGACAGGCTATTCTCAAACAGTCTCAGAAGTATCAAACCTACACTGAGAGAAGATGCAGGTGGACTCAGAACCCTACCAAGGAGTAAGGCACAGGTCTCTTGAACACAAACACTGGAAGGTGGTCATTTGCCACACTAAGCAGAACACTCTTCCTCCTGAAAACTTGAAGGCGAAAAATGTTACTGGCATTATTTACAAGAAGTACGATGCCCTGGAATGGGCAGGACAGTCCACTGATGAGGTAGGCAAAGGCCCTTCTGGGATGCAGGAACCATCTGGGGCAAGACAACCTGCCACCCTCATCACGACTGTCCCTATAAATTAAAAGGGAAGGGTAGTTGATACAGGTGACTCCCTTCTTAAGGGAACAATGCATACCAGACCCAAGCCACAGGGAAGTCTGCTGCTTCCCAGTGGCACGTGATTCCAAAACTGGGTGCCATTGGCACGATCTGACTTTTTTTTTTTTAATCACGGCATAGTCTATACAACAGCTGGTGTACAGATACCTGAAGGGATGTACCTTTCACAGTGTGGAAAAAGGGTTCTACTACAAGAGCTAGCAGGGCTCATTGACAGAGCTTTAAACTAGACTAGAAGGCAGAAAGGGATAGAACTAGGCTTAACAGTGATAAGCAATGGAATGGCACACCAAAACTTGAGGCACTGAGATAACTCAATCTGCTCTATAAAGTGTAGGCTACAATGAACTACACGGCATGAGAAAGGAGCAGTAGGAAGCTTTGGTGCAGTTCCAGAAATATGACATCACTGGCATAAACAAAACTCAGTGGGATGAGTCCTGCGACTAGCGTGCCATGTTGGATCTCTACAGGCTCTCCAGGAGCAGTAGGCAGGCTAGGCAAAGCAGGGGTATAGCATAGTTTATAACAAAGGGACAAGAATGAATGGAGTTTAAAACTAGCAACAGCAGGACTAAGACCCTCTGGGTTAAGATTAAGGTACAAACAAATAATAGAGATGTCCTTATGGGAGGTTGCTATAGATCATACACGCACAATGACATCAATTCCTCAAGTAAACAAGGGACACCTTCAAATTTCTCCTTATGGGGTAATTCACATGTTAATTGGGGACACCACACAGCTGGCACAAGAAAGTCCAGGAGATTCTTAAAACACCTGGATGCTACTTCATGGTTCACATACTGAGAGCTGACTAGGAAAGATGCTCTCCTTGATTTATTGTTTGTTAACAGAGATGTTCTCATGAGTGACATGGTGATTGGTGGCATTCTTAGCCTCAGTGCCCACAACGGAGACAAGCTTAAAATCTGTTGACAGCAGGAAAAGCAACAGCAGAACCTCAGCTCTGGATGTGAGGAGAGCAGACTTCAAGCTGCTCGGAGAATCAGTGAGTAAGGTACCTGGGAAATGCTGCTGCAGGTGCTGGGGTCTGTCAGTGCTGGTCACATTTTAAACATCTTCTAAAGGCATAGGAGGAGGCAATTCCCAAATGTCAGAACTCAAGCAGGTGAGACAGAAGATGGCTTGGCTGAGCAGCAATCTTCTTTGGGAGATAGAGTCAAAAAAGGAAGGTGTAGGCTCAGCAGAAGCAAGGCCAGGTAATGTAATGAGAGTAATATAGAAATGCTGCTCACCACTGCAGGGAGAAAATTTGTCATGCTGAGGCTCAACTGGAGTTGAAGCTGGCCACATTCGAGGGGAACAATACGAGGAGAGGTTTAAAATACATTAATAGCAAAAGACCATGGAGAAATAACATTGTCCTGTTACATGATGAGGATGATCACCTCACAAACAGGGACATGGACATGGCAGAGATGTTTAACACTTTCTTTGCCTCTGTCTTCAATGGCAATGATGGATTAAGGGGTCCCAGTGCCCTAAACTGGAGGACAGTGGCTGTGAGAATGATCAGCTCCCAGTTCTCTGTAAATCTATAGGGCCCAATGGAATTCATCTGAGAATACTCAAAAGAGCTGGCTGATGTCATTGGGAGGTCTCTCTCCATTTTGGAAGAGTCTTGGGAATCCACATAGGTCCCAGTTGGCTGGAAGCTGGCTGATGTCCCAGTTTTCCAGAAGAGCAAGAAGGACAAGCCTGGAAACTCCAGGCCTGGCAGTCTCACTTCAAAAGTGACTGGCAAAATTATGGAGAATACTATTCTGGGAGGGACTGAAAAACACCTGAAGGACAATGCAGTCATCAGTCACAGCCAACATAGGTTGGTGACAGAAAAGTCCTGCTTGTCAAAATTAACTTACTTTTATGACAGGATAATAAAAGATCTTGATCGAGTGAAGCCAGTTGATAAAATCCTTTTGGATTTCAGTAAAGCTTTCAATACAATCTCTCACAGTATTCTGGACAAAACGTCCAGCACACAGCAGAATAAACTGATGGGCTGTGCACAATGGGTTACAGTGAATGAGGTGACATCAGGCTGGTGACCAGCCACTAGTGGGGTTCCACAGGGCTCCTCCTTAGGGCCAGTGCTCTTAAACACAGTATCACAGAATGGTTTAGGTTGGAAGGGACTTTTAAAATCATCTAGTTCCAACCTCTCTGCCATACACAGGTACCTGTTCCACTGGGCCAAGTTGTTCAGAGCCCAGTTCAACCTGGCCTTGAACACTTGCAGAGATCTTCAATCACTCTGGTCAACATGTGCCAGTGGTTCACCACCCTCACCATAAAGAATTTGTTCCTAGTAGCTAATCTAAACATACCTTCTTTAAGTTTAAAACCACTGCTCCTTGTCCTGCTACTGTGTGCCCATACAAACAGTCCCTTCCCCTCATTTTTATAAGGCCCCTTCAGACAGTCGAAGGCCACAATGGGGTCTACCTGAAATATCCTCTTATCCATGCTGAAAACCCCTGCTCTCTCAGCCTTTCTTCACAGGAGAGGTGTGCAAACACTGGCTGTGAACAGAGAAAAGCAGTTCTCAGCTTTTCTCAGGACTAGCCTGGGAAAAGCTGAGGAAAGGCTGTAAACAAAACTCAACACCCGGTGTTTGGCAAATGCCACGCAGAAAAAACTAGTGCTGTTTTGCAGGATTGTTTACCAAGGGGTGTTGGTCCTTTCTTCTCCAATAAGATTATTGTTTTCTCAGATTAACCCACAGAGTTAACCCACAGAGCACGCTATAAAGGCGTGCATCATTTTAATGAAGTGGCTTCTTGCCATTGCCTCCGGATCTAGAGTCTGTGTTGTGTTTGCCGCTCATTACCTTACAGTGACAGAGGTGCTCTATCTAATCCTCTTCATGGCCATCTTCTGGACCCACTCCAACAGGTCCAGGTCCATGTGGGGACCCCACACCTGGACACAGCACTCCAGTCCCTCACTCTGCAGGCCACGTTTCTTTTGATGCAATACAAGATACAGTTGGCTTTCTGGGCTGGAAGCGCACACTGCTGGGTTACTTTCTTTTAAGACTGGGATGAAGGACTTGAAGGGATACTAAGTTTGCAGATTATACAAAAGTGGGAAAAGCTGTTGACTCCCTCAAAGGCAAAGAAGCCCTACAGAGAAACTTAGAAAAATTGGAAACTTAGAAACTGTAGGAAGAAACCACCCATATTAGGCTTAACAAAGACAAATCCCAAATTCTGCACCTAGGATGGGGCAACCCTGAAGGTACAGACAGCCTGGAGAATGAGATGCTGGAAAGCAGTTCCAAAGAAAGTGACCTGGGAGTCCAAGTCAAGGAAGGCTGAATATGAGTCAGCAGTGCCCTGGCAGCCAGAAAGGCCACCCATGTCCTGGGGTGCATCAGCCAGGCAAAGGGAGGGGATTGTCCTACTGTGCTCTGCACTGAGGCAGCCTCACCTTGAGTGCTGGGCGCAGTTCTGGGTGCCACAATAAAAGAGATATAAAGCTACTGGAAAGTGTCCAAAAGAGGACCACAAAGATTAGTCGCAAACTGGAAGCACCAAGGAGAAGCTGAGGTAATTTGGCTTGCTCAGCCTGGAGAAGACAAGACTGAGAGAAGACCTCATTGCAATCTACAATTTCCTCATGAAGTAGAAGAGGTACAGACACTCATTATCTCTTCTCTGTGGTGACTAGTGACTGTACCCACAGTAATGAACTGAAGCTCTGTCACAAGTGTTTTAGGTTTGATATCAGGAAAAGGTTCTTCACCCAGAGAGCTTCTGGGCACTGGAATGGGCTTCCCAGGGAAGCCAGTTCAAAACTCTACAGCCACTAATTAGTCCTCTACAACCCCACAACATGACCACATAAGGA
The DNA here is from genome assembly GCA_018697195.1 of Certhia americana. Lineage (NCBI taxonomy): Eukaryota > Metazoa > Chordata > Aves > Passeriformes > Certhiidae > Certhia > Certhia americana. The sequence goes on along the minus strand of CM031878.1, from coordinate 25,807,811 downwards.
ATTAAGTTATCAAATGCTCAAAACTCTTTGCAAACACCACAGCTGCTTCTAAGAGGCCAATATTTTGTATGAAGGACAACACATTTCCACACAACAAATAGTTCTTACTTGCGTCAATCATGATATTGCAAAATCTAAGTCTGACACTCTCACAGCTGAATTGATATGTGCATTATAAGCACAATTCAATCCATTCAACAAAGCAGATACCTAGCACCACCACCACCATCCAGAAGAATGTATAGAAAACAATCACACAATCAATTACAAAAGTGCTATCAGTATACAGGATCCCAAAATATCTAATTTCACAAACAACATCTACACTATACCCATGCATTAAAATCTTTCCCTCAATTCACTTATTCATCCTATTTCAAATTCAACTTGCAGTTCTCATAAAAATTAGCTCCAGTCTCAGGTCCATTAGTTACACTGCCATTTCCAAATAAATTAAACATATCCTGTATGCAAATCTGAAAAATTTAGAATTCTTTTTGATCAGATAGCAAGTGTCCAAACTATGGAAAACAGTAACTACCAGAGGTGAATGTCTGCATCACTTAGACCAGACCAAGTCCCCTCATCACCTTTCTTTGAGGGAAGATACACTCAGCCCATCTCACATAATTAGGAATTGTCTTAAACAGATTTGTATTCAAACATTTTGTATGTCAAGAACAGAAAAAAAAAAAAAGTAATATGTAAAATATATAATGGACAACATAAACTATTGGAAACTACTACTTAAATACAAGTAATAAATCCTGTCCAAAGACAGTCATGGAAATAAAGAGACAAAGCAATTTTCTCTGGCAACAATAGTCCACAAAAATATAAAAAACACCACTGACCTAAACCAAAACACAGTATAGACCAGCTAAGTATCTGTTTACATGACCAACCTGATAAAAAGTTTATCGTTTAACATGTTTTAATAATAGCTTAGTTTATATTTATTGTCTGAAATTGTACTTAAAAAAACCCCCAAAGAAATTAGACATCCTGCTCTCATTAAAATTCAGCAAAAGCTAGATACCTAACTCATTTAGGCTGTTATGAAAGTCTCATTTAAGCCAAAGCAAAAATCTACAAAAAGACAAACAGGTGAAACAGTGGCCAAGTTCCATGCAGATCGTACTGGTATTATTTTGGCTAAATTCTGGTGCCTACAACGAAAAAAGCAGTATGAAGCCAACTCCCTGCCAAAAGCCACTGCTGACCTATTTCTTTGGGCTGCTTTTTCATGAGTAGTGCCTGTTAGAATTAAAAAGCAAGGGGGAAGGAGAGGCAAAAAAAAAAAAAAAGTAAATTTTTCCAACAAATTACAAAATGAAAAAAAATCATAAAAAATACCATCTTATTATTCCAAATAAGGGCCCTTGGCCATGATTCTTGAATACATTACCCATTGTTTAATTGTCTTTCAAGTGTCCAATCTTACAATTCCTCAAAACACTCACTGGAGTAGTAGTATTCTCGTGACTTCAAATAGGATGGGTTCTTTTCCTGAACCGTAATCCCTTACCACCTCTTACATCTATTTACATCAACATGACCAATTCTCTTTTGTGAACAGCCCCAAATAAACTACTGGCAACTGAATTAGTTGTGGTGAATCATATGGTTCTTCCTGTGGTCTCAGAGAATTTCTCCACCTCTGCTGGAAACAACCAGAGCTAAGACAGGGAAATAAAAAAGGCATCAATTGTAGGTCAGAGCAACTTTGGCCAGATCCAAATACAAAAAAGAACCACAAAACCAAGAGCTGAAGATTAAGAGACTTAGGATCTCTGCTCAACTACTTCTAGAACAAACGGTTTAGGACAGTGAATATCTGCACTGTAAACCATTTGAATTAACAGTCTCTAAGCATAAATGCTTCTCCACTGTCCTTTTATATGCACCTATAAAGTTTAGCAGATGTAACTAATTCACTGTACAATACAGTCTCCATCAGTTCAATGTTTCTATTATACACATTTTGGTATAAACCTGCTATAACCCAAAAGGTAACAAAGGCAGGGATATTTTTTTTTTTGCATGGGGAGGTACTAGCAGATCCCAAACAAAAACACAGCAGGTAAAAAACCATTTGCATTACTTTGGAATTCAAGACCAGCTGTACACCCAAAAAGATCCAGGATTACAGACTGCTTTGACAGGGCACACACCAAGTCTAAGAACAGATGGAGCAGTAAGTATTTATAATTCTTCTAGCTAGTTCCCTTCACCATCCAATATAACTTCTGCCTTTCCTCTCAACCTAAACTGAACCTCAGCCAGGATGTTTTGGCCATATCTCCTGCCTTGGATATGTAGTGGAAAATAAGGAAACTATACCGCTTAGAGCTGGTGAAATATGGACGTACACAACAACCACACAGATAGGCAAACATGACTGTAACTTTGTCTTCACAAGGGAAATAGTTACAATCTACTCCTCCCCACACATTTCCAACTACCATCATGATTCACAGGTGGCTTTGAAAAGATAAACCATAAACTTGTGATACAATATAGGCTAAAGAAGTTATCTTTATTAGACTACCATAGAAAACATTAAATTATACTGTCAGTGATTTGTATTACTTGCATAATCTGCTAACTATAACCAAATTAATATGCTCAAAGTAGAAGAGCTGATTATGACAGCCGCTCATCATAACTAAATGATTTACCATACTTAGAAGTAAATCAGTGATTTCTGCTGTACAGCTTCACAGGATAGTCTGCATTACCTTTTATCATGATTTCACTACTGTCATTTGATTAAATGACAATTCAATCAATAAACAAGTTTACATGAAACAATAAAAAATCAGTGAGCAGACGCAACTCATCAACTAATATATACCAGAGTTCTTAGTTCATGTAAGAGAAGCCAAACACACTAACAGCTGAGATCCTGTCTTTGCGTACTCATGTATGCAATGTCAGTGTAACTATAAAACCTTCTGCAAAGGCATCTGTAGTTTAAAATACAAACCACAGAAACAGAAAAACTGAACCTTAATTACTTATCCAGACATCTAAGCCAGAAGAAAAAACCTCTGCAACACTACTTCAGCTGCATGTCTAGTTCTCTACCAGAAACTGTTTCAGGCATCCCCACAGAGCTCGCAAAATGGGTGGAACGCTTACACCAGAAACTTCATTGTCAAGTCATGTAGTATACAAGGCAGTTTACTTTAGGATGATAGCCAATACTCCTTACCTTGAAATATTCTGTAGAAATTGTTACTCCTGCTGCGTAGATGTTTCAGCTTTACAGAAAAGTTCAACTTTTTTCAACTGCTCTAGCTTACAGCCTACCCTCTCAGGAAAAACTAACATCAGCAGCAAAAAACGACTTGTTAACAGCTGGGAGTTGAAAGTACTCCAGACTGTCAAAAGGCATAATCACAAATCAGAGTGCACACAAGTTACGCTAAGCTACGCTGCCAGACTACTGTGAAGACATTACAGCACAGTCATATGATCCTTTCTGATAGCTTTGCTGCAGAAGACAGTAGCCCTCAGGAAAAGAGGAGAGCAGATAGCTACAGTCAAAAGTTTTATTGCCATCAGACAATGCTTGCTACATACGTAGATTCCCCTGTAAATTTCAGGCACAGAAAACTGATACAGGACATTACTGAATGGTCATGGGTTAAGTTTTCGTACTGTGAGCTTTACTACAGGTACGGATCACAGTTATTGAACATTGTCTTCTCATTAGTTTCTAAATAAAAAGCTGTAAGAGATGGAGGCAGAAGGAAAGGAATGCACCGTATTAGTGATAGGCCTTGGTTTTACTTAAACAGGGAAGAGGAGAAAGAAGGGAGAAGACTGTTTTAAATAGAAGTTACTTGTGAAACAAGTAACATACGAAATGAAATACGAATATATGAAAGACATGTATTTTCTGTAAAAACAAACTTATTTTTAACACTTTCTCCAATGTCTCACCTCTAAATGATCCACCTAGTGCTCAAACTCTGAAGTGATAAATAGGAAATATTCTCTGCCAGCTGGAGACAAACAGGAAAATGTTAACGCCTAATGACTTCACACGTGTTAGAAACAAAGAAAACAATTTTCAGTGTTAGTCTTCTTATTCTACTGTATTTACAAACTATCAAAGCTGTGTTTAAGAAAGCTTTACTTCCTTCCCTTATTTCCAAGATAAAATAAAGAAGGATGAATAAGAGCTTTTCTCTTAATGCCAATTTTATGACAAATGATCTTCATGCCATAATGTTGTGTTTACTATTCCACTAGAGAATCGAAAAAAACCCACAACCTAATCCAATAAAATCCAAAAGTGATGGAGGTCCAGGAAAGTCCTATTACATACAGAGTAACTTTGCGGCAGGAAACACACAGAAATGTAACAGACATTTTGATGAGAAATATGCAAAAATGTTCTAAATCTTACAAAGAATGAGAAGCTTCCTTCTGAAAAGGATCACTTGTAGTTCACAGCAATATTACTCATCAGGATGACAAAAACCAGAGGTAAAGTGTAGACATTTTTTAAGTTGCTACTGTGCACATTCTGACCTTAACTTCAGAAGTCCAACAAAAACTGAGAAAAATATATCCGGAGATACAATTTCAAACACACCTTTGTCACGAATACATGTAAGGTAAGTATGCCAGCTGAAGGACATTTTCTCTTGTCAATTTTCAAGCCTCAGGTGTTGGTGAAAGCACTTTTCAAACTTGACAAGAAACGTTCATAGACTACTTCAGAAATGAACAAAAGACCTAAGACTGCTTTGAACACACGCTTTTGGCACATGTTTCATGCAACACCACAGAACGACCAGTCTTAAAGCTGAGACAACTTATGAGAGAAATGTTGTTTTTAATGAAGATTTGCCCTCACCTCTGGCAAGTCCACACCTCTGTGTGATCCACTCTAAATTTTAAAAGCTCACTATCCATACAGTCTTTTTGCTTTCCATTACTTATATATATATATATATATATATAAAAAAATTATGTATGTATATACATACATACATAAAAACCTGCTTGGAGGCAAGCCTATCCTTCTGGCACACTCCTTTTTTTTTTTCCTTAGAATCACAAAAGGACAAAAGAAACAAAGTCAGAGACAGTAATAGGGCAATTAGGTTCCCAAAGAGAAAGTGTGCCCGTATTTGCACAACAATAGTAACTTGCACAGAGGAGACTGCCCCACCCCGAATAAGTTACTGGTATACTACCAAAGGAATTAAATTCTGGTACAGTGTTTATCGTTTGGGTCTTAGGAACTGTGGTTAAAACAACCTAACACTTGAGAGAGATAAAGCAAAACAAGAGAGAATGCAAACTGAACAACGCTGTGTCACAAAATCCCCTATCAATTCTTCTCTGAGAGCACGCAGAATACCTAAAAACGTGAAAAACCCGACCAAATAAAAAACTGAAAATCCAACAACTTTTTGTCTTCAATTCTTCAACTGGTTATTTACTTACATATTCATACTCACATAAATATTCATTAAAATACATCCTAAAAAGAACAGCGTTAACGTAAAGTTTGGTAAGTCTGAGTATCACGTACAAGGTGCAGATACCAAGAAAACACAAATTTAGCACGATGAACGCAATCTGCAGACACTTCTACTCTTCCTTTACTTGACCATAACTCACGCTCAGGCGAAAAATCAAAACAAAAACAACCGAAGCCAATCGTTAAACTGTAACTTCAGATCGAGTTTAGAAGAACTGTAACTTTTCCAGCCCTGCGCACTTTGTAGTTCCACCATTATATATTTAAGAGGGGAGGAGACAACATAAGAAACTCCATTTCTGCACGCACGGCGGGCACAAGGAAGAGCTTCGGCGCAGAACCCGCGACCCCGGGGGACGGCGGGGCATGGGGGCCGCTCCCTCGCTCCCTCCCTCCCTCCCTCCCTCCCTCCCTCCC
>CM031878.1:25715142-25801788 GCA_018697195.1 Certhia americana | reverse complement strand
CCCTCCCTCCCTCTCTCCCTCCCTCCCTCGCTCCCTCCCTCCCTCCCTCTCTCCCTCCCTCCCTCGCTCGCTCGGCGGCAGCCCCGCTGCTCTGCGCTCGGGCCCTGCAGGACGGGCTGTGCGCAGGCCTCGATGCCGGGCCGCCCGCCGCCTCCCCCGCCAAGGCGCCGGGGCGGGCACGCACAACCAGCAGGGCCCAGTTTCCCCCCCCACCCTAGCCTTTCTGGAAAGTTTTCTCCCCGGCCGACAGGCTGTAAAACGTCCCTGCCTGGAATTGCGGCCCCGCTGTCGCCTGTCCCCACCCCTCCATGAAGCAAGGGGGTGCGCTGCTGACGGCGCTGCCCGCGCACGGCCCCGTACCTCGGCCGCAGGCAGGCTGGCGGGCGGGCGGGCGAGCAGCCGGGTCATGCCTCAGGGCTGGGCTGGGCCCGTCTCCCCGCCTCTCCTTCCCTCCGCCACCATGTCACTCCGACCAAACATGTCTGTGCGCCTGTGTGTGGCGGCGGTGACTTCCTGATCCGCCGCCGCTTGCACAGGCGGAGGGACGAGAAAGGCCACCCACCCTCCTACCCTGCCCCACCGCCGCCTCCCGCCTCTGCCCCGCAGCGCCCCGGGGACGGGCTCCGCTGCCCTCCGACCCCGCCCGGCAGCTGGCTGCAGCGGCGCTCTGCCGCCCACCCCCGCCTCCGGCTAGGCACAGAACTTTTCCAGGTGCCAAACACCGCCGTCCCCTCTCCCGACGGAGGGGCAGGCGAACCGCAGCTACCTGAGCATCCGCGCGTGTGTGCATCCTCGCTCCCGCCCGACCGGGTTAAAAAAAAAAAAATTTCCGCGCACACCGGAAATAAACCGCTTTTTTGCTTGGCAGGCGATTCCAAAATTGTAAGCGCATGTTTTGTGCTACTCTGCTTGGAGGTGGGGAGGAGGAGGGGGGCGAATTTCTGCAGGGAAAACGGGAGGGGTACGACGACATGCAAGCTATTTTGGGAAGTAAACCGCGACACCTTTACAGCAGGAGTGACTGCACAGTTAAAAACAAGACCGAAAAGCAACAGGAGCCGCAGCCCTGTTGGGCTGAAGTCCCAGCCCCCGCTTCTTCCCCCTCCCCAGTGTGTGCAATGTTTGTGACAGGCAGGCAGCGAGATGATCCGGATCATGGCCTCCCTGGCTCTGTCGGGGAATGCCGCTACTCTCCTCGCAAGCGAGACCGCTCCCCCATGCACCATGTTCCTCCCTCCCCATGCCTCCCCACTTCCCCTTGCTCGGCTGGGTCTGCGCCAGCGTGTGCCACGGCGTTGAAACAGCCCCACCGCACCGCGCTCCGCTGCCTCCGGACACCCTGAACTTCACCCTGCGACCCCCGGCAGCTGCGGCGGAGCCGCCCACGGCCCGTCCGAGGGGGCTGTCGCTCCCAAAGCAGCTATTTCCCCCGTGGCCGCTTCGTCCGCAGCCCGTGACACGCTCGCTGGGCGGCAAGACCGAGAGTGCCGCTGACTCACGAGTCAGCCACCGGCGACTCCGTGGGGGTTCTGTCGCTCCCACTCCGGAGATCCGCATCGTGATTATTCCAGAATAATACCGGATCAAAACTTTCTTCTCTCCACCCACTGGGGAATATAAATATTCGGGAGGGCCGGGCGCCGGGGAAGGTGGGGAGAGGAAGCAGGTGGCACAGCGGCGGCTGGGACTGGCGGGGCCGTGCGCGGGGAAGGAGAGCGATGGAGAGAGGGAAGGTGGGCACAGTGCGAGCCGGCACAGCCGCTGACAATAAAGGACTGTGACGAGCACGGGGAACTGGCGGGGTTGCACCGAGTTGCAAGTTGTATTTACCTTCCGCCCGGGCGGAGCGCCGTGCTGACTGTCGCTCCTCTCCCCCCTCAGTGAGTCACCCGAGTCCAGAATCGGAGCGAGGGACTAGATTACGAACATGACTTCATTGATGACAGCCATTCCCTCCTCTTCCTAAACTCCTGCTCCTCCTCCGGCCCCCCCCTTCGCGGACGACACTGCTCAGACAGCGGTGCTGCCATTGGTCCCCCGGGCAGGGAGTGCCCGCCCCCTTGCGCAGAAGGGGCGTGTCTATTGGCCCGCGGAGCTGTCGCTCAGCCGGGAGGCTGTGGTGGGGGGGCGGAGGTGTGCAGGCGCGCGCGGGGCGGGGTGCGCTGCGCTCCGCGGTGCCGTGCGCAGGGTGAGCGCTCCGCTCCCGCGCTGGCCGGGCGGCCTGCGCTCCCGTCAGGGGCCGCCGCCGCCGCGCTCCTGCGCCCCTCCCAGCTTGTGTCTGCGGCGGGGAGAGAGGGGCAGGACCTCTTTCCTTACCGAGGCGTCAGCAGGGCGCGGGCGGCACTCGTGGGAGTAGTTTGGGGAAGAGGTGAAGAAGGTGCTGGAACTGCGCCGTGCCTCTGCCCCGCTGGAGGGGCGGGGAGGAGCCAGCCTGACGGGCCTGGGATCAGCTGTGTCTGGCTGTTGGGAGTGAGCGTGTGAGTGTGTGTGTGTGTGTATGTGTGCCTGCGTGAGCTCCCAGGGTGGGTGTCTCCCCTTAAAAAAAAGAAAATGTATGGGGGAAAACTTGCACGCCGTCCTCTGTCTCCGGTAGCGGAGGGTGCTGTTGCCTACGAGAGCAGGCTGCTGAGAGCATTGCCGCGGAACCGGCCTGTCGGGCAGGCTCCGGTGGCGGCGAGGCTGCCCGCAGCCCCTGGCAGGGCAGGGCCGGGGCGGCTGCTGAGGCATCGGCGGATAGAACGAACCCGGTGAAGAACCGCGGTGGAGCTCTTGTTTCTGCGGGCTTGGGAGGGGAAATAGTGCAGCTATGTTTGTTCCGTCTTGCTTGCTTCCGTTTGAGTAGGCTTTTTAAAGCTGGTTTGGAAGTACGCTTTCTAGTTCCGTATCCACTCCCGGTTTTTGTGTGGGTGTTTTTTTTGTGTGTGTGTGTTTGTTTGGCTTGGTTTGTTTGCTTTTTTGTTTTTGTTTTTATTTTAGCTTTTTACTGCTTTAGGTGGTTTACCTGGTTTGCAGGGGCTGCAGCGCTCGTATGTTTTTTTTGTACAAGCTATACCTGTTCGTGTAACAGGCGACCTAAGTACTTCATTAAAATAATGGGCCCGCCTGTCTGAGGGTTTGTTGTTTTTTCTTGAACACGGGTTGTGGAGATAAAAAAAAATCCAGCCAGAATACCGTACGTGGTGTTACACGTTGTTACATTTTTTAAGATCATGGGCGGTATTTGCTATTCTGAAAGTAAAATTTCACTTTGTACTGTTGAGTAAGATTTTATCTAAGAAAAATCAGTAGCAGCTACAGAGGCTCAGGTGACCGAGTTAACGTGAAGCTCCTCTGCTGTGGTCAGGCAGAGTAGTTAAAGACCTGAAGCAGTGCTGGGAGCACCAAAAGCACCTTGTGCTCTTAAAGGGACAGGTATTGTTTACATGGTGTTTCTCTTGGAGCTCTTTTTATTGTTCAAATCACCAATTTACAATGCTGGCAATACAATGCTAATTACTACTGTTCCTGTAGTTTTCCAGCTTAATCGTTAGCTTCATCTTATTTTTTATGTAAATGACCGAAGTGCCAAAAGGTAAGTGCATAAGAATTGGTGCTAACCGGACTACACTAAGCATTAATAAAGTCAAAAAAATTTAAAAGGCTATATTTTCAGTTCACCATTGTCAGTGAAGAATATTTACTTGGGAACAAAATCAAAGAAATGGAATCATTCAAATCTTAATATACAAAATAACTTATGTCATTATGTAAATCTTTTGATCCACTTAAAATTTCTAGCTTTGGTTTTAGCTTTGTCTTAAGCTGCAAATGGGTGTCTAACAGATAAAAGAATGTAGTTAACATTCTTGGAAAATTCTGCTAATGGAAATGAAAGGAGTAAAGAGGTCCTTTTTTTATTATAAATTTTTTTTCTTAATATCCTTTACTTAGTACTGAAACTCTCATTAGGCAGTCATTTGCATTTGTGGTTTGTTTTTCCTCCTCCATTCCCCAGCATAAATCTTAGGACTGTTTGCCTTTTCTCTCTGCAGAAGAGAAAACAAACATTATATAATGGAGGGGAAGCTTTCTTTAAAGACAGCTCAACAATTTGCTGGATTCAGCAATACTCAAACCATTCTAAAGCAGGTTTAAGCCATTCTTCTTGTTAGAAAGCATACAGAGAAGAAAAAGAAAAAGTTAATCTTTTGGGCAAAAGGAAAAAGGTTCTCTTGACTCTGGAATAGATGCAGCTATGTTTAGTTAATGATTATGTTTATTTTGGGAAGGTTGCAGCAGCCAAATTCATTTTGCAAAAGCGCGAACATGCCTCTTGATGGTGTCAGTCTGAAGGCTTTTTCTTTTTGTGTTTTGATGAAGTACCATTGAATCTCATTGTAGTCTATACTGAGGGGTTGGGAAACATGGGGTTATTTTGTCAAGGGAGGCATGTTCACCTGATATGAAAATCTTAGTTGGGAGGGTTAGTAAGGCTTTTCTATATAAGACTTAAGTAGCTGAAGCTTTGTATATAATGGATATGTAACCATGATGAATAATCACACTCTATAGGGTAGATTTTTTTTTTCCCCCTATTAATTCATCTAACATAGCAAAAGGAAGAAAAGATGAGGGGGCCCTTAACTTGAATTAATGGTTTGGATGCAGCCATTATGGGTAAAATAGCATGTAACATTTTCACACTAGATAAGGTAGCACTACAAAAAGGGTGTGTCTTTGACTAGCTAGATACATTGTTGGTGGAACTAAACCTTGTTTATGTGAGGTATGATACCAACATAATAAGTCTGTTTAGAAACAGATGTACCAGTGGTACCCAGGTAGGGACACTCGTACCAAAAGGAGGTCATTACCATCAGGGAGTTGCAGATGTTTACAGCAACCTCACCATTACCACCTTGAAACCCCTGCTGTAACAGTTAGTGGTGCTATTTATGTGTTTGCTACCAATTGTCTGCCAGAGGCAATTACACTCACTGCAACAGAATAGCAGAAAATATTTTTTAGTATTTTAGCTAGTTCTTAGCAGAATCCAGCTGCTTTAGCCTGGGTGGCCAGTGAAAAAGGGCTAAAGCTAGAATATTCCAAGATGATGGCTTTATGCTCAGGCCTCTGCGTAAAAACCAAAACAGGAGAAAAATGCTCTTTCGTGTGTCCAGGGAAATCATAAAGAAGTGAACTTGCCATGCACAAGTCCATGGGCTCTGATGGGTTCCTTCACACCTATGAATGCTGAAGGAACTAGCAGACATGATTGCTAGGCCTCTCTCAGATCTTCGAAAGGTCATGGTCACTTTGAAAAGTCAGAAGAAATGCCACAATACTGGAGGAAAGCAAGTACGACCCTGGTCTTCAAAGGGGGCAAAAAGGAGATTCAAGGGAGCTACCGGCCAATCTATCTCATCTTAATCCCTGAAAAGGTAATGCAACATTTCATCCTGGAGGCCACCTCCACGTATGTGGCAGGCACAAAGATGGTGAAGATTAGTCAATATGCCTAACCAGTCTGATTGCCCTCTGTGCTGAGACAACTACCTGGGTGGATGAAAGGGAAGAACAGTGGATGTTTACCTGGACCTAGAGCAAGGGTTTTGACACTATCTCTGGCATTATTCTCATAGGCAAGCTCAGGAAGTGTGGGCTGGATGAATGGACAGTGATGTGCCAGTTCTCACTATAACCTCACTGTCTACTCATCCAGCCCATATTTCCTGAGCTTGAGCTGCTGATCCCTGAGGGTTGTAATCAGTGGCACAGGGTCTCATTGGAGGCCTGTCTCTAGCAGTGTACCCAAGGTTCAGTACTGGCCCAGTACTGTTTAACTTCTTCATCAGTGTCTTGGATGAAAGGGCAGATGCCTTCTCTGACAACATAAAGCTGGAAGAGTGACAGATACCCCAGAAAGCTGTACAACCCTTCAGAAGGACTTCAAACAGGTGAAGAGGTGGGCAGGAGGAACTATCTGAAATTCAATAATGTGTACAGATCTAGACCCCTCAGGAGAAGAGAGGCATGTAGCTCCTGGAGCGTGTCCAGTGGAGGGCATAGATGGGGGCTGGAGCATCCCAGTTATGCAACAAGGCTGAGGGACTAGGCCTGTTCAGTCTGGAGAAGAGAAGATTGAGAGAAGATAACATCCATATGTGAATATGCAAATATCTGAATATCTGACAGGTGGATGTCATGAGGATGGAGCCAAGTTCTTCTTAGTAATGCTGAGTAATGGGCAGAAACTGGAACACAGAAACATCTACCTGAACATGAAGAAGAAATTCTCTACTAGTTGAGCACTGGAGCAGGCTGCCCAGAGTGGTTATGGAGTCTCCTTTCCTGGAGTATTCAAAAGCAGTCTAGACAAAATTTTGACTACCATGCCTTGGGGATTCTGCTTGAGCAAGGAGGCTGGTCACCTGCAGCGGTCCTCTCACCTATCTGTTAAAAGGGAGCAATACTTTCACTAAAGTAGGTGAATCCTGAAGGGAAGGTTACTCTTTAACCATCAGTTGTTCTGCTGCCTGTAATGATATGGCTGTACTATATCCATTGTACACAGAGTGTATCTCAGCCTGGTTTGACAAAGACAACTGGAGCTGGTTCAAGCTTTTCCTTCTCTTGTGGAAAAGTTAATTACTATTTAATTTAAAAGTAAAACTTACATTCAAATACAACTTTTATGAATGTGCTTGGTACTCATGCCCCTTTCCCCTTAACCTCTTTTTTCTGGGGACATGCTCATCTATCTACATTCACAGGTTTAAAAGATAGAGCCTGTGTTAAAATAGCTTCCTTTGTTCTAAACCCTCAAGGGTGTTTTGTGAGTGTGATGTTGAAAAGACAATATTCAAGTGAGATCTTTTCAAGGCTAAATAGATTGTAATGACAATCTCCTTGGTCAAAAGAGCCTTTCTGAATACATTCCAGAATAAAGCTGATGTGTGAAGAAGGTGAGTTGGCTTGCAGAGATAATGCATTACTATTCCTATTTATTTGGTAGTCTCTAAAGTTCTAGAGTTTGGTTTGATATCATTTTTAATGGAGAGCAGAAGTACACTGTGTTATCTCTTTTTCCCTTCATTCTATTCAGGCTGCCATTGTACTTCCCAAGCAAATAGTCCCAGTTTTGTGTGTATGTTTTTTACAAGAATAATGCTCTACACTTTTTTTTTTTTTTAAATTTTATCTTAATGGTTTCTGAGGCTCTGCAATTTCTCATCATCCATTTCAATTCCAATCCTCTCTTCTGCAATGCTCACCAAATCCCACTAGCTTTGTGTCAGCTGCAGATTTTGTAAACATACTCATTAGTGAAGAAATTTAAAAGGCTGTTGAAGATAACCATGCCCAGAATGGATTTATCTGATACTCTGAAGTGTCTCCAGTTATTAAGCATTCATTCCTGGTTGTTGACCTGTTGTCATTCTGGCATCCTGTTATCTTCTTGTGTGCTTGTAGTAAGATGATTTGTTTTCTGGTTCTGGCTCTTCTTGGCCTTTTACACAGCCAGCTGGAAGTGGTGAAACATCTTTTGTTCAGTGGAGCAAACCCAGAATTCTGAACTGAAGCCTAATTTTTTAGAGAATCCATTTTGCTGTTCTTCCTGTGGCTAATAGTGCTCCTATGACAAATGTGAATTTACCCATCTTTAAACATTCTGTGAGTTGCCTCTTAAGTGCAAGATGCAGGTAAAATCTATCATTATTAACTTATTGTGGTGTTCCGTTTTAGAATCATCGTAATTACAGGGCAGTGGCAGAATACATAAAGAAAACTCCCACTGTAGTTTTTGTAGAACTTTGAATGTACTAGATTGGGGAAAATAATTTCTTTGCTGTATGATTACAACAATTATGGTTTAGTCCAAGTGAAAAGCAAGTACTGAGAACAATGGTTTTTTTCTTCAGATAAGGCTCGAGTCAAGTCACTATTCAAAAAATGGCATGTATTACATACATGTAATATATGTTCTAATTTGGAATATGCTGTTAGGTCAGAAAGGAAATCTGTTTAGGCAGTGAATATTGTGGGCCTTTGAAAAACATGAATTGCCCTGAAAATTCTGTATAAATTACAGCTACACACCAGGAAATTCTTATGACTGTTCGATTAATAGTTTCCCATAACTTGTGGGTTTTTTTCTCCTCCACCTTTCTTTCCTCCAATCAAATTTGACTTGTGTTCTTTTTTTTCTCACGTGTTTCTTCCAACTTTTCTCTTTCCTTTTTTCCAGTTACCTATTTTCTATTTGCTTTGTTTTCTTCCAGACTTATTTTTTCTTTCATCAGTGCTATTTATGCCAGCATTACACACAGTGACTACAAGGTAGAATTACACTGTGTAAAAAAAATACTCATTTTTATAAGCTACTGCTTACCATTCAAATAATGTTTGATAACCAGTTTGACTACTTTCTCATCTTCCTTAACTATGGACTTGGGTTTTGCCCAGTTGCAAACATGTTTAAGACAGTGGAATCTAGGTAAAGCTAAATTTGGCAAAAATTTTCTAATTTTCTGTTAACATGACTTCTGTCCTCCCTAAATATGTGGTTTTTTCATACTTAACTTCATTGAATGAAAGGGAGTATCCTTGTCCTGCCAACCAGGGAAACAAAAAATGACACAGAAAAAGAAACTCTAATTCTCATTCTATGAAGAGAAAACATAGAGGTTTTTTTGTTTGTTTTCACAGTATTTTTCTGAGTCCTTTTTCCTGTTTCATGTGTGCTTAGTTTTCAGATTACAAGATTGTGAATCCACAAGCAAGACACAGGTTGTATCAATTTCTTTTTTTTTTTTTTTTTTTTCCTCAAGCAGTAGAATATGTTTGCAACTTCTCAGTCGTGGTATCTGTTTTCACATAATACAATAACAACTGGATACAGTTAGAACATACTGGTAAATTTTATATATCAGTGCACTGTATGAAGCAGCAGAATATTTTAAGATTCTCTCCTACCTAAATGTGTAACATTTGAGACTTTTCCTGGAATGTCTCATTAGCCTTCTTATCTCAAAAATTTATTTTATCAAAATTCAGCTTGCTGAATAGAATGATAAGTGAAAACAACAGTAAAATGGGGAGGGAAATTGTCTAAATAAGAGAGAATTGTGTCAGTATTTTGTTAAATATGTTCTCAGTGTGCAAGGGCAATTTTGTTGTGTACCCTAACAGAGTTTTCCCAGGGGAGTGACTGCTATCTGCTCAGTTACACAATTTGATCAGAAGTACCAAAGGCACTAGTAGCAGATCTGGGATGAGTAAGTTTTTCTAGAGGCTATCAAACACCTGGATAAATTGGATCCATCTCTGCTGCTACTCAGCTTGCAGGGTAATGACAAGACAAAGCCTTAAGAGTGTTCTTTCTGTCTGTCCTCCCCTATGAGTTCATTGCTAACTGCTACAGATAAGTCGGACTCTGGAGATATTTTTATTTTCTATTAATACTTCTTCCTTTCAAAATCAGGTGCATGAATATGAAATACAGCTACTCAAGAAGAAAGGTACGCAGTTTAAGATGTGGAGCTTTGTTTTCAGCTGGTCTTATGATATGCAGACTTCTTCTAATTTAGTGTTCACACTCTGGTTAGGATATAAGAATAGTTTGCTTTTGTTTAGCTTTGAACAACTGATTTTGAAGCCAGAATAAATCCTTCATCATGGGATGGTGTACCGGACAGGCCATTCAGTAATGCTAATGAAAGAAGTAGATGTCAGTGTTCTGCAACTCTTGTTTACATTAGGCACTGCTTCTAGTGTCTGCCAGCACAGAAATTCATATTACTACTTTTAACACAGAAATTCAGATATATCAGGTTAATTTTGACTAGCAAGGTAAACAGAGTGTGCTGGACATGACCCAGAAATGTGCTCTCAGTGCCCAGAAAGCCAAACATGTCCAGGACTGTATGCAAAGTAGTGTGGCCAGCAGTGAGAAGCTCTCCCACTCTGCTCTGGTGATACCCGACCTGCAGTGCTGCATCCAGCTCTGGGGTCCCAGCATAGGAAGGGCATGGAACTGTTGCAGTGAGTCCAGAGGAAGCCACCAAGATGATCACAGGGATGGAACACTTTTCCTGTTAGTTACGGCTGAGAGAATTGGGTCTGTTTAGCCTGGAGAAGAGAAGGCTTTGAAGTAACCTCATTGCAGTCTCCCAGTACCTGCAGGGAGCCTGCAAGAAAGGTGTAGAGAGATATTTTACAAGGACAGGTAGTGGCAGGATAAGGGGGAGTGGTTTTCAACTGAACGACGGAAGGTTTAGATTAGATACTAGGGAAAAAATTCTTCCTTTGAGGGTAGTGAGGCATTAGAACAGTGTTGGGGGTTGGGTTATTTCCTTATAGAATTTTTTCCCAGAAGTTGCTAAGAAGCTAATGGCTGGGTGCTTTTCGGTACTCATGGGTGCTTAGGACCAAACAAAAGAAGCAGCTAAGGCAGAGGCAGAGAGGCACAGTCTTCACTTCGCTCTGGGCAGTTTTCTGCTCTCGGGAGAACGGCCGGGAGCTGCTCATCTCGGCGCGGCGGAGAGCTCTCACCATCCTTCACCTGGAACTCGGTCGGACCACCGTCTCTTCGTGTGTCCCCCGGGATTTTGGGAACCCATTCCCTCCCTGCCCTGCCAGGAGCTCCTTCTCCCTGCCCTGCACCCATGGCTTCTTCAGTTTTGGTCGAGGTCTCCCCGCTGCTGTATTTTCTGCAGCCCCTGCCCAGCAGGGACACTTTCCAACAGCTCCAGCCACTGCCAACCCTCGGATACATCTCATCCTCCCAGGACTGCTGCTGGCTCTGGTAGCTTGTGATGGTACTGAGGGGGGCAGGGTGCCAGAGGAAAACTGTAACTGGGTTGTTGGTTTTTTTTCTTTTCTTCTCTAGTTCTGTTTGTTGTCAATATTATAGTTATTATTGTTAATTTACCTTGTTAGACTAACTAGTAAAGAACAGTTATTCCTACCCTCACACCGTTGCCCAAGACCCCCCTTTAATTTTAGGATAATAACAAGTCCAAGGGAAGTTTCCATTCTTTTTTTTGGTTCCCTAGCAGACACCCCTGTCTTTCCAAACCAAGACAAACAGGTTCCCTACAGTAGCTGTCAATGTCCCATCCCTGAACATCAAGTTTGGGTGGAACTCTAAGCAGCCTGGTCTAGTGAAAGGTGGTGCTGACCACAGCAGGAGTTGGAACTAGATAATTTTTAAGGCTCATTTCAAACCAGGCCATTCTATGAGTCTATGATATGAGCCAACCCATTGCATTTTGGTAAAGTAATGCTGCTTCAGGCTGCTTTTTTGACTTGTTACGAGAACTTAATTCTTCACAAGAAATGTGATAGGTGAAGGCAACTTTAAATCCAACAAAGCAGGTAATCCCAGAAGAAATCATCCAGTCATAAAAAGGATATCATACAAGGGATTATAATTGTGAAAAAACTGTAAATTCACATAGTCTAGCTTAGGCAGGAACATATCTGTCTTAAGAAAATATTTGTGTTCCTTTGAGAAATCCCAATGAATTGTTCAGCCTTTTTACATATTTCCTACTTTATTGCATATAAATTCTGCTACTTAGCTTGCCAGAGTTCTGTCTTCGTTGTTGCAGAACTTTGCCTCCTGTCTGTCTGAGAGCTAGAGGCTGTTTGGTCTTTGCTATTTTGTTCAGTGACCTGTACGTGTTAAACTTAACAACAGTTACAAAGCATTGTTTTCATACATGATGTATTAATCTAGCTGTGTAATGTAGTTGAGTTAATTCACAATCACGTGCTTGACAACTCTGTGTAGGATAGTGATAATGATACTTACCATCCAGTTTGTCTTGTGCAATAAATGGTGAGTTAGCTGAGACAGCTAGGAGATAGCCTCTGGCACAGAAAGTTCTCAGAACAACTGTAACTACATACTGTCTTTATACCTTGGAAAGTCTTTATATTTTCAAAAACTTAGGTATAAATGCAGAAAAAAAGTAAGTCAGTAGATTAAATAGTGAAAATTAGCGCAGATTATTCTCACCAGCTTTTCTAGAGACTTCCTATGAAAAATCACTGAACTCTAAGGTTCTACTAGGCTCAAATAGTGCTTTTTTCATTACAGCGCTGATGGAAATTTTAGTAGTTTGAAATAAAATATTTTAATAGATCTACCCCTTGTTCTTCTCCCATAAGTCATAAAACATGTGCCTGGAATTGGCCTATTAGATTGTTAAGTGTTTGTGGAGATTAAACTTCTGGGTCTAAGTTTGATAGTGCTATTCCAGTTTAACCTGTAATAGCTGAGGTGTAGGCATGGCACTGCTTCTTAAGCTAAAACCATGCAGTGGTTTTTGCTGTGAGGCTTTGTGGATGCCTAGGGATATGGAGAGTCTGTCACTGCCAGCTTCACAAAGTCACCCTGCACTTTCCATGAAGAGAAAATACAGCCTGCTGAAGAGACTTTACATCATGGGACACTCCATTGTCCTGGCTGGCAGAAGGCAGAATGGTCTGTGTGTTAGTAATGCCTAACTGCTGCAGCAGTTTGCTGCAGTGCTTATGCGTCAGAGCCCTATATCCCTTGCCATGTACTCTTTAGTACTCAGGTGGAATATAATATATGTGTGAAACTGTTATCACAGTCAAAACATTGTGTTGTTGTCTACCTGACTGATTTTTTTTTTTTGGTAGGATTTTAAAAAGACTTTATTAGTCTGAAAGCCTCTAACTGTCTGAATAGATGTATCTAGCCTCATGGTTTTCAATTCTTTTCCAAAAATAGAGAATAATCAGAATTCTATTTTAATGAAAAACTGTTAGTAGGATTATAAACTTTATTTTTTAATGCTTTTTGCAACTAAAGGGGCAGAATTGGATGCTACTTTTGAACAGTGTTAAAATAACCCATTTCTGGTAACAAGATACTCAGAGGAGTTAGAAGCCTGTTATATAGAACTTATCAATGGTTTTCAAATATTTCAAAAATTGTTATCAACTGTCATGAAACAGAAATTGTTTTTCTCCTTTCACTTCCTCTAGAGTGTATAAAACACATGCAGTTACCCAGCTATTCTGAATTTCTGAAAATTTACGAGTTCCTGAAAATACCTGGGACTTTTCTGCAAAATTAATGAGGACTTCTTCCACTATAAAATTTGTATAAAATGACTTGCTCAGAGGAATAACAAAATAGAGCAAAACAACTGTCAGATTAGTCCCTGCAACAGAGAATGTGAGTCTGGCAAAATGTTGTCATCACTTGTTACCTACCTAGTTGTAGAGGGGTTATGAAGTGTCTTAAATGACTTAAGAATACTTGAAGAGTATTAATATTAGACAGTGAGGAGAAAGATGCAACTAAATCTTAACATACTAGTATCTGGAAGAAATTAGATAAGTTTCATACCTCAGAGTTCATTTGTTCAGGATAAAAGATGAAAATATCAAAGAAAATAAGCCATCATGCAACAGTGGATTTGTACTGGAGAGGTGTTTGTCTAGTAGGAGCTTAACTCTAGTGCACTTGCTAATTTCAGTAAATGTAAAGGGATGGATTTAAATGGGTCATCTCTGATTAGAAGGTTTGGAAAGAAGAGTGATTCCACTCCAGGGAAACCAATGAGCTAGGTAGTCCTTAGTTACAAAGGGCTTGATATTAATATTCTGGATGATGAATCTAGGTTGATATGTTTTTGTAATTACTATTTTGTTGATGGTGCTTCTAATTTTGTCAATTGTTCCCTATGTTATTTATTGGCCCATTGTATTTACTTTGTATTTTGCAGAGCAAATTAATTTTTCTAAGTCTGACAGGGGTACAATCCTCTGCCTCACTATTGCCTTCATGCATTCTAATGTGTGCTAACAATAACACTAAAGACAATGGCTGTGCACCTTTTGCCCCTGACTCTCATTTGCCTTTTCACCAGGCCCAGTATGGTGAACAAATTATCAAGCAAAGCAGGCTGTCAGTGTGGTATGCCTGGGTATAAGTGTATGTTGACATTTAGGTTCATGAGTGTTAGTATGTGTGGTATACAGACCAGTATGCAGCGCAGATACATAATTGTATTAAACTTCCTCAGGAGTCTTTCAAAAAATGCAGAGAACCTGAATACTGCTGGTAACTACTGAACCTCTGCTAAGACTGGATGCGTTAAGAATAAGTAACAAGGAAGAAAACAGATTTGTGAGTGGGTAGATGCAAGCAGACTGAAAAGAATAATAGGGCAACCATCCCCCCAAGTGACCAGATAAAGTGACATTTAAAAGTTAACTGGAAACCAGTACTGGATTGCTGAGTAAGAAAACCCCAGGGACAAGGAAACAAATATAATCAGATACAAAAAATAAGCTAATATTCCCCTAGATGTAAGGGATATAATGACAAAATAACCCCCAAGCTAGCAACAGTTTAGTAGGAGATGCAGTTGTGTAAGGACTGAAACAGGTATGAAACACTTAGAAATCTCTTGCAAAGCATTCATTATTCTGCACCACTAGAAACACACCAAGTTACTTTCTTGTCATTAGAAAATTATTAGGGGCATTATTGTTTATTACTGTAAATTATTCTGTTTGTGGAAGAGGTGACAATGGTTCTTGCAAGAGGAAAATTTCTTTGTAGGAATGATGAGAGTTTTTTCTCTTCACACTTTAAGCAATTCTTCCCACACCACTCCCACTATAGTCAGCCCTTGCCTTGCCTGTTCAGGAGGACTTGCATGAGTTTAAGCTTGCTACTTCTGCCATGGCATAGGAAAACTGAGAAAATAGGAGAAAATAGGAGAAAAAAAAAATGTTGCTTTTGTAATCCTGTTTGCTTCTGCTGGTGCCTTGCTTCCCTCCAACGCTTTCCTCAGAAGCCAAAGCTATGGAAGCAAGAAGTAAAACTGACTCTTCAGGTTGTGTAGCTTGCTGAAACAACTGATTATTGCTGTCTTATCCCAAATAAAGCAGGTATTCTGCTCTGCTGAGTCGCTTCCTACTTTGCCTGGGCCAGAAGCTATTTTTTCTTTTTTCACAGTGAGACTCTGAACAGGCTGCATTTTAGAACCTAGGGAAGAGCTGTGTTCAGAGTGATCTAAATGGAGATTGCCCAGGCGTGTCTGTTTCTGAAACCACTGCACAGACAGAGGACTTTCCAGAGGAACCCCTGAGAACAAAGGTGTGGCACAAATCCTTGCACAGGGCAGATCCAAACTGGAAGGTTAACCCTAAATGCAACAGCAGCATGCTAAATTCAGAAACCATCCCAAAAGTTAAATAGAAGCTGTCCTCTTAGAAACTGATAGGCTAGTTGGATAGTCTTGTTGCCTGGGAAATTGACCTGCAAAACCTGTTTGTCACAGCATAGAAGTTCTAAATAAAGGAGTTGGACCATATGCCTGAGTAAGTGCAATAGCAGCAGATTGTCATACCAGCCCAGTTATCAAAAACTTGTGGACTGTTGAAGAATAACCCAAATATACTGGAGACTGTTCATTTCACTGCTACATAGTCAGCATCTACAGGGAATAGCATTGACAAGATGTGAAACTGTATTACTCTGGCAAATCTAAATATGAGGCTCCATTATCAGCTTCATTGATGTGTCCATTGCTATTCCTTGCTTCCTGTGCATTATCCATTAAATATGCAAAATTTTGACCACTTTGAAGAATGAAGGATCCCCCTAAAAATATTGCTCCTTCTACATACCCGTTCTCTTCCCTGTACCTAATTCCTGTGATTAGAGTGGATTTTTTTTAAAGGTTTTGGGGGGTTTTTTTGTTTGTTTTATTTTGTTTGGTTGGTTTTTTGTTTTGTTTGGGGGGGGAGGTGGTCACTGTTTTTGTTTATTTTTTTTTTGTAAGTCTGCCTTTAAAGATACATGAAACCTGATTACTTGCTTCTGTGTTCTTAGCTGGAATGCATGGTCTGCCTAGAAGAAAAATGGCTTTTTTCTTACATGAGAGAGAAGCTGGGGAAGCACAAGAGAAGGTAAGAATAAGAGAAAAGTCATAATGGGAATAAGAAACAAACCAAGATAAAACTAATTTATGGGGAAAAATTCAGGCCAAGGAATGTGAATTCCTAGCAGTTAGTGGGAAGCATGTTTGACTGAGCCAGTTTTTTTGCCTCCTTATGGCTGCTGCAGGTTTTTCTGGTAGCTGGCATATAACTTCAAAAGTAGCTTCTATGCTTTTTTTCATCTGATAGGAGTTCTTGGAGCACCCTGTATAAGCAACTTCACACATAATTATGATTGTAGTTGGATAGAAGAGGATCTTAGGGATAAAGAAAATATAGCAGAGATTGTAAACAAGTAGCATTTTTACTGTGCTACCTTGGTTCACGTACACTATTATTTTTTGTTATGGTTAAAGGAGTATTGTACCAATTTAAGAAACAAGTGTGTTAATGCTGCTGCAATTGTGAAGAGGCTGAATTGAGGGTTAAGGCAATCCACCTTTAGAGATCTCAAATTTCAGTCATTATGAAAGTGCTTTCTTCCAGGCATAGCTTATTTATTTCAATGATTACATTGTTGTGTAATTTTACTCAAGAGACAGCCTGGCTATTAGAAGAGACTAGTGAGTAGAAAATTTGTTGTTAATAGGACTGTGATTGTGATAGTTATCACAAACTGTGCAACAGACCATACAATGTGCACATCAGTTTAGGAATGGAGGTCTGCAGTTATATTGAAGTTTTTATTTAATGGTCAGACTTTGCCAGAGACCTTCTGGAAAATCAAAGCACTGGTTTCAAGAATTGGCAAAGATGTTAATGCAAATGGGACTTGAAATGTCATAGATGGAACTTTTCCTACTTTGTTTCTGAAACTACACATGTGATCTGTGTTTGTCCCTCTTTGGAATTTTTTTTAATTTTTAACTCAGATAACAGCAAGTGAATTGCTGCCAAGACATTATGGAACTATGCTGCACATAGCTACCATATTTTCTTGTCCTGACAAATACTGCTTTCACTATTTTTTTTTTTTTTTTTTTTTTTTTTTTTTTTTTGGTACCTTGGCTTAAAAAAAGAGGAATTAAATTGCAATGGAAGCTAAACTGAGTAGACTGTATTAATACTACTGTTCAGATCACTTACACTGGCCTTCTTACTATGTACTTCAGGCATATGGAGCCACATTTAGATGCAATGGTAGAATTTCTAGCTAAGCATGCCATGATGGTACATTTTCTCCCCCACTGTTTCCTTATGTCTGCATTGTGCTGTGGAAAATAATATTCTTGTGCTGAAAATGTAATTTGACCAAACACATAAATTCTTGCAAGTTAGATAATCCCCACTTTGAAAGCACAAAGACAGCGTGCAATTTCCCAGAAAGAAAGAGTAAATTAGTGGCAGATATATGGACAGCACATAGAGGTCTAGTCTTTATCCTATGATCTAAGTGGCTCTGTTGATAGAGTGAATTCCCTCTTTCAGCTTGATAATTTGCATTAATTACTTGATGGGAATAAGAGGGATATTTTGAAGGCATTCTGTAAAACAACTATGGTCAACAAGAATTTTGACAGGTAGGTTTATATACCTGTAGTTTTAAATCTGGGTTCTCTTGAGTAATAATTCTTTAGAAAAAGCGGTGTCCAAGAATAGAGAGTGAAAATCAACAGGGACTTATCTTACGATTTTAACAATTTGCTGAGTAACTTCATGAGATGGAAGTTTTTGTAGGAGGATGTACTTAGATTTCAAATGCAAGCAGGGCTTGATATTAAAATCACTGTGAACATGGAAGCTTTGTTTCCTCCTAGAACCTACACTAGATGGGTTATGTATTACAAATGTCATGCAACAGTTACATTACTGAGAAATTAGTATCTTTAAAGGTTTGTTAAAATACTTTGCGGTTTTCTTTCTAATACCATAGAAGTTCTGCTATCTGCCCGATCATAGATTTTTGCCTTACAAAGTTATTTTGGTGCCATCTCAAAAAAGCACATTACAAGTGTGCTGCAGTATTGGGCCTCACTGGTTTGCCTTGTAGCTGGATGCTAGTTGGGCATCTGTGACTGTTCAGTTCCAAAAGAGCCACTTTGTGTTTGCAGGGTTTGGGTTTGTTTTTTTTTTTTTTTGTAATATGATTCACAATCCACTTTCTTCAAGATCAACCACCCACAACTACTTTTTGGCCAAATTTAGGACTGAGAAAAGGGGACCCAATAGTGACTGAGTCACTTCTGTTGTGTGCCAACAAGTTGCTCGTTTGCTGATTAGCCACCTGCTTTTGATCTGGATTGTATCCAGACCTGTTCCAGCTGGCCAGAGAATGGGAATGTCAGCTGTAGCCAAGGATACCTGCAAAGCACTGAGAGCTGCAGCAGAGCATCTTTGAAGGGAGGCACAGGGAAAGGCAAATTAAAGGGAAGGCAAGGGAAAAATAGAGGCAAGGAGCCAGTTTCTGATCTCAGCATCACTGATGTCACCAATACAAATTTGGTCCATAGAGTGCTGAGGAAATGAGAATAGAAACAGGTCAGAGGGAAAGGTGACAGACTAGCACAGGTGACAGAAGGGGAAAATTAATTATGTCTCAACTGTAATCTTAATGGCTGCTCTGCTTTAATAGTTGAAATGTCTCATACTCATCTAAGAGCATAAAATTAATAAAATATTTCCAACAGTCTGCTTGTCTTTCATAGCAGCTCCAGACCAGGATTTTTACTGGTGGTGCACTCATCTGCAGATCCATTTGGAAAGCAACAATGCTTTTCAGGTCTAATGAAGAGGAAAAGGTTTAAATCTCCTCATGTTTCAGGTAAAATTCTATAGTAACAAACATCCTTATACTTAAGATCTTCTTTCTTGTACTGTTCTACACATTTCCAAGGTTCCTTAATTTGCTGGTGAATACCAACAAGCTTCAAATACACTTTAGAACATGTTTTTGTAAAAAATTGCAACAAACACATAAAAAAACCAACCTTCCTGAAATATTTCCTTTTGGAAATGATCATGAAACTCTATTGGTAAATCAAAAAAGATGAAAATATACAGTAAGTTTTCTGCAAGGTTTTTTTTAGTTGTTTCACTAGACTATTTTTTCTGAAAGGAGTTTTTCTTCTTCTAAAATAAGGAACAGAAAGTATGCAAGAAGAAACCCTCATGTACTTTCAAGTATTCTTCAATTTTAAAAATTTGTGTTCAATCAATTATTTGTTTATAGTGAGTCCATTCTAAATTCTTTCATTCTTTTGAACATTTACCCATGTAAGGTTGTTGGTTTTTGGGATTTTTTTGCTTGTTTTGGAGTTCTTTGGTAGATTGACCCACAATCATAAAACTAAGGCAAATAGCCAATTTCTTGTGTCTAGGTACCACAAGGGTTAATATGATTCAGTATGATAATATACATTGCAGTTACTGCCTTTCACTAAAGAGAAATAAAGTTTTGGAATTCCTTGTCCACTTGAATAGCAGCATGGTTTTTGGAAGTGTTTGAAATGTCCCACTGAACTGATGGAAAGGAAGCAATGTCTCATATTCCTATTTGCAGATACTTGCAGGCCTGATCTAGCAATAAGGTGTGCTCTGTTGATTTTCTGAGTGTTGCATTAGAAAGTACAAGGGGTTTTTTGCCAATTTTTTTTTTTTTTTTTGTGGTGTGAATTTATAGGAGATTGACTTGAAGTTGACAAACTTTGTCAAGTCTGAAAAATCATCTCTCACAAAAAAAGAAGTAAAGAAAATTCTCTTTCCAGTTAGTTACACTCTTAGACATAACTGAAACAGATACTGTATATTAAAACACAGACATACTCCTGCCCCTAGAAACAAAACTGTCATCTGAGGTCACAGTTTTACAATAAGATATTTGAAATTCTCATTTCAAGATATTTCTGTTGCAGTTTGACTTTTTTTTTTTTTTGTGTTGTATTACCCCAGCCACTCAAATTTGCAAGTGGAAGCAGTCTTACAGCCTCAGACAATCTCCTGTTGAACTGCTGCTCATACAGGACTCTCCTTGTATTTCAGCAGCAGAATTTAACACTTGTCATGTTTACAGGTTTCTAGCTTGAAGCCTAAACAGAGCATGTGTGTGATTAGCTAATTAACACTGCCAGCTGAGCTTTTTAAAAATTAATTAAGTATAAAATGTATTACATACAGATCCCAGTTTTTAATACTGCTGGATGAGCTCATTCTCTCCTAATTTGGAAAAAGCTTCAGTAGAAATGGATATCTGTTAAGGGAGTCAACAGGATTGTGTGATACTCCGTACTGAAAGTCAAATAATGTTATTCAGCAAATATTTATGTTTAAGATTAAGAAATATCTATAGATTTTTGCAACTCCCTTCCAAAGTAGAAGAAATTGCATAATGTGAATTATCTTTCTGTAGTAAGTTTAAAAAATACCTTAATGCTATTATTTTGGAAAAATAAATATAATTGTTCTTTTTTTTTTCATTCTTATACCTGCATTTCTTGTAGAAATAAGTTTTGTTTCCCTTAGCAGCAGCTGGAACTGAGTTATGCTTCATATCTTCCTAGTAAAACTTGTTTACATACAATCATTAAGGACAGAAATTTACATTAAGCTGTTAGTATAAACCTCAGTGTGCTATAAATTCAGCTAGTCCACTTCTTACCATGGCAGCTTCTTTATTTAATCACAGCTAAATGATTTCTCTACAGCCATCCTCCTTGGAAGAGAGATCTGCTCTTTGTTGTATGCTTACTAGGAAATGTGAGTGAAACCCAGGATATGATTGTAAAGATTTCTTCCCTTCAAGCTTAACTGTTTTTTCTTTATCATGTCCTAAACAAAAACTCTGCTCCTGCAAAGATAGCTCTCTCCATTTGCCGGGGAGAAGGAGTCACGAGATGATCATGTGCAGCGCACCTCTGTGCTTCCCTCTCAGCAGTTCCTTCTCTTCTCTCTGGCAGCTGCTAGATTGGAGGTGACCCTGTCCTGCACTGTTTTGGTCCAAACCAGATTCCACTTCAGCTGTTTCCAAACAAAAATAATCATCTTTCAAAGATGAGGCTGCAGTAAATTGCCACCATTTGTTAACACAAAGCGTACCTGTGAAAATGTGTATTGGTGACATA
The DNA here is from genome assembly GCA_018697195.1 of Certhia americana. Lineage (NCBI taxonomy): Eukaryota > Metazoa > Chordata > Aves > Passeriformes > Certhiidae > Certhia > Certhia americana. Next base: position 25,780,756 of record CM031878.1, on the reverse strand, counting down.
AGACCATAATTCTCAAAAGGTCTGATTTCAGGCAAGTGCATTGAGAAAGACATTTCAGCCTATTATTAACATCCTTCTTATATGCTGCTTATTAAGAAGACCCACCGCCCCGCCCCTGATGCATGATTTGCAGCCAGGAATAATGAGGACATATTAGGAACTCCTAGGAACTGAGATGACACTTTGACATGACTAGGGTCTATGACTGATGTCATAGTGATAGGGTCACTCTAATCCCTTGCAGAGTGATTTATCACACATTACAGAATACATGCAGTAAAGTTCTTGAATCAAATGTAGTAAAAAGATCCTGAAATCCCTAATAAAAACATTTCTCTGAATTCTGCAGTGCAGCATGATATCGGATGAATGCCAAGTATATGTATCAGGAATGCATAAAAATCTGGTTAATTCCCTAAGGATAAAAGTGTATTTGACCAGTCAGAAAAAGTGGAATTTAGCACCATCTGAACAAATATTTTTTCTGCTGGCAATGCCTGCTGTTCTCTAAAAGGATAGCCTAATTGTTCACAGGATTTTCCTTTCATTTGTTGCTTGTACAGTCTCACAATTTCTCCAAGAAAAAGAGCAAAGAAATTGATATTTCAGCTTCATCTTTCTAGCTCATAGAAGTCACAAAGAAGACAAGATCCTCTTTCTAAGCAAGAGCATTCCATTTTCTAGCTTACAGACCACAGATAATGCATGTGCAATTGTTTGGGAAAGTTCTCATGATTTCTTGGGAAAGTTATGGAATAGCTTCTTCATTCTCATTCTTTCTGAAATCAGGTTAATGAAAAATGGCAATTGAACCAAGGCACATTATCCTTTAAGTTTCCTAGATGCTTTACAATCTCATGTAACATGATTTAGGAATTTAAATCAGTCTTGATATGATGTCAATAACAATATTAGCACAAAAGGATCATGATGATTCCCCTTACCCTCTACCCTCCCACAAGCTGCTAGCTCAGATTTAGGGAGTTTTGGGAGAGGGGATCTACAAGATAGGGAGAAGAGATTCAAAAGAGGCCCCTTACCTCAGGATGTATTCCAAAGCTTTATTCTCAATGAAGGTATCCCAGGAAGCAAGGAGGGCAAGGGGGCGCACATGGAGGGACAGGGGCTTTTATCTCCTTTGGGGTCAGGGTCAGATTACCTGGCCGAAGGCCATAGGTAAAGAGACAAGGGGCAGGTAAATCAGGGGATGGAGTTTTGGGGAGAGAGCATTCCCAAAAAGAATGCAACAGGATCATGTTTAAATTTATTTTTATTCTATCCTGCATGTTCAAATTATTTGATTCTTGATAGCTTTTCAATCCAGTCGCTTAGTCATTCCTGTAACTTCCTGTAGTTTAGAGATTCCTAGATAATATGCTGCAAATATTGAGAATAGCTGGAGGTTAAAAGAAGTGGCAAAATTTGTCTGTTTTAATCTTCACTGTAGTTTGAAGTAAGAAACCCAGCAAGACATGCTTTAAATGCAAGCTGAAAGTCAAACATGCATCTGAAATGTAGGAAGTGCTTGTATAGCTTTTTGAACCCTCCAGGACCTGGATTTATATAATAAATATTTATAGCTTAGCTATGAGTCCTTTTGTATTCTGGCTTCTTCACCTTACAACAGGTCTGGTTGCAAGCGGAAGTAATTTCTTCAGAGTTTTGCTGATCTGAGTGTCATTGAAGTGGTGGAGAATGGTGTATTGCTGCTTTCCCACAATGACTTGCAAGTAGCCCTTTAATGTAAATACCTAAACTGGTTCACAGCTGGTGCAAGTGGCTTGTCCATAACAGATTCATATTTTGTCCAGAAACTGTAGCTCCATTTTTTTTCTCACAGAAGATGGATTTTTCACTCCTGTAAAACTACAGCCTGTAAAAGGCTGGCAATGTGTTGTGCTGTGTTTGTCACTGTGTTTTTCTTTTTAGAAAGATTTTAGAAAAAAGATGTTTTGAGAAAATTATTTTTCAACTTTCAGATATAACTACACCTCCAGATATAATTAGAATGTGATTAGGCTGGTTTTCCCTAATTTCAGTGATTTCTTGGCATTTTTGCTGTAATATCTTCCTAGGCATTGTGACAGCATGGGAGAACTTAACATTCTTAATATCTTCTGATCATCTGTGTCATTTAGCTTTTTCTGATGCATATGCCATTGCAAAGGAAAAGGAAGTTTTCATAGTTGGGGCATTTCCTGCTTATCTTTCTGACTGGAAATGTAACCTAGTATGATTACAGCAAAGAACACTGATTTGCACAAGGCCTTAATGGGTATTAATGGCATTGAGCACCATCTGAATACAAGTTGCTCAGAAGAAGTCTATGGAAAAAAGACAACAGAATAATTTTATAAGACTGAGACTTCCGTTCCCACTGTTTAAACTACCAGAAGTATTCCTCTATGGGTTAGTTAATTTTCTGAAAAATTCATGGACTTTGCTTCACCAATCACAGGTTTAAAAATGAGGATGAAAACTATGCAAAAATCCCCTAACAGTTCTTAGCATCTGGCAACATACTATAAAATGAGCACTTTGTGTCCAAGCAGTACTGCTGGTAGCATCACTACTTTTACAGTAAAGAATTTCTTCCTAATAGCTAATCTAAACATGCCCTCTTTCAGTTTAAAACAATTGGCCTTTGTCTTATCACTACCTGCCCATATAAAGTCTCTCTCCGTCTTTATTATAATCCCCCTTAAGATACTGGAAGACTACAATGAGGTTTCCCCAGAGCCTTTTCTCCATGATGAACAAGCCCACATCTTTCAGCTTGTCTTCACAGGAGAAGTGCTCCAGCTGTCTATCTTCATGGCTGTCCTCTGGATGTGCTCCAACAGGCACGTGTCTTTTCTGAGCTCATGCAGCACTCTATGTGGGATCTCACAAGGTCAGAATTAAGGGGAAGACCTGCTCCCTGCTGCTCCCTCTCCCTGCTGACCACCTCCCTTATGGTGCAGCCCAGGACATGGCTGGCTTCTGGACTGTGAGCACACACTGCTGGGTTCATATCCAGCTTTTCATTCACAAGAACCCCCAGGCCCTTCTCCAGGGATGCTCCCAATGAGTTCTTCTCCCAGTCTGTACTCGTATCTGGGACTGCCCTGACCCAGGAGCAGCACTTCACACAAGCCTCGTGAAATTTCCCATGGGCCCTCTTCTCAAGCTTGCCCAGGTCCCTCTGGATAGAATCCTGACTATTCAGTGTCTCAGCTTTGTGTCCTCAAAACCTGCTGAGGGTGCACTTGATGTCACTGTTGATGTCATTGATGGAGATATTGAAGAGCACCAGGCCCCAGAACTCTCTCTGCCCTGAGAAACACCACTCTTCAACAGCCTCCACCTGGACAAGTTGATGACAAGTCTCTGGCTGTGTCCATCCAGTCAATTCCTTATTCACTGAATAGTACATCCATCAAATCCATGTCTTCCCAGTTTGGAGGTAATGACATCCTTAGGGACCATAAAGGCCTTACAGAAGGAGATAGGAGACATCTGTCAATCTTCCCTTGTCAGTCATTGCTGTTACTGCTTTTTAGAAGACCACCAGATTGGTCAAGCATGATTTGCTTTCAGTAATATTTGCTGGCCTCAGGTCACCTCCTTGTCTTTTCTGTGCCTCATTGTATCTACAAGGAAGATTTACTCCATAATCTTCCCAAACATGTAAGTGAGGCTCACTGCTCTATAGTTACACAGATCTTCCTTTCTCCTGTTTTTAAAAATGGGAGTGATGCTTCTCTTTTTCCAGTCTCTTCACCTGTCTGACAGGACTTTTCAAATATGATGGAGAATGTCTTGGCAACATCAGCCACCTTCCTCAGGACCTGGAAGTCATCTCATCAGATCCCATAGACTTGTGGCTTCACCAAGTAATTCCAGACCTGTTCTTTGCTTCTCGGGTGAAGTGCTTTGCTCCTTCAACATTCATAGATAGGGCCAGGGACTTGGGAGAAGTCAGAAGCCTGACTACCAGTGAAGACCAATGCAAAGAACTTGGTGAGTACCTCAGCCCTCCAGCTACCACCAGTTCACCCTTCTCACTTACCAGGGTGGATACACACTACTTGGCCTCTCTTTTCTGACCTATGTTCTTATAAAATCCTTTCTTGTTGTTCTTCACACCTCTTGCCAAGTCCTGTTCCAGCCTTGACTTCCCTGATGCCATTCCTAATAATCCAAATTATATCCCAGTACTGTCCCCAGATTACCTGTCCCTGCATCCACAGGCGTGCATTCCTTTCTTACTCCTCAGTTTGATGAGCAGGTACTCATTCAACCATGCCAGTTTCCAGCATTCCTCCCATGATTTCCTACACACTGGGATAAAGATCTCTTGTGCTCTAAGAGAGCTCTGATCAGCCCCTCTGTTCTTAAGGAAAGTTAACCTAGGTGACCTCATTCATCAATTCTTTCCAACAGCTGGAATTCCATTCTTGCAAAGTCCAGGGTCTTTATTTTGCTCCTTGCTAGGCCCAAACTCCTTGAGATCACGAATTCAACAAGTAGCTGAGGCTGCCTCTGATCTTAACTCCATTGATGTGCTTATCCACTGCATTGGTGAGTACCAGGTCCAGTAATATCTCATCTCTGGTTAGTTTGTCTAATACCTGTACCAGGAAGTTGTCCCCCACATTCTCCAGGAGTCTCCTGGATTGATTGCTGAATTGATTTCCCAGCAGATGACCAGGTGGTTGAAGTCCTCTATCAGGATGAGAGCTTGTGAGCATTTCTGTATCTGAAGCAAAATGCCTTGTTGACAGGCTCTCTCTGATTAGGCAACCTATAGCAGACCCCTGTCACCAGGTGTTCTTTGTTAGTCCCATCCTTGACTTTCACCCACGGGGTCTCAGTCTGTGTGTGGCTGTTTATCAGAGGCAGCTCTTCACAATCTGACCCTTCCTTAACACTGAGCACAACATCCCCACCCCTCCTTCCCAGCCTGTCTCTTCTGAAAAGCCTGTGGCCCTCAGCTGCAGTGCTCCAATCATGTAACTCATGTCCCATGTTTCTGTGATAGCAATAAGGTCATAGTTTTCTAGTGGCACCATGGTTTCCAACTCCTCTGGCTTGTTCTTGTTACCTGTGCTGCATGAATTGGTGTAGAGGCACTTCAGCTGGGCATCTTCTCTCTAATTCTTTCAGGATGATTTACAGGTATTTCCCTGCTGCTCCCCAAAGTCCTGGTTCCTTCCTGGTAAGCCAGTAGAGCATCCTCTTTCTCTGCTAAAAGTAGTTTAAAGCTCTTCTAGTATGACTTGCCAGCTTGTTCCCCAGAGTAAGTGTCTGAATGCTTCAGTACTAAGGCTTGATTAAGCACAGCAAAGAGATGTTGCAGTGTTTATAAAATGTATTCCTAATTCTGCAGAACCCTGAAGGCCAGAGCATGAAAAACCATCTGGAAATAAAAGAAAGGAATATTGTGCTGAGTCTAATAAGGCTCATTCTTTTTTTGTGAGAAAGCTGTTGAGTGTGTGACCATGTGCTCAACAACAAACACAACCTAAATAAGCAGGTAAGGCCAGCTTCTTCAACATTTTTAAAAGTGCAAAATACTAATTACAGAAATATGGGGCCTAATCTTACAATCTTTCCCACAGGGAGAGTTTTCTTGACCACACTGGCAGTGCTCACCAGAGTAAATACTGGAATCATAGAATGGTTTGTGTTAGAAGGACCTCAAAGATCCTTCCATTCCAGACTCATTGCCTGGGCAGGGCAGGGACACTTTCCACTAGACCAGGTTGCTTAGAGCTCCATCCAACCTGGCCTTGAACACTTCCAGGGATGGGGTATCTACAGCTTCCCCGTGGAGCCTGTTTCTGTGCCTCTCCACCTACCTAGGAAAAAATTTCTTTCTAATATCTTACCTAAATCCACTCTCAGTTTGAAGCCACTGCCCCTTGTCCTACCACTGGAAGCCCTTGTAAGAAGTTCCTCTTCAGCTTTCTTCTAGACCTCCCTTACACACTGGAAGATGGCTTTAAAATCTCCCCAGAGCCTTCTCTTCTCCAGGCTGAGTAAGCATGTCCTCCCTCATAAGAGCAGTATTTCATCCTTCTGATCATATTTACGGCCTTCCTCTGGACCTGCTTCAACAGGTCCTTGTCCTTCTTATGTTGGAGCTCCAGTTATTTTATTTATGTTTCCATAAGTGATCCATTCATAGGCACAGACAAAAAAATCTCTCATTTTACCTTCTTCAGTCATGAGGGAGATACTTGGCCTTAGAAGCACAGTTTCTTTAGAAGCTCTTGGAGCAAATTCAAAGCTGACCAAAACTCAGGTGTTCCCAATTTTGTTGATTGTTTAAGGTTTCCCTCCTGCAGAGTGATTTAAATTGAGCTGGCAAACTGAGTAGATGAAAACAGGCAGACTTTCATCTTATTTCCATTGTTTATGACAGATTGGGTGGTGCCTGGAGGAAGATGCATGTATAAACAAGCTCTAAGGTAAAATACTGGCAGTCTGCAAGTGCTGAAAATTGAGCATGCATCATGCTGAAATGATGCTTCCTCAAAAGAGAATAAAAAAAGCTTCCTCAACAGAGAATAGCAATCTTTGTAGATGTTTGTCTCAGAGATCTTTCACAAGGTGTCCAAGGTTTTTTGAAGAAGTGATACAGATGCCAGACAACAATAACAGAATTGTTAAACATTCTCTAAAGATTAAGCTTTACCCACTGAAAATGAAATTAAATGTACTAAGTATTAATTCCCTACTTTCAATAGGGAAAATATTTTCATTGGTTTTGGTTAATTTAAATGTGTTAGGAAAATTTAGGTGAAACTCAGCCGTTTTTCCTTCCCTACAAGTTCTTCACTACTGCTGTAACAATGTTTTCCACAGTCTTCAGATTTGCAAGAGGTTCTTTTCCTTATAATGCTGAAAAGTGAGAATTTGCTTCAGCTACTGCTCAACATTTTTCTGTTGCAAACCTTCCTTTCAGGAAGTCCTTTGCAGAATAGCAGCCAGGACAGAATTGTTAAGTCATTTAAAATGGAAGAGTTTAGTTTCTAGGTGCCTAATTGGAAGCATGGAATCCATAAGGGCATCAGAACCTTAGCCACTGAGGCTGGTGAGCACTTATAGCAGAGTCAGGTACAGCAGGGTGCTTAGTGCCGTGTCTGTTTGGTTTGAATATCTCTAGGGACAGAGTCTACCATCCCCTCTGGAAAACCTGTTCTTGTGATTGATTATACCTCGCAGTAATTTTTTCCCTCATGGTTAAATGGAATGTCTTAGTTTGATTTGAGCTTACTGCCTCCTCTTCATTCATTGGATACTACTGGGAAGAGTCTGACTCCATCTCTTCTGTTGGGTGTTTATATATATATTTATAAGACCCTCCTGGAACTTTTCTTCAGATGGAACAGTTCCAGCTCACTCAGCCTCTCTTTCTGTAAAAGGTGCTCCAGTCCACTGTGTTTGTGGTCTGTCATCAGACTCACTCCGGAATGTTCAGTGCAGCGCAGACCTGGACCAGCATCTGCATGTGCATCACCAGTGCTGAGCAGGGAGAAAGGATCTCTTCGCTTGACTTTCCAGCAGTGGTCTTCCTAAAGTAACCCAACATAGCCCTGGCCTTTTGTTCCTCAGGGACACACATCTTGCTCATGGTCAGCTTGTTGTTGATTCAGACCTCCAGCACGTTTCTGACAAGCTGCTCTTCAGCTGTTCAGCCCCTGTGTGTAGCCCCACTGTGTGGCAGACTCATGTATGTCCAGTTTGTACACAGATGTATTCAAGTGTACAGGCACCTGAGTTTTCACTGTAAGGTACTCTAGGTATGTATCCATGCCTAGGCTGCAGCTGGCTTGACTGGTCTGAGGACTGCTTTTCAGGTCATGCCTGAGCCTGCTCAGAGGTTCTTTGATAAGTTATGCTGTGCCTACAGCTCCAAAGGGATCCAATGCTGTAATTGTGTTTTTGGCATGTGTACTGCTGTCAATGAATCGTCCCACAAGAGAGCAGCTGTGGTCATTTTCATTCTTAAATAGGGCTGGCAGTCCAGCTAATCCAGCCAACCTTTTTCTTTTTTTTTTTTTTTTTAAATGCAACAGGACTTGCTCAGCAAACAAGGAGCCCAGTTTCTTGTTCTTCGGCAATTTCAGGAAGTTCAAAATCACAGCTCCCAGAGAACCCAAGTTCAAATAAATTAATTCATTTTCTTTTTGAGCCAATGCATATATGCTGTTGATCAGCCCTGGCATGATACTTTTAAGAGTATCATTTTGGCATGGTACTTTTAGGAGCTCAGTTAGTTTGGATGCTATTTGAAGGCCTGCAGGAACAAGCTGTCTTTCCAGAGGTGCTCAGATACCATGGCAACTGTCATTTTACAAGCAGACAGATAGCAACCCAAGCCCCTGAGCCATCCCGTTGCCCAGAGCTACTAAGGCTTTACTAGTTCCAGTAAACATTAGAGGCTGCACTTAGCCTGATGTGATCAGCTGCAACTCCAGTGACTTCAAAGGCATTTGTCCCACTGTTACCCTCACTGAAATTACTATTTCAGTGACAGTGAAATAATTCCCATCAAGTAAAAATTACTTAGAAGCTTTTGGATAGAACTTAACCTTACAAGTTAAACCTATTTGTCATAGCTGTGATCAGTGAACTGAAGACAGGAAGGCAATATAATTTTACTGTTTTATTTAGGTGGAAAAGTTGGACATGTATGGCTACACTACAGGTAATTCCTATAGAGAGCTTCAATTGCAAACATGAAGTACTGTCCAGGGAAGCAGGACCAGGCTATAGTAGAAAAAATAATTTCAAGCAATTTACATCTGTTCAGTGCAAAAGCAGTTTGTCTTGCAGCCATTACATCAAGGGAGAGAGAGAGGCATTTGTCTTTTTTCTGAAAATGTAACATAACATAAGTGAAAAGCAAGGGGGATGCCAAAGGCCAGACTGAAAGGTCTCATGGGTTTGCCAGATAGGACAGAGTTAGGATTGTCTGCCAGTTACTGATCTGAAGCCTACGTACTAGGTCTGACTGGGAGGAAGGTAATTTTCGCCACAACAGCTCCTGTGGTGCTGATAACAGACCAACATTTCAGATACTGTTGAACAGCATTTGTGTAGCATGAAAGCATTTTCTGCTCGCTCTTGCCTCTAGTGAATAGATTGCAGTGTGTGAGAGGTGGGGAGAGGACACAACTAGGCATATGACCCAACCTGACCAAAGAGATTTTCCATGCCCTACACTGTCATGTTCAGCAATAAAAGAGGAAAAAGTGGAGTTAGGTACGTTAGCTATCTATTGCTTGGGAACTGATGGGGCATCAGTCTAGCATGGGAGGTGGTTAGTGATTGTCCTTGTATCATGAGCTGTGCTTTTTTCTCTATATTTTTTTACACTTTTCCATTGCCTGTTAAACTGTTCCTGCCTTGTCCCATGAATTTTCTGGGTTTGCTCTACCCTTTTATCTTTCCCCATAAAACTGTATTTCAGGGTGGGGAAAGGGAGCAAGTGTCTGTGTAGTACTTAGCTGCCTGCAAAAGTTTAGCGTAACTCATTTATATATCAGTTTTCAGGACAACTCTTAGGTGTGTGTTTAAAACCCATGAATTAATGGAATTGAAGGCTTTTGTAGAATAGTTCTGTGCTCTAAAGCCCATGGAAGCAGGGAGAATTGAAAAGGCAGAGAAATTCCTCACATCTTCTGGAGAGCGCCATGTGGAGTGAGGCAGGGCCTATGAATCACTCCAGTCCTTGCCTTGTCTTCTTTGTCTTTCATGGTCAATGGTGGTGTCTGATGAGACAGCCTTTAAATAGCAGCCACCATGAGAAGGCTTCTGTCAAGAAAGATGAAAACTGCTAATAGGACCTTGTTTGCTTGTTTCAAATCACTGTGTTTTTTCCAGCCTGAAAGATTTATTGCTCATTTGTGGACTTCATGTTTCATGGAAGGCTGACATTCCTTTCTTCTAAGAGAAAGCTGGAAATGTGAGGTAAACTGCAAACCCATGATTTTGAATATCAAATAGTCAAAATATTTGCCTGGTTTGGCTGTGGAAAAAGTAATTTTCAGAGGGAGGTTCCATGCCCATAAAAAGTTGGTTAAGGAAGTAGAAAATGTATTCATGTGTTCACTCCCCATTGATACTCAAATAAGAAGCTGCTCTAGTGTGTTGTCCTTGCAGCCAGTGCATCTCTGCTCTGCATTGTGAATGTAGGCTTGAGTCCTAGACTAGACTTTTAATATAGGGAGAGCAGACACAAAGATAAACATTATACAGGGCCTGTCTGGGACAGAGTTAATTTTCTTCCAGATGCTGCTCTGTTTTGGATTTGTGACCAAAGTGGTGGTGATGGCACAGTGTTGTGGCACCGCTTGTATCGTGTTGGGGCTTTCTCTTTTCCCACCTCTGCCTCAGCAACAAGAAGGTTGGGGTAGCACAAGATATTGGGAGAGGTAGTAACCAGGAAAGTTGACACAAACTGACCAAAGGGCTATCCCATGCCACAGAATATCATGGGTGGGGTGGGACTGGGTTTTTTTTGCATGTAGACATTGCTTGAAGACTAACCAGATGTCAGTATCAGTATGCCTGTGGGACGTGAGCGGCTTCTTCATATCACTTGCTTTTGTTCTGTTCTCTTTTATTGTTGTTTTCTTCCTTCTTCCTTGTTCCTTCCTGTTTTAAACCACTTTTATCTCAACGTCTGAATTTTCTTGCTTTTGTTTTTCTTCCTATTCTCTCCTTGTCTAACAGTGGGGAAGTGATGAAGTGGCTGCGTTGGGCTGACATACTGACCAGCATGAACCCAAAACACATCCTAAAATAACAGTCATCTGTGGCACCTGCCAGGCAGAACTCACACAGGACCCAATTTTCACTCATATGCATGGCTTAATGTTTGTTATGTAAGGGCCCCAAACCAGAAAAGAGGCATTGAGGCTTCTGAGAGGGAAAATGGCACTGATGAGTCCTGTAATATTGAGATAAAATAATTTGTTGATAACTGGCAAATCTTACATTGTGTGTTTTTAGAACTGCTTTTATATAGGTGCTTCCTGATCCAGTTTGCATGTAGCCATCAATCTGTTCAGCCCAAAAAAGAGTCTCATTTGAAAGCTTTGTCTATTGAATTGTGACTGATATCTCCATAATTACAACATTTTTCAACCAGTTGTGGCAGGATTTTCAACCAGCTGTGGCTCTCCTGCCTTAGGAGGGCCTATCTGGTACGTATCAGCTGATGCAGCAGCTCAGGGCATCTTCCCCCTCACATGCATTTGCTAATTGCTGAAATAGCTCAGTCAAGACAGCTTGTCTTGTCACAAGTTATTTCTGCACCATGGAGGTGACGTTCCCAGCTGATAGTAAACATCTTGCCTTGAAAGCAAGATTTTAGGACAATAAGCTTGACTATCTGACTGACAGATACTTCACAAACTATAAAAGCACCACCATACTGTCACAAAGCAGACATCTTCTGCACATTCCCTGGAAATGTGTGGGATGCTCTCCTCAAGGTTTGGGATGCCTGTCTTGAGTTATTCTCTAGAGGGTTGAGTGAAAGTTCTCTGTGTACTCCATTATCAACTTGGTAGTATGTTACATTGACTCCTAATCTATATTTCTTTGCTAGCTACTATGCAGGTACCTTTATGTCATGCACTGTTTTATGTAATCTATTAGTAGTTCTGTGTAGTAAGCAACTCTGTTTGAGGCCTTTTGTCTGTTAATCTCCTGTCCATTTAATAAATAATCCATTTTATAATAGGCCTGATCTTCCATTCTTCAGAACTTGTGAGCCTGAGTGACTTAGGTGCAGGTCACCTAGGTAGAGCAGCTGTGAAAAATCTGAGCCTAAGGCAGGGCTTCTTCAAAGCTTTCACTTGATGCATAACCGAAGTGTATGAAAAAGGACTTACATCTGAAAAGGCACCAAGACATTTACATTTTTAAAAGCTTTCAATATTTTTTTACCTCCTGGACAAAAGAATCATGTATCAATAACAATGGAAAAAAACTGGACTTGCTTTAAAGAAAAGATTTTCTTTATAACTTAATAGAAAACTTGAATGCTGAACTCAAGCAAATGTTTTAATTTATCTGTTTATTTCCATTTCTGTGGAGAAGCCAGTGATGTCTACATTGCAAAACTGCCACAGTATAGCACTGTATAATATGCATTTCTCAGTAATTGCTAGCATTAGTGTTACACAGCCCCTAATATATTACCTTGGGTGCACTGTCCCAGAAAATACTAAAATGTGAATATTTCCCACTTGGGAAAGCTGATACATCACCTTAGTCTTTTTCTACTTGATTTAATGTGCTCTAGCCAATATCCTGTCAAGCTGACATTTGAATGCAGATAACACTGGCATGTATGCATATGTACGTCTCAAAATAAACATTTTGATATTATCAAGAAGAGATAGAATGAGTAGTTTACCGAAGACTACAGATAGTGGGCATAGAAATATTTTTTTGGAGCAACAGATGTGTTAATATGAGTGATCACCTTCATATCTGGTGAATTAGGGTTACCTGGACACTTATCAGACAGTGTGAAACATATAATCTTGGGATAGTTACATGACATATAAATGAATTATAGGATAAACAAGTGATGCTGTATGAGTTTTTGATTGAATTCAAGATCAGAATATGTAGAAGCAATCAGAACCAAGCTGGATGTTGTTCAGCAGATTCTGCTCTGTTTTTTTTTTAATCAGAGGTTCAGAATAGAACATCATTCCAAACTTGTGGTAGAGTTTTCTGCCCTGATTTATGAAAATAAAAAATGGTCCCTGGCCTCTTGCCTAAAAAATGCATCTCCTTCTATCCCTTCCTGTGTCAGCTGAGCTCAACTGACAAACTTAGGTTCATTCTACTCCAGTACCACAAGATAGGGACACGTTAGCAAAGTCTTCTCAGCTTTGGTCTTGTTTGCCCATCACAGTGGCATCTATAAGATCACATCTTTCTGTTTCCTTGCTTAGATTTTTTTGTCCATTCCCACTTAGCTGACATGTGCTTTTACCAGCCACTCTTGACAAAACAGCTTGAGCTAGAAATCAATGCTGGTATAAAAACTCATAAGAGCAGCTTCAAATCCACTCTGTTGAGAGCAAATCCATTTTCTTTTAATGAAGGCACACCTGCTTACAGAAGTGATGAATGTGGCAATGTGACAAGACATAAGCATGTGTTTAACTCTAAGTATGTGCTTTAATTTCCAAGTACTCTCAGGCTTAAAGCGTGTTTTCATTTGAGCTGAGGATTCTGTTGCTGATTCTAATAACTGTGAAGAAAGCTGCTAAACTGATGATGCAATAGGAGCTGACATGGCAATGACTATATGTATATCATCTTAAAAAATGGATACTTTTCCCCTCACTGTACTTGTAAATTCCATAAAAGAAGAGAACATGGCTTTCCAGGCTATATTATTTGTTAATTTGTTTATTATTAAGATTCACAAAATACATGTGGATAGTCAAAATATTTTCCATGGGTTTGGGGTATTTTAGTAGGTGTTTATGGACAAGGTTAACCTGATGATTGATTTTGTAAGAGTATAAGGGAGTCTAGTGAAGGAATTTGAATCACTAGAAAAGGGGATCAATGTCTGTCAGATTTCCTCAAGGCCTCCAAGTAATGTTGTATACTTTTGACTATTGCACCAGTATGAAGAGGGTGCTTCCTTCTCCCTGCAGAGGTAGCACCACTGAAAGAACAAGATGAAATGCACTTGTTCTCATCATTGCTTCAGGTGTAATTGAAGAATAACTGGTATTAGGCAGTGAAGGTAATGACTGAAAAGCATGTAGCATCATGTAGTTTGATCCAAATTACACCCAAGCTATGAGTTATGCATAGACTTCATTGTGCTTTTTGCCCAGGCATGTTCAGCAGCTGCACTTCTTTGGTAAGGCAGCACAAAGATGCTGTATTAGACTGACCTCCACAATACTGGAAGTTAAAAATGTGAGCCTGCATGATGAATTTACTTAGGTGAGCTGTTTCCTTTAATGTTCTGGAAGGGCTGGACGTGTTCATACCAAGGGTAAGTCCACATAGAGCTTTACAAAGCCTTAATCTTTCAGAAAATGGTGTGAGTGTTTCTCAGACTTCTGATTTTTTTTCCAGGGTGCCCAACAGTTTTTTTCCTGGAAAGAGAATGTTTGCTGTGAGCCAGTCCTGCTCATGTCTGCTGTCCATCTCCTAGGGTGGGTGAAGCCCATTCTCTCTGCCTGCACATTCTTCTCCCATCTTTTACATTTGAATGTTGCCTGGCCACTGTCCTGTTATTTTTGTTTTAATCATTGCTTTTTCTTCCTCTAGTCATTATTGTGCCATGCATTGTGAAATGTTGATAGGATTGGAAGTCACTGTGTGCATAATAAGATACTTTTAATTTTGCATCATAATAATATATATATTTTCATGTGGTATCTTTTCTGTTACATATTACACAGAGTGATTCCTCCTTACAGCGCACTCCTTGCTTTTCAGAATGTCATGGCTGGACCAAGCGTTACTCTGATGATGTGACAAATGCCTTTGCCACAGTTTCTTATGCATCTACACCCCACAACAGGTGGCATACTCTGTTGAACTAACTATGAAATGGTGCATTTTCTATCAGTACATTTCTATCAGCTCAAGCTCATTGCTTGAGAATGTATTGTACTTCTGCATTGAGTACTACAGCAGTTCATGAAGAAAGGACTGGATTAACTTTATTATATTCACAATGAGGAAAGAAAATACATGCATGCTGAATACTTTAGTTATAGTGGTGCAAATAAATTGTTCATTGTTTTGTAAGTTATCCCAAAACACAAGTTACAGTACAGATAACAAATGAAAGCTTAAATTGTCTGAAGATAATAGCTTAGGTAGCACTGCATTCAAAAACAAAGAACACTTATACTTACACTAAACATCAGGATGAGTATTTTTTTCCCCATTTGGGGAATCTATTAATAGCTTTCTTACTTCCATTCTGGCTTAATTTTCTTTAATTTTCTTTTTTCAACCTGTTTTGGTTCTGGCATCATTATATTTCAGTTTCTTTCTACTATTGTGTCCATGGCCTTACTTATCCATCATTTTATTTGGTCCTCCATTTCAGATATTAGATGTAAGCTGGGGTATTTATCTTTGTTATCACAATTTAGAGGAGTCGCTCAGAATGCTTTGCAAATGCTCTCCAAGAGTTAGACAGAGGCCTTAAGTCAGATTAAATTGTTCCCTTCACTCTCCCCTCCATCAACAGTTGTTACAGTAATTTAAAAAAGGACGTGTTGTACACACACACACACACGCACACACACACACTCCTCAACTACTAGAAAAAGAATACTTTACCACTTTGTACCCTTCAGACAAGTTGTAATAAACACATGGCAACTCCTGTTAGAGACGGTGAGTTAATACACTGAATTACACAATAACATACATCCAGAAAGATTTAGTCATAGCCACGGAGGTATCACAGAACTGTTGGAATTGATCTGGATTCAGCCTGTAAAGAACATGCAGTTAGCAATTTTAAGTCCTGTAGGATGTCATTGAGCTGATTACCATAGAACAAGAGAAAAAAAAGTTATTTCATTACTAAAATAGTTATGTTTTCTTTCTTTTTTACAGGCTGAAGCAAGCATTCAGCCTGGTTTGTGGTTATAAACATGTTATATCAATACAGGTCGTATAATTGCAACTGATGCTTGTATGGATTGCAGGCTCTTATTCAAAAGGAGAGGGCCTATGTAGGGCTGGCCTAACTTGCCATTATGGAGATACTAAAATTCACTGGATGTTAATTAAATGATACAAGCTTAATTATATATTAGAAAAAAAAAAAAAGACCCAAGTGATAACTGCTCCAACATTTTGCAGGGCAAGCTGATCCATGCAATCTAGTGCCATTCACACAGGACTAGATTGGTATCAGTTGTACAATGTGATCTTTTTTGCCAAAATCTTCTATGAAACCTATTAATGCTTACTCTGGTCGAAGGAAAAATAGCATAAGTTATTGAAGAAAAAGCACATAAAAATAGTGTGACTGAAGTATAATAATTTTGCCAGATAGGGAGAAAACGTGGGTTAACAACACTCAGTTCATGCCCTAAGATTACCACAGGCACTAAGGATTAGACATAAGCTTGCTTATGAAGAGGGAAGCTGAAATAACTATTCCAAACACAACCCAAACCATGAAAGTAGAGCTGAATGTCCTGGCCAGAATACCTCTTAAGAATAAAGTATCCCAAATGAGCAATGCAGCCATAAATAAGCTGACAACATTTAGAAGATTCAGGAAGAGTAGACAGGAAAATAAGATGTATAGTGATGACATTTTCATGGTCTCACATTTTATGGATCTCCAACACTATGTCCTTGATTTATAAGTCAGATTTTTTTAATGCAAAAGTATGGGATCTGGTAGAAAAAATAAAGATAATATTAGAATGCAGCTCCTACTGTGTCAGAGGAGGAAGTATTAATCAGAACTACACAATAACTGGTAACAGCTGAGAATACTCATAAATATGGTTGAGACACGGAGCTTTCTTTGCAACCTCAGAGGTATATTGAAACGACAAAATGGAAAAATAATTGCCAAACTGGTGATGACCATCACTGTTCATCATGCTTTGCATAGCAATGAGTATGCTATATGCTTTTCGCTACCTGGGTGAGCTGTTGAGATTTTGCTAGTGTAGCAGGTAAGTGAGAATCAGATGGCAAAAATGTTTGGGGTAAGGGCTTCTTTCTCTTCCATCACTGCAAACAGTATCATTCACACTCACAATGATGGATAAAGACTTAATTCATAAATAAAATTTTAGCAATGAACATCTTGGTGATTATTTACTTATTGCAGAAACCACATGTGGATGAATTCATCTTGCCTAGGTGTTTACCAGAGAATTTTAGGATATTGTGAGTTGAAAGGGATCCACAATGGTGAAAGTGTTTTGAAATCTTCTACAAATGATGTTTATGTAGAGCATCCCTGAGAGTCCAAGCCGTTTTAGGAGGAGTGTGGCAGAGGGAATAAATAACCTGCAGCCCAAGGTATGATTTCTTATGAATTTGAAACAAAAAGGCATGGAAGTTCCTATCATGAAAGTAACAAGAAAATTACATCTCTGGCCTTTTTTTTTTTTTTTTTTTTTTTTTTTTTTTTTTTTTTTTTTTTTGTTACTGTCATTTTTTCTTTGTGCCCAATTTTAACATGGCTTCAATCAGACATTTTGAGATGCTGACACTAAATTTCTCTTCACACACAGATGTCTGAAGTCAACTGTTAGTTTTTTGATTTTCCAGAGTACAGCTCACTTTCAAATGAAGAAGCCGAGAGCATTCACTAGTTTCCCATGGTCCATGTTGATAACTGGGGGCAGCTGCACAGTCTAAAGAGAGCTCCTGAAAGGATCATACTTTAGGGCTGTTAATTTGTTGGCATGGCTTCTTGGGTATAGAAGGTGTGTTTTAAGAGATTTCTTAGCAATGACTTCACCAAGAGCTTGTGACAAGATAGAAAGGGACACTGCAAAATATCCTTAATGATGGATTTCCCCTCTTTTTTAAAATTAACTTGGATTTCTGTATAATGAGATTGGGGCTCTGTGATTGATTTACATGTACATAATTTCTATCCATTATGTTTTTTAATGTAGTTTTGGCTTTGTGGGGCTCAAAATATCAGAACACAAAAATCACATATCTGTATGCAGAATCTGTTAATATACTCACTTTATCAACCTGTTTTTCAGAATATACTTGGGCTCTTCAAGTGATTTAGTTCAAAGCTAAGGTCTAGTCTGTCCAGGAACTTGATAAAATGGGTGAGCTTGACTCTACTCAGCTTAGACTAAATCTTTGTGGTTTTCTTATCTGATTTAAAACCTTGCGATTAAATTCCAAGTGTTACTCACAGGAGCTCTACATAGGAAGGGCAGCAGAAAAACTCACAAGTGCATTATTATGTGTAAGAACTCCTTCTGTCATAGAATTATATGATACGTGTTGCCACCAGAAAATGTGATAATTTAGTCTAAGCTGGAATTCTGTTAGGAACTGGAAAATTAAGAAATTAAGCTAAACCAAGCAGTCCAAAGCCCACAGGGGTGCGTGCTCATATGCATATAGGAGCATATAATGTGCTTGAGAGTAGGAAGGACACATTATACGATTCATCTTACTGACAAGCAGAAACATTATTTGGTATCTTGGATGGAGCCCTAATACTTCATAACTTTGTATAAAGACTCTGGATGCAGTTTTGATAGACACCAAAATATGTGTATGGTAAACCACCTGCCATTTTCTTCTCATTAAAAAGTTGTCTTTTTTATTCATTTATTCTTGACAAAGATAAAACTTCAAATGAGAGTTTCCATTCTACTTTGAATGCAGTACTGTTCTAATGAATGAAACACAAAATTACTAGTCATTATTTCCTTTCTCTTAGTCTACCATTGCTTTATACAATGTGTAGGGTGTACCTGTACCATAGATAGAGGTACTGCTGTTCTACTGTGGTGAAGAGAGAAAATGGAGAGGAAGAGACATTTAGACAATTCCCATCATAACTCTAATAGTATGTCATAGTAAAGGGGATATGTCTGGTTTTAGTGGGCAATTAGACTAACCAAGATGGGATTTTTGTCTGTCAGCTAGGAAGTGAACTGGGGGATTTTAATATTGAAGTTTTTAGAACTAAACTCTCCTAATAAACCAAAAATGTAAGTTCTAGTGCTGCATCACTGAAGCTGATTTACGTATAAATAGAAGGCCAGCATACATACCTAAAATAAACTGTGAGAAATCCAAGCTGCTGCACACAGGTAGAGGAAACACACACTGAGGCAGGATGAAAAAAGCCAGAAGATATTCCACCATTTATTTCACTTGTTCTCCCCATGTTTACTCATAACAAGCTGCAAATAAAAGCCTTGGGAAAGAGTACAGATGCAATTCCAAAAAGCAAAGAAAGAACTTTAGAGATCACAGAGGAAGTTGCCATTGAACACAAAGAAAGGCAGTTGAGGACATTGCAACATTCATGTTGGCTGAATGTAGCTACAAACTCTTGAATGTCTTTGCACACCTTTAAAGAGATACAAAACTCAGTGTAACAGGAAATAGAGGTACACATCTTTAGAACAACAGCAAGACTGAGATTTGAATTCCCTTAAGTGCTAGGCTGACACCACTCCTCAGGACTGCCTGGTCCATGGCCCTGTTTGTGCTTGGAGAATTCTTCTATTCACAAGGCTTTGTTAGGCCACAAAAATGCAGCACTTATACTTAAAATCTATTAAGCTACTCCAGCCCAATTAGCTATCAGGCAATATATGCTATGGAAAAGACACTTACATAGTATTTTACGGTAGGAAAATAATTCTAACTGATATAAGGATGTGGAAAATCTAAATGTGTGTAGGCTAAGAATGACTTGTGTCAGTAGAATTTATTGATGGGAGGGCTAATAAGATGTCCTTCTGTAACTAACTATTCCGTTCTTTACCTCTGGACAGCTCAGCTATGTCAAATACCTCTGAGCTGTGTGTAAAACAGCTCCTGAATCACTAGCAGTTGCAGTCCTATTATTTTGAAGTAAAATGATAACCTTTTATTTCCAAGAAAAATTTAACTGAATTATGGTGTTTCAGAAGCAGCCTAAGCCTCTGTGTGGCAAAGGTCCAGTACACTCAATTCTTTCTCTAAAATGCATTGAACAGCCCTTGGGTCACCCAGAAACAATCTCTTTTTTTTCTGTGTTCCAGTTTCTCAGTGTTTCTTCTGTCCAAGTTGAAACACCAGTGCCAATACCCTGGAATAATCAGCGTAGGTGACATTGCCAATTTTTGCAAGGTGATACTGCAAATCCCAGGGGGGTTGACAAAGGGGAAGATTCACATTCAACTAAACCCTTGGCTGTGACAGTCTGGACAGTGTTTTCCAAACATTTCAGCCAGGCCATGTGTAACACTTTGTTAAATTTCCCTGCTCTGCAGCTGCTAAAATCATACAGATACATCCACTTTAAAATGGGCTTTATCTATTCCTTCCCACCACTGTCAAGATGTGACTGAGTATGTTAGAGAAGCTGGTATAGGTGAAACAAAGAGCTTTTTCACCAGGTAGGGCTATAATCATCTCAGATGGAAGTAGCTTTTGCTATGTGAAAGACTTGGCTGCATTTGGGGTTGATTCAAGTTTTTTTAGTGTGCCCTTCCCTTCTTACAAGATTGCCATTTATTTGCAGGCCTAGCTGTAAGAAGGGTCCTTCAGCCTTTACTGTCATGATGTAAGTCTAAATGCTGGATGAACAAAGCTGTTGGGAAGGGATCAATCTGCCAACAGCCAAAAGTCAATGCCTAGGTATAAACTGCAGAAATAAAATCAATCCACCATAACCTAAATCCTTCAAATACAGGCAAAATGCCAGATGGGTGACCCACACTGCCAAAGCACAGGCTGCAGTGGCTATCAGCCAAGCTAAACAGCACGTTGAGGGGATCCAGTCTTGCAGACCAACAAACCTATACCGTGTCAGTGCCACACATCTCCTACAAAGATTCTCAGGTAGTGTCACTAAATTCCAAAAAGATCATGAGTCATGTGAAATGGACAAGGTGGGAAGCTAACCCATAATTTTGCCTATGTTACCTAGATAATGCATACATAGATGCCCACCAGAGCTATGGCAGTGAATCTGAGTGCACATTTGAGAGCTCAGCATCAATGCCAGCTCCTGATACTAAGAATGAGCCTGTCATGAATCCTAGTGCATATGGACTTGAAAGAGAACTTTACCAAGGTTACTTTCCCATGATTCCACCCTTCCTAGGATGCCTAGCCTTGTTCTACCCTGTCCTTATGTCATTCTTCTGCTCTCAGAGGTTGATCTGCTCTGATCTTCTGCCTATTTAGAGCACAGAGGAACCACATTCTAAATGTCTGCTGCCTGCACTGTCAGTGGCCCAGTGATATTTCTGTTATGTAACTGGGCTATCTGGGCAAGCCAGAGTGAGCAAAGAGCATGACAGAGGATGATGAGTGGCTCTGTACAGGAAAGGAGTGTCCTGGACCTAGCCACAGCCCTTACCAGGAGAGGAGTGTCCCAGACACAGCCAATTCCCGGACCTCACTGTGATCTCCACCAGGCTCTGCCACAGCATCTCTGGGGTTAATTCCTCCCCACTCTGATGAGGTAGAGGAAGGCTATTTATACACTGAGTATAGAACTGCATGTCAAGATGCCAAAATAATTAAAAATATGTTTTTAAAAGACAGACAAAATGTTGGATGTTGTTGATAGACAAGGTTGAGCAGGATATTTCAGGGACTGGTGTGCAAACCTGGTGTGCAAGACTGGTGTGTAGTCCTAGTGGGAAAGATTAGTGTCTAAGACAAATGTATTGAGCAGATGGCCTTCTTCTTTTTAGGTACAGATGCACTTTGGTATTTTATAAACTTCATGAAAGGAAAATCAGGGCAACACAAAGCTTTTTTTTTTCTACTTAGCAGCTGGAAGTAAGGTGAATTTATCAGCCTCAGTGGTGTCCCTTCTGAACAACAGCATCCCACAAAGGGAATTGTGCTGACTCACACTTGGCAATTAGCTGAGGAAAACCTGAAAAATATGATGAATTATTTGTTAATAATTGGGATTTTATGTGTGTATATGTGTGTGTGTGTATGTGTGTGTGCATATGGACATCTGCAGATCAGTGAGACTGAGAAACTAGAGTGGACTGCATTTAGAGAAAAAGTGGCTCACTGGCTAAGCCACCAATGCCTCTTTTCTTTTCTTTCTCCCCCTTTCCACTCTTCCATATATTCACCGTATAGCATCTTTATCCATATCCAAGTGTTCAGATGTAATTTAATCCACACAGTCCCTTCCTGCCTATCTACAAAAGAATTTGTTCAATTGAAGTGGAAAATTACAATTTTTATTACATCTCTGTCTAAGACGAACCCCAAAGCAAGTATTTTATCCTCACTCATATAATCATCATAAGGTAGAGAATGAAATTTCCAAAATCAAAAAACTGTAGGAGAGCTTCAGGGAACTGCATGTCAGTTTTTACTTTGATGTACACTTTGTTTAAAAAAATCTGGGAAGGAGAGATGTTGAGGAGAAGAAAAAAGATGCACTGAGTATCTTCCAGGAGATTTCCTCTCTATTGTCTAATTCTTTAGATTGTAGAAGGAAGAAAATAATCTCTCCTTGCTGCCTGGAATGAGAGTGGAAGTATTCTGAAGAGGCACTGTAAGAACTTCATTTAGTACCATGGATGGTTTCTCATTCCCACTTACATCTTAATAAAAGTAAACATCACTTTGAGGTTTGCAGTGAGTGTATAATGACTTTTAAAACTTTAGTGGGACTGGCAAATAAATACTTTGTTTCTTGAGATGATTAGCTTTATCTCAGACTAGTGAATTTTATCACCTGGTCCTGAAGTAAGGGAAGAGCTGGGGTTAATGGTGTGTGTAACCAGGTAATGAGTGCTGGTTTCCAAAATGTATACTGCTGTTTATTTCCTGGGAGAGCAGAGTTTTGGTCCTAACTGTCAAGGGTAGTTAAATATATTAATGTCTTTGTCTGTCTCTCTCTTCTCTGTGGATTAAGACATTTAAGCACACACTGTACTAGTTCAAGAAGCAGAGCCCTGTATTTCTCTCCTAGTGGCAATTGGATCCTCTCTACCTGCTTTCATTATTTGGTTGCATCTTCAAAGTAATAGCTCTTTTTCTTCCATAGTTTTTCTAAACTAACTCTGTCTTTCCTCACTCCTCTCTGCCACCTTCTATTTGCACTTAAAACTACTGCCAGTGTCATCTGTCCCTGCCATCTGCTTCCGGAATATTATGAAGCTGTAATCACAGGGCATTTTGAAATTTATTCATACAAATCAAAGATATTCAGTTGCTGTCAAGGATGGATTTAGAGCTAGGAAAGGCATAGGTCTTCTGGCAGAGGCTTTCACAAACAGCAGCTGGCAGATGGAGGCTGGAGGAGGTTTCCCTGGCCAGTTTTCCATCCCACCTGGCTCCTGACCTCCAGCATTTTTGCATTCTCAGGGCTGGCTTTGGCTGAGATCAGCTAACTCTGCCAGATTTGCAATTTAGTGGTAAAGATGAATCTGAGTGAGAATGATACCAAAGGAATTTTTCATTTGTGACCCCATTTATGCCTAGCTGATAAAAGTGTAAAACCACAGCAATAACCTCTGTCTTATTCCTTTTACAAATAGACTGTACCTCAGTATAGATTTTTTCTTCTTCTTTTTAGGTAGGGGCTACTTTATTAAGTCCAAGCAGTACTTATAATAGTGGCCTAATCCCAGTAAAGGGCCTCTGGAAAGCAAATACTAAGAGTGCTTCTACACTGACTGCTCAGTTTATACTCTCAACTTCCAGAATAATGGAATAGGTTGCAATAAACTATGTTTACATTGTAAGATGCTGAAAACGGCTTCTACTGCTGCAAGAGTGAAACAGCACTTGAAACAGCTGGTGCCAAGGACCCACATATATAGTATCTATATTTCAGAGTGATGGAGCTTTTGATTTGGACTTTCTCTACTCTTATTTCCTGGACTGATTTGGGGCAGAAGTGCCTTAGTTACAGTCTTGGTGTGGGACTTCTAATTTGGTTTCATTCAAGGAAAGACTGATCCATGCTCTGTGCAAGCCAGGGTGGAGGTGATGGAGAATTGCACACTTCTCATAAAACTAGAGGGCTGATTTTTGAAGTATTCTCCACTGACTTCAAGACTATCTAAAATCAGTTTAATAATGTTTGGTCTTTCACAGTTAATTTTCATACATTTGGTGGATTGGTGTGCCTTTCAAAATGCCTCTTCTAGGTCTCCTGTTTTCCACCTTCAATATGTCAGTGTTCCCATAGATATCCCTAAATGGAAACATCATTAAGTAGGAAAAGCAACAAAAATGAAAAAAGAACTGTTACATATTTCTGCAAAAACAAACCAGTTGCTCAGTGGATTCCCTTTCCTCCCAAGACCTAAAAAGAACTGGAGATCCAATGTGAATTTAATGTGCCTATGGCCTCAGTGAAATGAGTGCACACCGCCTGTGCTGCCCATGCCAGCCAAGCTGCTGCAGTCTCAGCTAGTAGCTGGAGGCAAGCCAACTCAGGCTCCTGGAGCCTGTAGACACAAGCCAAAGATCTGTGGTCAAACACTTGGCAGGTATTAGACCACAGAAATCAAATGAGTAGAAAAGCTTCATTTGGCTCTGCTGCTGCTGCTGAGTTGCTGGGTGGAAATAAAGAAGTGTGACCTACTGATTTGCAGTGGCAGTACAGAAGGTGAAGGATTGCAAAAGCAGGATGGTTTAATCCCAGAGGTTTTGTTTTGTTTTGGTTTTTTTTTTATTATTTAGGGAGACATCTTCAAAACACACAAAAAGGAGCTAAATGTGACACACAGTGAAAACAGGAGCAGTGTTTTCAAGGGATCAGAATTAGGATGAGTTTCTTCCCTATAATTTTCTACCTAGCTCCTGGTGCCACAGCACTTGATAGCATTCCCTCACAGATGGGAAAATGGTAAATATATAAGTAATAGAATTTTAAATCCTTGACAAGGACATCTTGAGAGTAAAAGTTAGTCACCTGGTGCACTGGCTTCATGAGGGATGTGGCTGGTACCATATTGGCCAAGGCTGACAATAGTGCAGATGAAAAGGCAAACATGGAAAGGATCAATGAAGGTGATGCCTTAGGTTTTAGCTATTTAGCTTTTTTAGACTGCTGTGTTGGTGAGTAGTTTTCAATTTCTTATTAAGTGCTACTAAGCTCTCTTCACAGTGTAGAAAGACAAAACAATTCCTTTTCTAGTTTGATACCAAGGACAACTTTCAGGCCCAAAAATGAAAACAACAGTGAAGTGAGAAGAAAAAACAAGGAGGATGGCGTCTTATAACCTGAAGCTATTGTTGGACAATTGATTCTAATATGCTAATAGACCAGAACTTATGAAAATGTTAGACCTTGTGACCCAGGTGTCCATTTTGTGACCACTTCAGAATGCATCTTAAATGTAGTCTGGCTGGACTCTTATGTGGCCCAAGAGTACCCATTGAGACTTTTTAATAAATACCTCCTTTACCCTTTGCCCTGTTTAGTCTCTGTCCCAGGTCAGCCTCCAGAAGGTATCAAAGGCAATGGCAATGTGAGGGAAATACAAAAGACAGGGGAGACCCCGAAGTATATTACCACCCTTGATGAAATGCCTGAGCTCCTTGTGTCATGGTGGCAATTTGTCATGTTTGCTGCCAGGTAGTGTGGACTGGCAGCAGAGATCTAGAAATAGAGGAGGATATGGTGGTCGTATGCCAGCAGGCAGAAAGACACAGAGTCCTTGAGTCACACTGCTATGGGGAGGCTGTTGTGGGCATGCAGTGGTGAAGTGGGCAGTGGTACCACCACAGCCCCATTTCAGTGCTAGCGGGTGATTTAATCTCCAGCAGGCACAGATTTCTTTGTAGGTGTTCAACTAATTCACAGAAGGACTGTATACATGAAATGGACAGCAGATTACTTAAGGTGCAGATGAAAGATGTACAAGTGTTTTTGCTACATCCAAAACGCACCAGAACAACTGAAACTGACTGGGACAAGTTGAAGTAACTTTCGACTCCTTGCTCCTTCAAACAGATTCTGTATGAAAATGCTGATGTGCATGTTTTTGGATGGGATGACAAGCCCATTTGCCTATTAAACCATTTTCACCATGGTGAGCCCAAAAATCTTTATAACTCAGAAAAGGAGCCTTATCATGTTCGTCATGGAGTTTGCAAGTCCATGTTCTGGGCCATAACCAGCAGGTGTGACAACAGGTTGGAGCTAAGGCTGTGCAGCTGCATCCCTGTGCCTGCACTTACTGCCACTTGGATGGGGATGGGGCACCCCTACCTGTTAGTGCATTGTGGTGGTCAGCGAGGATAGGGGGCCCAGCCTAGAGGTGGGAAAGGGTAGGTTTGATTAAGGTACAGGACACTGGAAAGGACATGGGGCTCCTGAGAAGCAGAAATTCCTGGTGAGATAAAACCATTTTCTTCTTGCCCAAGTTAGCCATACATAGACCTGCCTAGATTTGAAGTGGGTGGGGTGATTTTTAGAAAATATTTAGGAAGGCAATTGTAAAACACTTGGCTCTTGGCTAGTTAGAGCTTCACAGCTTTAAATTTGGTCTGGTTTATAGACATAGCTACAAAGTCTGTCGAGCATAAACCAATGGTATATTAGTATATTAGTCTATGGCAGGCCACTGTACCGTAACCTCTGAATCTCAGGCTGTTTCACATGGTTTTGTCCCTCACTAATCTTTTATCTGTCTTTGAAATTAAAAAGTTTGCTGAAGTAATTATTGATTTGTAATAGGAAATACTGTAGAAAATTTTTTTTATATGTGGCCTGCAATGAAACAGATAAAAATCCATGGATCATGCATACTTTCCAGAAAAATCTGGCTTTGGTAGTAAACACTGCCATTTTCAAAAATGTTTATTTTTGAATGTCAATTTCAAATCTAGCCCAAGATTCCTAAAGGAACTGAAAGCAGGATTGACTTCTGACTGTTCAGTTTCAGCGCTCCTAGGACTGTCCTTAAGAGGCACATGTTTGCAGGAATCAACACCTAGTTTCCTAAGTTCCTAGATCTGATCTTAAGTATGTATCAACAAAATTAAGATACCATAGTCTCATAAGTGCTGGTGTGAAAGCTAAAAATAAAAAGTAGTAACTGGCAAAAATAATTTGGAAGCCAATAAAGCAGAGAAATTTTTATTTGAATTTTCTTTTGTTTAAAGTCACAGAGTGGCAAATAACATGATTATACAAATAGTGTGATTTTTTCAAGGTGCTTCTTACTAGGAGATTCTGACCAAGGCTTATTTTTTATTTTCTATATCCAAATGATAAATATTTTGCCTTTTAGAAAATAATTATTTTATAACCTAAGAGCTGGTACCTGCAGATAAACTAGTGCTTCAGCACACTCTTCTGACATGAAAAGCACTCATAAATCACAATCTAAACTGCAATTTCATATCCTCTCAGAAATCATTCTAACAGAGGCATGGCAAGTCATTTAGGTAGCTGGCAGAGCAAAGACTGTCAGTTCACTTACACTGCAGGCATGTAACCTGCTTTCCCTTCCTCCATCTGCTGCATCAGTTTGGGGTTGGGTACACATTATGCAAAACAATAGCTTCTACCATTTCAGAAATATGTAGAATTCCACTTTAGCTTGTGGAATCTATCTATCCCTTTTCTATCCCTTCATATAGTATCAAGATTTTAACATCACACATGTGAGTGCTTTACTGAATCTGAGGGAAAAGGAGCTAAAACATAATGGGAGGTATGGTATTGCCAGGAGCATGGTAGACCATGAGAAGACCATAGGCAGATGGTCTGTTAAATACTTGTCCTTTGCAAGGATGGGGAATATCACTCACAGAGAAAAACCATGGCCTTGGGCCACCCCCACAGCTAGGAAATCTGCATAGGAGAAGAGTGCTGCACTTTCCAAGGTCAGACATGGACTGTTTCCCAGACAGATGCTGGGAGTACTCAACCTGGAGGAACCTGCAAGACTGAACTGACCTTCCCCTCTGTAGGTAGTCAAGCAGTGGAGCAGGGTGTTGAAGCATCACCAGAGCCCAGTCTTGATTCAGGAGGAACAGCAGAGCTTCAGGTTAGTAAAGCATTCCTGAAGTTACCCAAGATTACTGCCCCCATGCTCTAGGCATAAGGCATAACCAAAATGTATGAGAGGTGCATGATGCCTATGTGCCTTTATTATGGAAAATATTCTTCTGAGATCCCTGTGGATTTTGGGTGTCACTACCACCCTTTTCTCCCCAGTGCCAGGCCCCAAATCCCACTGTACTCAGCTGATGCACCTGCTTGATGACAGAGAAAATATCAATAGCCAAAGCAAAAACACTCCGACAATGGGAATGTGAAATGAGAAAGTGAGTGGTAACATCAAGGAATGTTTAGGCCTTTCTCTTAGCCAGAGAGTTTCCCTTTTAAGAAGTAAAATCAGGATGTGTAACAAACAAGAACAAATTGAAAGAGAAAGTATTCCCATGTGTCTTGTTTTTGTTTTCTCTTAAGCTCAGATTTGTACTGCATTGTAGCCCAAACTCCTGTTAGAGACATCTGGTTTAAGTCTGTAGGTTATTTGTTTATGGGTTTGGCTTTCTTAATTTTACTTTTTCTTCCCTTTACTTTTTATTCTTTCTCCTGTCTAGCTTTCCTCTAGTAATATTTTCTCAGCTTTTGTCTTCCTTGTTTTCTCTTTTGTGTTCTCCTCTCCTGTCTCTCTGGTCATCTTCAGCTGCACTTGTCTGCTCAAAGCACTACCTTGCAGTGTTAGTAGATACTTCAGATGATGAGTTCTCAAGCTTTAAAAAGACCTCTTCTTTCCTTTATTCTTTCTTTTTTTTTTTTTTTCTCCCCGCAACCTTTTACTGTCTGTAAAACCAACTGTAGAGATGGAGAGAGGCTCTCCTTCCTTCCAAGTACAGAGTGCCACCTTTTTTGGAAGTGTTTTTCCCTGATTTCTGCAGCTAATGGAATAATTTTCCTTCCTAGTTACTTTAATGAGTCTTTTCTGGCTCCCAGTGAGTGGGGCACCTGTGTGAAGGTTATTGGCATTCAGACACTTTATTATACCCTCTCTCAAGTAATGGGTTTCATATTCATGTTCATTAAGGTTGCTGAACACCTGATGAAGTGCTGCTTTTAGGACTCTCTAGTCTCCCAGGTTGGTGTGAAAGAGGTTTTGGCACAAGTGAGAGTAAGGGCCAGAACTGTCATTAACTGCTGCTCAAAATCACTCATTACTTACTTTTCTTTGTGAAATTGATGCTATCAGCGATATGAGAGAAGAAGGATGTTCCTGCTACTAGAAAGACTTGAAGGATTTTCAGATTTTCATTCACATTTTTGCCCATTAGGGAGTGCATGATGCTTGTTACATAATACAACTTGAGTCCAGTTTTTCTTTTTTAGAGGTGCTGTAGGCTTCATGCACTTTAGGATTGATTTTTATTTGCACAGCACAGATGGCCCAACCACCTCTGTCTTCACATAAAATAAACCCAAATGTCTCAACTGCAAGAATTGCTTTTTTGCAGATGCACTCCTTTCCTTCTTCTTGGACAAGTTCATTTGTAGGATGTTCATGAGAACATTTGCACGGCCTGAGCTTTGTTTAGTTCAGAGGTACATGAAGTTCAGTTACCACTAAGCACTTCAGAGAATTTATGTTCCTTCCATAGCTCCTTTTTCAGTCAAAATTTCCCCTTTGAATAACATACACATAAGTCTTACAAAACATTGGAACTTCACCTCATACTTTCATAGTAACTGTTATAATTTGCTTCAATACTTTTCTTTGTCAGTGGGATGGCATATAACTCCATTAGGTAATCTTTTAAATCCCTGTTTTTTGTGAAGGAAACAAAACCACATGTCGTGTCTGAGTAGGTTTTCTCTGTATTTTAAAGTCTCCCTGTGAAAGTATCTGGTGTATCACCCTGAAGGACACAAGGAGCATGAGTTTGCAGAAATGTGTGACCCTATCTTCTCAAGATTACAGTTTTCAGTGGGTGTATCTACACTAAGACATTACATTTCACAATGACAAAAATTGCCAGCCTTTGTCTGGTGAGCAGACAGGTGTCAAATCTGTTTAACTTGCAGCTTGTTCTGTCTTCATCAAGAGTCTTCTGGAGTTTGCAAGGCACTGTGGCAGATAGAGAAATTCTTAAGTAGTTAATTATGCGTTCAGTAAATCTCATAATAATGGGGTATTATATTTAATTTTATATTGTACTTATTTCTAATAAGATGCAGACTATTTTTTAACTTCAGATGTCAGAATTCAGCTAGTTTGTAACTTTCTAGTGTTTTTTTCAGGCAGTCAGCAGGCTTTGAAAGACATTATGATTCACATGCTGTTCATCTTTCCATTTTCATCTCAGAAACAGAGCATTAGAGACACTGTTGGTAAGGACAAGACAGACTGAAGCTGCTCTGCAGAAGTGGGTAAATCTGACAGGAACTTCTGCAGTGGCAGTGAATTTTCAAGTATTTGTTCCATACATACACATCATACACACACACACACACACATGTATATATATATATATATATATATATATATATATATATATATATATGCATATGAATTTGCTGCAAGAGATCCCTGATTCATTTAAAATTATAGTATGATGTATTTCTTTCACCCTTTGTCCCTTTATTGAAACATTAATACACATTTTTCACTAGTTGATGAAAGCAATATTTTAATTCCATCTACCTCTGCCTTTTAATTTATTTATTTTCTAATTCTTTCATCACTGTCATTTTATTGACTTCTGTTTGCAATTTCAGTCTTTTAATTTACCCTATGTAATGAAATTCTTCTCAAATGACCTGTTTTTTCCATCAGCCAGTGTGGCTACCTCATTATTCTACTCCTTTTTTGTCCCATGACCATCCTTCTTTTTCTCGAACAAGCCATTCTGTATACAAAAGTAAAGACCCCCTCCTTTGCAGCTCCAAAACTCTCAGGGAGCAAGAGTTTTGCCTGCTATTTCACCTTTGGCTAAAACGCAAGCAGAAGTTTGTGCATTTATTCAAACTATAAAAAAGTTACTAAAACTAGAGAAGAAGCCTGAGTAGTAGTAGCACCTGAAGTAGTAGCATCGATATTATTGTCTTCTCCATCCTTCACGACTCTTACCCTTGCTGGTCCTCCTTCTTCCTTTCACTTGTGCATAAAAATGATGAAAACTATGCTATGCAGGTAGGGCCCAGTGGTAGCATCCTAGGCTGATGGTGTTAGGGATAAAATTCCCATTGAATTTTGTGCTCTTCATTGGTTGCCTGCGGAGACTAGCTACTTATTAACGTAAATAGTCAGTACTATCTCCATTAGTGGAAAATAATCTTTGTGGACTTTTTTTGAGGAGAAGTAGAACCAGGCAAATGAGAAATAAGTGGATTGCCTCTCTGTTTCCTTTGTACAGCACATCTGCCCAGCTGTGCCCTGCTTTGCTGCTGCCTCCTCCTGGGGACACAAAGACATATAAACCTGGATGTCTCTCTGGAAAATGCAGCTGAAAATCATTGGCTGTCCTAATTGATGGGGTCTCCTCCAGCACTCAGTTCAGGTAACATAGACACATACCAGACCCAGTGGCTACTCCTGGCTTTTCTTCCAGCTCTGCAACTGCTAGTTGTCAAACAGCAATAGAGGTGTCACTTCCTTTCCAGTATCTGGTCCACATTGCATGGGCTTTGAGGCAGAAGTAGTTTCTGAATTCAGTAGCAACAGTTAACACACAGATTTAAAAATTGCTGGAGAGGTGGTTATGATCCTCTTTTTTAACCTTTTGGTTAGTTGGAGATTAGAAGTTACACCACACTGTGCCTCTGTTAAGTACACAGCTCAATTTAAGTGCAACATTTTCCTCACCAAGGCAGCAGAAAGGTATTTGAAGAAGAGAGGACATCTTCCTACACTTCTTTATTACAAATTCTCACCTGTGTACAAATCAATTGCCATTTATAGATTGCATGGAAGAGCAAAGATTAGGCATGAATTTAGACTTGAAAATAGATTCCTTTTGATGTGCACCAAGCTTGGGGCTCTTATGAGATGTTATCACTACAAATGGTACACCCAGAAACATGTGGTTCAGGCAAATGTGAATACTAACATGACCCTTATCTTCTGAGTGGAAATTCATACATGTGCTCTTACCAGCATCATACACTGCCTGTAGGGAAGGCTTTTTGTCTTTTATGACTTCTCACATCCTGGTAGGAAACATATTTTATCCATAGTTTCGTAGAAGTGGAATCAACATCTTAAGTGTTGAAGTAGGGTCCTGTGTTTCCCTCTTCCCCTGGCTCCTCAGGAAAAGTCTAAGTTGTACAGGATGTAGGGCATTCTGTCAAGAAAGATAGTGCTGTTTCTTCCTTTCACTGGTGTTTGGCAGCTCACACAAGCTAGGTCTTTTCTCTGCATTTTTGGCTGTGCACACTACATTTCTCTACTTACCAGGCAACTCCCTTTTTCACTTACAAGTGGCATTAGTGTCGTAAAGTTGATTACACTTGAAATAAAACTTTTGTATTGATGCCATAGTGACTGACATAAAGACCATTTTCTACCATTTAATGAATTCCTGCAGCAACTGACAGCTTTTAGCATAGGAAACACCTGACCTAAAGCTTATTGTTTATTAGCTATGAATGTCCAATCAGACTGCCATTACATCAAGTATGAAATTGGAATTTCATTTCTTCATGTTGGAAAGTTAGAAGCTGAGCTGCCCCCTGCCATGGATAGAGCAGCCAGCTCGCAGGTGGCATGTGAGACACTGGCCACAAGATGAATGCTCCCACCACAATCTGCCAGCTCCACCTCACTTGTTTGGGAGGCAGTGAGCACTGGAAATACGCTTTTCCCTCCTGCTTTCAATGGTTTTGCTCCTTCAGATGTGAACAGTCCTTTTCGAGGAGCAGAAGGAAAGTTGTCACACATTGCCTGACCGTGGGTAAAATGGTCCTGATTTGAACCACATTAGGGGTTGTGTTTGCAAAGAGTCTGAAACACCTTCCACAACAAAAAAAGCCTCTACTTAATTCAAAAGAATTTTGATCTCATGGAGAGCAAAAGGAAATCCTTTAAATCAGCTGTTGTTATGCAAGTTTTGGGGATTTATATTTCTAGCTTTTGAAGCTTTTCCAAGTTAACTTTCAAGGCTTCAGGGTACATACCCCTTGAAACTGTAAGGTTAAGATGCTCTTTGTCCTGATTCAGCATGATTCCAGGGTAGAACACACTGTTTCAATACTTTTGCCTAGACAAGAGGGCTCTTCAAAGAAGAGGCTGAAGAAAAGGGTGTATAAGAAAGCTGGAGAGGAACTTTTTACAAAGGCATGTAGTGGTAGGAAAAAGGCTTTAAGCTGAAAGAGGATAGATGTAGATTAGATTATTAGGAAAAAAATTCTTACTGTGAGGGTGGTGATGCACTGGAAGAAGTTGCCCAGAGAGTTTGCAGGTGTCACATTCCTGGAAATGTTAAAGGCAGGCTTGGATGGGTCCCTAACAAAGCTGATCTGGTAGAAGGTGTCCATGGCCATGGCAATGGAATTGGAACTAGATGATCTTCAATCTTTCTTTGGATCTGCCACCGCAAATCATTCCTTGATTTTATTAAATCAGGCTGCCAGCACTGGGATGTGCACAGAGCTTGCCTGGTACACATTGCCAATGGCTGAGATGTAGATAGAGCCCCAGAATTCCACACAGGGAAAAGTGAAATGTTTCATGCATTTTCTGCACATATAAAAGCTAAGGTGTCCAAGCAGCCTGCATCTGAAGCTTGCCATAAAATTAAATGCTACTGCATCATCTAAATGTATGCCTGTTAGACAGAGTCAGAGTTTTCATTAACAGCCCTATCAACAAAGCCTTAATGAAACACATTCAAAAAATGGATCATGTTCAAGTGTAGAGAAATTTATGATTATACAGACTTCTAATTCAAGAAATTAATTTTTCTGAGATACTTCTTTTTCTAAGAAATGAGACAATAGAGTTTAATGTAATAGTTAAAGCAGAAAGAACCCAAAGAATTTTATTATTTTATTTACTCTTATTTCTCCTTATAAAATTTTAAAAGTTTCTGACTTAAAACTTAGAGTTTCTCTCAGGTCAGAGACTGCATGCAAATACCTGATCTGCCATTCAGCCAGTGAGAAATCTGAAATCAGTCTCATCCCTAAAATAATTCCTCAGCAAAAAGTATGCATGTAATCAATTCTTATTATTAATACTTCAGTTAAGATTCAGGTACCATATTTTATTACTTATAATGAGCACAGTTTTACAATGGATGTTTGGAGTTTACAGTACATAACATCACTGACAGCTGCAGAATGCCTGTCATGTGCACCAGAGCTGGATTAAATATAAGTACATTTCCCTGGGCAGTAACCACATAGAGAGATAAATTGCAATGTACATCTACTTTACTCTATATGCACAAACATCATTTTCCCTGTTACTTCAGTGGGTGGACATATTTGTCACAATTTTGTTTATCAACAAAGATATATTATTAATGTTATATTGCATTTCAGGTAAAGAAAGGTTTTTAGTCAGTGAGGTCTACTGCAGAGAATGCTCACGTGTTTCCAGTCCCAGTGATTTTGCAGTCTAATTCCTAATATTCTCATATGTTTTGGGATGAAGACCCAAGATTACTTCCTCGTCTCATGTTTTTTACACTGTAAGGACAGAAATTTAAATTTCTGTAAGAGGAGTGACTTAGCTGATTCCTATGGATCTGTAAGTTTCTTCTGTGCTAGCTATATCCTGAGAAGGGCAGACAAGAACAGAGGGGTCATCAAAATAAATCTCTCCACCTCTTGACTAGTTTACGTTCAGGATTTGATGCATTGGTGGAAAATATTTTCCTGTTTCAAACAAGAATTAATTCCTAATTGCCTCATTCCTCATAAGGATGTTCCAGCAGCTAGTTAAGCACTGTCTTAACATTTTTTAAATGGAGCTGTTAAGCTGCACACCTGCCTTTACCCATGCACAATCTTTCTCACTGTCCATGGGTCCAGTTTGGGCCCTGTTGTGTAACAGTGGAGCCTGTTATCTTAGATGAAACAGCAGCAGTTTGTTTGTGCACAAGGACAGCCCAAGGGGAAAAACACACAGATAGCTTGTGGGTCAGCCCTGCTCCCCACATGGTCAGTTGCAGCTTCTGTGGTGTTCAAAAGCATACTCCAGCAGCAGCTCACAGGCTGAAGAGGTAAGCAGGCTCTGCCACTTCTTGTCCCACACACATCCCTCGGAGAGCAGAGGGCCATATATAATCCATTGGTGGATGTGTGCAGTGCAGATGCAGTGCTGAACATGGATCAGTGGAAAGACGGTTTTCAGATGGCTATTTTTCCATATGCACAAAACCGTGGGTGGAAAAGCAAAATGAGGGGTACAAGGAAAATGTCATAGTCAACAACCCCAATGGGGTAGAGGTGGTAAATATTCTCAAGATGAAGGGATTCGTTTCTCCATCCTTTGTTCATGGCTTCCTATCACTGGAGAAGATTTGCTCCCTCTTAGTCCCTAAGGCTCATCCTTGCATCTACCCTAACAAAATCTATAGAGTGGGCTCTCTCTATAGATCCCATGTGAAAATATCTAATGGCTACCTAAGGAAGGCATGGAGATGAAGCATGAGGCTGATGTTTGTGCCTGAGTTTTCCTCCCCTAGCTTTGATGCTGGGTTTCATGTCACACTGACATATTTCTCCACAATATATACAGTAAATCTCTGTATTTTTCTTCTTCACAAGCAGACCTCTTGCTGTATCAGTAAGTTGCACAAAGCCAGATTCTTGTTTTGAACCTTATGGATCTGTGTTTTAGATACATGAAACTCCGGTATCATGAAACTGTTTAGCACAAAATAAACCCCAAAACCCAAAGAGCCGCTGAATTATCACAAGATTATTGTTCTCTCATTGCAGAGAAATCTGTTTAAACTCACATAATGGATTGTTCACTGACTAAACACCCTGGCCTGGTCATTGTGTGATGCACAGTCAGAAACAGCAGCAGGAAAGAATGCACATCTGAGAGCATGTTCTTTGCCTTACCCTAGAGATACTGAAGAAACAGAAGGAGAAATATTCAAATTGGAGCCAAACCACCCACAGCAAAACTTTTGTCAGAAAATACCCTGTATTAGACCCTAATCTTCTAATCTGCATCAGGTTTTTGTTAGGATTCACTCAGGAATAAGACATTTGGTAGTATTATCTCAAGGATATATCAAATAGATAGCTAATTTAGTATCTCATACAGAAAGATCTCAATTTTCAGGCTTGACTCCTGACAGTGGGCATAGTGCAGACCCCAAAAATCCACTTAGACTCCATCTGCACCTGTGGAGGGTGCAGCCTGTCCTTGCTATCACTCTGAGGGAAGAGAAGGAGAGACATCTGCACTCAAGTTTGTGGTCACAGGCATAACATCAAAAGACAGTACTACCTTTAATGTGGGAAGAAGAGTGTATAATTCATTATGAAGTTTAAACAACAAAAGGCTCTTTTCCCTAGCAGCAATTAATGCTGGTCCTCCCTCTCCTGTTTCTGTCACAACATTTTTTTCCTTTTTTTTTTTTTTTTTTTTTAAGAAACCTGTTCAGTACTCAGACAGCCAAAGCAAAGCAACAAGATAGGATTTCCCTCCCTTACTCCCCCACACTGACAGAATGATTTTATCACATAATAGCCAATCTAAACAGAGCAGTGCAAATCATACTTTGCATGCAAATGTGAAGACAGTGTTACCACAGGAATGGAGTCTGTTTAGGTATGGGGTGAGCAGAAGCTGGCTGCTCTGTTCTAAACAGAACCAAGTGGTGCACCAAGAAATTCATAGATTTAGGGAGAGCAGGAGTATCTCTCCCATTTTTTGCCACTTAGCTTTGACTTTACTATGCAGAAGGAGACATTTTCAGATGCAGGAAGCCAACAGGAAGTTAGCAGCAGGAGATTTGTCCTCTACCCAGAGAGTCAAGTGGTTCAGACCGGCCTCATACCTTTCATATGAAAGCAGAATTATCTGCATACACTCCAGCTGGCACTGAGTCTCTGTTTACCATCACTCTTCAGCTTCAGAGAAACAGCAAATGATTCCTTGCCTGTATAAAAACAGGGTTTCATGAGAAGACAGATTTAGCCTTCTGCCTGCTGCATTGCCTTGGCCCTTTGGAACGAGACTGCCAAAAACACTCAATTGCTTGTTACCACGGATTTTATATTATGCCCTAAAGTTACACCATAATCATGTAACTGGCACTGCTGGTGCCTACATGTCCCCATGCTACAGGCAAGAGCATCCAAGTACCCTAATGTACTACATGGCATTGATCACCACTTCCCAACAGTGTGCAACTGACACGAGTGTTGGAGATACTCTGTCCAGACACCTCTCTCATTCCTGTGAGAACATCAAAGCAAGCTATGTCAACTAGCAGCTACCCATGCTAAATAACTGGGTGCAGCCCTGTAGAAGACTTCTATGCTTCTCTGCCTATATTTGAAATCCCCCATCTCATTGTTATCAGGAATTATTGATAACCCTTCACTGGTTCCTGATAGTTGGTGGTATGCACCAAGCATTTGTCCAGCTTGTTGTGGTCTTGCAACATGATAGAAATTTGATCTAATATTCTTCCCACCTTGGCTATCCATGCTTTGTGCCCTCTTACCTAAGTGGCTTAAACACTTCATACCTTCTGTTTCTCTCGCCCCTGCATGTCAATACTGTCTTTTTATTCTGCAGGGAACATACAGATCTTATTTGCACAATTATGAGTACAACAGGGCCCCAAGATTTGCCTCAGGCTTTTGATGGTCAGTGCTCCTGCCTGTCATGGGTTGCACGGATGAGGCTTGAATTTTAGCATTACTCTGGACTCAGGCTGAAGGATGCACACACTCACTCAGGCTGTGATTCAAAAAGCAACAGAAGAAAGGTGACGGATAGTTTCTTCTGCCTTTTGGCATGTAAGCAAAGGAATTAGCAGGCTGTAACTGCACAAGCTTATAGAGCCTGGAACAGATTGGCAGGCACTGACATTTTTGTCAGCTGAAAAAGAAAGCAACAACAAAAAACATGGACACAGAACAGTAGTACTTCAGAAAGGAAAACTCAGCTATTTGCAGAATGCCATCAGCTGAAATTTCTAAAGACCAGAAGGGCCCATTTTAAAGTGCTCAGCATGCCCAGTCAGGGCCAGGTTTTCAGTTAAGCTCAGTTCCCATGGTGGCAGAAACAAGAGCCAGATTTTTAAAAGCCCTCAGTATCCAGCTGTTTCCATTGCAAAAATTCTGTCCCAGTTTTTAAACAGACTCAGCACCATCCAACAGGCTGTATTATTTCGAAAGCTTGCCCTAAGTGACTTCACACCTGGTGTCATTGTTTCATTGGCTACCTGTCAGAGGATCAGACCACCTCCATTTCTGTCTTTTTCCACCTTTCCTGAGCCCTGATGTGGTCTGAATAATCTGTGCTATCAAATAACTGTTCTGGGTACTGTACAAAGAGGGAATATCAAAAAATGCACCTCACAGACTAAAACATGGTGAGCTTCACAGTTCTATCAATTTACCAGGCACTTTTGAGCTGCAAGAGCCAGCATTATGCTTCTACCTGCCAATCATGCTGACTCACGTCAAATTATGTCATCTTCCAAATGTCTGAGTTTGGAGGTCTCAACCTATTTTCATATGCAGATGAAGTTGAATTTCTTTCTCCTGAAGTTTTTCTTTCTCTTTTCTACAGAAAAGCAGAAAAGACAGCAGAATCTATGATTCAGGAGAGACTGTGTGGCAGGTGATGTAAAACATATCTGGTTATCAACACTTGTAGAAATTGCAGGCTTCCTTCCATCAGCATGTCAGTGTGAAGTTTTCTAAGGGCAGGACTAACTGTTTGCTCGGAGAAGCCAGCCTCAGAGGTCCTAAACCACACACAGCTCTTACACTTTCTTTCAAACTTTCTGGGAGCTTGTAGGAAGTACTCCTACAGATAACATGGGAAAGGGTAAGATCTTCTGCCCTAGTGCCAAATGTCTGCCATGAGTCTTGTGTAAGCACAGGGGTGTAATTCAGGTGTGGAATGAATCACAGGAATTCTCAGAAGGTGGTCTACGAGAAGAACCAGTTTCCTTTTATTTCAGTTGTTTGTGTTGGGACTTTGTTTGTTTGTGTTGAGTTTGGAGATTATTTGTTTGGTTATCTGGTTTGGGTGGGGTTGTGAGTTTTTAGGGGTTTTTTTGGGGATGGGGGGTTGTTCTTCTTTTATGTGAAGATCACATAAGACAGAGAGGGAAAGGCAGAAAATTGACTTGATTAAAGAAGCAGCCCACCACACAGGCTCAGGCTGTGCCCGCTCAGGCATGGGAAGCTGAAGACAGTTTTCTCCTTTCAGAGTGAATTTAAAATGCTCAAAACGAACTACTTCAAAGAAAAAAAATACCTGAAGAGCAGGTGAATTTCAGTCCTTTTTTTTAAAAAAATATGCTGTTCATTTGAGAGGCATGTTTCTACCCATTTGAAGCTTCTTCCTCTGTCATTCTTTCCTCTCATTTCCTTGATCCCCCTTGCTGTGTGACCATGTGACACGCAGCCGTTTGGAGAGAATCAAGAGAGATATTGGCAGTTTGGGAGCTGTTGTTCCTGCTTATGTATGCAAAGAACATAATTGCTAAGTGCATCATCTGTTGTAATTTGCACATCCACACACAGAATAGATCAAGACAGCCTTCCCATAAGGATGCAGTGCCTTTTTTCCCTCTCTGCTTTTCTGGGC
The DNA here is from genome assembly GCA_018697195.1 of Certhia americana. Taxonomy (NCBI): domain Eukaryota; kingdom Metazoa; phylum Chordata; class Aves; order Passeriformes; family Certhiidae; genus Certhia; species Certhia americana. The sequence goes on along the minus strand of CM031878.1, from coordinate 25,741,289 downwards.
AGTAAAATATTAGGTCTCTTGGACATCATTGCAACACAGGCTGAACAAATGCCCTCGAAGGTGATCCCTGCCCCAAATAGCTTACTCTCTCAATATAGCTGCAGAGAACCAGGATGTGACGCAGTATTTCTTTAACTCATCTTGCTTCACACACAAGTTTGAAATTACTTGAGAAATAACTTAGGTAGTTCTGCAGCAGGTGTAAGAAGTTAGCAATGCCAAACCCAGCATTACAAAAACACTGCCGTCACAGACACACCAAATGGGAGCTGTGTTGCTCCCAATGATTATCTAAGCAAGAGGCACCCATGGAGCAGTCAGTGAATACTGGTTTGGAAAGCAAAAATAACAGCTGAAAAGAAAACGTAGCAGCTGTTTAATAATAAGAGGACAAAATATTTGAAAAAAAATATAAAGAAATCTAGACAGAATATGAGAGGGATTTCCAGCTGATCTCCCCATCAATTCTCACTGTCACAGCCATTTGACTTCTCATTATCTTCTGCAGCTGAAGCCAAGCCAGTAGGCTCCTTAAAACCTTAAGATGCATGTCAGACAAAGCCCTCACCTGAAAGTGCAAACTGCACAGGCATATCAGACACCTCAGAAACCAGCCTTGTGCTCCCTGATGACAGGGAAGGACCCACTAAGCCTCCATCAGTGTTGGAATGCCAGTTCCTTCCCAACCTAGCCGTTCTCCTCAGCGGAACAAAGAGCTGCACTATTGGACGCTACTTTTGTGCAGCAGCACCAGAAATGAGGGAGCTGTGGGCAACCAGTAAGCACCAGCCATTTTCCACACATGTGCTTTCACGTTGTGCTTTACCTGTGCATGCAAAGTGCTCTTTTCCTCCAGCTGCACCATGGGGATGTGGCCTCCAGGCAGGGACACAGCCACTAGAGGGCATTTGAAGGACATCAAATCAGTGGGTAGCAGGTGTCTGGGCCAGCCGCGCCTGTGTGCAGCATGCAGCAAGAGGTATTACCTCAGGGACTTTCTCGTTCAGTCTTTCTGCAGTCGCCCCTGGCTACTCTGAGCTAATGGTTTGCAGAAAGCATGGCATAGGGTCTTTCCATAGATGAACTACTGCAAATGGGCAGCAGCTGAGGTGGAGCAATGCTTTAAAACAGAACACTGAAAAACTACACCTCCCTTGATTGCATCCTTCATGTAGCTCTGCATGTAGATATTGAACATAGCTTTGTTCATAGGTTTTAATCAGCTGCTGCAATCTCCTCATTTAGTTTTCTTTGCCATTAAGTCAGAAGTCCATGATTTTCCTACCTTCTGCTGTCTACTCTCTCTTAATGGAGAGAGCTGTTCTCAAAGGCCAAAATTCAACAAAAGCATACACCTACACTTCATTTCAAGTCACTTCAATAGACTGAGGAACTGAATATGGCCTTCTGTATTCCAGAGGAAGGTCAGGGCCTTCAAACAAAATATTTACAGTGACTTCATCACCATGTGGCTGTTTGCCATCCAAAGAGAATGCCTGACACAGACCATATGAATTCTTTCAGTCAAGCTTAAACAACTCTCCCAGTGTTCCTCTTTATTTCCTCTTTTTAAATTTCTTTTTCAAGAGATCAACAGTACAGAAACAGCAAGGCAATATATGCACTTGCACAGTGACTTTCTGCACAGATGAGTTCCCATAAGAAAAGTTTGCATTGAAGAGCTCCAGGTTAGAATTTCTGGCAACTGCTCCAAGTGTGTTGGAGAAAAGGAATAGGCAGGACAAGAGTGAGTTTCCACTTGCAACGGGCCAAGAAATATCAGAATGAGTTTGCCTTGTCCTTGTCTATTGTCAGGTTTTTTTGTAGTCTCAGAATGACCAAGTGCTGCCTCAGTTATCCCCCCATCATATTGCTTGCAAAACTTCAGATGCTCAGGAGTGGCCTATGGAAAACAAGCAGGAGTCGTGCAAACTTGAGATGGAAAACGTGATGCCTTCCATAGACTTGAGAGAAAGGACGCCAAGCCAGCATGGAGTAAGACATTGAGTAAGACAGGTCAAACTCTACAAAAGCAAAAAGGGGAACAGTCTGTCTATCCTTCAGACATTCTCAGGTTGAGACAGGTGGACTTGTGAAGGGGATTTGGAGCCATTTGGGTGCAGATCCAGAGACTCAACCCCTATAACTGGCACAGCAGCACAACACTATGACTCATCACTATGTGCAAAAATGCAGCTACTGTGGGGGTGGGAGTAGGAGTGATAGGCTGGATTTAGCTCAGTACATGCATGTTTGCGGTAGTATGAGCACCTGTCTGCTCTTGGAAGCAATCCTGGTGGGCATGTGAGACAGCATTGGTGCTTTTGTGCTTCTCATTGCTACACCACCTTTCTGCTTCCAGGGGCTTGGACTGAGCACATCAAGCTTTATGGTCAGGAGAGGCACTTTTATACAAAGCCATGCCTTAAATCTCAGCAATAACTCAGAAGGCAGTGCAGGGCAGGTTTTATGCTGGTGGTAGGGACAAGAGATGTTTCTTGGGGCACAGTAGCAGACCTGTGGGTAGAGCTCAAGAACCCTGTTAATGTTATCCTGAGTCCAGCATCCAGCTTTTTCAGAAAACAAGTCAGGTTTTACAGGTGTTGAGCTACCTGTCTCCATTAATGAATTAACCAAACCAAAAACTGAGCTAATTGGTATATTTTTCCCTTAAGAAGAGAATTAGAAAACACACTTGTAGGGGGAATTGCTAATGATACATTCTGCCTGAAGGAAAACAAATTATCACTCCAGCAGGAAAACTCACATACCCAGGGTTCTGAAAGCAACTCATGTTGGCTCTCTTGTTTCAGTCTGTTGGGGATTTGAGAGGAATGATTTGAGGCAGGGCCAATGGGGAAAATTCTCTCCTCATGTTCTCTTTCTCTTTTACATTATTGTCACACAACGGTGATGAACAGGCTTCCTCAAAGTCATTATGGTAAATGCAGATTACATTTCATATACAACAGACAGTTGCTGCAAATCTTGACTGGTACATTCTTTGATGATATACTGGTTTCAGGGAGGTCATAGATTGCCATTGCTTGTTCAATAAGTAATAGATGATATATTTTTCCTCCCACAGCATAAGGTACTGTTTGAAAGGAACACTGAACTAAATAAAGTAAATAAATAAACTCAATGAGGTTTCCAAAGTGAACAGAAGGCACTATAGTCACACAGTTAAAACTGCTGCTGGTTTCAGGATGGCTTTGTCATATTAGGTTACCTTGGTGACACACAGGTGGGAGAGGAGTAGTGTGATACCATAATCCTGCCTACCACAAGAATGTGGTATTTTCCTTGGATTGCTATGCTAATTCTGGAATCCACCTCTGAAAGCCATCTGATCAGATCTTGCACAAATCTGGGCTATTGCAAGGATACTCCAGAGGCTGTCTGAGGAGACAGTTCACATATATCCAGTCATAGACACCAAGAGAGGACATGAGCTTCACAGATCACATTTTCAACATTATTAGTGACTTTACCAGTTGTCAAGGCTGCATAAGTACTGGATTTTAAAGTTCAAATTAGGTGTGGAACCTTAAAATACCACTTTTGTGGAATCTTGGCTTCTGGCATATGAGTCTTACCATGATGATGAGATGTGGATAACACTGCCATGTCCTGGTAAGTCAGTGTGAACAGGTTATTTTTGCAACATCAGAGAGGAAAGGAACAAAGTAGAAACATACTTTCAGTATTAGGTGCAAAAAAAATCTGTGTTTAAAAAATGTATTTCTTCTCTTACTTTAGTACAAGTGTGGGAAAATCTGGGATACAGAACTTTCAAACAAAAACAGTGCAAAATTAGATTCTGTAGGAATGGATTTTGTATATAAAATTTTAGTCTTATGCATAAATTGAGTAAGTTATCATTATTGCAGTGGAGTTATGGCAAAGTAAATCTACAGGATGTATAGAAATTATAATACTCTGGAATACATCAGGATTACATCAGGACAAATAAAGGCTGAAGGTGAACTTTGGTCAGACAGTAAATACAAAATAAACATACTATACACAGACTTCTGAATAAACGCAGAGTAGCTTGAGCAATTTCTTAAGACGGCCAAACCACTTTGCTGATGTGTATTTGCGGAGGGCTATTCTCCTTATGGTATATGACAAGGTTCAGTGATGGGCACATATCAAAGCATTTGTGAATTTGTTCTAAAGCACTTACTAACACTAACACTAGTTGAGACACCTGTATGTAGGTACATCACAATTTTAAAAATTAGACAAAAATGAACATTCTTTAATTTCTTTTTTTCCTTTGGTGGTAATATCTGCTGTTGTAAGATAATAATGGGTATGACCATGTACACTTTGAGAATCAAGATGTAACATGTAGCCCTAACTTCATCATCTTCCTGGTGGAAACAAAGGGCAATGTTTGGAGGCGTTTTTGTTTGCTGACAAAATATCTATTTTCCTACATGTAGATGTATTAGCTACTTGTAGATTTTAAAACGTATGCTAAGCATCTGTGACTATGTAGGGCTAATGTCACACAAAAACCCTTAGCCTTCTCCCCTCTCCTCATTCAGACTGCTGGAAGAGAGAGCTGTGCTCTACTTTCTGTGCAGCCAAGGATCTCCCAGGAGACATCTCTTGTTGAGTAAAGGGTGTGCCTCAAGAAGGCACACAAGCATGACATGTTGAACAGCTACTCACTTTGATGGGCTTCCTCTTGTTACTTCCTCCTAATCCTATCTTTCAAACTCGTATTTGGAGTGGGTAAGCAACTTTTTATATGGGGATTTTTGTGCCTCTCAAAAAGAGAGTTAATTACACACAATTATGTTTTTGGCTGAGCAATGGGACAAGGTCTCAATTACACTTTGGGCACCATGTATTTTCAATACTGTAAGCACAAGAATCTTTCTGTGAAGGATTAATTGCAGACAACTTACTGAGAAGCACACTGTTTTTCTATATCTCCCTCATACAAACAAATAACAGTTAATAACATTAATTGAGCAGATTCTAGAGCAGCTGGCCAAGGAAAGTATTTGTCTTATGCTGAACACCTTCTGTTGCACTCTGCAAACACAAGCTGCTAGAATGACCTCAGCACTTCTGCTTTTATTCAAAGTCACCAAGATGTTTATGATTCAGTTTCCTCCCTATCTCAGCAGTAAATACCTATGCGTCAAAGGCCTGTAAATCTGCCATTCAAGCAGCAAAAACAACAACATACCAATCCAATAAATGACTCCCTCACAGTGTTTTCATTATACAAAGAAGACTTTTTCTGTGGTCTGTCCAAGAACACTATCCTGCAAAGTTTGCTTTATAATAAACAAGGGAGGTCCAGCAGAGATGGGCAGCAGATCAGAGGAAAGAGAATGTCATGTAGACTAAAGCAGGGTGAAAAAGAAAAGAAGGCGTAATTATTGTTGAGCATGTTCTAAAATTTCCCAGTTATTATTTTAAATTCACTTTCCTACACAGATTACATTTTTTTGGAAGTGGCCTTTTGTGGCTGTATTCATTAGTATCTGGATATTTAATCGTGCTGTGAATGGTTTGATATCCTTTCCTGCTTTCTGAGTGAATTGAATTATTTTCCTGTATTTTGTGATGCTAATCCACTAGTAAGGGATAATCAACCAAAAGCAGTTGAAGCAAATTCTTCATGGGCAAATCATTAATTTATATATGGCTACAAAGTGTATTTCAAAAGCTTATGAACAAAACAATCTGTCTGAATGTAAACTAGTGCATTCATCATTTACAAACTGAAGGCTGCTTCAAACTCACTGAGTAGTTTGCTCATTATAATTTGTATGTGATAAAGTAGAGAAGAAAACAATTTTGAAATGCCTCTCTCAATGCCTGATACCTCATTTATAAGGAAAGATGATGTTAAAAAATAATTTTGTTTCACTATTGCTACTTTGCTTTTGAGAGCTAGCAGAGATGTGATCAGTATTTTCCTTTCCATATAAAGGTAGATTTTCAACATTTCTTTATTACTTAAGAATAAAGATAAAAAACCTGCAGACAAAAATCCACCAAAACTAACTGAAACTAAAAAACCCCTACAGCAGCCCCCCAAAAACACAACAAGAAAACTCTACAACACCAAAATTAAGTATCCCCTCTCCACCCCAAAAAAACCCCAGTACACACACATAAAAAGCCCTAAATAAAGAAACAAAGAAAGGCAAAGAAAAAGCCAAAAAATCAAAAGCTACTATCAGATTGGCTCAAACATTTTATGTCCTTAAGGACTTTATTGTCTTCCATATTTTTGGGCTCAGCCTGTTGCACAGGCATCCATGCACTTTTCTCCTTCAGAATAAAAGCCATTCTCAGTTGTGGCAGGATGCTATACGAACAGTTTTTTACCTAACTCAAGAAAAATAAGAGGAGGAAGAGGAGAAAAAAAACAGGATAATTTTCTCTGTTTGATGGACTTCTCTGTATAGGTTGCTAGATTTTAAAAAAACTGAGACACTTGCTTCAGTAGGTATGTTTTGGAGCTGATGCCAGGAAGGGAATAAAAGTGTTGAGACAGAGAAATGGAGAGAAGGTCAGAGTCACTTCTCTTCAGTGGAAGAATGTTGAAAAAGAACAAAGTGGGGGGATGAGCAGAAAAGAACTATGTGAACCTTGGAACAAGACAAAATGGCAGAAGTCTTGAAAACAAGAAAAACAGAATTCAACCCTTTCTGCATAGAAAATAATGTTAAAAGGAACAAGTAGCTGCGGAAGCTGAAACCTAGGGATCTTGAGAGAAAATTCAGTATTGGAAGTATAAGAGGTGGGGTAAGAAAAGAGGGTAAAAGTCTCAAAGTGAAGGACAACCAAAGTACTGCAGGAAGAAGGATGAGGTCAGCTCTGTCTCTGTTCTGCACAGCCAGGGCTTGGCACACGAGTGAGTCTGCACTAGAAGGACAGAGCAGTGCACAGTGTGACTGCACTGTGGCTTACTAAAAACAGCAGTTTCTACAAGAAAAAGTTACACACCAGAGTGATTTAGCACCGTCTGTGCTTACTATGTTTTTTATGTCTTTTTTCCCTTGTGTTGTACAAACAAGCCTAATTTTGAACAGGATATTGTCCTTTCATTACAATCCCTGTAGCTGATGTTCTTGTCAGCATCTCCTGCCCTAAAATACAGTCATTGTAATGATGCTGCAGTGCACTGACTTTCAGGGACAGCAGGAAGAACAGCCCTTTGAGAACTGTGAGGCCTCTACTACAAAAGTAGAAATAAAAGCTGTCAGAAAGGGATGGCCTGGCTGCTCCTTATTAAGGTGTTTAGTATATTTTGTCAAGAAACACTGCAGAACCACAAAGTAACCTGTGGGCAAAGCACATTGCCCAAGGAATAATGGCAAGCCAGTGGTGACTGCTTTTTTCTAGATCCAAACTACCTTGTTGACTGTAGCATGGTAATAATAGTGCTTTGCAGGCAGCTGTGCTTCTTCGTAACACTGTGTGAGAACAAGGAAAAATTAAAGTACGCAGAGCTGGTGCCCAGCTACTTCTCCAGTAGCACACGGCCCCAGAGAGAGGTAATGCTGCCCAAGCCAGGAATAAGCACTGTCTCCATTTTCTTTACTGCAGCCTGGAAGATCAATACTAAGAAAACCAAAAAATGGCAGATTTTAAAAAGCGTGCATCCCAGCTGTATGAAAATATCCTAACAAAGTCATGGTAACAGCTTGCTCCTGTCTATTTTGTCTCTACCTATTATAAACGCCACTACCCTGCTATGTCACAGGACTTAAAAAACTATTTCTGCAGATCTGATTTAAGAGCTGTCTGTGGAAAAAGTATCTAAGATGTCTATCTCAGATACCTGGAAAACCTTAAGACACCTTTATGGCAGAGAGCTGTAATTATCTAATACACCAGGAATATGATTCAATTACACATCTATTGCAGAGGCAGAGCCAAAAAAACCCACAACAAACTCTGCAAGTCTTTGCATTTCTGTAACTGCAGAAAACCAGGGGGTTCAGTAACCTTGCCAAGGTGTTAGCCACCAGGAACTTTATTCAGCATGCTATGTGTCTGTTCCCCACTTTGTAGCCTTGCACTACAAAGGAGGTCAGGACAGGAGTTCCTTCAGGCATGTGGTGGAATCAAACACAACACTGAAAATTGGCTTGAAGCAAGAGTAAAATGTGGTATCTTTAGAGCAGTATAATTTCACAGAAATACTGCCTTGTTTAACTACTCTTGCTGAATAGTCAGCCAACTCACCACAGAACAGGAGAAGGGGGGTTGGACTAACACAGAACATGCATGGATTTGCCCTCTGAGGCTACCCCAGCCAGCCAGGCTGTGGGAGCACAGCACTGGAGGCAGAGGGGGCAACAGCAACCTCAGTCCAGTGGGCAGCCTGAGTCATGCCAGGAGAGTTCTGTGGAAAGCCTGATGCTCTTTAGGGAGCCTTAAGTCAGCAGCCCAGGAATACACTTTCTCACAAAATGTGTAAACCTGGGTGTATGCATTCCCTGAGGAAATGGAAAAAGGACATGACTTCTGGTCACAGCACCATTCATCTGTCTGTCCCAGATCAAGGTAGGCAAGAATTTCTTCAGGTAGTTATAGTGATCCTCAATATCACCTTATTGAAACTTGATTAAAATCCTGCTGTCCTATTAGCCCATTTTTACTTAGCCTTTCTTCAGGCGGATTACAAAACACTAAGCAAAATGGACTTCAGGATCTAACATAGGGAATTTATTTTCGTCCATCACAACAGGAGAGAATGTTTGTTCTGCTCTAAGAATCTGGAAAAGATTTGTAAAGTACATCCACAAAAGAAGTTTCCTCTGGAACCCTCATTTCCTTGGCTGCAGTATGCCTGTCACATTTCCACTGATTCATTGTTCAGCTTCAGGAAACAAAACAGCTCTCGGTCCCTCTGCTGAAGTTTACTCCATTTGTATCATAGCCTGTGATAAAATCCTAACTGCACTGTCTTGGATATTCACTGCATCCTTTTTAAACAAGGGGGAATGCTTGATGCATAAATTATCCTGTGCTTAATTTTGCATGTCATATCATTTTAGAGCAATTAGAAATGCTGGACTTAGCCAGCATTTATCCTCACAGCTGTGGCCGTTTCAGTCTCAGTGACTTGCTTGCTAAGGATACAACACTGAATTTCCATTGTATGCAATGCCCACGGTGTCTGAGGGACAACAGAAAACTTTAAGGCATCAACCCTCTCACCAAGCAGCACTCACCCTTCTGCAAAGAACAGGCTTGTACATCAAGTTCTACTCAAATCCTTGCACTGACCATGAACACTGAACAGATTCCAGCCCTCCAGTCCAGAAGCAAAGCCAAGGAGCATGACAGTCACCCAATCACTCAGCAGTCAACCAGTTTGTTGCTTCCAAGTGTGTTTTTCCCACTACCTTGATGTCACCTGGTTTTGCAGGCTCCCAAAACAGTGCACCAGGAGAGAGAATGTTTTTCAAACTTGCTTGCTACAGTGGGCTGTGCCTCCAACACCAACCAATGCAGTTCAGAATACTGAACTGGAGACAGCTGCAGCAGGCATGAACAGGATCAAACCCTGGTGAGTTTTAGGTCAGCTGCAAGATTGCAGGCAGTTCTGCCCACTGCAAAAGTACAATCCTCCCCACAGGCCAGGATAGGAAGCCTTCACCTCACCTTAGCTAATCTTGACAAATGCTCGCTATCATGCATTCTCATAAAAATACCTGATGGAGACAGTCAATTGAAAAAAATTACCCAGAAACAGAATTATCCAGACCGAGCCATACTTTAAAGGAAGTTAAAAAAAACTATTAAAAAATCTTGTTCCGTTTTCCACAAACAGCAGAAACTCCCTCGTTAGCTAAACAACATCACATTAAATAGAGAACAGATATTGTAAATAATGGCGTTTTTTCTTACATATACTAATAGGCGGTAGCCTCATGGTTCCCCTGGCACCTGTGTTATATGTTGTACTGTGAAACAATCCACTTATACTTTACTCCTCATCTGTCATTAGTGAAAGTGCTTCTAAGAAGGTAATGAACCACTCATTCAAGATTTGATGACTGAAGATACCCCTGTACATACAAAACAGAACCAAACCATCTCTTTAGGGAAGAGGACCAGCAAGCAGGCTCTGTGTGTAAACATAATTCTCCTCACAAGGAAACACAATGACCATCATGACAGATTTGTTACCTTCAATGGACAATGAGACTTGGTCAAGGCATGCAAGCTTAAATGAAATAGAGTGAGGATGTGCTTCAGAGCTCTGCAGTTTGCTTCAAGCCACGAAACAATTCCCCTCATCCTCATTTTCATCCTCTTTACAGATAAAGGCCACAACTCCAGATTTAGTAACAACTGAATTTTTTTTTGGTTGAAGAATTCCAGGAAAAGGATCAGGCCTGAAAATGACCATTTCATTACTTGTGAACTGAAGCAGCTGAGAAATGCTTTGAGAAAGGACATCCCAAGGTTAAAAAGAAGAAAAGTTTTTCACCTGCTGTTGAGTCCCTCATGATTAAATTTGCAATACCTGGTCTCTCTGCCTCTCTGTGGTTGCTTCCATCTGTGCAATTGTGTTGGGGCCACTATTCTAAAATCTGCAGCTGTCCTCAATCTTTCCTTTGCATATTCATCTGTCACACCAACAGTTTTCCACCTGAAGGGTCTGCTGGCAGCAGGAGAGTCTCTGCAAGTCTATTTGAACACCTGCCTGAAAATTGCCATTTCTGAATTTATCTGGGGAAAAGCCATTAACTGGTAATTCTTCCCCTCTATTAATCAGTGATAGGGACTTACAATTCCCCAACACATTTCCCAAAACACTGTTTTTCATCTAACATGGTAAGCATCTAAATCTAGCTCCTGGTCTGAGCAGTACTTGTGAAAAAGCTCAGTCACAGAGTATACTCTGAAGACTGAGGTACCCAAGTTCCACATCACAGATGTGCCATGGCTATTAACCTCTGCTTCAGCCTGCTCTGGGAGAGCCAGTCCAGGACCATATAAGTTACAGAAATGTCAGTCAAGCGTAATGATGCCTCTGAAGTCTGGATCTTAAAAGTGATACCACTCAGCTTCCTTTGAAATTGAGTCCTATTAAAAGTGTTGAGTAATTTTATCTGCAACAGCAGTCACAGAAAAGCCATGCTTCTGCACCCATGAAGAAGACATACTTACACCAAAAAAAAAAAAAAACAGGGCAGGGTAAAAGATAATTCTGGGTTTTTTTCACCTGACAGGCATAGCCTATCTCCTGGATAGGTCACTTGGGCAATAGATTGGTACATTATGTCTGCAGAATTATTGAGACAACTTGGACTTATATAGAATCATAGAAACATCTAGGTTGGGGAAAAAACCTTACTCTGGGGCAGGAGATTAATCTAATCCAGCCAATAATACTGTCTTCTTCAGTTTAATGACAGCTAAGTTAATTGTAAATCCCATTACAAATTCCTTATATGCCTTAATGCTAGGAGATTTTTACATTTCCTTTCTTCTTTCTCTGCTATCAGTGATTATGTGATTATGTTGGTAGCCTTCTGCGGAGAGCCCTCATATTTGATCCCTTGAATCCAAAGACTGTACCTTTGAGAAATAAAATCACAGCACCAAGCCTGCATGCCAGCTGGGTTTGTTACAGTGTGACATGCTGTTGAGAGCAGGGAGGGAGAGCAGGGCTGCGCATGGCTCAGGCAGCTGACTGTCTGCTGTGCCTGCATCGTGCCTTTCTGCAGCCACAGGGGTATACTCCACCACTGTGGAGCCCTTGAGCTTGTTCTGGGGCTTTTCCACTTGGCAGAAGTTACAGCACTGAGCTCCAGGCTTTTATTTACAAGCTTTCCATGAAATGTGACTGTGGATAGTCGACCCTGGCTGGATGCCAGGAGCTCACCAAACTGCTCTAGCACTGCCTTCATCAGCTGGGCATGGAAGGGGGACAAAACAAAATGGAAAACAACTCACAGGACAAATTAAAACAGTTTACTAAGGTAAAAATAAAATGGCACCTACTCAAACAAAGGAAAAAAACCACAATGATTTTATTCTTATCTACCTCAACAGTAGACCACTTCCCAGGAAGCAGGGGTACAGCACAGGTCGCAGTTGCTCTGGAAGGCAAACATTATAAATAACCAATGCTCTCCCTTTCTCCTCCTCCACTTGGCTTTTGTATCTGAGCTGATGTGATATGGTATGGAATATCCCTTTGGTCAGCCTGGGTCAGCTATGCTGGTTATGTCCTCTGCCAAGATCTTGCCCACCTCCACGCTGGTGGTGGGAGGGTGGAATGATGGAGAGACAGCACTAATGCTGTGCAGAGCTGCTCAGCAGCAGCCAAAACACCAGTGTGTCAGCAACATTCGTAGGGACCAGTGAGGTCCCTGTGGGAAAATGAGGGCACCTGTGGGAAAATGAACTCCATCTCTATAAAACTACAACAAACAATAACGCTTGTATTAAAGCCCTACTGCACACTTGTCCATATTGTGTGTCCTTTCCCAGATAAGGAATTGTTCATAAGGGAGTGTCCCATCGTCTTCTTGTGGGGATAAAGTCAGTGGCTAATGTGCACAGCATGGTCTTAAAGGTTTCTAGAACTCATAAAATAACAAAGAACAGTAAATATTTACAAAGCAAACTCAATTGAAAGTAAATGAATTTTCTTTCATCCTTCAGAAGCACTTGGATTTTTAAGTCCGCTACACTTACACCCACATAGTTTCTTTATAACTATGGGGTGAAAGTTTAGGTAAGTTCAACTAAAAAAATATTAACTATGTTGTGTGTCACATTTGAATGAATGGCTGAGATGTTTTCATTCTCAGAGAAGCACTCAATATGGAAATGTGGTTTCTGGGAATGCAAACAGCTCACACAGGTTTTTTTGGCAATGATAAACAAATGGATGTTTGTACAGGTGTAATTAAGCACAGAAAAGGCAAACCTCTGCACAGAACTGATTCACAGTCAAATTCATCTTAAAAACCCAGATTACATTCCATGTTGCTGTACTATCAAATTGGTGTTTCAGTGACTTGAATTACCAGATCTTCAGAATGATGTAAATTAGACAGTAACTTTGGAAAGGCGAACTTGGTTTAAACACTGACAGTGTCAGAGGGGATGGAGAAGGTGGAAGGACAGTGTGTGACTAGAGCCTTATTGCAAGAACTGGAAATCCATCTTCCAAACACAAACATAAAGCACTGCAAGCCATTGAAATTATTTAATTAGAAGGTAGACTCCACCTTCACGGCAGTGTGTCTTTTTCAAATAGTGCACTAATAGAAAAAGAATATTTTTTACTTTGAAAAATTTGCACTTGCAATATAGAAGTAACAACAAAACACTCTTTGGGACATACGTAAGATATTTGGGGATGTCATGTAGAATGTGGGACTCATGACAAAAGTCTGAAAAAACCTAACTCTTATATTGGTAATGCCAAAACCTCAATCCCTCAAATCAGAGCCATCGTTCAAACAAGACTTCCTGCAACTCTAAAGGCTTACTAAATCTCATCACAGAAACAGATTACTCCAGTTCTTTACTCCTTCCTTACATCAATCAGCCCAATTGAATTCAAATAATTTCTGGAAACTGACAAAGTTATGAAAGCATTTAAATGTTATTTGAGAAATTTTCTGTATTCCTTATGATTAATACATACTCAAAAGTTGTAACAACCAGCAGATGTCTCTGCAGCCACTGATCAGTGCTGCACACATGAGGAAAAGCAGGGAGTAGGAATTTAATGAGTAAGCCTTTCACTTTAAGATTGACATACAGAGATGTCAAACCTACACAGCAAATTCCAGAAGAGCAGAGACTGACAGCATTATAGCAGCGCTCTCTAGGAAGGAATCAGTATCTTACATGGTTTTACAAAGAGCAACAAGAACAATTTAGAACTGTTTTCAGAGTTGTTTATCAAGAATAAAAAGTTTATAAATTTGGTGTCTTTTCCTCAGAAAGGCTTTGTTTTCATAAAGGCCAAGCTTGCCATCCCTGGAGCTAATCTGTACCTGTACTCCTGGTTCTCCCACAGATGAAAATGATTGCCACAAACATCCCTTGCTCAGCACAGGGAATGCATCTTCAGTTTTTCCTTTGCTAATGTACACACAGAAACATGTGAAAAAAGTAGTATTTACCCTACCAAAACAAGACACCCTGCTGTACATCAAATTCCCTCCATGGGGGAAGGATAAGCTGGAAAATGAGGCAGATGATAGTTATGAGTTACAGTATTTAATGTGCCATGGTAAGGCACTTAAATGTTGTGACTGTGAGAGCAATAGAAGAAGCTATCTGGTAACAAAGCACATATTTTCTACCACTGTGAATGATTTGTAAGCCCACCGAGTTGCTGACTTGCAGCCTAATGTCTCCTGGTAGAGTTATCTTTATTGAACCCTGCTGATAGTAAAGATTTCCCAGCAGGTGGATTTGTGTAGCGTTTCTGTCTTGTACAGAGGCAGTCTCTCTTGCCACAAAGTTACTGTTAGCTTTTGGCTCGAGAAAACCGAGGAAAACCTCAGGGAGCACAACAGAAAGACAGAATCTCTTTCTAAGCCACCTTTTTTTCTTCCTGAACTGAGTGGCCCAAAACCAAGTGTAACCCTGCTTGCAGACCACTGTAAAATGAGCACCTCTTACCTCCTCACAGGTGGCATGAAAAAAATGCTGAAGATATAGAGAGGCTGTTTGGTGTGAATGTAATTATTGCATGCCTGGCAGGCTGTGGTGGTAGGGAGCACAGGCTGGGGCTGCACACTGAGAAAGGAGCCCTTGCTCTGCCTGCTGTGTCCCCTGACCTGGCACACCATGGGCAAGGTACAGCCCTTGCTTTAGCAGCAATCTCTGGCAGTAACATCTACATACACACCCACGCCACTTTATGGAAGATACTGACATGTAAGTCACTTCTCTTGATTCAGTTCTCAGATTACAATATATGTAATTGTAATTGCATGTTTAATCTTCACAGTTTATCTTCTCCAGATTTTCTGATTATTGAAATTCAAGAACCCCATTTCATTCAGGTAATAAAATAGGAAAATCCTACTGGTGTTATGGTTCTTGGCTGAAGACATAAAACAAATGTGATCCTTCTCCTTTCCCTTCCAAGTAAGCTGGTGGGTCTTTCAGTTTGCAGGGGAAAAAAGGCCAGATGGTGGTAGACATCTTTACTATATGACGTATGTTTGTATGAAAGGTTTTTCTTTTTCTTATTCTTTAATTTCTGTGACTTACATTTTCTTTCCGTGTTTTAAATAAATTGAGTAGCATGATTTGTATATATATTTTACCACTATTTAATGTAAAGCCTGAAGTTCATACCTGTGATACATGATGTATGATACTGCCACAGGAAAAGTAGCTAGTGTTGCTACAGACCTTCATCTTAATTATGAAAATTTTTTATTTAAATATAGAGCTGAGCATACAAAATACAGGACTAAGCCATCTGTTAGTTTTCCATCTGGACTCATTTGCAAAATACTCTCTGTTTCCCTCCTAAACACTATTTATTATCTTCCTTGGAAAAAAGTATGACTAATCTATGGCACACAAGAGACAGCTATTTGCATGCCACTTTTAATAGAAGTGGCTATGCAGTTCAAAGTAGTAGCAAAATATATTTATTTTGTTTTGCATGCAGGTGTAAAAGCTTACATGGTTTCTAAACACACACACAAATTTTTTTGCTATCACTCTGCTTTTAACTAGCAAAAAGTGAAAATTTTCAAGATTTCTGATTTAATGGAAAAGTTACAAATGAGGATGAACAATTAGCATTTTGAAGTCCCTGACCAGGACCAGTGATTCTGAAGTGGCTTGTATTTGTGTCTTGCTCAGTCTGAGACATATCCAGAGCCCTGATTTCTGACGAAGAGCACTCAGATGATATTTATTATAAAGTATCATCTGAGCTGAATATTGCAATATTAGTGTATAATCCTTAGTCATTTGGTCCAAACCCATCTTCCCCAGTGCAAGCAATGGGTCTGGCCAAACCTCAAAGCAGCAGTTGCAGGGAGCCCACTGGAAGCTCCCTGGAAGACACATGCATGGGGATGATTTCATGGTACCTTCCAAGGCCATCTGTGGGTCGCCAGCGGTGTCATCCAGAGCCACAGACAATGGCTGTGAGAGTTGTGTCCTGTTTTCTCTCTACACTCAGTATTACAGAGCAGTGAAAGCCTCATTCCCTGGAGGCTATTCTCTAGTCACTCTTACACTTCTGAGTCAGGTATCCTGAAGTACCTTTTCAGGTCCTCCTCTATCCCCTAATGTCATCTTTGGCCAAACTCTGCTTCACAGTAGCCGTAGTGGAAAGCAAAAAAGCTCTTATTTCGAGGGCTTATGATTTGAAGGACAACTATTCAATAGTATTTTACTCTCCTCTTCCCCTTCTCTTCATTTTTCAGTGAACAGAAAAATGTTTTTAGACAATCCTGTTTGTTTAAATTCATCACAAAAAGGCAAAGGCTGATTTCTCCTGACTGACTTGCATGCAAAGTTCTGAAGAAGTTCTTTGCAGTGTAATGTTAAGTCATCTCTGGGGGTTTGAGGTTTTGGGTTTTTTTGGTGAGCAAACAAATTATGTTCTAGAAAAGAGATTAAAAAAAAGAACTGGAATAAATTGTCAGGCTCCCTGGCATTGCTTCTTCAGGCTGTCTAGTATCTCATTGCTCTTGCCTATCTGTCTTTCTGCCATCACTATGGCAGTATGTTTTAAGCTCTCTGTTACAAAGACTGTCCTTTTTTTCTCTCTCAATTTTTCTATGCAGAAAAGCATTGTTGCAAAATGAAACTTGCATGTGCAGTTACACTACACTCCAAATCTGAAAAAATGTGGCCCCTGACTACTGATTGTGAAATGGACAACACTTGAAAAGTTGCAGCAGTCCACATGCAGAATCCTTACTTTAATACTGGCAAGATCAGAAAACTCCATGCAGCAAACCAGTTTTTATTTTATGTTAATAAGAACATTTTATGCTAATAAAATGACACTAAAATACCAACTATCTTTTTAATGTCTTCCTGCCAAAGATGAGAAAACTGTCTTATCTCAGAGTGTTGTATACATTTAAAATGAAATAAAGAAAATCAGAACAGATGCAGGAGATACAAAAGACACATAAGTACTGAGTTTAAATGACTATAATGCAAACATTAGTAGCTATTTACTAACGATTTAATTAACTTCCCCTCATCCACGCCACCTCAATTTCAATTCTTTCAATAACATATGGCAACTGTAGAGAGCATTTTGCAAGCATTCTCCCCTCACAAATATTTGCATACTTACATCTAGATGTGGCTCAGGAACTGAAGAACACTGTGGCACACAGAAGGCACGCTTGGCTCCACAGGTGGAGCCAATGTGACAAATTTTGGGCTATGTGGTGTCCCCATTCAATGTGGTTCAGAGCCCTTTATGTAGCATAAGGCTTTGGTCCCTGATGGCTCCTGTGTGCTGCTGATGGCCCTGCCCTTTGCTCAGTCACCCCTTTTCACTTGTGCGACAGCTGGAATTACCTGCCACTTGGCATAGGACCATCTGAAGGCATTGCTGTGCCTTATCAGAAATGAAGTCTCCTCTCAGTTTCCAAAGAGAAAATAGAAAAACATGAAATAGGACTCCTTAGTAGCTCACTGGTAGGGAAGCTTACTCTTGAACTTTTCAAGGTCCGTTTTACTGAGCCAGCATCAGCAATTACCCTTCCCTGCTAAGTCAATGGAGCACCAAAAGTCCAGTCACTATTTTCTGCTGCATCTGAGATGCAGACAGAAGAAACATATCTACCTATCCTAACAGTAACCTGAATGGTGTTATGTATGATGTTTGCAGAAGAAAACCAAAATGCAGTGGGGCAAGGCAAAAAGTGCAGAAAGGCAAAGACAAGGCAAGGTGAGGAAAGGCAAGGAAAGGAAAGGTAAAGCAAGACAAATAAAAGATACAAGCTATGGCAGAAACCTCTACTTTGTATCTGTTGCCCAGAAGGAAAACCTTCCATTCAAGGAAGTCTTGTGTCTAATTTAACACTCTAGATTTGAGCACTCTCAGCCTCTGGGTTAGTATGAAGGCAAAGGAAGAAATGGAACAATTTACATTTCTCAGTGGACCAGGACTGGTCCAAGCAGTTACTCTGTTTGTATAAACTCAAAGGAAGTGATTTTGACCTCTAAACTAAGGTTTAAGATGAAACTCTGGTTCACAGGTATGTAATAGAATTTAGGTACCATAAACATGCAGATCAGTCTGTAACAGGCACAAGTTCCAAAGTTTAATGTGTCCTGTAGTAAGAAAGAGTAAACCTTCCACAGTGATTACGATTAAGGAGAAATTACTCAGTTTTCAGAAATGCGAAACACACACTTTTTTTGTCAGTTCCCATAAGATTTGCAGATGCTCCACACTTTTTGAAATCCCCTCACTCTTGCTGATACAACTAGGCCATCACATATCTACAAGTGAATTCTTTGGCAAACAATGTGTGCTCTGGGATTTCTTTTCTAGTTTGTTGTTACTTTGGACTCAGGGCTGGTTACTCACGTAGAAATGGTTACTCTTTCTAGCAGGATTTTTTGGAGTCTATTCTGGAAATCTCTTTAGAGATTTAGAGTCAGACTCTTAAGTGTATTCAAAATGCCTTAAAAAACTGCACTTTAAAAAGTCAGATGGCAGATTCCTGGAATTATTTTTTTTCTGTTTATCTTGCCAGGTTAAAGGAAAGTCTTCCATGGCAACATAGCAGTAATCACCCATCCATTATCAAAAAGCCTTGATGTATTTGTTCATTGTAGGAGGTGTAATTTCATTTGTCTTATCATTATGCCTATTTCACACAGTTTGCTTCTCAACACTCTCCTATTTTCAGTCATTTGGGTTGCTTATAAATATACATTTTTCAATGCCAAGTGAATTATCAGCCCATTATTAACTATAAAGCCTGAAATGGCAGTCTTTCTCTTTCTAGGATGCATGAATATTCTTGTTTTCTGGCATGTGTGTCATATCTCCATTTAGAGAATTAAAAACAAGGACGACCTTTTTTTTTCCTTTTTTTCTTTCTTTTTTTCTTTTTTTTTTTCTCTTTTTGAAATATTCTGTAAATGGGAAGAGGCACTTCTGGAAGAACATTGTGCAGGTGGGGTGTGGAGGCCAGTGGGCCCAAGAGAACAGGACTCAGAGTAGTTCCTTGGAGGAACAAGCCCTAAGTAAAGGAGAGTCTCCCTTGGTTAGGGTGAGGAGGTAGTAGTATTTTTCCCATTATCCCTTGATGCACTTGCAAATGTACCCCAGTTCTGCCTCCTCAGTTGGCTCATTAGCCTCCCCACCCCTTTCTCTCCTTACAGCTACTTTCCCTTTCTCCCCTCCCCAGTTACCCACTGGTCCTATTTTGCTGCAGTGCCCCATTTACTGCTCCCCCATTTGCTGTAACCCTTTACCTCTCCTTTGTACTGCTCCTAAGCCCTTAACCCACTGGTCCTTGTTGCTCACTCCGCCCTCCCTTGTCCCTGTATATAAGCCCTGGACCCTCCATTGTTCTGGGTCTTCATCCCTGGACCCCTTTGAGTGAGACAGCCAATAAACTCCCTCAGAATTACACACAGAGATCCTTCATGCTTGCCACTGAACACAAAGCCAGCTACCTGGTGTGAGTGCCATGAGTGAGTGTGGGTACCTGTGCCACCGAGCGGCTACCTTAAGGAGACGCTTTTGGAAGGCTGTGGCATGGCTAGCCCTCATCCCAGTGCTATCCTAGCTAGTAACGATATGCAACAGTGGGGGTCTTGTATTTTAATGCTGCTCCATTTGAAATTTAATTCTGAAATTATTTAAATAGTTGCTTAAAAAAATGACTGAAATTGCTACAGGTGATTTAATGGCATTCAATTTTCAGTCTTAGTGGTAAAGATCTTATACACTTCATATGATTTTCCCTTGAAATTAAAGACAGCATATATTTGGCAGACTTTTTAAAAACCACAGTGTTATATGCATTATGTGTGTCTGAAATTTTTCACAGATATGGTGACAAACAACGTTAATTCCTGTGCCTAGAGGTAAGAACCTTAGGCTTGTATATATAGCTTTTAAGTCTTCATGGCAGTATCAACACCCAGTAAGAGGCTTTCATGCATTCTAGTCTTTTCTACACTCATCTTAGCCATTGCACAGTATTCCAGTACACAAACCCAAAGTTTGAGCCCACAGGTAGACCTTGCAGATGTTTCAGTTGCAGATCCAGCATTCAGGGGTATGTGTTGCTAGAGAGTGAAGTAGAACAATTTTTGTCCTTCAGAGAACAAGGAAAAACTTTGTATTGTTATTATTTAAAAGGTATCTCATGACTGTCATTACTACTGAACAGTAGTTACTGAACAGAAGTAGTGTTACTTCATCACCATGATATATCAGAGAAAAAAAAACACAGCATAAACTATGCACAAACTAACATTGCTGTGTGGCTTTCTTTCTTAAGAAACACATGCTATCAACAACTACTTGATTTGTCTTGGAGAAAGAGTAAAATTGAGTGGCAGCTTCCTCTTCAATACCTTTAGGCATGATCCCTGACATTTTGATCAGTAGCATGTGTGTAATAGGATGTTGGACCAAGTAAGGTATTTCATCTCTGGGTCAAAGACCCTCGTCAAAGAGCTTCATCAAAGAGAACTGTTTTTGAATTGCATATGTCATACTGCATATGTCTATGCACCTGCATAGACATATCACAGAGTTGCATGGTCCTGGGTGTGAATCGAAGACCTTGGTTAGCATTTTCTTTCCCTCCTTCTTTAGCAAGATTTTTTTCCTCTTTAATCTCTCACAGTTTCTCTTGGCTATAGTTCTGAAGATTACTCTTCCAGTCAGAATCTGAGCCTGTATTTAAGAGCTTCTTTACATTAAGTCTTATATTAAATTATTTTCTGTTGCAACATTCTGATTTATCCACAGATCTGTTTTTTTTGAAACCATTGCTTTTTACAGCATTTTAATTTATATATCTGTTGGGTTTGACTGTCAAAACATTTTTAGTTTTAATTACTGTGTATCGAGCTTCTAGATATAAAACTGTCAGATAAATCTGAGTATCTGCATAAATGTGGGGAACTGCATGTGTTACCACTCAACAATTACTGGTGGGCAGTTAGCAAACTCTAGGATCTCTGTTCAGCTACTGCAGAGCAGCACTGATAGGATGAACCACTGATTAGTTGACAAATCATGTGCAGTTACGACCTTGATTCTGAACAACACAGAAGATTACTCAGATTGCCCAACCCCTCAACAAAGCAGCGTGCACAGCCAACTTCAGTCAGTAACATACAAAATGCTCGTTTCACAGGGCATCTCAGTAAACAGATTTCTTCTGGCTTCCAAGAGAAAAAGTACATCATTTATTTCTTGGGTGGCCAGCAGACAGGTGACTCCTTGCTAGTCCTCAGGAGCTGTTTTGTGTTTGGCCTTTTCAACAAGGATAATCCTATTCCTGAGTACAGAGATTGGAGTCTCTTTTCTCCTGCCTGGGATAGGATGAACACTGCAGTGCCTGTGACTCTGCTGCTGACTGCACACTAGAACACGGCACTTTGAGTGGTTAATTCTGCCTTTTCTTCCTGGCTGAGGATCTGCACCAAGGCAGTCAGAGGACCCACAGTGGTGAGGCATAGCCTAGCCTAGGCTCCGAGCTCTGGGACAAGGGAGGCTCCCTGAGCTGGCAGTGGCACTGCTGGCAGATGTGCTGGAGCTGCATGATGCCTTTGAGTGCAATTGTGGTGGTTCATTGACACATAGCATCCCATAGCAGCCCTCCAGTGCTCCTGGAGCTCCGGTCAATGGTGGTCGCCCGAGTCTGCAAGAGCAGTGGTTCCTCTGAGGACATCACAACAGCCTCCCTAACAATAGCCTGATGTACTTTTTCAGCTGGATTGTGCAGGCATGTGAGAAGTCACATCCACACTGGGCCCAGAAGAAGAATAACTGTGTTTCCCCCTACTGTTTTCTGTCTGAGAAGCTGCCCCTCTATCAGCTTGTGAAGCAGAATTGGTAATGGCCCTCCACTACAAGAGACAGATCTTTCCAGACCTTCATGGACCTATGGACCTAAAGTTGGTTCTCTATAGAATGTTTTCTCGCTTTCTTTTTCCAGTACCACAAAATAACTTTCTGTTCACATCTGTTACCAGTACTTGGTACTCCCACAAGAAGCTTAGTGCTTCAAAGACACAGTCCTTGCATATTTCACACACTATGTACTGACTTTGTCTGTCTTTGCTGTCACTGTTTCTGTTGTGTCCTCTGGTATTTATCTTCGAAGGTCCATAGAGGTGGGATTGCATGTGTCTTTGTACACAGCACCTGGCACAGTGGAGAAAGCCAGCTTTGTGCTCTTGCACTACAGATAAAATGTGTTTTCAATCTACCAAACATAGATAGGGAAGAATGTAAGGAGCAAAAAGACTGCAGGTGCACAGAAATTGGTGGCCACTATTACTCAGCACAGACAAAGACTTGCTGTAATGCTTCTTTGAGTACTGTTCCAATTAATTTTGCTGCAAATTAGGCACAAAATAGATCTTTTGGCATAATTCTCTTGCATTTATTCCTTACTTGGCTCATGCTTGTCGTGCTTGTGACTATTTTGTTATTTCTGCTCTTAAAGATGTATTGTTTCACTTTTTAATGAGGAGCCTCTCTGAGGTAAAGAGAGAATTGCAGTGATCTTTTGATATATCCATCTTTGCTTTTTCATTTTGAGCCAAAGGTGCTCAAATTCAACGAACTTTACTGCCATCTGGAGATGTAGTATTTTCATTTCTGTTTGTCATTTTATCTTTGAATTCAATTACAGAGCCTCATTCCTAGGGTTAAAAGAATAAAAGCGTTTTGCTGTTTTACTTGCTGTAACGCTGTACTTCTCTTTATAGTGATTAGATGCTGAAATAAAAGTCACCTCTGCCATCTGATGAGAGTATTTAAGATTGAACCTAGTGAGTTAATCTACCTAAGGGCAGACCCTTACCTGCTGGATGTGCACAGGTCTTTGGTGTCAGGGGAGGATGATGCCAGTGCACTGCAGTCCTGTTTGTGGTCAGTCTGGGACACAGGGGAATGTGAAAACAAACCATGCCATCTCACTGAAACCTATCAATATCTGGAACTGTTGGAATTCTTGCAGGTGTTAAATAAAAGGTAAAATTTTTGGGTTAGTGTTACCTTCTGCTGCCCTGGTATTGGTGTACCAATGCCATGCTTGTGTAAGGGGGCACCAGCTGGGACATACACTATTGGTGTGAAAGTCTTTATAAAAGGGATACAAGATCACGTACAAGAACCAGGAAATGCTGTGTCAGACCCTTGAAAGACACATTATTAGACTGTGGTTGGCTTTGGCTCAATGCCAGATGCCCACCAAGCTGCTCTATCACTCCTCCTTCTCGGCTGGATAGAAGAGAGAAAACAAGATGGAAAAACAACTTGTTGGCTGAGATAAGACAATTTACTAAAACACACAAGCGAAGAGAAAAAAAGAATTCTCATACTTCTCATCAGCAAGCCATGACTGGCCACTTCCTGGGAAGCAGGGCTTCAGCAGGCTCCAGAAGGCAAACATTCCTCACCTCCCTCTTCCTCCGCCTTTACTTATCTTTTATATGTGAGCTGATGTCATATGGTATGGAATATCCCTTTGGTCAGTTTCAGTCAGCTGTCCTAGATATGTACCCTCCCAGGATCCTGCCCACTCCCAGACTACTGAGAAGAAACAGAATCTTGGAGAGACAGCACTGATGTTCTGCCAGTGCAGGCCAAAACACTGGTGTGTTAGCAACACCATTGTAGCTACAAGTGCAAAGCAGAGCACTATGAGGGCTCTTTTATGGAAAATCTCAGTTAGACCCATTATACAGACCTGGAAATAAGGACAAAATTATTTCAGCACAGAAACCAGAGACTATAAAAGGAATCAAATTTAAAACAAATGAAAGGAGATATTTTTGTTCAGTAGGCATTTGGTGTGTAAAGCTGCTCCCCAAAGGAAACTGTAAATAAAAACCCCTTTGTGTTCCATCAGAGGAAGACTGTATTAATGTTGAGAAGATAGAAGCTTACTCAGCAAATCACATCTGCAAATAAGTTAAGGATGGGAGAGTCTTGGAGACATGGCAGCAGGATATACTTGTGTTCTTTTTTTCTTTCCTGGGCAACTGCTAATGGCAAGTAGTGGAGATAGGCTGCTGGCTCCTTTTGAGATGGCACAGCCCTTCTTATGCTGTCCTTTTACTGTGACAAAGGTAACAGCGGGAAGTAAGGGGATTGATGCAAAATAGGTGACGTGTTGAAATTAGCTGTTTATAATTAGTATTATTTTACCTTCACACTTAAATGTTCATTAATTAATTTTTGAAAGCTTCTGCTCAAAATAGTAAAAGTAGGATAGCAGTTCTGATAGAGTCGCACATTAACTTTTTTCCTACTTGACATAATGAACAGCACATTACATCTAAGCACAATAACCTTAAACAAGATTCTTGCTCAATACTGCTTTTGAACTGCAGCCATTCTTGCTGTCGCTCTTTCAGTATTTGTGTCACTGGCTGGAAGATGTGTGAAATTCTGTGTCTTTTTTTCAGAGATCCACACTTCAATCAGAGGACGATAAAAATATAGGGCAGAATGAGCAATGTTATAAAAATGTTTTGCTTTGCTGTAGTAAAAGAAATTATAAACCTGGTTATGCTCTTTTTGATTTTAAGAGCTTGAATCTGCAAGGGGAAAAAGAAAACAAGAACCAAATTTCTGCTCTTGAAGTACTATCATGGCCAGTACTTTGATTAAAATGACAAGAGTTATTTTATGGCTAAGTTGCATTTGCAGAGAGAAGAGAAACACAGGGAGAAGGATGACAAGTTCCTTGAAACTCATCTCTCCTTCTCCTACCAATCTCACCTGATATTTCGTGTCCCAGCCGGGAGCTAGAATTGCAGCACCAGGAGTGTTTCAGGTGTTGTGCACTGAGTCAACAAATTGTGTTTGTCAAGGCACTGTCTACACAAGTGTGTTTTTCACTCAGTTCCCACTGGTTCACCTCACTAGCGTTGAGCTCACTAGTATTGACCTCAATACTCATTCTGCACACCTCACGTGACACAATAGTGGTCAGTTATTAGCCAACAACACCCAAGGGACAGGGATTTGGTGAGACTAAGTTAGTTTCCAGTTACTAGTTGTTCAAGGTTTATTGAGCATTGCGTCTTTAATTAGGGAAGTAAGGTGTAAACTGCAGTGTCCTTTGCAAAGTCATACCTGTGGGAATAATTTCAGGAGTCAATTGCTGATGCAGGATAGTAATTGGCAACCCAAAGGGATTCACGTATGAATAGTAAATTAAGGTGCACAGTAGTAACAGGAATTTACACCTGGAACATCAGAGTTCTTAATGATCTCATTAAAAGGAATTAGGTAGTTTCTTATTTAAAGGATCAGGAGATACTGCATTTTCTACAGGACACAAAGAATGCACATTGAACAAGACATGAGGGCTTTTCTGTTGCCAATTGCCAATTCTGCCATTTAGAATTAGTGTCATGGTTTGATATTGGCCAAATGTCAGACACCCACAGAAGTCCTTCACCCACTCTCTTTTATTATAGTTGGCAGAGGAGAGAAAAAAACAATAACAAAGGGCTCATGAGTTGAGATAAGGCTTGGGAGAAAAAAAAATCTCTAAGGGCAATCCAGGTTCAAATTTAGAGGTGTAAGATAAATGTACTAATAACAGAGTCAGAGGAGGATAAGGAGATGCCTTGCCATGGAGTTCCTCCTATGGGCAGTCTTCCCAAAACTGCTGTGGTATGGGTCACTCATCCCCAGGGTGCAATCCTCTAAGGACTAGCTGCTCTCTCTCTTTCTCTGTCTCTCTCTCTCTGTCTCTCTCCCTCTCTCTCTCTCTCTCCACTTCTGGAATCAGGGGCCCTCTCCCTCTCCCTCTCTCTCCCTCTCCCTCTGGAATCAAGGGCCCTCTCTCTCTCTCCCCCTCTCTCCCTCTGGAATCAGGAGCCCTCTCTCTCTCCCCCTCTGGAATCAAGGGCCCTCTCTCTCTCTCTCTCTCTCTCTCTCTCTCCTC
>CM031878.1:25685518-25715047 GCA_018697195.1 Certhia americana | reverse complement strand
TCTCTCTCTCTCTCTCTCTCTCTCTCTCTCCCCCTCTGGAAGCAGACCCCCCCCCCCCCTTTCTATTCGGGTCTCCCATGGATCACAGCCCCCTCCAGCATCCCCCCGCTCTGCCATGAGCACTTTTCCCGTGGCTGCGAGTGGATCCCTGCATCCCCCAAAGCCTTCGTGCATTACAGAGGGACAGTTTCTTTCACCATAGTCCTCATCTCAGCTCTGACGCTTGGAGCGCCTCCTCCCACTCCTTTTCCCCTGACCCTGGTGTGGCCACGTTGTCTTCCCTCACATGTCCTCCCTTCCTCCTCTTCTCTGACTAGAAGCAAAACTGCTCCTTGTAGGTACCGTTGCCAACAAGGTTCACCGATTCAGAGATTCCTGCAGGATCCCGAGAGGCTGATCTCCTCTGGGTTCTGCCTTGGGGAATTGCTCATCCCGTTCCCGTGCCGGCCAAGCCGACCCCACCGCCCCCGGCCGGCAGTGGCGGCCGCCGCGGCGCTGGGGCCGTGTAAGGCCGGTGCTGATGCGGGGCAGCGGGCAGGGGGAGCCGCCAGGGCCGGCCCTGCCCTTCTGCCCGGGGGCGGCTGTCCGGGGCCGGCCGGGCGGGCACGGCCCGCTGCGGGCTGTGCTGAGGGGGCGGTGGCCGCGGGGACACATTGCTGCCGGCCACACTGCCGTGGCGGCGGCCGCAGTACCAGCCGTGCTGCCCTCCCCGTGGGGAAAACTGCGCTTGTGCTGCTTTGATTTTCTTCCTAAATACATCATTACAGAGGCGTTACCAACCTCTGTAATTGGGCCAGCAGCATGTCCATTTCAGAGCCATCAGGGACTGGTTCTGTCCGACATGGTGAAAGCTTCTAGCTGACTGCCTAGACAGAAAAAGTGAAGTTAGGTCAAATCAGTTCCTATGTCTTACTTTGTAACTGGTACACATGCCTGAGTTTTGCAGAGCAGAGCTGGTAAGAGGGAGGGATTTACAGCAAAGGGATTAAGGGAATTTGAATTTTCAGGTGTTCTGGTTGAAGAGCCAAATGGGCCAGCACTTTCTGAAATTGGAAGGACAGACTCAGTTCTCTCTTGCAGAAGTAGTGAAGACTGGGAGCTCTTTTGTGACTCATGCTATGAAAGTGAATGTAAACGGCTGAAATAATCAATCAATATAAGTGAATAAACTGCATGGACACACCTTCTGATTAAAACTCGCAACATTTTCAGAGGCCAGATTTGAGCACAAGGTATTTCCTCACATCTGAACAGAGCACTGACATCACCATTTCTGTTCTGAAAGCCATCTCCTTAAAAATTATGAAAGCCATTGTTATTTAATCCTGACATAAAGGAGAACATGTATTTGTGTAGCTTTGGTAAATTTCACTGAATCTGAATGCCAGTTCCCACTTGTCACTCTTAAGACACAATTTGGGGTTAGTTTCAAAACTCTAATCCAAGCCTTCTTCAAATCCAAATCCATGTGCTCAACCACCTAACCCAGCCCAAGCAAAATGTAGCTGAAAAGTAAATCTTAAAAGCATGAATAAAAGCAATTGGATATTTCATGACGAGCATCATAAAACTGGCAAAAATAAAGAATATCTAGATCTGTGCAGCTCTTTGCTTTTTTTTCCCAGACTGGAATATTAAGTGTTAGCCACAGCTCTGGTGCTTCAGCAAAGCAGCCCACTTACTCATATAGAAGCTTGCGTGTGTGTTGGAAATTAACAGAAAAGAATGTTCAAATCTTACACAGAAATCTTGACAATAAGAGTTACTCACTTCACAAGAAAGAAGTGGAGCATGTAACATTTTTGGAGAGACAGAAGCTTAAGCCTCCAACGTTCCCTTCTCAGTCATAATCCTTACAGGCTGTTCAGGGGTTTTTTTCAGAGTCTGTTTAGGCTGCCAGGCTCCCTTCAGAGCAAGGGCAGACAGCAGTGACTAGTGTCTGTAGTTAGGTCATTTCTCCAAAGATCTGGGAGATGGAATCTGTAGCACCCAGTCCTCTGAAGAAGGGAAACACCATTGCCACAAGAGATATCTTGCCTTTGATCACCTATATTCAAGGTGCCCTTCAGCTGGATTAATGTCATGAAACAGGTATGATTTTTTTTTTTTTTTCCTGAAAGACACATGACCAGCTTTCAGTAGAATTTTTTCTTCCCTAAAACCGTTTTTTCTACTCTGAGAAAGGTTAGCACTTGGCAGTGTATTGTGAAATAGTAACTTCTGTTCACACGTAACAATGTGAGAAAAACCTGTGCTGGTAAAGTCTAAGACTACAGACATTCCACATTATATATAGTGCTTTACAACTGGAGCACCATCTGATGAACTGTTATTTTGCTTTTGGTACCTATTATTTTGCATTTAAAAGAAATTCAATAGAACAAGGAAATAAGCCTGATTTTGTATCGATTAGTGCCCTATACTTCAGCAATATATTAACAATATTAAACTTCTTTTCCTCTACTCTTTACCTAACACATCCTTCAGATTCTTTCTGTATTTCTGAAATGTCTGTCACTCCCTCTGCTATCAAAATGACACTATGTGGTTTGAGGTTACCTAGATGATGACACCTCATGGCCAGACAGCCAAAAAGGTAGTGGCTGAGGTTCATTTTTTCTCTGTTGTTAGTGGAGAGACCACTTACAAATTTTCTTATAGCCAACTTTCACTTTCCCACAAGGCTTCTATACACCCAATTATTATTGAGAAATCTATCAATTTTTTTTGAGTCCATTATCAAACTATCAGAGTGAAGGTGATAGAAAAAGTTATCATTTAGGCTTTTCCTTCAGAAGCCAGGGCTAATAATTTTTGTTCATCTGGTTTTTGTTGAATAAGGTGTACCATTAATGATTCTGCAACTGCAGTGAAATGGTCCTGGTAATTTATGGTATTTTGGTAAGCCTTGACATCCTGGTGTTACCATTTAAGTTACTAATTTCCAGCCTTTTAAACTGCTGAGGCTGGTTGTTTATGCTGTAGGCTTGTTAACTTCCATGGCAGAGGAGAGGCAGCCCAAATGTTTGAGCCTGGTTATGAATGCAAGGTGTGTATTTAGGTGCCTGCACACAAGAGCTCATAGTTTCTTCTTTCTGACAAGAGTCTCTCATGATCAAATTTTTCCCAAGGAAGAATGTTTCTAAATTGTTTTAGTTACTATCCTACAAATAAAATAGAACTAAGCTGAACAAAGCTTCCAGTATTGGTCTTACCTTCTACTTGCTGATTTTTTCTGTTTGTTTTTCATCTGAGCTGGGCAGAAAACAATCAGATGGCGTACTGGCTTTGTTCCCATTGTTCTCAGCATGTTTTTCTCTCACCTTTATCTCGAGAAGTATGTACCTGATCTTAATTCTTCATATATTTCTAGTGATTGCATCAGCTTCTCTGACTGTGACAAAGCTCTGTGGTAACCCAGCACGTGGTAACCCAGCAAACTGACATTACAGTAAGTAGTGCTCTACCTAATAATAATGTATCTGCCTACATGGAAAGATCTAGGAAAATATGACTGAAAGATCCTACACCAGATTCCATTAACAAAATTCTGTTCAGTCTAATATCTGCCCCAGTGCTTTAACTGCAATTTTTCCTGCAAGCTCATCAGTTTAATAATCATGGAATCATAGAATCATAGTATGGTTTGAGTTGGAAGAGACTCTACATTCAGTGCAAAATCCAGCAATTTCTCAGGGCAGCCTGTTCCAGTTCCTAACCACCCTCTTAGCAAAGAATTTCTTCCTAATAAATAATTGGAACCTACTCTCAGTTTAAAGCCATTTCCCCTCATTCTGTCACTACACACCCTTGTAAAAGTCCTTGTAGCTTCCTTTAAGTACTGGAAGGTGCTGTAGTGTCTTTCCACAGCCTTCTGCTCTTCAGGCTGAACAAACCCAACACTTTCAGCCTTTCTTCACTGGGGAGGTGCTCCAGCCCTCTGATCATCTTTGTGATGTTCCTCTGGATCAAGCCAAGCTGGTTCACATCCTTCTTATTTTGGTGCCCCCAGAGCTGATGCAGCCCTGCAGGTGGGGTCTCAGCAGAGCAGAGCAGAGGGGCAGAATCCCCTCCCTGGCCCTGCTGCCCACGCTGCTCTGGGTGCAGCCCAGGACACATTTGGCTCTCTGGGCTATGAGTGCACCTTGCTAGGTCATGGTGAGCTTCTTGTGTACCAATATTCCCAAGTCCTCCTCCCCCAGATGACTCTCAATCAATTCTTTGACCAGCCAGTGTCCATGTCTGGGATTGCTCTGACCCAGGTGCAGAACATTCCATTTGACCTTGTTAAACTTTCAGAGGTTTGCACAGGCCCACCTCTTGAGGCTGTGCAGGCCCTTCAGGGAGGCGTCCCTGCCCTCTATCACATCAGTCACACTGAACAGGCTTGTGTGGTCAGAAAACTTGCATGACCAATTTTGATCCAAATCAACTATTCTTGCAGGCTTAACTACATGTAGAGGTTCATTAACAGACCTTTTCTCCTGCATTCATCCAAACAAATTAAAAAATGTGTTACACTATGCCTCCTCCTGAAATCCACAAGGTTTCCTGGGGCTGGCATTGACAGAAGTGAAGAACAAGCTCAGTGAGAGTGAGACAAGCTGGTGGTGGTCAGATCAATATCAATATATCAACCTATTTTTGTGAATTGTTCTGGGTTTGCAGTGCTGAGAATCCAGCAGTGCTTCCACTGCTTCTGATACAGCTTCACAAACAACCACCCACCCACCCAATAACATTAGACCAGATTATTCCACAGTCTCTAGCCTGGCTGAGAAAGAATTATCAGTCCAAAGGACTGCCTCACAGAAGACATTACCTACACATTAATTCCTTCACATTGGCTTCTTCACATGTTCCTTCCCAGGGGAAAAAAAAAAAAAAAAAAAAAAAAAAGCAAACAAGGGATGAAATGCAGGCACTCATTTTTTCTGTGCTAGCTGTGCAACTCAGTTCTTCAAGTATTCAAGAGACAGTTGTAATCACAGACAAAAGCTGGTATTACACAGTCTCTGTCTACAGCAGGCTTAATGTTCTAATGAGGCTTGATCTTTCTCATTATGCATGCATTTTCTGTTTGCTGTGATCTACAAGCAAACATCAAAAGGGCCAGTAGCATACTGCTTAGGGATTTCAGTGAAGCATTAAAAACAGAGCAGCAGAATGTATCTTTCATTTGTCTTGAAGTGCAGACTACCAGAATCCTATTTCTTTTTTTTTTAATCTCTTCCTTTCTTTTAAGGTAACTTAATCTGCTTGATAATTACCTCCTCTGTGAAGTTTCCACAACTTTCATTTTAGCAACAAAGCAGCATTAAATGGTTTGGTTGGAGGGCACTCTTTGCCAGTTGCTAACTAATAGTAAGCAAAAAGATACAGACAGCAGTTAAAAGGGATTACTTGATGAGACATTTAAGAACGTTAAGTATACTATATGCAGAGC
Source organism: Certhia americana (assembly GCA_018697195.1). NCBI lineage: Eukaryota > Metazoa > Chordata > Aves > Passeriformes > Certhiidae > Certhia > Certhia americana. The sequence continues at coordinate 25,709,601 of CM031878.1, read as the reverse complement.
GAATCTTATTTATAGAGTAAAGTAATTTCAGTAATAATATAATTTTGGATCTGATGTACACTATTATGGGAGGGTTTACTAATGTAGTAACTTTTTAGCTCAGAAGATGTGCTGCCACTTTTGTGGTTGTCTTTTCAGGGATGAAAAGACATTAATAAATGGCACCACAAAACATCAGCTGGGATTTGACTTTAGGACTTCTCAAATTTTTAAGAAAATTATGAATTTTCAAGGCTCAATCATCATGATGTTTTATTAGAAGCATATTAAGCAGGAAGAACATGTTACCCATGAGTAGAGAATTTTATAGCACTTCACAATTTTCACTAGAACTCAGGCTTTGTTACCTGGAACACTATGGTAAAATCCATTTTCAGACACTGTAGTGCCATTACCAGTAATACTGTAGCCCTTTACAAAGAAGATACTTTCAGAAGATATATTAGGAATGGAGGAACTTGGCAGATCATGAACTGTGTGTTTATGCTTATGTCATCCAAGACACATTTAGTAGGTAGAGCACCAAAACTGGCTTTGAAAGCAAGTGCCTTCGCCTCTGAAATTGTGGCCGAATGAAAAGTTAATCTTTATTTTCGTTTTTAATCAAATATTTTCTTTTGTTAAGCTTGTTTTTTTCTATTCTTTCTTCTCCTTACAACACTGTCTGAGGGTAAAAAAATGAAGGATCATTGCTGAGAATACCAAAAAGAAAGGAAATGAAACAGCTATGCTCATTTGTGAGATTATTTGTGCCATCTCTTCATATTAGCTGTGCCCTCCAGGTGAGGGGTCCGAGCACACTAAGTGACAATGCAATTGGCTCTTGTCTTTTTATTAAGTTCATTGCTGAAGGATGATAGTCTGTCAAAATAATTTCTTGATTCTTTGATAATCAATTAGTCCAGCTCCTGCTCCTGCACAGGACACCCCAAGAGTCACACCATGTGCCTGAGAGCATTGACAAAACACTTCTTGATCTCTGTCAGTCTGGTGCTGTCACCACATCCTTGGGGAGCCTGTCCCAGTGCCCAGCCACCCTCTGGGTGAGGAACCTTTTCCTGATATCCAACCTAAGCCTCCCCTTACACAGCATCAGGCCATTCCCTGGGGTCCTGTCACTGTCACCACAGAGAAGGGATCAGTGCCTGTCCCTGCCCTTCCCCTGCCAAGGAAGCTGGAACTGCAATGGGGTCTCCCCTCAGTCTCCTCCAGGCTGAACAGACCAAGTGAGCTCAGCTGCTGCTCATTCGGCTTCCCCTCCAGGCCCTTCAGCACCCTCATGGCCCTCCTCTGGACACTCCCCAATAATTTTATATCTCTGTTTTATTGAGAACTGCCCCTAGCACTGGAGGTGAGGCTGTTCCAGCTCAGAGCACAGCAGGACAATCCCCTCCCTTGCCTGGCTGGCCATGCTGTCCCTGATGCCCCCAGGACATGGGTGGCCCTCCTGGCTACCAGGGCACTGCTGGCTCATGTTCAAAATGCCATGGACCAGGACCCCCAAGTTCCCTTTCTGTGGCATCTCATTCCCCAGTCTGCACATCCAGGGCTGCCCCATCCCCAGTGCAGAATCACTGGAGATTACAGTGATCCCCGTTACACTTCAGTTGGTGATTGCCCAGCCCTTTAATTTGTCGACATCTTTCTGAAGGGCTTCTCTGCCTTCAAGAGAGTCCACAGGTCCTCTAAATTTGGTAAAATTCTGTATATATGTATAATTCTCATTGCACTACCCATGCACATCAAGAATAGCCAGAATCACAGGGCAGCATCTGCCCAGGACAGGTCCAAACAGTCTGACCCATTTAAGGTGTTTCTAGTTGTTCCATGAATATATTAAAAATAAAATTTCTTTAACATACTACATAAAAAGTTCCAGAAGATCTTGAAAAATTTATTTTACAGAAAAATTTGTTCTACAGAATTTATTTTTAAATAAAACCTTCTATATACACTCATACAATCTTTCAGTAATGGCAAAACTCTTTCCTAACAAACTGACCTGTACTCTTCATGAGTACCATGGCCACTGGAAAGATAAATAAGTAAAATCTTTGTCCCAAAAGAGTGCTATCATGTGCTCCCCAGGGGAAAGATTAATTTCTGCACACTTAAACATGTACATTCAAAGTGGCAACTGTTTAGCAAGAAGAGATTTTTATTGATCTTCCTGCTTAATTTTATCTGTGTGAGAATTATCGTGAACTCTAATTAGGCACCTGTTCTCTCTCCACTCAGAAGGAAAAAAGTTTCAATTAGAGTAAAACAAATCAAATTATTAAAGCACTATCCTTTTCACTTTTCATCTTGCTATAGATAATGGGAATAAAATTGGCTTGAGTGTTCAGACATTCATACAAGACTCCAGTCAGTTTTTATGTAACAAAATAACAAGGCTGAATTCTGTTCTCAGCTGAATTATGTAAATGAAGGCCTGTATTAAGTCCATTAGCAGATCAGATGTTCACCTGTTTCAGTACTGGGGTCCTCTTTTTGGTCCTTTGACACTCATGAGTCTGGGATAGTAATGCTATTTCTTCCTTCCCCAAAATACCTTAATACGAATTTTCAAGTGGAAATATTTTTTTCAGAATCAGGTGTCTTTAAGCCATCCTGAATGTTGCAAATGTAGAGTGGTTAGGTGATCAGCTGCCACTGTTGTTGCCCAAGGAAGGCCACATGTTTTCCACACTTTACCAACATTTAATCATCACCAATTGAATTTTTGGATGCAGGTTGTTACTGGGTTGAATAATTTCATGTGATGCATAGAAAGGTTTGTGGGGCTGTCTCCACACAGACTTCATGTGGATGAAGACCAGAAGCCTGGAGACAGAATTCTCTTTGTTGTAGCTGAGAGCCAACTAACTTGCAAACCAAGGCAAAAACCTTAAAAACTAGACTTACAGGCTTAATTTTGGGCATTTATCATGCATTTGTGGCTGTATATTGTTGTTCTACTAAATATGACTTAGGAAAGCAGGTAGATGGGTAGTATTCTACTTTTGACAGCATGTGCTCCTGACGAATACATGCACCTGAAGTGTCTGGAGCCACACATGCCTGTTCCACATGGAGCACAGAGGTGCCACCCTGATGCAAGGCAAAACCAGGCTGACAAGCCAAACATCTCTTGAGCTACTGCCTCTCCTTCTTGGCCCCTCCCATGCCAGTGCACAGCTGGAAAAGCCCAAAGGGCTGCCCCTCTTCCCCTCTCCTTCAATGGCTGATGCAAGAGTGTTACGAAAGGCAGTCCCAAACTCTCCTACTCAGGACAGCCAAGGTTCAGCCCCAGGGGAGGTAAATGAGCCCAAGGGAAAATGGCAGCAGGGTCAGGCTGACAGCCCCAGCTTGTTGCCTCTGCTTCACCAGCATACATGCTTCCAGCTCTTGGTGCAGCCCAAAGTTTCATTCCATTGCCAGTGATCAGATGCTGCTGTCATGTATTATTGCCCAAGGGATGGAGGAGAGAGGAGCAAAGCAAAGGTAAAGCAATGATCCCTAAAACCTGGGTGAGTGGCACTGCACCTCTAGGAGAAGCTTAGTTATTATTTTCCATCTCTCCTGGCTCCTTCCCCTGAGCTGGGACAAGCCCAGGCCTGTTGTTGAAAGGGATTTTTGTCAGAATGTAACACTAGCTTACTAACACCTGTTTGCATTTTCATAGAGACTAACATAGGAAGGAAATGTTACTTTAAGTCAGCACACACATGTTCCTATCTCAGGTTGCATCCTTCCTGGGGGGTAGGGAAGCACTCAGATGTTTTTCATCTGAATTATTTTGCACAGTGTGGGCTACCCTACCTTTCCCATTCATTACTGCCACCATTTCTTTTGGGACAATAATGAGAAGGCTGTCCTCAGGACCCCATAACTAGTATTACCATGTCTGAAGATGGAAATTATTATTAGTAGTATTAAAGCTTACACAGCAGCCCTTTAAATAAGGCTGGAGTTCTATCTTCTGTGACCATGTTCAACAATACTGTAAGAGACTTACTCTGTTATGAGGATGTTGTACTCTACACATACCTGAACAGAATATGCTTTGGGAAATGGAGGCACAAAGCAGAATTTCCGCATGTCCCTAGTCCTAAAGACGAAAAAGCAGATACACAATTCAGCCAGCAGTAAGATAGATCTTTTCAGGACAAACTTCATGCTAAAGCAACTCCTACAATAAGGTAGATAGAGGAAAAAATGTATGCAAGCATGTTCTTGAACTGGCATGAAGTTTTGGTGATTATGAATTTCTAGTATAGAGCCTAATGGTTTCTGCTGAAGAGAACACTGCAGCACCACATCTTGATTTGCTGTGAAATTACCTGTTTCTAGAACAAGGTTTTCCATAAAAATATGTCAATTTGGTGATTTTAGAGTCAAATCATGGGCTATACAGCTCTGTAAAACCAGCTTCAATCAACACAGCCCCTTTCATATGTGTGCTATGGCCTATTATTTCATGCAATTCTGAGTATCATGCCACAGAAGACCTGGACTTGCCACCCAACTTCAGACACTTATGGGCCCTGGTGTATGTTTAGAAGACCTCTGGTAACATGTATAAGACAAGTAAGCTCCTCCGCAGTCAAATAGCTGAGCTGAGACCTTGATCCCCTCCAGGGAAGAGTCCCTCTTCCAGAGCCTTTATATATTCCTGCTTTTGTTAACAAAGGGCATAAAGCAGCTGGGATAAACTGCCTCAGGAATGTCTCCTGGCAAGGAGACAGTCCATTCAGTGCCATAACTCCTTTCCTTTTCCAGAGAATTGAAAGGTCTTAACGCACAGAGGTGTGAAACCGAGAACTGAAGAAGAGAATTAGCTCAGGGAAGTAAGCAAGAAAAAAAAGATACCTCATCACAGTCTGCTGCTTCCTCAAGAGAGGAGGCAGAGAGGCAGACAATGATCTCTGTGGTGCCAGTGACACGACCCAAGGAAAAGGCCTGAACTTGTTTCAGTGGAGGTTTAGGTTGGATAGTAGAAAAAAGTTCCTCATCCAGAGTGTGTCTGTGCACTGGAATAGGCTCCCCAGGGAGGTGATCACAGCTCCAGCCTGACAGAGTTCAAGAAGTGTTTGGACAATGCACTTAGGCACATGGTGTGACTCTTGGGAATGGTCTTTTAGAGCCAGGAGCTGGACCCAATGGTCCTTGAGGGTCTCTTCCAATTCATAATATCCTGTGATACAGTGAAATTATGTATTTTCATGCTGTTGTAATCTCTCTCTCTGCTGTTGGCAGCGATAGAGAAAACAGAAGGACATCTTTTAATACATTTACTTTGGCTATTTATCTACTCCCTACTGTAATCACTTCAGAAATGCACTACTGGACTGGGACATGCAGGAGAAGCATCCTCCTATGCAGACCTTTGGGATCAGAGAGAGCAGAGTGGGAGACAGAGGCACAAGTGGCTGGAGATGGTGAGCCTGAGGATATGAACTGCTGTTGAAGCAGGGGAACGCACTCCAAGTTGTTGGAAACCTTTTTCATGTGTTCCCAAAAGCGTTCTCGTGACAGCACCATTTGTGGATATGCAAGGAGCTAAGCCTGTCACATTGGCTCCTGGTGAGCTACAGGCTCCTTCAGAGACATAAGATCCATCTTTTTGCAAGGAGTGGATAGCCCATCCCTCTGCAGAAGCATTTTCAAGACACATGACACACTGCTTTTATCTCCAGCTATCCAGGCTTTGGACCTTGCAAGCTTTCACTGCGGTGATTGCAGTGAAGCAAGTCTTAGGTGAGATTATCCAGATCACAGGTGGTCCAGACCCACAAAATGTAGAACAACACTCTCCAAAACATCCAGGGCCTGAGGTTTGAGGATGAGAAATTTGCTTCATGGGGTAATATTGTAAAACACAGAAAAAAAGAAGTCTTACTATATTACTGAAATAAACTACCAGAAAAAGTCTTAAGGTATTATAGGAAGATGAAGATGTTTGCCAGCCTTTGTCACTGCCAGGAGATGACACGTAATTACTGCTGGAATTTGCTCAATATGTATTCATGATTTCTTGTCCTTTCACAGTCCTTGCACAGATGGGTCAAACACATGCAAACATGTGTCTTCCAGGAATCCGCACTTGTAATGTATTCCTCTCAGTGGCTTCAAAAATAGCATTCTGATATTTGAGTTGAGGAATAAGGAGGAAGAGTCCATGGGAATTAGCAACAATTTGGTAATACTGACCAGCCTCTTTACTGTTCATAATAATACTAATACATAATACTGTAGTCCTAGGTAAAGCAAAAAGAATTGTGAATAAGGCAAATGCAGCTCAGGGCACACAGCAAACACTGGCTGGCTGTGTTTGCAGAGACTGTTAAATAGTAGCTTCTGAATTTTTAAGATACAGTTTTCAGTTTCACTCCAAAGATCTGTCTGAGCTCAAATGCAAAACATGGTATGATGTTCCTTTGGAAGACTGAATAGCAATAATCTACCATGGCATTTACACAGTGCTTCTCTCTTTGCTGTTTTACAGACATTATTCAATCAATTCTTGTGTCCCTCCAGGGAATTAAAATATGCCTTTTAGGAATGAGGAAACTGAGGAAGAAGAGCTAAACTCCTTTGCATGGCTCACAGAGATTTGGTCACAGTAGAAGTTAAATTCAGGAGGCTACGCCACCCCCATCTGCACCCACACCATGAGTCTACACCTTCCCCTTTTGGTGTTACTGCAATACAAATACTTCCTTCTTTTACGGGCTTGCCAAGACCTGGGGCAGAAGCATCATATTCTCAAGTGTGCCAATGGATGTGGTCATTCCACTGTCAAGGTAATTTATGATATGTACAAAAGCTTCTTCTAAGAGTGTTGGTAAGATGTATGGGCATAGTAAAGGCCTAATAAAGACTAAGCCACACTAATGAAATGCAAAGGTTGTCATTTAGAATGGAAAATCCTATGATTTAAATGCAGTGGCCAAATATTGGATCATTTTATATATATTGTTAATAAATCAGAACAAGCAAGGCACAGAACATCTGGTGTAAAAGTTAAAGCTCTTATCAAAGTCCACTAGATAGGGACTCCAAGATTTCCGTGCTGCATGCTGCATAAACCTCAATGTCTGTGTGAGAACCTCCTCCACTGTGCTGGTGGCATCACATACAGTCTGCCTGTGCTGACTTGGCTCAGGGGTGACTTTTGTGAAGAAGGTCCTGTCACCTATTGCTGTCACCCTACTTTCAGGTCCGTTTGCTCAGGTGTCTGTAGTCTAGTCAGGTGCAAAGATGCTCTGCAAACTAAATATGTAAAACTTCACAAGTACATCACAAGTGTTTCTTGTCTGGCACACAAAATACATGGCTATGATTTGATGAAGTTCAGACCAGCTCTTGTAAGGAATCCAAGGAGCCTTTGTTGCCCATTGGGCAACATATAGGGGAGTGTACCACTTCTATAGCAAACCCTTTATGTTAAAATCCAATGTCTTTTCCATCAGCTCCATCAATACCAAGGACACCCAATAACCTGGCAACCAGCTCCCACTTTCTTTCCAATAGGAGCTTATTCACAGAATCACAGAATCACTAGAATCACAACCTTTAAGACCATCAAGTCCAACCCATGCCCTAACACCTCAACTAAACAATGGCAACAAGTGCCACATCCAGTCTTATTTTAAACACATCCAGGGGTGGTGACTCCACCACCTCCCTGGGCAGTACTTTATCACTCTTTCTGTGAAAATCTTTTTCCTAATATCTAGCCTATATTTTCTTTGGCACAGCTTTAGACTGTGTCCTCTCATTCTGTCAGATGCTGCCTGGACAAAGAGTCCAACCCCCACCTGATTACAGCCACCCTTCAGGGAGCTGTAGAGAGTGACAAGGTCATCCCTGAGTCTCCTTTTCTCCAGGTTAAACACCCCCAGCTCCCTCAGCCATTCCTCACAGGGTTTGTGCTCCCAGCCCCTCACCAGCCTCGTTGCCCTCCTCTGGATGTGCTCCAGCATCTCAATGTCCTTCCCAATCTGAGGGGTCAGAACTGGACACAGCACTCAAGGTGTGGCCTCACCAGTGCCCAGGACAGGGGCAGAACGACCTCCCTGCTCCTGCTGCCCACACCATTCCTGATCCAGGCCAGGATGCCCTTGGCCTTCTTGCCCACTGGGGCACAGAGCTGGCTCATGTTCAGCTGGCTGTGGACCAGCACCCCCAGGTCCCTTTCTGCCTGGGCACTGTGCAGCCACACCGTCCCCAGCCTGTAACACTGCAGGGGGTTACTGTGGCCAAAATGCAGGACCTGGCACTTGGACTTATTAAACTTAATCTTGTTGGACTCTGCCCATCCATCCAAACATTCCTGGTCTCTCTGCAGAGCTCTCCTACCTTCCAACGGATTGACACACGCTCACAGCTTGGCGTCATCTGCAAATCTGCTAATGAAAGACTCAATACCCTCATCCATGTCATCAATAAAGACCTTGAACAGAGCTGGCCCCAGCACAGAGCCCTGGGGGACACCACTGGTGCCTGGCCCCCAGCTGGATGCAGCACTGCTCATCACCACTCTCTGGGCCCGGCCATCCAGACAGTTCCTAACCCAGCACAGAGTGCTCCTGTCCAAGCCCTGGGCTGACAGCTTTTCCAGGAGTGTGCTGTGGGAGACAGTGTCAAAGGCCTTGCTGGAGCCCAAAGAGACAAAACCCACAGCCTTTCCTGCATCCACCAGGAGGGTCACCTGGTCATAAAAGGAGACCAGGTTGCTCACACATGCCTTACCCCTCCTAAACCCACACTGGCTGGGTCTGATACCCTGGCCATCCTGTAAGTGCTGTGTGATGACACACAGTATAAACTGTTCAATCACCTCACCAGGTACTGAGGTCAGGCTGACTGGTCTGTAATTACCAGGATCCTCCTTCCCACCCTTTTTATAAATGGTTGTGATATTGGCCAGCTTCCAGTCATCTGGAACCTCACCTGTGAGCCAGGACTGTGGTAAATGATGGACAGCAGCTTCACAAGTTCCTCTGCCAGCTCCCATATCACCCTGGGATGGATCCCATCTCATCCCATAGATTTGTGAACATCCAAGCAGCTCAGCAATTCTCTGACTGCCTTCTCCTGGATAACAGGGGGATCATTCTGCTCCCTGACACCATCTACCAACCCAGGAGGACAGCTGTCCTGAGGACAAACCATCTTCCCACTAAAGACTGAGGCAAAGGAGGCGTTAAGCATTTCCCCCTTCCTCATCTGCAGTTACTAAGTCCTCATGTTGGAATCTTTCCTCTTACCTACTTGGGATTCCTTGACACCCTACTTTTAATTTTACCCTTGTTAACCTTATTGCTTATTTTCTACAGATATTTACACAGCTTTTTGTCAGGTCAGCAGCTTCACCAGCACTCCTAGCTGGTGGGAAGCAAAGTTGATCCTTGAGTCCTTTGGGCATCATCAGCCGTGCCCTGGAGATGGGGGAGGGTAACACAGAGGAAGGTACAGTACCCTCTGTGGCACTATCACACTTACCTATCTATTTTATACCTTGTTGGAAGCTGTTTAGCCTAACACTTTAGACATTCTTAAACACTTCAGGTTAGACTATGCATTAATTGACTCCACAGCAACTGAGGCCTGAGGTTATTAGAAGGGTAAAGAGCAGAAAATTTATTAGAAACTTAAAGAACCTGAGCAACTGAACAATGTATTCCTTTACAGGCCATAGTCCTCTGCAGATGCAGTGAAGAAGGAATAAAAGGAGAATTTGTGTCTTAAGAACACAGGGCATTCCTCAGATTATTCATATGAGCAGGTTCTGGCTTATGTGACAGCAACCTTTGGAGTTTGACTCATCACAGTCTGTTTCCTGAGGCATTGACATTTAATCCATCATCTAGAATCATAACATCTTCTGATCAGCATTAAAAGCTCTTTATGCAGGAACATTTCCATTTCCATCTAGGTGCTTCCTCTAGCCTTTGGAGAGCTAGGACATTCTGATGACTATGACAATGGTCTCCAGCTGGGGTTTGTAAGGTATCCATTCCCCAGGGAATGGCATGCCTTGTGTCTGATCTTTCAGCCCTAAAACTGTTTAAGCTTTGCAAATAAGGGAACACTTAAAAGCAGTAGTTTGACAATAATGGAAGAAATTTACAAAAAGATCAAATAGCAAACACATTGTTAAGATGACAGTTAATGTTGAAAATTTTCCTTGGATTCTGCAGTGCTGCCACTTGCCTGTGATTCCTATGATTCTGACTAATCAGCACCTGTAATGTCCTTTAAGGCTGTCATGTCCTGGAGAATTTTAGATATGTGTCTTTTATGCTTTTGTAGCTAATGATGACTACAGGAACCTCCTCTGTCAATTATTTTAGACAATCTTTTTTCCCACCTTCTCCTCATCTCTTCCTGTCTTGTGGTATAACAGACCCTTCCCTCTAATGACCAGCTCTAGGGGTGCTATAAGCTAAGAAGCAGCTTGGGTCATATTTTATCTTATTTCCATTAAGATCTTTTAATTAATGTTTCCATTGAATATCCAAACTAGAGCACTGATATCTCCAAACTTAGACAGTATTTTCAATTACCAGATCTTTTAAGGCACAGTGTTAAAGCTTTACAAGTCATATATTCAAGAAGTTATTAACCAGATAATAAACATGTTTTGCTAGCCTGAAAATCACTTCACTAACAGCACCACAGAAAGAGTAATCACAATCTCTCAGCATCATAGAAAGTGTTTCCATGATCTCTTGGTCTAAATGAATGATAGAACTGGAAAATGTATTATCTTGTTTGGTTAGTGCTTCTTTACCCCCACTGCAGCTTCATATCTCCAAAGTCACACTAATACTGCCCCAGTATTAAAAAATGTAAATGCTGTACTATTAGTTTTCATCATTTTCAACTATAGTGCACCTGCCTGCATGACCTGTTTCCCCAAAGCAGTATTTCAACAGCCATTACAGAAGCTGGTGCATCCCCTGGAGTTCCAATTTAATGCCTTCAAACCACAGGCTTAGCTGTTTAAGTTTCATAGTTTGAAATTTATTCTAAATTTTTTTATTGAAAATTTATTTTATTTTAAACTCTCCAGAATGCTCTCCAGCTGGTTAATAAATAATAGAACAGGCTTGTTTTCTTCCAGCCAAATTTAACCAAAAAGGTTATAGAGCAGCACAACCACACTACACAGAATGAGCAACCAAACAACTCTAAGAGACACAGTACAGGAATACTTAGTCATTTTACATCCATGAAAAGTTCTCACTAGGCTCATTAACATTTTTTGCCTACATTATGTTGGTTGTGTACAAAGTTTATGTGTTTGTGTGAGAGATAAAGCAAATCAAACAGGGCTGAGCAATCAGGAAGAGGTTTAGCTGCTGCTGCATAGCAATCAACTGCAGCCCTTCAGCAGACAGTGAGTGCTGAGTAACTCTCAACAACTCTCGTGTGACACTCCTTTGTCTCCCAGCATCATAAAGTGCTTCACCAAAGTAAGCCTAATTATTTCCACTCCTAGCAGAGTATCTGCAGAGAAAGATGATGCTTTGCCTTTGGGAAAAGGGAGTAACACTCTGGCACATATGCCTGCCTCTCTCAACAAGCTGTTGTGTCATCAACCTTAAAGTGTCAAGACAAGAAGTTTTTTGTTTTCCTGTCTAACCTGATTTCTTCCCAAAGAATAAGCCTCATTTCAGAAATAGGCATTTCACAAAAGCTCTTCTGAGGTGCTTTCATACCAATGTAAGGCTCTGTCCCCTATAGTGGCTGGACCCTATATCAAAATGTCTATGTGGGTCTGAGCTTGAGTTGCTGTTCAAGCAAAAATGCTTGCAGGTCTACAGGTATGAAATCCAGATCCAGATAGCAAAAGATTCAGAGGCATCAGCAAAATGAAGGTCATAGCATATTTTTGCAGCCTTGGGAAGGTGAAGATGAAATCTTAATGCTGGACACAGAAACTGAAAAGTGAGTGGGAAAATAAGGCAGGGCAAGGAGATGGCTTTTATGGAGCTCTTTTGAACAAACTGTAGGGAATTTAACATTTATAATATGTCCATTTATATCCTTTTAGAACTGCAACTTAGACAAATGATGAAAGAGACAATGTATAAGAGCTTCAGTGTATGACTGCTTCTTCTGCTTTTTGACTTTAAAATAGCTAAGTCTGCATGTTTGAAAAATTCCAAGTTACAATACAATAGAATTACATTTTTACAAAAAGTGAGGACTTTGTCACCTCCTGCCACTTCATCTATCTGTTCTCTGTTTTGACAGCCCAGCTTTTCCATAGGTCCTTAACTGCTATGAAGAACTGCCTCTGACAGATGATCAGGCTGAAGATTTGGCAGAGATCCAGAAGCTCATAACAGGAGCTCATAACGGTTGTGGATGACACAAACTGACAAGGTGGCAAATAACCATGAGAACTCTTTGGTATAGTGGCACACATATATAGAATATATAAATTCATAATACATACAAATAATATAAATGAGGTTTGTGTATACACACAAAAATACATATGCATATTTGCTTAGGCAACCTGGATTGTTTGGAGAATTTGAACAATTTATGCAAAATAGGCTTCTATGTGACTATTTAGTACATGGCCATGGTCATGAAAGGCAGTCCTGAAAGTCATGTCTACAAATGCATTGGCTGCAGTGTGGGTGACAGTGTGATAAATAGGAGTCTCAGCTCAACAGGAATGATTCTGTTGATGTAGAGACAAATCAGATTATAATTCTTGAATGGATAAAAAGGAAAAGTGGAAAACAGTTGAAAGTATGAATTTCCCTCTGACCATAACATCAATGTGCTGGATACTGGGCCTCTGGACAGTTTTGAAGGTCACACACTCGAAACTCAGGCATGCACACATGCAAATTACAGACGTGGAAAGGGTACGGAAAAGAGCCATACAATGATCTGATGGGGTGGAAGTATCTTACAGCAAGTATTTAGAGAGCTCTTCTTAAAGTCTTTAATGGTTTTAAGTTACAGAGAAACAGAAAATTTAAGGAAGAGCTTTATTGTAGTTTACTAATACCTCCATGGAAATAACACATGGGTTTTCAAAAGCCCTTTATTTTAGCAGAGAAAGACACAGAAGTGACCAACGTGTAGTTGAAGGATAAAGCCAGCAATGTTAAAATGGTACGGATGACTCATTTTTTGTTGACTTTTAGCTGATGGAGAAGACTGTCAACGCAATCAAAGCCTTTGCATTTGTTAACATTATTTTGGATATTTCAATCCATCAAGAGTTTTTCCCCCTTTTGTCCTTCCAGTTCTCCTCCCTCATGCTCTGGAGAGAACTGAGCAAGCAACTGGTTGGGGCCTTGGCTGCTGGGATTGACCCACCTGATACTGTCACAGAAGCTGACAGAATATGATTGTAGGGGACTATTTTGGCCTTCCAAGTCCTTGGAAAGAAACTGATAGAATCATAGAATCATTTAGATTGGAAGAGACCTCTCAGATCAAGTTCAATTGTTAATCTAGCATGGCCAAATCCACCTCTCAGCCTTGTCCCTAAGTGCCATATCTCCACATCTTTTAAATATCTCCACAGATGGTGACTTAAATCTGGGCAGCCTGCTCCAATGCTTGACAAAAGTCATGTTGTAAGGAGGTGCTAAAACCATGACTGCAACTTGACCTGAGTCTGGACTCCTGCTCCAGGTCAGATCCGCCTCACAGCAGATAAGCAGACTGGGAAATTCCTGTCATCTTCTCTCTGTAAACAAGTTATCCATTTCCTTTAAAGGTGAAAAACAGACCTTGCAAACATCAACTTTATTCAAACTGATGCCTTCTGGAGGCTGACCTGGAACAGAGACTAGACAGGGCAAAGGATAAAGCAGGTATTTATTAAAAGGTCTCAATGGATACTCTTGGGCCATACAAGGGTCTAGCCGGACCACAGCCAAGATGTACCCAAAGTGGTCACAAAATGGACACCGAGGTCACAAGGTCTCACATTTTTATAAGTTCTTGTCCATTATCATATTAGAATCATTGTTCAACCATAGCTTCAGGTTATGTAGCTCCATCCTCCTTGTTTTTTCTTCTCACTTCACCATTGTTTTCGTTCTTGGGCCTGAAAGTTGTCCTTGGTATCAAACTAGAGAAGGAATTGTTTTGTCTATCTACACTGTGAGGAGAGCTTAGTAGCACTTAATATGAAACCTAAAACTACCCACTAAAACAGCACAGAGTCTAAAAAATATAATAGCTAAAACCTAAGGCATCACTACTGCCCACTTGGAACAACCAATTTATAGAGGTGGCTAATCCTGATTCTATTAGAAATGTGGATAGAACTGCTAGCAAGTTGGGACAAATTTTCTTCAAGCTATGTAGTGAATGGATGCACTTTAAAAAAAAATTAAATTCTGCTAATAAAACCTAAGCAAGTCAATTTCATGAAGGACAGTTCTCACTCACTTGGGAGCTGATGGCGTCATGCTCATTTCTCTCCAGCCAAGTCCAACCTTGGACACTCAATACTATCAAACAAGGAGAGTAGACTCCTTCCATTGGTGCATAGAGACAAGAGAAGGGCAATGAATACAAACTGGTGGCTCTCTCTGAACGTCAGGAAACATTTTCAATATGAGGTTCACCCAGTACTGGCCTAGGGCTGTCCAGGCATTTTTTTGAGTATTCCTCCTTGGAGATGTTCAAAAGAAACCTGTGCAACTGGTTGTAGATGGCTCTGTTTGAGCAGAGGGCTTGGACCAGGTAATCTTCAGAGGTTTACCAACAGCAGCCATACTGTCATCCTGTAATTTTCAACAACAGCCAGTGCCCAGAGGGGCTTATGAATGTCACAGTTACATCTACAGCTGCTGATTCTCCACCTCCTTTCTGGGATGCCCTTAGCAATGACAGCCAAAACTATGGCCTAGGAATGTAGTGAAACTGTGCATGGTCAATTTGCCTGGGCTTGGCTTTATTGGCAAGTAAATAGCCAAAACAGGATTGATCATACCCTGCTTTTTCATATATTCAGGGGACATCCATTTAACCCTACTGCAGGTCTCCCATGTGCAGGACAAACTCCATGAAAGTTGCAGAGTGACAGCCAACCAGTGCTTGCTAGCAATTTGACAGCATGTAAGCAAAAGATACTGAAAACAGAGTAACACTAGGTAGTAAATGGTGCATTTCAGCATAGGCTCCCAGGCACTGTCCTCCCAATCAAGCAGTTGTGAAAACTGTGGGGTTTTGGGATGAGCTCTTTAGAGATGCTTATAAAGCAGAACAGATTAAAGCAGGAATTGTTCTTAGTCTGACTTTTATTATGTTTACATAATGCTAAGTCTGATGTGCTTGTTAATCACTTTAAATAGCATTAACTTTTTTAACATTGTATTTGTGTTGATATACAAAATAAAATAATCTATTGAAATAAAAGGTCAGCTGAAAAATCATTGTCTCTTCCAAGCCTTCTGTGTTTGAGTTACAGGGTTCTTCTCTTTACTGTAGGGATAATAAGGATTATATTTCACCGAAGGTTCCAGAATATTATCCATCTCATTCTTTTGTACCCCAGGAGAGGTTATTTCAGGTTCTGTGGATCCCTAAGGTAGAAGGGAATCAAATTTCCCAGCCCAAAATGCTCTGCATGTGCAAGCATGTTTTAAATGAAACAGAACAAAGGCAGGCTAGACTGATACTAACCCACTTGTCATTGGAGTGCCATCTTGCTGCTTTTCTCCTGAAACAAATCCCCAAACCCATAAATAACAGAATCAAATCTGCATATTTGTGATTTCCTTTGAAGCTTAAATTTTGAGGTATGTGCTGCCTTCTGATCTGTCTCAGATCTCCACGATCTTTCTGCACCTGAAATAGGGCTAGATCACTCCAGAAACCATGTGTAGGTTAAATATTTGGTGAATGCTGACTTGCCCGAATCTTCAGAAGTTTCTAAATCTTACATGATGGGGGTTCCTCACACATGGGGTAGTTGGTGAGGGTGCAGAGACAGAGAAGACATGCCAGCACTGTGTTTGCCACACAGTGGCATGATGAAGTCATTGGAGCTGTGCCATAGCAATTTAGTGTCTTCAAATATTTTGTGTTACAGCTCGCATTCCCCAAATATTTTGTCTAGTATTTTACTGTAAACGTAAAGGGCATATAATGTGATTTTGCCATTATCTCATGTATAGATAGGTATTACACAGGCAGAAAATCCAGATGTTTTCCAAACTGACCTTGGCTTTTTGCACCAAAAGAAGCCAAAGCCTGTCATCACCAAACCTTAGAAGTGACAGTGTAATTCAGGTTGGAAGGAACTCCAGGAGGTCAACAAGTTCAGCCACCTGCTCGAAGCAGGGCTACATTTCTTGAAAGCATAATGGACATCAAAGTCAGTGTTTAAGTGACATCCTTCACACAAAATGGAGGCAGTGATTAAACCTATCAGCCCTGCATTAGAAATATACTAAGGTGACAGAGCTTGCCAGCTCACAGGCAGGAGCAGCCCACAGTTTCCCCTGGCATCAGCTGCAGCTGACAGGAAGAGCCAACCATGAAGAAGCAGAAACCTAGGCTTGCCCAAAGATCCCCATGCAGTACAGTGGGTGAAGTTATTTGTCACCTGGCTGTCTGCCCCTTCTTCCCTCCGTCTGAAGAACATTGATATATAATATGCTCTTTAACAGGGTAATTTCAGATCCAAAGCTGATCTAAATGACTTTAAAGCTTGATATAACGCTAGTTTGGGGATTACTCAGAAAAATGGCATGGGTGGAGGATCAAAGATGCTGACTTGCCTCTTTTGGAAGCAGCTCTTCTCTCCAACAGAACTTAAATGGCTTTCAAGTTAGAAACCTAACACATCTTATGTGATTCTAGAGCATCCAGTAAGGACACAGTAAGTAGGGAGAGCAGTCAGATATGAAATAATACAGTACATGAGTTTCAAAGTATTTCTATGATACAGTCATTTCTATTTCCATCATCAGGAGCTTGGATTATTATTACTGAATTCCTTCTTAGGAAGATGAAAAGTTCTTTGCCATAGATGGAGAAAGAATACCTCCATTTAAAAAGATATATATCAGTATTTAATTTCAGAGGGTTATTCAGAATTTTTGAGCCTGTTTTTCTTATTTACAAATATAAATTTATTTGCACCTCTAATACACATGAAAGAGGTATGCAGCACAATCTCTATATTTCAGTGATCAATCTCACAACAAAATCATTTTCCAAGAAATGCTCAGACCATCCTGCTTACCAATAGTCTAATAACAAGAATTACAGAGGCATGTGGAAAACTGAAAGGAAGGGAGGTAAAAAGCTGCGGTAAATGTAAAAGCTCGTATCCCACCTCATAAGGATCATATTCAAATTAATGTGTATGGGGGGAATAACAGTAATCATTATTTCTGTGAGTAGCTTCTCAATATAATGCTAAAAGATACTGTAAGAACAATCTGCTGAGAGGAAAATGAGGAGTTTGACTTTTTCCTTTTTCCACACTTTTTTCTTTGAAACTTCTATCCTTTTGCTGTTACCTGTATAAACAACCCTTTAGTGTTGTTTCTTACCCCCTATTCTTTTGAAGATTTAATTTTACATTGTTCTTGGTGAAGTTTGTAGTGTGCTTTGATGGTCAGCAGCACATATATGGGAGTTCACAAATGTTGAGTGAAAAATTAGTGCTTGGCTGGATATGGCAAGGATATCCAATTTATTTTAAATAGTTAGAAGGGACACTGCATCCTCACACAGTTGTTTTCCTTCCATCCCCATTAGCCAGAGTGTTTCCAGCCTAACTTAGACAGGAGAAAGTCCTGGAAAAATTTTAAAGGCAAGTCTCCAGCATGACCAGGCAAGTTTGGTTTCTTTATAACAAATGGGTGGAGACAAGGGAAAGGAAACTGAAACTGTTTTGAAGTAATGACAACCTCAGCTGCTGCAGTGGGGTGCAGAGATATGTGATATACTGTGATTATAGCAGTTTAGAGGCTTCCTTTTCAGACTACAACATTTTTCACTCCTTTTGGAAACAGTATTACATTACAGGTGTTATAACTTTTCTTCAGAATCAGACTGGCCAGGGTACTGTAAATCTAAATCATGGCTGCCCTCAGGAAAACTGCCAGCCTGTAAACACAATGAAATGAGTGAGATGAAAGTATTTGAGTGAGAAAATTAATTTTAGGCATTCCACTGAAGTCTATTTAGTTTTTACAGTCTGGCCTGGCATCAACAAGTAGCAGCTGGGGAGGACATATTAATTCCCAGTGACTAATGCTGGGAAGATTACCTTGAGCTTGAAATCTTTACATAGGGGTCCAAAAGAGAAGAGAAAACTTATTCCCTCAGATTCCCCTTATTTTTTCCATGCTGGGAATTCATGTAGGAACCTTTCCTACTTCTGAAGCTTATTTGTTCAAACTGATGAAGTTTCTGATTAGGAATTTATGTAGAAAAATATTTCAAAGTGCAGGTTGACCACAAGAGTTACAAGAGTAACTTGTCAGGATGTGGCATATTTTTCAGCATATTTCCTTCTTTGGCACATTTGTGTGCTTTCAGAGGTCTTCCCCATTCTTAAAGAGGTCTCTCTTCTGCTCACAGCTCCAGCCTAGCAGGGGCAGGTGAACACAGGCCAATAATGTGGGAAGAATTCAAAATGGTTTTTTTCCTATTCCTCCCTCTGAACATGAGCAATGATTCCATTTAAGACACAAAACCCTCTCAAGACACAAAATGCTGCCATTCGTCAACCTGTTTATACCCACCTCTACTCTTTAGTGCAGTCTCAAGCTGTGCCAAGGGAAATAAAGGCTGGATATTAGGATGAAGTTTTTCACAGGAAGAATAATAAAGTATTGGAATGCTTTGCCTGGGGAGGTGGTGGAGTCACCATCCTTGGATGTGTTTAAAAAAAGACTGTATGTGGCACTTAGTGCCATGGTCTAGTTGAGGTGTTAGAGGTGTTAGGGTTGTATTCAGTGATCTTGGATGTCTCTTCCAATCTAGTGACTCTGTGGTAATTTTTCATTGTCACACACTGTTGCTTGTCATCTGGGCACAATGAATGAAGCCAAAACACTGCAAGAAGATTTCCTGTACGGACTGTAAGAAAGTATGAGTTTCATGTTTTAGCTTATTCTCATAACTTCCAGAGCACTTGCCCAGGTTTTGGAGAGTGGAAGAGCATCCAAGGAATACCCATTGCTAGCTACGCCACCTGGATCCTTCTAACATCCTTCAGACCATAATTTATATCTCTGATACAGTTTTTTTTTTTCTTCCTACTTCTTATTCTTCATAAGACCCTCTTGGATACTTTCCAGGGACTCTTTGTTTTCAGCTCTGTTATTAAGCTCCCTGTGAAGAAGCCCATGGGGTTTTGCAAGTAAGGAGATACCTGACAACTGCAAAAGCAGAAGACACCATTGTGATTCCTTATCCCCAGATACCAGAACCTTCCATTCACTGCAAAGATGTCTTAAACATTCCAAATGATATTTTTATACCTCTGCCATCAGCTAAAAGAGACACAGTCCAGCAGAAATTAGTCTATCAGTTCATTCTCTATTGCACAACTGGAAGGAGCAAGCTGCTTCTTCATTTAGCTGCATCAGTCTCATTTCACCACAAAGGTGCTCAAGCAGCATTAAGATCTGCTGTAGGCATGAATGTAATTAAGAAACTCAGAACGGTGATTACTTGCCCAAGAAAACAGAATTTCCAGACATGGGGACAAATTCTGATTTCTGGCTGGGCATGTTTTGTACAGGTAAACTATATAGATGAGGCAGCAGACTTCTGTGCTGCCTTCTAGGAACATGCCTGAATAGAAGACTGTGTCTGGGCTAGGTGTAGAGATGGTCCTGCAGCAATGGTTCAGGCTGACCATACATCCAGTGCTTGAAGACAGAGCTGTGTCTGCACTGTTTATCAGTTGCCAGCTTCAGGCAGCAGCTCACCTGCTCTTCAATTCATCAGGACATGGAAGTAGAAAGGCTGCAGTCAAATCATTACTTCTCACCTAAAATGGGCACTCAATGGAGCCTTTGTGTAAAAGGTTTTCCTTTTTGTTTCCTTCGTGTAGAAGGTTTTCCAGAATGATTGCCTTGACCACTGCAACTCAGTGGTCCTGTCCTGAGCATCCTGGGGAGGATCCTGTGTAGGACTCTTATGACAAGGAAAAGGAAGGTCTTTTCTATGGAAAAGGGAGTGTGAAACACATTCACACTGGCACTGTTTATTGAGAGACTGGGTATGGTGGTAAGGGGAGGAACATAGGTAAGAAATAGAAGGAAATAGAAGGAACTAGAAGGTGTCAGAACTTGCATACATGATTTGGGCTGCACCAGCTGTGTTGGCAGGTTGAGCAAGAGAACATAGACCCTAAAATCTTGAGCACATGAAGGGCAACTTCCAGGCCTTCCCCATTTTGGAACTGTTCTGGTCCTGACACTGGTGCAGAAATGAATCACTTTCTAAACATCTGAGAATTAACTGAGTTCGTATACCCAGCTGTCTCTTGAGTAGGAACTCTTGTGTCTTGGGACTATGTTAATGGCTCTTACAAGGTAAAAGCTTTTCCTACAAGGTCAGCAGCTGGCAGTAGGTATAAACCAGGCTAAGGTCCAAAAGGTCTTTCAGTGTCCATTTCCTTTGGATGGTAGTTTCAGTTTTTCTGAAGAGAGTTGGTGGAACTCAGATATCTTTTCCCCCTTTCTTTCCTGTAAAAAAATCTACTTCCCACCATCTTTCCTAGTATCCATGTTCTTAGGTGTGGAAATTCATTTGCTGTGCAGGAAAACTAACTTGGGGTGCCTAATATTCACTGATGTTTTGATCTTGGAGCAACAACTTATTTCAAATAAAGACTCCTAACTATATGAATAATGATGATTTCCACCAAAAGTCATAGGTCTCCAAAGTTTGTGAGACAATTACATTAAAAAAAATTACAATTTTATGTGTATGCATACAGACTTACAAGCACACGATATTGAAATATTTAGTGTATTCAAAAAATTGATGATGTTTTAAGTGTGTATATAAAAACATGCATATGCACATTACATGCAGTAGCAATAATATTTTATATGTATAACATGCTACGGAAATAAAGGAGCAGCAAAGTGTTTTAGTAAGAGGTTACAGAACAGCAAGAGCAAATTTCTCCATCCATCCTATATGTGTATATCCTATACTTTGTGAGAGAAGTGAATCTGATCACTTCAAAAAAAGGTATGATTTTTGACCATATTATAAATTGTTATGATTAAACCATTGAAACATTCTGGAAAATGTATTTCAACAAATGACTGCCTAGAACTTAACATGTACTTTCATGGAAGTGTTTCTACTTCAAGATTATTTCTGTTGTTAATAGGCTTAAAATAGCTTTTGAATACTTTAAAGAGTTTTTTTAAACACTTCATGTACATAGGTATATTACAGGTGAAAACTTTGGAATTATGAATTACATTTTGCAATTTTCTAACTAATTTTTGTCACTCTGAAATACACTGAAAATCACATGACAAAGTCACTCCTGTGACTGGATCCATGTCTCATTATGCAGCCCTGTAGTGGTTTTTGCAAGCTTTTGCAGTTTAGACCCAAATTCCTAGCTTTATTTCAGCACATAAGCCATACATGGCACCCAGGGGAACTGTGTGAACAATTTCACAGCCTGAGCTTGTTCCCAGCAGTACAGTTCAGACAACATACACTGTATTTTCCACATCAAATTGTCTCCTGGATATAGTGATGAATACCAAGCACTGAGATTATACAGAGGCAGGGACAAGTCCACTCAATCTCCTACTTGTTTTGAAATGTCTTTGCTTCATATCATTTTATGTCTTCACAGCAGCCTATAAGACAAGTTTTCTAAACTAATCTACAGAAAAAAACTAATAAAAGAAAACTAATAACATGTTCCGTTAGTATCCATTGCAAATGTCAAGTTTTATAGACAAAGAAGAGGGAGAAGTTACTCGCAATTTAAGTTAAACACTCATGTCCTAGCATATGGATTCTTAAACTCCTTGAAGAATTAAACCAGAATGATGAAGTCACTGCTGCAAAGCCCAAGCTCAATATTTATGTCTGTTCCCTGGGACAAATGCTTTACATGTCAGAAAAGAGTATGTTTCAAATCAGCTTACTGCACTGTTCTAGGAAATGTTCTGTAAAACCGTGTTCTCTCTTAATTTGGACTTGTGTGTCACTTGGGGCTCTCTCATAAATAAAAGGTTCCTTTTCCAGTTCTTTGTTGCATGTCTCTGATTTCTAGTTAATTGAAACAAGGGGAGTGTTACTTTCTAAGTTGTTCTTGGCTGGCATCCCTAATGCAAGGCTTGCCATTCTGATTTTTTTAAAAAACATGTGACAAGCTGTTGGACAGGACAGGACAGGGAAGGGAAGGGAAGGGAAAAGGGAAAAGGGAAAAGGGAAAAGGGAAAAGGGAAAAGGGAAAAGGGAAAAGGGAAAAGGGAAAAGGGAAAAGGGAAAAGGGAAAAGGGAAAAGGGAAAAGGGAGTCTATGCCAAACTCTTTACTGGTACTGAAGGAATAATATTCTGATTTTATTCAGAAGTACTTCACTACCTCTGTGTTCTGAGAAAATAGACAGAAAAGCATCAGGGTGACTTCAGATAAGCTCCAGGGTAAAGAAGCTTGCTGCCCTCTCCAGTACTTTGAAGAAAGTGTGTCCTTGAAAACCTCAACTTATGCAATCACATTAATTATCTTCAAGGGCATTCTGATGCAACTGATTTCAGGAGTATACGGTTAATGTCTGAGCTCCATCAGAGAGTTCCTTGGCCAGTTATCCTACAAGTCATGAAGATTTCTTTCCAGTCTATGAGTCGGGGAAAAAAGAGAAAATTGTAAACCTGACTTCCAGTGTTTTCTAGAAATTGACTCATTGTTTTTAGTTGCTTTGTAACAATGCCAAAGGTATTAATCAGACTTGGACTCAGGTTTAAAAGTTGGTGTGAGCTCTGTTCCTGCAGATGATAGTCCATATTTATACAACAAACTGCAAAGTAAAGTATACCAAGCAAAACTAATAAGCTTGCCATTGTTTGAAACAGCAAATCAAAAGCATTAAATCACAGACTTTTGATGGGGCATTCTAGCCTACTTCCTGTGAACTTTGTGGAAGTATCAAAGAAATTTTTTAGCCCTGTCAATTCTTCCAGTTTGCATGATAATAAAGAAAAGGAAAGAGAACAAAAACCTTATGGAGTTTCAGAAAATGCCAAATTCACATATGGGGTGTATGTTTGGGCCTTTTATTTTTCTCTTGAAATTACCATGCTCTTTTCTGGCTGAGATGACTTGAATGGGTCTGCTTCATATAAACAGAGGCAAAATGGGAATTCAGAAAGGAAGGTGTTTGTCAATGTGAAAGGGAGGTTTTCCTTAATAAATGAATCATCTTTCAATTACCAAAACTGATTGTTCACCGGGGAGATTGTTCAAAAAACTTCCTGCTCAACACCTGCTATTTTGGTCCTGGCTTTTGTAGTCACTGCAGGTACGACATCCTCCCAGGTACCACAACAAGCTTTTGCAGAAGCAGATTAACTTGCGAACCCATCAAATGTGCCTGCAGCACCGCTCCCCGCCGCCTGACGACGCGGGACGCGTTTGCTGAGCCACCCTCCAGGACCAGCTGATGCCGGCAGGGTGACGCGGTGCCCGAGCGGGTGTGCAGGCGGAGGGAGGCACCGGCGCTCCCCGCCCCGCGCTCCCCCCGCTCTCCCTGCCGCTCTCCCCTCTACTCCCCTCCCGCTCTCTCCACCCCGCTCCCCCCGCCGTTCTCCCCCCCCGCTCCCCCCAGCTCTCCCCCCAGCTCTCCCCGCTCTCTCCCCGCTCTCTCCCCCCTCTCCCAGCTCTCCCCCGCGCTCTCTCCCCGCTCTTTCCCCGCTCTCTCCCCCCAGCTCTCCCCGCTCTCTCCCCCCAGCTCTCCCCGCTCTTTCCCCGCTCTCTCTCCCCAGCTCTCCCCGCTCTTTCCCCGCTCTCTCCCCCCAGCTCTCCCCGCTCTCTCCCCGCTCTCTCCCCGCTCTTTCCCCGCTCTCTCCCCGCTCTCTCCCCGCTCTC
>CM031878.1:25617250-25685118 GCA_018697195.1 Certhia americana | reverse complement strand
CTCTCCCCGCTCTCTCCCCCCAGCTCTCCCCGCTCTCTCCCCCCCAGCTCTCCCCGCTCTCTCCCCGCTCTCTCCCCGCTCTCTCCCCCCAGCTCTCTCCGCTCTCTCCCCGCTCTCTCCCCGCTCTCTCCCCGCTCTCTCCCCCCAGCTCTCCCCGCTCTCTCCCCGCTCTCTCCCCCCCGCGGCCACAAGATGTCGCTGCGGCCCGTGCCGCTCCCGGCCCGCGGGCCGGCTGGAGCTCGCCCGCTCTGCTGGCTCCTGTGCCTGCGGGAATATCCCTGGTGCCCAGCGCCCTAGTAACACCTCTGCTGCTCCAGTCTCGGGTAGGAAAACTGGGCCTCAGTCTGCTCTTCTCACTGAGTCCGCTGAGCTGCAGGACAGCGGCAAGGACTGCATGCAGAACACCTCTTTTAAAATCAATTGTGTCGTTTTCCAATTAACTTCTGTCAGCACATGCAAGTCCACTGGAAGTACATTTGCTTCTTCCACCCCTGAAGTCTCTAAGGAAAAGTCCATGGACTCCTACCGAAGCTTGCAGATCGTTAAGTTGAAATTCACCGAGTTAGAAAGAGGCAAAGGGACGTCCTGTGAGCAGGTATACCCTCTTCTACACAGGAATCATTCTGTCTTCCTCCCATTCAGTTAGCAAATGAGTCTGAAGCACTACTTCTCGTTTCATCTCTTTAGGTGTAAAGCAGGCTTAATTCTGCCAATGTCACCGTAATTGAATGAATAAAAACTTGGTGTTAGCTCAAAATTGAACTCCACACAGTCTGTTTTGCAAGACGGTCATGAAAGGATTTTTTAAAATATTGGTGAGCTCAGGTTAAAAATTAGCAGCCTCACTTTGGGAGTGCAATCATTGCTGAATGCCAAGAATAACAGGGTTTGAGTTTGCTGCATTTGCAATGGCTTTTCTGTTGTGTAAAGCCATTAGTTTAACTCTGGCAGTGTGGCATAAAGAAAAATGCTTGAAAGACCACACCTTTTAACAGGACACTTGTGTCATACTCAAGAGTTAGATGGATCCTCAGTTTTGACTTCCAGCTCCAAAAATGCAGCTAATGTCAATGTAAATTACTTTAATCTCACAACTAGAAAATAAAGCTCCCAAATATTACACATATGCACTATTTTCTACCAGAATTTGAAGGTTTTCTCTACATTAAGTGTCCATCAAAGCTGCTTATCTTGCTAGTTACCAATAGTCTTCTTAACACAACAGGACTGATTTTGGAAGACAGCATTGTTCATTGCACATATCCTATTGCACATTATTCTGTCCATCTTTACTGTAAAACTGTTAACAAAGTAATCTTAAATTCTGTTAATGTCCTTCCCTACTGAAATAACCCTTCTATGACCACAGAGAGTTCAGTTCAGATTAGAGTTGCTTCTTCAAAGACAAATGGAGGATTTTTTAACAGAAAGATCAAAGCGACTGCAACAAGAGCTGGCGGGAGCACTGCACCACAGTGGCCACAGTGTCTGGGCTTCCAGCTTCTAGACCTGGCCTGTATTTCATTGTTGCTGCTGGCACCATGACCAAGTGCAGTGGACACATGCCCGCAGTTACTTGGGGGTTTTGGTTATCTTATTTTCTAAATGCCTCAAAAGCTTTCAAGCCTGTTTCTAGGAGGGTACCTTGTTCCAGCTTGTGCATTGGTTGCTTTTTCTCAGTTTTGTGGAGATGAAGAAGAGGAGATACATGTGAAAATTCACACTTAGCCTGGCACACCACCTTGGGCAGATCCAGATAGCTCCTGCCCTGCACTGAGAAACCAGCAGATGTTCACAGATCCTGCACAAGGGTTCTCTGTATGACACATTTCCCACAATGCTGAAATAAAATGTCTCAGCTGTGCCCAGACTTTCTGCATGAGTAAGGACTAGGTTTGTCTTTGGTGGAGTTTTATATACTGTACATACTGTACATTTTTTGTGAGAAGAAATATATTTCGGGGTTTTACTTTAATGGCAGATTGTGGGTATTTGAGCATATTGTAGAGTGAGTTTTCAAGGCATTTCCGTTTAAAATAATTCTCTATGCAGTTGAGCCCAAAAGCATGAAATAGAATTAACACCAATATTAACTGTAGGATTTATTTCATTAGGGCTGCCTTTTGAATGCTAATGTTACCTGACCTGTAAGCAGCTGTTACAAGTAAATGTAAATCAAAACCAGAAAACTAAATTATTTTATAAAATAAGACCAAACTTTTTCTTCTTTCTGTATGTAAAATATTTTCCCCTTCCTTTGAATAGTTCAGTTGTACTACTATTAAACAGTAATGAGCTACACTT
Organism: Certhia americana; assembly: GCA_018697195.1. Taxonomy (NCBI): domain Eukaryota; kingdom Metazoa; phylum Chordata; class Aves; order Passeriformes; family Certhiidae; genus Certhia; species Certhia americana. The sequence goes on along the minus strand of CM031878.1, from coordinate 25,682,814 downwards.
CTCCTTTCATTCATTTGCTTCCCTCTTGATGGTTCTGCTTTGTTAGTGAGACAGTCTTATTCCTGCAACTAAGTATGTTTATGCATTGATGACAATGACATAGTAAAGAGGCTAAGCTGTGCTGAAATAGATGAGGCCTGCTACACACATTCTGATTTTTCTGGCTCCTTTGCTAATTTGCCAGCCTGAAATCTTTGGCACAATTTCAGACCATGTCTCTGGCAGCGCTGGACCTTTTTTTTTTTTTCTTTTTTTTCTTTTTTTTTTTTTTTTTTGTGTGTCTGTGTCTGTGTCACTGTAGTTGAAGGTTTTTTTCTCTGTTTTCATTACAAATGATGTGGCTCAAACTTAAAGTGCCACAATGTACATTCTGCATCTTTAATCCCATATTTTTTTTTCCTTTTTTCTCTTCTGCTATAAAAAAGGAAGCAAATCAACCTGAGGAAGCAAGGTACTTTGTTCCAGTTTCTTGAGCTGCACACATGCCTGTCAGACATTCCCACAGAGCTTGGAGCTGCTTTGGAATACCAGAATCTGAATGCAGCAGTTTATGGCTCACGTCCTCTACTGAAACTACTTGTGTAATTGCAGTCATTCCAAGTTGTCGGTCCACTGTGGGAGCTCTAATTTTTCTCCACTTGGAAGCAATTGCCTTATGTAAAGCTAATAGAAAAGGATTTCCTTCTTTTTCCTTCATAAGCCAGAAGAAAGATTATCTGCATAGATCATGATGAACTTGTATTTATATTGTTGATACAAATCTATAATTGTATTATCCTGAGAAACGTGTTATGACATAATATGCTAAGAAATTACTCACATGACCTCTGTTCCCTATCAGGAGAAATACACTTTTAACAAATGTATTGTACCTGATAGAATTATTTCTAGATTCATCTTAGAAAACTCTTAATACATGAAAAAGTCTCACAATACAGTTGCTTTAGCTTACTAAAGAAACTAAATTAGTAAAACTGCAGATGGACCCATGGAGAAAGATCAGAGAAAGCTCAGATTCCATCAAGGAAGCTTGTCAGTCCAGTACTGTGTTCAGAAAGGAATTTGGAGTCCTCCTGGAGACACAAGGACTCAAAGGACACTCATAGCTGGCCTGAGAAGTTCACATTCATTCTTCCTGGGCTTTGTGTAGTAAAAACACTGGTAACATTTGTCAGTGCTCATTTACATTTTTAGGGTTATGTTCGACCAGGAAAGTATGAGAACTTTCCTCTATCAGAAAACAAAACTAAGTAATTCTTCCTCACTGAACTGTTCTTTGTCTTTGGCAAGTTCTTGATAGACCATACACAAGCTACACAATAGAATGTCATTAATTTTATCACAAAGTTCAATTGAAATTGTTTCTGGAAAATGATATGCATAGACTACATGAAATAAAGAGACAAGGTATCACGACAAATTCAGATTAATTTATTTTGATCCTAAAAAGATTTTAAGCAATACTTTTTCTGTTCCTGTGGGCAGACAATATATCCTTCAGCAGATACTTAGGTGTATGACAGCCACAGGCAAAAAAATTTGTTTACTGGGAGCAGATTTTTGTGCTTTCTTTTAGTGCTGTTTCTTCCTCCCTTTTTTCTACCTTTAGTGGTTATTGAAACCCGAGGATTGAACATTTTTATATGTCTTGCCTTTTGTTTATATTCGTGTGAGTAATCACAAACATCCATTGCCATGGTATGTTGTACTGTCATAATGTAGGTAATACCATGAAACTTTCAATACAAATTAATTAGCATAAATGACCTGGTAACAGAATGATTCATTTTGAGAGATTCCTGACAGCAACTATTGATTTTTTGGCTCCAATTCAAACAAGTACTTAAGAACATACTTTGTCAGGGTCACTTTCCCTCTTGTAGTTAATTTGGATTACAATTTATCTTTCATTAAAGCAAAGCGCTTAAGAAAAGAAATCTCCTTAAAGCATTTGAGAAGAGAAAGAGTTTAAATGTCTTTTGACATAAATACTTTCTCAGGAAATGCGTCAGACAGGTTTATAAAAAGATCAAGACGAAAAACTAGCTCTTCCGTACAATTGCCATGTGTGCTTTATGGGAAAAAAGGAGCCCAAATAAAACTGCCAGATGCAAAGCTGCTTCATCAGCTCACTCAATTTCTAATTTTGAGGGTTATTGCTTCTAATTTAGAGAGTTATTGTAGAACTAGGAAAACAGTCATGGAAAGTCAAACAAGGAAAATTTGTTTCCTAAAGATAATGTGGGAATGAAAAGGTAAAGCAGAATCATTTGGCTTTTAGTTTACTGTTGCCTAAAGGTGACATTTTCTCTAAATAAGTCCCCTTCCCCACAGGGAGAATATAATCTTCCAAAACTGGAGAAACAATTCAAGACAACATACCAAGCCCTTCGAACAAATTTTCACCCTCCAGAAGTCAGAGGTGGCAGATCCAGAGGCCAAAGCCATGGACATGTCAGCTCTGGTGGGTAAAGCCATGGCCACCAGAGCACACATTTTGTTCCAGAGGTGATAGTGGAACTTGACAGCATCCATTTTTGGTACTAGCTAGTCCAAGGCTTTCTGGCTACAAGAAGCTTCACTTCAAGGCTTTCTTGGTGACAGTCTCTAATTTTAGGGTGGAACGGGGTTCAAAACAGTTCTTTAAGTGTTGACACTTTTGAAGGCACTGCTAGAAACAGATTCATAGTATATATATATATATATATATATATATATATATATATATATATGTTACAAATACATTTGGCATGTCTGAGTATAGGGAGGGAAGAAGTATTGGTTAGAGGTGCCTCAGTGGCAGTGCACTCACGTTTTTTGATACTAAGTACTGTTGCAATTCCAGACTTCATTCTCAACATAGATTCAAGTAGTCTAACGGGAGTCCCTCTGTACTTCATTTTCTTATGGCATTTTTTCTTCATTATCTGTTTAAGATCACTGTCTGTGTGCCTTCTTCCAAACAGTAACAGTCATTTGTTCAGTAGACTTACTGCCATCAATATCTCAACTGAGACTTACTCTGTTGATTCTACCTTTGAAGTTTTATGGTTGAAGATAGTTTAATACATGTCTTTGGACGGAAAGAGAGCAGTAGAAGAGTCTTCATTTCAAAGACTGTGTCTACTGAAAAACTCAGTGCAAGATGAGTGGAAATGAGTAGTAGAAGAGTCTGCAGAATAAGTGACTCATTGAAATGATATAATTTTCTTTTTCCACTTCTCATCACTTTTGGACTAGCCACCTAACTAAGCTCTCTGGTATTTATTTTCTATTGTTATTTGTATTGGTGTATTTATATATATGTATACACACACACACACACACAAATTATAAACATTACAGTTTTACGGTTTTAAAAATATGTGCGTACATAAAAACAACCCCTGCTTGGCAGCAGGAGCAAAAGAGATGTACATTAGCCCTCTGGATCCACAGGACTTTGGGAAATGGGCTGTCTGCCCATGAAGGACAGGTGAGAGTAGCACGGATTCAAAAGAATGTGAGGGAGAAAAGACAGGGACACAAGGGAGAGGAAACAGGAGACCAGAAAGAGGGGACTTCAGGCTGAAAGCAGCCTTCACACTTAATTAACAGGATCTGCTTTAGGAGGACTAGGTACTCCCCCTCCCCCAGCCCTTTGCAACTGCAACATCAGAAACTTCAGTACACAGAAAGGACGTAAACCAGCAAAATCTGATGTTTTAAACATTTGCCATTACAAAAAAAGTTTAAAAGGCGTTCTGAAAATGACACCGTATGCAAGGCAATAGGGAGATCAGACAACGTCTGTCCAGACCCAGATCTTTGTCTGGCATTTCTCTGTGGTACCATAGTGCAGCCAGGAATTACCTGTAATAACAGGCATTGAAGCAATAGGTATTTCATTCCTGGGGGAAAGCAGATCTGAATCTGTCTGTTTCTAGCACAGCATACAGATCTTTTTCCAGGCCTCCCAACCACAGTCAGAACACAGTGTATCCATCCCAAACATAGTTTCTCAGAATCTGTTTGGAAAACAGTTTTTTCAAAAACTGTTTTGCCTCTTTTTTGGTAATAACATCTAATCAGCACATGAAGAAGGCATGTAAAACTTTCTATTGCATAAGAATCAATCACCTCTAAAGCTGCAAAGACCGCAAGGTATCTTTGAATTTGTGATTCTGTCTTACAAAACAAATCCCTAAATGCTAATGCATCAGAGGTCGTGTCAGACACATCACATCATTATTGTGGGAGCCATTGTTAGCAAGCTGAATTCATATATCACTTTTCAGTTTAAAAGGGGGGAGTATCAAAGTACAGCCAAAACCAAAACTTGTCAGTTTTGCCCAGAAAGCCATTGTTCTTTGCTCACTAAATAAAACTAGGTGATTACCTTTCAAAGGGATGGGATCCCACAGTACTAAAAAACCAAAGGCTATCTAGTTCCTTCAATGCCATAAAATCACTATATGGACTAAAAAGAGGAGTTTGCTATAATTTCTTTCTGTCACAAAATAATAATATTTTTTCTAACTTCAAGGTAGAATTGTGAAAGAACTTTAGCTGTTTCTTTCTCAGGTATGTACCTCAGTGCAGATGCTGTTGCAGAATGTCAGTTTTAGTGCTTTTGTGACATCTTGCTTTTATCAAGCATGTTCGTGGTTCTGTGGACCACTTGTGTTCAGCAACAGTTACTACAGTCACATGGTGGAAAGGTTTATGAGCAGCATTTTGATCAGGAATAACATGTCTGTTTTTCAGGAGAGAACCTGAGCAGACGGTACTTCTTGCATTGTTTCATATATCTCCTCCTTCAAAAAGGTCTTTTTCAACATTGCTTAGAAGTAAAATTTCATAATTAACTGTGTGTAAATTGATGTACTCTGAAAAGGCATACATATATATTGCATAATGCACAGTATATTAGAAGACACCAACAGTGACAAAGATCCTATAAAAAGCAATGGTTTCTCCAGTAGTTTAGAAATAATAACTTGTAAAACTGGCACTAATTCTCTTGCCTAATAAACACACATGAGGAAAACATTTTATCAGCTCCACCACATCATTTATTTCATACTTCCAAGAGTTCGTAACTCCATCATTTAGTAGTGGTACAGTACAGCTTTTGTGTATGGGAAAGAGAAAGCTAAGAGTGAATTGGTAGCTAGGAAGGATCTAATGTGAAGGTTCAGAAACCTGCATCACCTTGGACTGTTAGAAGTCCTTTACTTTTGTTAGCCAGTTTACACTTACACAAATTTACAGTTGTGAGTTACTGAAACAGATGAGTCATCTGTCCTTTAATCACACTCAGGAACAGTGACATATCCAGCATTTGTCAACTAATTGCAGGCACTGATTTATCTGTGTCATATGAAGACCCACAGAATCAATTAGCTTAAAGGAGACCTCTGAGATCATCAAGCCCAGTCATTGAACTCTGCCCCATCAACTAGACTAGGACAGAGTGCTACATCTTGTCTTTATTAAACACCTCCAAGGACAGTGACTCCACCACCACCTTGGCCAGCCTATTCCAATGTTTAATCACCCCTCCTGTGAGAATATTCCTTGCTATGTTCAACCTGAACCTCCCCTGGCACAGGTTGAGACTGTGTCCTCTCGTCCTGTCACTTGCTACTGGGAGAAGAGCCTGACCCCTCTCTGGCTACAGCCTCTTTCAGGTGGTTGTAGAGTCATAAGGTCACCCTTGAGCCTCTTTTTCTCCAGGTCAGACTTCCTGGTCCCTCAGTTGTTCCTCAGTGGACTTACCCTGTAGACTTAGACCTCTTTTTACCTTCAGCAAAGAGATGTATCTTTTGGCTCAAAAGCAAGGATAGAAAATCAGAAATAAGTAGTTTTTAGAATGAACAGAGACTGATTGATACAGCAGTGGCAAAATTTATTATAGTTCAGCATCAGCAGAAGACAAAAAAAAAAAAGAAATCTGATAACCTGCATGTTCTGTTAGCAGATCTGAGGATGAGAAAGAAGCTGCTGCTTTTATCTCTGGTTAACAGATTTACAAGTGCCACAGATATCTCTATGTTTACATCATACTGTCAGATCTCTAGATCTCTGTGATTAAAAGGGCAGTCTTGTGTACAGTCCAAAAATATTGCTTCTAAGTTAAGATTGTACAAGAGGCACAAGAAAATGTTCTGTGGTTCTTGTCACTCCTGATATCAAGCCAAATGGTCTGTTGGTGCCTTTCTAGTCAAAAATATCCTACACCCATGGAGTGTTACTATGGTAATTTTAAGACCAAGGAGAAGGGACACAAAGTCCAAAAAATCTTTGCAAGTTCTCCAAAAAAGACTAAAATGTAGTAAGAATCTAAATATAACAGGTTCAGAGCTAAGAGATTAACAGATTAACCACCTTCTCATTAGCTGTGATGGGTAACTCCAGTCATTTACTTTTGTGAAAACTACATCCCAAAGGCTCCTGTGAAGAAAATTAATTTAGATACAGTTGTGCAGGGGAATGCAGCTTATATTCCCATAACAGCCTCGGAAATTCCATTATGTTTATAGTGACTGGAATAGTTTCCTAAATTCACTTCTGAACAATACTTCAATATGTTTGTTTATTTGATGTCTGGACAAGGGCTTTGATATAAGTATTTTTTTTATTTAGCACCTGCACTGAAACATTAATTATGTTGCACTGAAGTGTTCCACATGTTTCTCTTATCTTAGACTAGTTAAGCAGGAGCATTCACACATTTCCTTAATCCCAGGCATCATAAATCCTTTACAAGATTTCTGTTTCATTGTTCTTCTCTCAGGGGCTTAGCAAAAACAGTCAGCATGCACAATCCTTCTTTCCCAAGAGTCCACATGGCTTTCAATAAACCTCATTTTTGTCTTGTTCTGGAGGGTTTAGTAGTGTTGCAGATTATAAAGTTGTGGAGATGTGGTAGACACGAGTTGAAGTATTCTTCCAAATGGGAGCAAGGACTGATAATAGTCTCTTGCCCAAGAGCCCCTACTGCAGTGTTATTACATACAGAAGTAGCTTTCTACATTTTTGAAGACTGGAACTCCACTGCATCAGTTGAAACTGTTGTCACAGCAAAAATTTTAATTAGCTTTGTACCAAGAGCTAACATTAATAAAACAGCGTTTCTTTAACAAAATAAAAATTCTGGACAAAAATACTTATTTCTTAACTGTGACTGTGTGCATTTAGAGAGTTCAACCTGCTTACCATGTCTACAGTATTCCTTTAACTGTGTTTTAACAGTGGAAATATTACAATAGAGAAATGCAAGAGTAAAAGTGACCAGTCATCAAGACTTTTATTAAGTAGCTTACTTCTATGTGTAAGTACATACATTTAGAAGAAACTCCACCAGTGAGAGGATTGTCCTGGTATCCTCTCATTTACTGACTGAGAAAGCAGCTTTTCAGTGTTCCACTCTGCCATGAATTCCTATAATAGTTTTTAGGTACTTTTGTTCATTGATATTCTTGCTAATTTTTACGGCAGAGACACATAAGCACGTCCAATTAAAAAAAATACCTACATTTTTTTCACAAAGATTTGCTTGTTAGGGGCACTCATACATCACTAGAAGGTATGGGCTGTTCTTCAAAGTTTCCCAAAAGTTGCTATCACTTTTTCCCTTTTGGCCTGGCAAAATCTTTAACCCAAAAAATCTGCTGATAGAGTGTGAGCTTTGATGAAGTTGGTGAGACTTTACATAGTAATTTCATTATAGTCAAGCACTTGATTTACTGGTCTAGGCAGCCACTCAGCCATGTTCAGGCTCATATAGGCTGGTCATATTAATCATTTTATGGATCAAATAGTTTTACCTTTGTAAACTACATTGCAGAAAATGCTTTTGTGAAGGTGTTAAAAAAGGCAAAAGCTCAGCTTCCTTCAAGAGTTGTGACTCCTTACTGCTACACTGTACTTGCTGGTCATGCCTTGCTCTATGTCTGTGTCTGTCTGAGTATTTAGAAATTCAGCTTACTTCACGTTTAAATTTTTGATTAAGTATCTCCTATGTGTCATCTTATAACAGCTTTTCAGGTTTTTCCGTTTTGTCTAGTTTGTTTGGGGTTTTTTTTCCCTTAATGCAGCAGGTAAACTAGCTCCAAACCATACCTGCTTCCAAAGCAGTGATGCCAATGCTTAGCAGTAAAATTAGACAGCTGTTTAATTTCTAAAGCACATAATGATGCTGTCTTTGGTTAACTAGAATGGAAAAATTCTTAATTCCTTTAACAGTTCTACGAAATACAGACACTTTACTAGTTAAAACCAACAGTTTTTCAAATCTTCTGTGGCAATCAGTGACCAATATAAAAATCCTTCAGTACAAGTATCAGGAAGCGTAGTTATGTTGGTCGCCTTGTCTTATGAACAGCACTAGTTGCCTCAAAGTGAACATTTTGAAGTTAACTAGAGCAATCAGTGGTATAGCAGTATCACTGCAGACCTGTAGTGATACTCAAGCAACAGTTATTCTGGTAATTTACAACGGGATGGGAAAAAGTACCTGATCCATGCACACAGATGCTGTAGAAATAATATAGCACAACATGAAATGTTAGGCTAGTCTTAGGCTAACAATAGCTATTTTTGTGCCAATTTCCCTCTAAACCATCCCCTTATATAACCTTTCCTGCTATGCAAAAGTTACAGACTGTCCATTTATGCCACCTGATACTTTCAATTATGGTTTGTTGTACCCAAGGCTGATGCAAGATGACTCAGAGAAAAGTAGAGGATTTTTAAGTCTTCCTTGAAAACCCTTGAGTTTCCTCTCCTTTTCTAAACTTTTGAGGCAAGGAAATTGCACAGATAGGATCACCTAATTAGGGTTTAAGTTAACCTCCTTGTTATTCTTTCTCTATGAGTGGATTGGTCTATTGAGAGTTGACTTCTCTCATCCCTGTGCTGACATTGCCAAGAAAGCATTTACAGATGCAAAGAATACAGGGTTAGTCTCCTGTCCTGTCTTTCATTTTAGTTCTTTAGTGTGAGATTGACTGTGGGGAGCTGACAGATAATGCAGAACAGTAATTCTCTCAAAGCAGATCTTCAGATAACAGCAGAAGGGTGGAGGCTTGGACACACCCTTCATTTTTCCCCCTTTGTTGTATAGTGTTAAAAATAACCAACATTTGCAATGCAGACTGGGAATTTAAAAGGTATTTGTCAAAATAAATACAGACGTGGCAAGACATTTTCACCCTTATGCTTTGCCTGCAGGAACTTGCATGGGATTTGCAAGCGATAGAGGTTTTTTTCTTCCTTTTAACTTCAAAACAGAGGCAAGTACCCATGTGTCACTTGGCCTATTTAACTATTTCAGAGCTTCACCTCATGTTGAGGGTATGGAAGAGAGATTTCTGCTGTATGGGCTCTTAGGCAAAATCTGAATTTAGGCAGTCTAGAGAGTATGCCTGCCAGTAAATCACAGGCAACCAGAAAGGAAGAAAATTTTTTGTTCATGAGCTTGCAGTTCATATTTGGTACTTTTAAAGGCATAATGTTGGTATTCAGTCTGTGACAGCAATGCTGAAGTTTAAAGCAATCTGCTCTGGCTGATCAGTGTAGCATGCACGTACTTCCTAATTAGCTCTAGCTTGCAGAGGGTCTTCTTCTAGTACCTATCCCGCTGGGTGAGTCCTTTTGCTTCCCTGATGCTTACAAAGTATGGGGAATATCTAATGTGTTCTTCTTTAACTAGCACCTTCTGCTTCTCCCTCTGGCATATTACCAGTGGTTTCTACAAGAATCTTGCTTTCCTGGCCTGCATGTGTTTTCATTATTTCATCATGGATGTTGTGATCTGCAAAATAACTTCACAGAAGTAGCCATTTTCTGAGATAGAAAGACATACAAGGAAAAGGAGAATGAGATGATGGTAACTGTGATGTGCCAGAAAGATTTCCCTTCTAGTCCTTGGGAGCAGTCTCATCTTAGAATTTGCCTATCATGGTTACTATTTCACTATGAGTTATTTTCATCATAGAGTTACCCTCCCCACAAAATCAAGATACCTTCTCAATTTAATGGAATGGTGAACTTCAGAGAGTGCTGGTCTGTTATGTACAGTAAAGTTACTACATCCTATGTGTCTTCAACTTGCTCTCCATTAATTTCACAGGATGTCATCCAGAACAGAGGAAGAAGAAAGCAATAGCTTAGTTTCTGCAGAACTGGGGTTCTGTTGATGCTTTGTTTTTCAAGGCTTGGCCTCCTTCCGCTTCAGTTTTTAGGATATGGCACATGCTGCTTTTGTTACCCTTTCTTCTTTGTTGCTATTATGTGGAGATTATTATTCAGTTACAACAGCTCAGAAAACTGTTAATTTGATAGCTTAAAAAAATCTTAGCATATTCTAAAGTCAGCTTCACATTGTTAGAGGTAATTGTTCTTAAGTGTAAAGCAGTTTGTAAAAGTTGATTTCAATGCAGTCTGGGAATATTCTATAAAACAGATTTCTACAGCACAATATGGGTGCTAAAAATATAAACACATTTGAAAAACAGGTGGACAAACATGCATGAGAAATCCATCAAAGTATACAAAGTACACTTTGTAAAATACAAGGGTACTACTCTTGACTCAGAAATTACCTAAATAAGTCATGGGGGATTAAATAATTTTTTAAGGGATGTATGGGATGTATCACAACATGTTTGTTCTTACAATTCATTCCTTTCTCAGAATCTGTTTTTAGCCATTATGAGATGCTATGATAGGGGTATATTTTTATTTAGGTATCAAAGATTGCTACTCCATGTGTCTGTTCAGCTGCAAATGCACAGGAGGAGAGTCTTCATGAGTCTCAACAATATCAGTCTTCATTAGCATATGAGTATCTGTCTTCAGTATCAACAGAATACTGTCAGTTTTTCACTGCCATCTGGTTGGAACTTTTGTTCTCATTTGGTAGCCAGAAATATGTTTCAAAGGTAAAAATCAAATATATTTCAGGTTCATGGACTTGAAGGTCTCTGTAAAATGACTCCTATCCAACTGATGTTGTAAGTCTGTAAATCACCAAATTTCAAGATTTCTTCCCTGAAAGAACAAAAATGGCTGCTGTAGTCCTGCATGATAGCCCACAGGATGACTAGACCTTTCCCCACTAAGATGAGATGGTCACCATAGAACCATTGCTCTTTAGGTCATTAGCAATTCAAAGCCTGAGTGCAGCTGGCATGAGTGGACATTTCTGACCACTCATGGAAACTAGGCTGGTCTACTTTCCTTTCACAAAAATTTCAGTCATTTCCAGGAAGCCACACAGCAACATCCCAGCTCTAGTTGCAGGAGAAAGAGTACAAACGCAGAAAATCAGATCCTCCATTTCAGTTTCACTGTTAGTCTGATAGAGGTCTATCTTTCAGAGCAGGACATCATTGCTGCTACAGAGGAATGACACTTTGGCCAAGTTCTTGCCGGATTTGACAAGAATTGTATTTCAGTTTATTCTTTGAATATGGAAGATCATAACTCCTACACTAACACTGTGGCTGTGATTTTGTTACTTAGACATCTAAAGTTCAGTAGGTGCCTTTATTAAAAGAAAATACATAGAAAAACTCAAAAGGCTTCCTGTAGTCTGAAAATAAAGGAAGTCTTTGCAGTCTTGGTAAAATAGACCTTTGACACTCTGTTCTGATCTCCTTGTAATCCTCTCAAATTTTTTGATGTTTATCAGTACACCAGAGAGTGCTGTGCTAAGAAAAACTGTGTCTGGTTCTTCTTCACAGACACTGAGGATGGGGTCACAAAACATGAGGATGATCAAGTTAAAAGTAAGGCTTGTTCTGAAGTTCTTGCTGGTGTACTCTGCTAAAGCTGGTGCTGGAATGCCCCTTATGAGCAATTAAAGCACTGACCCAGGTAAGAAGTCTGCCTACATCAGTCAGCCTGCCTGTAAAATCTTTCCCAGGTGGCCCACACCCAGCTAAGCAGACCCTGCCATGGGCTTAGCAACCTGAGTCAGGAGAGAGCCCATGCAACAGAGGTGGGGTCAGAATCCTACATCTTTATGCACCTAGGGTTTCACAGCATTTAGGACTGGTCTCCTGTGTGGCTGACTCGCAGATTGTCTTCTTGGCTGGTTTTATATTTCTGCTTTACTCCTCCACATCTTGAATGAAGGTGATTAGTGTTTAAGCTCACCATTGCCTTTGCAGAAAAGACCTCTTGCCTGCAGTATTAGCACTCTTAAAGTGAACTCCTACTTTAAGATATGCAACACAAGCCCTTACATTGAAATGGATTTGGCAACATGTTAACATTTCATCACAGAGGTCTAAAATGTAAAGTTACTTTCATTAATAGAATCCAAATATTGTATGCTAAGCACAAGAACATGAGGAATCACAGAGTCTACATTAATGTAGTTAGCACTTTTTTGTTAACAAATGGTTTTGAATGTGCATAGGATTTCTTCAGGTCATTTTGTTCTAAGTTAAGGTCTTAATGTTTCTTAGAAATGATTTTATTATACTCTGTTTTCTGACCTGAATATTTTCTATCTTGATATAGCTTTTATTTTTATTGGCATCAAATGTTTTGTATAATATATTTTGTATTATATATGTAACCATGTATGTTGTTTACTTGGGGAAAAAGTAGCCTGGAGTTGGCTTTGGAAATTTTAAGCAGTCTAGAACAAGTTAGAGAGTGATAAGAATAAGGTACTGCATTTTATGAATGTCTTCCTCCTGCAGGCCTGTCTTATTAGGTGACAGAAATTAACATGAAAAAGAGGCACAGAGGACTCATAGGGCTGTTTTACCTTCATTTTATGCCAGAAAAAGTTTAAGAATATCATATGCAACAATTATTCACTTTCTCTTTCAAACAGGTGTTTGTTCTACTGTTTCCCTGATCTCTGCACTTTATCATTGAAATCATGCCACAAGTTATGCATTCACAACATATGAAACATAACCTCACTCTCACCTAGGAGAAATTACTGTTATCAGATGTTGACAGTTTGCAGAACTTTATTTCTTGAACAAATTTCAACAATAATTGGGGCTACAATAATCTGCTTAACTTCTAAAGAATTCTCCGGGGGTTACTTTTTCCCCCCGGAGTTTTAACCATGTGTTTGCATTACCACATGAATGTTGCAGTACTCAAATTGTGGGACCAGGATTATGAATGCATGCTGTGTCTGGAAATTATTCTTTCTAACTTTCCATTGTCTGTAATGGCCGTATGTTAAGCCTGATCCATTACCTCATTCATTTTTTGGAAAAAGCTCTGCAGTGAAGTGGTTGAGCCACCATCCCTGGAGGTATGGATCAACTGATAGATCAGTCTGATCTCCAGCCCTAAGGAGTCAGCAGTCTTGCTGCTGTGATCAGGAGAGATGAGTGAATGAGTGCACACCACCAGGAGCAGGGCTGAGACTGCACGTTTCACATGAGCTTTCTAATGATACACCACATGGTCACAGGGAGGCAGGGTGCAGGTCTGATGGGACTGTCGCCCTAAGACCCGGCACCCCCAATTTTTTCTGCTACCATTACAGACAGTAATGCACCCTTGTGCATTGCCTGCTGCGGGAACCCTTTAAGCCCTGCTGACGCAGATGGCCAGCTCCAGTGACAGATCTCCAGATAGCGCGTCGCTGCAAATGAGCAGGTGCTGCCTCAAGCCAAGGACACATAAAAGCAAAGAAAGTTTATCCTGTCAGAAGCCCTCTCATTAATCATTTTCAAGTGCCATACAGATAAGATGTATTTCTCCCCATTAACAAGCTTATACAAGCAGGCATGTTTGTTTGTAGCTGGCACTGAGTGTAAGCCACTAGGAACCCACTGTACAGAGTTTAATTTTTTAAGTTTTCTTCTTTCCAAGGGTGTTGAAAGGTCCCATTTGCGGGTAACATTGCTTGCATTGTTCACCCTCCAGAAAACCCTGTGTCTGTCAGCCTCTGGAGAGTTGTTTTGTTCCTCCTCCCTCCATTCTGCCCTCTGTGGTCACCTGCAACAGGGGACAGCAAACAGCAGCCTAAGCTCTCCCACCTTCCTTTCTTGCCTCCACAAAGTAACTTGTCACAGCCATGAGAAAGGTTTCTATTTAAAAACAAAGAGCTGTGACCGCAGAACTGTGACTAATGTTGGAATTTAGCAAGAAGTCAGCTCTGGTTTCAAGAGGTTGTGTTGCAAGTTTGGGAACATTTGCTACTAAAGCTCTTGATGAATGACTCCAGGAAGAGGCGTTAGTTTTTCTGATTTCTTCTCTTTCAGTCCCAGTTTCGCACAGATGATAATGAGGAGTGTCAGGCATGCATGTAGCAAACTGTTTTCTCTCTCTTGACAGAGAAATGCTATCATTATGTCAGTCTGACACTGAGAACCTCCTGGGCTTGGACAATAAATAGATTTAGAGAGAAAAACATTAAAAAAAAAAAAAAAAAAAAAAAAGACCAAGCATTATAAATCATTTGGGTTTTTCAAGTGTGAGTTGTTCAGGACAACTCACAGGTGGCTGTTTTTCATCCTACTACATTCATTTTTTTCTGCCTCCACCATTTAGTTTAATTCACATTGAAATATATTTTTAAAAGAAAGCTTTGAAGGAGCCTCTTTGGGGTTTTTTTGACTGAACTCTTGTATTTGCCAAAACATTGGCAGTATGAAAAAACCAGACTGAATTCAGGTAGAAGTGTCTGCCCAGATCCAAATCAGGCTATAGCCAAAGGGGTCTCCTCAGATTTTCAGTACCAGCACATCTCCTTTGTTTTCTCTGCTGCTACCTCTGACAAGCTGCATAGCAGTCTCTCTCATAGAAGCTAAAATGCAACCATATTTCCTTCAGTTTTTCTGGAAAATAACTACCTTTATTTTATTTTGGAGCTGAATTTTTGCTAGTTTCTGTTATAAGGAGCAGTGTTTGTTTTTATTTTTTTAATTTTAGTTTTCCCCTTGCATTTTTCAATCTCCTTTTCTATCCCTTCCCTGCAAGCAGTGAGGACTGCACTTTACTGAGCTGTATAGTTTTATCCTACGGATTGTGCAATGGCCATTGCAGCTACTGAAGAAAAAAAAAATTATAATAAACTCCCTCTTCTCTTTTTCTAGTTCTTTGCTGCTTGTATCCCAGGTGGGCATAAGGACTTTTTTTCCTGAGGGAAATCCTCATCTGCCTATCCTTCCCTCTGCTCTGTTCCTCCCTGTTAGCTAAACGATAATTGCTGAAGAGTGGAAGGACACTTTCAGCCTTTCCTGTTCTACTCGTCTGCACACTGTGTTAGCTGGCATGTCCTTGCTCTGTTTTGCTTACAGATGTGCTGATTCCTTGGAAATTGTGTTGAAGGCATCAAGCTACACTAGGAGATCAACTTTCCTCTGTTTCAAAGCCTTGGGTACTCTCATCTTGTTAATGATGACAGACACACCCTTTCAAGCAAGCCTAGTGTCCACACTTCAGTTGCTAATCATGAAAGAGGATCTTGTACAAGAATTTACCAAATTAACACTTATTTCATCTGGTTAACAGTTTCCAAGTTACTTTGTTGGAGTTCTGGTTTCAGCATTAAGACAAAATCAAAAATACTCAGTCTGCAGTGCATCTCAAAATGTACTTAGCAGAAAGTGTAGATGATTGCTTCACCACTCCCACCATTCACCTCAGTGTTTATTGTTGTAGCAGGCTGCTCAAAGACACAGCCCCTGCAGTGCTGAGGTGGCCAGCATCCTGCTGCCCTCAGATCAAGGGTGGCCAGCTCTGGGACATAGTTCATTGATAGAGAGAGGCTGGCATCACAAACCTAGCCCCTGTGAATACAGGGTATATGTGTTGACTTTATTGGCAAACCCCTTGTCGCTGTTAGCTTTTATACAAGATAAACTTTATAAACCTCACCTCTAACATACTAACATTCCATGCTACTTCTTTTCCCTTTGAAAAGAGGTAATTCCTCTAGTTGCAGGACTATCAACTCATGCTCTCGTCTAACTTTCCCTTACCTTTTCTTCATAGCTGTGGTAGAATGACTGCTGACCATCCTTTGTCATTAAGATTTCATTTTGAAAGCAACCTAATAAATAGGTTAGTTTTTAATGTTCTGAAAAAGCATCATTACATCTGAGTTTCTTATACCTTGGATATTTAAATCTGCTCAGTAATCATGACACAATAAAGACCCAAAGTCATTCAGACATGAGATCTGTTGTGTTAATCTCTTTTATATTCACCTGTTCTCAGTAATCATGACAGAAGATGCCACCCAGTACTGCCCAGATCAAGAAGTGATTTTGCAAGATTTATAAATGCTGACTGTTTCTGATACATAAACACACACCCATTGCATTAAAAAAAGACCTGTTTTCATAGGAGCCCAAATGCTCTAAGTTTGAAATGCAATAGAGGAGAATATATGCATGGACCATATATATGGCTCCCTCAGGTAAGTCACGTCTAAGTGGAATCAACACTAATATTGTGCGTATGCAAAGACTGAGGATTGTATTTATGACTTTTAGAGATATTTAAGTTGTTGGCTGGACACCCTCATCTTTTGTCTTGGAAAACCTACAAATCAAAGGAAATTTAAATATGTTAGCACAAATCAAATGATCAATGACTTTGTAAGAGACACTCCATGTTCTTATTACTGTGCTCATCTCCTACTCATTTGGCATATCTGCACTACCATGGATTTCAGTGGTCATCCATTTGACTAATGGTTTTAGAAAGAAGATTGTCAGCATGCACAGAAAGTTGTACTCAGTGTGCTCCATCTAAGGCAATACAGACAATGAAGGAATTTTACTGCTTCAGAGGGCTTTAATAAAGCCCTATGGGGACAAAAAAAAAAAAAAAAAAAAAAAAAAAGGAAAAAAATCCCAGGGCTTGCTTAGCTAAAGGTTGTGTGTAAAAAAATAATTTATTATTTTTTCTTGTAACATAGTTCTTGTTGCTGATTCAGGTAACAATTTCAGGACATACAGCAATGTAATGTTTATGCAGTTGTTGAGGCAGGCTGTTATTTCAGGACACATAGAAATACCCAATGAGCATTTCAAGTAATGTCTATGTATTCACACATACAGGCTTTTCATGGCTCCCTAGGAAATCTCTGTTACAGTTTTAAAAGTATATGGGTAAAATGTGATTATTAATCTTTTTCAGTGCTGCAGAAACCTGCAAAACCACTTGCTTACCATGCTATATGTATTCTCATTTGAGCAAAAATGCCAGGTTAGACAACTTCTTGTAGAAATACTGTATTTTTTGGAGCAGATACATGCAGATGCCATGGCCTGATGCATGACCTGTCACAGTCATGCATCTACATGTAGTGAGTTCTACAAGATAGCAACTACTCAAAAAGGAAATGGCACTATGTCAAGTGGCCAACATCTGAACAGTACCAGGCCACTGGAGTTAAGGTTAGCAGCATTGAATGGTGAAGTTTTAAATTCCATGGCAGTTTTTAAAGCTCACATATTTCTCTGTCACACCAAAGCACTGCAGTTGAGACTCCTTCTGTGTTGCTGACATGTTGTTGAAGCCTGCTGCTACAGCCTTGGTTTACATTTATCTTCAAAGCAGAGGGTTGCTGATGTGATGCCAGCAAATCATCTTTTGACACTGCAAATGGAACTTCTGTGGGCTTATGTCTGGAAAATGTACCAGATATGGTACCATTCACATCAAGGAAATTTCTCATTGGAGTTCCCACTAGAACCATGCTCAGTGCATACCCTAGCTAAACCCTTGTATCTTTGACTGCAATGATTTACACTCACCTTCCCCTAGAGGATATAATTCTCTCTCTCCAAAATGTTCATCTTGTTAATACCAATGTAAGTCTGGATGATAATTTATTTCAGTCATAGAAATAATTCATTTAGACCTTAATGTGATTTTTCTATCAAGCCATGAAATCTGATTTTTTTCTCCCGTCACCATGTCCAACTGATTGAATGTGTTTTCTGTCTTTGTGATTTACACTGTACCTAATTGTAGCATGAACAGGTTAGTTTCTCAGAAATAACTAACAGGTGTACAATTATGTGCACTCATATTACTCCCATCCGGGTGATTTCACACTCCATATCCAAATGCTGCAGCTTATTTTTCTTTATTTTGGCAAGTGGTTGAAAACTAACTCAAGGAGGAATGTTCCCTTCTGGAAATCAAACTGCAAGCCTGATACTTCACTGTGGTCTTAAAACAATGTTTAATTCATGTTGTAAAGCACCATAAAAAGTTGTCAGTTGTGTGATGGCATTATTTGTGTATCCCACAAAGTGTGTTATAAAGACAGAACACTGTCTATGCAATTATTTGGAATCATATCAGTGATGATGCTCCAGGCAGTTTTTTATATTCTTTAGCAGAACACAGAGTACACATGATGCTAATGATGTGACATTCAGAGAATCACAAATAAGAGTCAATAATTTCTTTAATCGATTTTATAGAATATCTTAATTTTGTAGCTGGTTTTCAACTGCTGTTGCTATTATACAAATTATATTGTATATATTAGATATGAAATTGGAAAACTTCTGTTTGCTTTCACTCCTAGCAAAATTGGCTCCCTAATTTGAAGCAGTTTTTCCTAATAGTTCATTCCTGAAGTCCTCCTCGCTGCTTGTCTTTGCAGACCTGCAGGACAGGCCACTGAGTCCCTGAGTACCAAGTAATAGAGGCAGTTTGACCACTGAAGTGGATGAAGTTGTGATGATGAGGCCTGCAGGGACTGGAAAACTAATCATTTTAGGCAAAGGGCTTGCTTATATTTTTAGTGTGTGTGATGTATCTTTGGTTATCTGTAGCGGTGTGATTTTGAAACTTATCTAGGATACCTGGTTCCTCCCTTAAAGATTTCCACCCCCCCCCCCCCCGTGTAAATCAGCCTTCCTTTCCCCACCCTGACCCCTGATAGGTTGTCTATCAACCCTGTAATCACAGAAGGGCATCGAGTGATTGGCAATTTCAAAAGATGCCCTCCACCCCTCAGAGGGCATTGGGCATTCCAGGTGTCCTTTGTCCTTGGAAACACACCCCCCCATACCTGGTTGGTGGTCTTCCTCCCCCTCCCCGCCTCCCCTTCCCCAAAAGGACAGGGACCATACAGCCTCGGGGGAGTCACCTGAGTTTCATCAGTTACATCCAGAGCTACAGCAGCTACTGTAGCCTGTTACAGATTTAGGTTGCAGTTCTGATAGATTCTGTTAGAGGACTTACTACATTCAGAGGCATGTGTGCCGGAATAAAAGCCTTGGATTAAACCCTCTATCAGAATTAAACCTCTTACTTCACCATCGCCTTAAAACTGCTCCATGGAAGAGAATCCTGAAAGCTCCGGCAGGTCTGGACTTCTTGTCCTCGGTGCCCGGTGAGTCAAAGGTGTCTCTGTGGTCAAACACCACAGCTGCCGCTAATTGGCTCGGCCAGCAAGGCCAGGAAAGCCAGGCTCAGTCCCGTCTGTGATATTGGCTAACACCAATATAGTTATCTGTTTTCTTTAAAGCTAGTTGACTCATCTATATTTCTTGATGTTAAACATTACCTGGAACAGCAACTAGAAGCCTTCTTGCCATCTTATATTTTCCTTAATCAAGTTAATCATATAACATTCCCAATGCCTTTAAGATAGAGGCATTTACTTCCAAGTATATTTGCCTGGCATCAAAAAAATTTTATTATGTGGAAAATCTGTTTACTCTGTTGCTCTAATCAGAAGTGTACACCATAGGTTCTGAGCATTAAGCTCACCCTTTCTACAGCTGAGTCCCTAATTTCTCTTCTGCTAGAAAGCTAGCTCCAAAAATTCCAGACTCTACTTCCACTGGTATGTATTGATTTGAGAAACACAAAATTAGCGTGAGTTAAAACTATTCTTGAAACATTACAAAAAGATACCTGGTGGCCAGTATAACTTCAGAAGATATTAGGATTTATATAATTTGTACTTTCTATTAAACAGATTTCCAAGTGACTTTAACTGAAAGAAAGGAAGTAATTGAGGGAGGTTAAGAATCTACAGAAGGTGCATGCAACTGAATCTTCAGTTTGTCCGCTATGGGATCAGTCAGCATTTATAGCACACTGGCTACATGTGAGATGGCTAAGAAGGCCAAAACAGAACAAAATGCACAAATGAGGTGATTTTAAAGAGTCAGAGAAACTGAGGGCAAAAACCTCTTCCAAATCCAAAAACATGTAGCATTCTTTATAAAGCCTACTATTTCCCGTATATAATGAATAATTCTGCACATTTCACTCTTCCAGGCTTTATAAAGAACAAAGAGGAGCAAAAATACTGTGAGACTATCAAGAACAAGCTCAAATTGTGTGGCTGCCCTCCAAAGGATGGGTTTTCCCTGGATTTGTTCTGCAATAATTGGTAATAATAGGCCTTGCAGAAAGGCTAAGTTCATGATGCATCTCTTCAATATTTTGCATATCATTCAAGAAGGGTTTTCTTGTTTCCTGGAGTGGGTTTCCCCCTTTGAGTGCTGCAGGTCTCCTGTAGAGGACAAATTCCTTCAAAATGCTGATCTGCTTTACACATTCCTGGAGGGAGTGCAGGCTGGGCAATGCTCCATCTGGGGCTGCTTTAGGCAAGGTGGGCTGTATTGGGGCAGACATACCTGAAAGGAGGCATTACAAGGTAGCTGGATATTACCACAAAGAAAAAGAACTAATGTTTCTTTCATGTGAGGAATCTTGTAACCTACTGCCATGAAACTCCTTGTTTTCTTCAAGACAGCCCGAGACCTTTCTGTGCACCAGCAAGTACAGAATTCCTTTCCTCTTTCTTCCCTCCGATCTTCACTCAGCACTAATGCAAAGCTGGATTTTCAGTCTATGAGAGTCTGGATTTCAAGGCATGGGAAGGGCTGTTTGTCCTGTTTTTATCCTGGTATTCTCTAGTATCTGGTCAGACTTTGGGCAAGGCCATGTGTCTGCAGAATGGAGATTTAAATTGTTTTCAGCCCAGTCACAAAGAGACAAGCAATTTTCATCTCTCAAAGAAGATAATGTAGAGAACTGTAACTTTTTAATGCACCTTGTGAGACACATTTGGAATAGTTTATGTTATCCCAGCTCCCATGTTATATGCTGCTTGCTAACAGAACCTCCAGTACAATGGTAAGGGCATGCCTGCCAGCCTCTCTTGCAAGCTGATGTACCAAGACTTGAAGAGACTAAAACATATCCACCATTGGACTATGGAACAATAATTAATGTCATCAACAGTCCTTAGTGTAGACAGAAAACTTCAAGGAAAATGTAAGAGGTTTGTGTAGGTTGTTGTCCTGTGTTTATCTACAATTCATGGCTGAAAAAAGAGCCATCTCATTTTGGAGAGCTGTTGGTGGGAGAACCAGAGGGTGACATGGGCATAGGGTAAAATACACATAAACAAGTTTATGTAAAGGTCAGAATTCAGTCACCGAAAAAGCAAAAGCATGGAGAACACTGTGCAGGTTACAATGCAAGTTTATGAAGCTGGTCAGTGCAAAAAGTCCTCGGAAAGCATCCCTAGGGCCACATTCACTCTCTCAATCTCCAACAACAACCAGTGGCAGGAGAAAAATGCACGAATTTAAACTGAAGCAGGGTAGATTTCAATTAGATATAAGGAAGAAAGCCTTTACTGTGATGGTGATGAGGAAATGGAACAGGTTGCCCAGAGAAGTGGTGGATCTCCCATCTCTGGCAGTATTCAAGGCCAGGTTGGTCTGATCAACCTGGTCTAGTAGGAGGTGTCCCTGCCCACAGCAGGGTTAAAACTGTATAGTCTCTGAGGTCACTTCCAACCCAAGCCATTCTATGATACTATAATTCTATGAAACATCAGTGGACCATAGTTCTTTACAAGAAGTTGCCAATGCCAGAGATCAATGAAGAGAACTCAAAAAATGGTCTAATGCAGTTAAGTCTGCAGGAGAGAAGGAGGAGAAGGAAAGAGAAGGCTTTTATGCCTTGCAAACCTGTCTTCCCTGATTGTACAAGAGCACCTTTTTCCCAGCAGAATTTCTCCCTGGAGAAACATTGTAGAGAACAGACTGTCACCCTGAAATAGGATGAGCCATGTATTGTTATACTTGGGGACCAGTAGGCAAGCCTAAAAAACACCAGAAACATTGATATTTTTCTGAAACAAGTTACAGACTCTGTAAGGTAAGCAGATACATAGGCTAAGGTAAGAAAATTTTAGACTGTTACAATGACGTGTTTTTCAGTCATGGACCGTCTGAACTGGGTATGCCTGTTAACAGCAAGATACTATGACATTTGTTATAATACAGGAACAAAGTACCCACAGGAATTTTTTTACAAGTTGGGAATTCATGGAGTCTTTGTGGTGGAGAAGTGGACCCCAATAATTGGGCAGAACACAACACAGCTCTCAATGGGTGCAGATCTGTGCTGAGATGGTCCAACTGTCACATTTTTTACTTCCACTGGAGATTTTGGACTTTCATGCACAGAAAAAGCAGAAGAGAAAGGTATGCATTATCCTACTCATAGTTACATTAGAAGTAGCCCTCACAGTTACATTAGAAGAACTAGAATCAGAGGAGATGAACAAATTTCTCATTAAAAGACAAATGCTTAGGGAGAAGGAAAGCACCAAATACTTTTAAATTTATTTGGTCAGTCAGGCATACAACCATCAGCATTTGTTCAACCAGTTACTTGGGAAATAGTATCTACCCAGGCCACTGTTTGGGTAGCTCTTGGTATCCAAAGGATTTTAATTTAACATGAGTAATCTCTGTGTTGTTATGAAAGGTCTGCAGAAGTGATACTTTGGTCTGATAGGAAAGAAGTGGCAAATAAAGACAAGTGGAGGCCTCAGCCTTTTTTTTAGAAAGCTATTGTGCTGCTGGATACTGGGCATCACAGAATCAAACAACTGGGAGAGTGCTTAGGGATAAGGTGCATCACAGTCTGAGGAGCAGTCAATGTATGAGGGAGGAACAGTATGATATTATCACGTACCAGAAGATTAGGGAAGTCACTCATACAAATGCTTGCTCTAACCTATAAGAAAAAATGGTGAAAGGGCTTAAAGCTAAGAAAATCCAGCATGAGTTAGCTTCTTATTCAGGGTGTTGCTAAGTACTGTGCTGTCCCAGCTAGATTGTTTTCAGAACCCCAACTGTATTTGGCTGCAGCTTACACAGATTTGCATCTGCAGGGCAAATACATCAAAAGATTGTTTCAGTGAACAAAATCTGTGCCACTGGTGACAGCCCCATTGGGCTTGGGTCAGGGAGCAATACTGGGCTGCTGCTAAGTGCCCAGGGCTGTGATGTATGAGTTCAGTACTTTCTCACTCTCTGGAGCTATACCTTCCCAAGCAGCAGCCACCACAGACTGTGAGCAAAGACCGAGGTTGCTGCAGGACTCTCCAAACACTAATAGGTACCTACAGAGCTATTTCCCTGGAGGCTGTGGTGAGGGATCTCACAGAAGAAGGCTGTTTTTCCCTAAACCTCTTGCTTGAACAGCTTTTCCTTCAAACTCCACAAATTGCAAATCCTGCCTCATTAAGGGGGTCACCAAGGTGAAGTAACAACCACAAGGTACTCCTGATACTTTGGAGTAGGCCTCACATTGCTGTAACTGTTTCCATGGCTGGGGGAGCCTTTCAGACCAGGTGTATTTACCAAATTCACTCTCCTTAAATTTATTCTGGTATAGTCTTTCAACTCTTTATACATATTAAAAAGAGATCCAAAAAAAGCATTGGTTATTATTTTTTTAGGCAGAAAATGGTAAGAAAAATGTCCCAATTTCAGAAAAATAGGAGGCTTATGTCTAAGACAGTCTGTAAAATATCCTGTCACAAGTGGGAAAGCAGACATACTAAACATGTTCAAGGAACTGAAATTGAATTAAGCAGAGCTTGGCAATAAATATATTCACTCATCTTTTAATTCCTTGACTCCCAAACAGCTCAGGTTTTGTGCTTTGCTTTGAACTTACTTGTCTTCTGCATGATCTTGCTGACCATCTTTTCTCAGGGGCTAACTGAAAATGTCCACTTGTGGAGATTTTTCATGGGTATCAAAGACTGTAGGGTGAATAAGTAGTATAGAATTCAATGTGTCCAGCAGGAGGAAGATGAAGGGTGATGGAGGGAACAGATTCACCAAATGGTTATTTGCAAGGAGAAGGTCCTTGGTAATGCCGATATCAAGAACAACTTGCAAGGACAGTACTGCTTTACTCAGCCCAGAAAGTGGCTTTGACTCTGAAGAGAGAGGAGTGCAGAACTCATGGTATAACCCGGTTTGTACAACCCAGTGTCTGCTCAGGGAGAGAGGACTTGCTTGAGATTGAAATGGAACAAGAAAGTCAGATGTCTTTTGTCATACCATGCCTTCCTTCACTGTGTCATGAGAGCTGTAGGACTTGGGGTATCACAGAAACAAACCTGTGTCTTAGCCTACTCCAAGGCCCAAGGACAACCACTATCCTCCACGTGGGTAAATATCCGTGCTTGAACGTACAAGTCCTTGCTGAAATAAGGTTTAACCCAAACTTCAGAGCTTTCTCATACTTCAAATGATCTTCATGAGTGAAACCATTTTCCTCTCTGCCTGCAGACTGCAAGCACAACAAACAGGAGACACAAGTCTCTGCAGATCTGGGTTTCAAGAAAACCTTCCTGAGAGATTGCTGACGAATCTTTGGAAGAATTGTACCTAATCATATTCCCATCAGGAAGGAATTGCAATAACTTATGTCTTATGACTAGGCATGAGGCTTTAGAAGCATCATATGGACACTCTGTGGGAGTAGTCACAGGCAGGAATTCACTCAGGAAGTCTGTGGGATACAGAAGTCTGTTGATTTGCTGTAGCTTATAAATGCCACTTTCTTTTTTCTTCAGCATGGATGTAACCCCGTTTCTTAGCCTGGCTATTGGTGAAGTAAGGATACAACTTACCTATGACATGTGGCAGTAATAAGGCTCAAATAAATGATGCTTTCAAAGTGTTTTGCATTCCTTGAAAGGAATGTGTTGTACAAACACAAAATAATTCATTCAAACTTTATGTAAAGGTTGCATTTATAAATGCTGTACAAGTGGGTAACAAATGATTAACAGATGTTATAGCCATATTACAGAGATTAATGTACTTTAGATGGTTATAAACTATCTATGGAGTTATTGGACTCTTTAAGGATCTGGAGAAGTAGATTAATCATGGATTAAAATATCAATCATGTGTTAAACTCATTTGTAACTTCACCCTTAGTAAAACATGTGAATTTGCTTTCCAAGAGGCTTCATTCATGGGAAAAAAGGCAACGGTGAATCAAGCCTGTCATTTCACTGTTACATGTAAGATGAGGGGAGGCATTACTCTTTGCTTTTAAAAGCTTCATTTTTGTTACTACAAAAGAATTCATGTAATGGAAATTACACATTTTTAAGCCCCTCTTCTCTTATGCTAAGAAAGACTAACTTCCCCTATGGCTGTGGATTAGGCTCTTTTCAGTCTTTTCCGACATAACTACTAAAGTGAGTTTGTTGCATAATTCTCCTTAAAAATTGATACAGAGCAAAGATCATGTGGGCGTAACAATACAAAACCTCAAATTATTCAACTCACCCAGGGATCTAACACTGAAACTAATGAATAATGTGGTAGCAGAGCTTTGTACCCAGTTATTCCATTTAATCTCCCTTTTAGAAGTGCTGCTTCAATTCAACTATTCTTACTTAAACGCTTTAATTTTTTATAGCTTATAAGTAGTCCTCTTAGAATAATTACTCCAGGTTTTTAATTTGTTCAACCTTCAGCCTTATCTTCCTGTCCTTTGTTTTTCTAACATTTTTGAATTTCTATTTTGTAGAAGCATTGTTGAGTGCTTAGTATTATTTCCTAGCCACTGCATTAGGCCATGAAAGAGTCTACTGCATGCAAGTTCCCTACCCTGGTGCATACCCAGAATAAGTCAGTAATGTTACAGGTGCTTTGACACAAAAGCATAGAAAATACCTCTAGGATCTGACTTCTAAATAACATATTCTGCCTGGTCCTGTTTATGGGGGTGGGGGTAGGTGTGTGAGTTGTTTCATCATTAATCATTATCACCATAATCAGCCTATGGGGATATGCTCAGTCTGTGGTTTAAATCAATTTGTCTGCTGTCTTGCCTGGTTTTAAGGGCTTGTGAAGGGTGTATCCTGGTACACTTTCCAGCATGCCAACAAGTGCATAATCTCTGGAGTCCTCTATTCACTAGACATCAACTCTCTAAGCATAGACAGAAATTGGTTCCTGCTGTGTATGTTGTAGAGTAAAATCATGGATATTTGAGAAAGAAGTGAAAGCTTATAATGAACACAGGCAGTGTAAAATGGCCTGCACTAGCCAACAGTTATCTACAGAGTTTTACCAAAAACACCTTCCCTTCTCCTATGTATGATGTGTCAGACACCACTAAATGACAACAACTGATAAATAAGGACTTGTACATATCCTGTGGCAGACCAGTTTAACCCGCTGCATTGATCTTCTCCTCAACTTAAATTTGTAAACTGTTAATCCTCCTTATGTAGTAAACCCCAGTGTAGGTAGTAAAGCTTAACAGGGAGACCTGTAGACAACCCTGACTAACCCACAACTGTACTATGTGACCCTTCTGAGAGGGATTGATGCATACAGTCCTGCTTGGGACTGTAACGATTATAGAATGAAAAGTTTGAGTTTGTTAAATATGCTACTGCCTTTTCTTCTTTTTTTCTTTTTTTTTTTTTTCCCCAGACTTGATTCTTAAAATTTTTCTGCTCCTGGCCCATTGTTTACCTCCCTTTACATATGTGTTTTATTTCATGCTTCTATTAATTGAGGTATTCCCCCTTTCACCATTGCATGCCTTGTGTTTCAGAAGTAAGAAAAGAAACTGTATCAAATCAATAAATTCCAAGCTGAGAGGCCAGCTCCATCTAAGCCCTTAGACCCACTGGGCATTGGCTTGCTGAGTGTAACCTGAAATCTTAAAACACTTTCTAGACGAACATTAAGGTACAAATGAAGGCTAGTTTGTCTCTCAAGTCAACACTTAAAATGAAAAGGCTGATGATGTTTTCATTGAGGTGGAAAGAGTGACAGACAGCCTCTTGACAGCGGATTACCAGGAGAGAGAAAACAGAGCTAAAGTTCTGTTTTCACTTTCCACTGCAGAGTGAAGGAGGAAGGTTGGGGGGCTGGGGAGGAGATTGGAAGTGGGGAACTGCATTTTTCCTTGTGTTTTTCTGTTAGGCTCAGTTACACATATATCACCATGGCTAAATTAAAAGGCCTGTATTCTGCTGATGGATGGTTAGTAGGTTTTGCTTGGAACCACAGGAACTCTCAGGATAACATTGGCAATACCCGGGCCAAAGGGAAATTGACAGCATAAGCTGGCTGTTAACCTTCCCTTCCATTAAGACTGTGGCCCAATCCATGCAAACTCTTTCTGTAGTTATCTTTCTACAGCAAAATGTTTTAGGGTCCAGTCCTCAACAAAGTACTTAAGGACAGAGGAGTGGAAATTCACATGGAACTCCTGAGTAAAAGATAGAAATGTGAAAAAACAAACTCAAGTATCACAAGAAAAAAAGCAGAGCTGATTATGGGATACTGATGAGTGGTCTGAGCTGTACTTCACTTGCCACAGATAATTCCAACAAGGAATTGGTCTTCCCCATGTAAAGGTGCAAACACAAGCCATGACAGAAAACAATTACAGTGTGCTTAAATGAAAACAAGAGGAAGTTTTCAAGACACTCACATCCTTGGCATAATGGGGACCTACTCCTCATCCCATTACGTCCAGTTTTTCATCTTTAACTGGAAATTATAATATCTTGTCATCTCAGTGGTGCATCCTGTGTCTCAGGATCCAGCTATTAGTCTGTTCTTCCAGATGTCTGTATTTCCCTTGCTCTGAGGTCATAGGCTATTCCCATAAGTGGAGTCCTCTGACTCTAGCACTTCCAGGAGGAACAACTTTGTTGTCTCTGATGATAGAAGTATTTCTGAATGCTGGCCAGTCTGTGTGGGCACAGGGCACCTGGAGGACAAGAAAAAGCAGTGACCCCTTCAGTGAGCTTCTGCCCTCTTGCTGTTTACCTATCTTTGCCCATATACCTGCAATAGCAGGAGTGGGAAAGCTGGATGTCCTCCCAGTCAACACATCTGTTTCCAAAGGGAGAATTTCTTGTTACGTTCAAAATCCTCCTTCAGATTAGGCTCCTCCACAATTTGCAGCAACTCCTGAAAAAATACCAATAAACCATCAGTATAAGACCACCCCTTATATCTGACAACTCTTGGCCAGGTTCATCTCTGCATTCTCATGGCCAGAATAAACACTGCAAAAATCCACCATGTGTATGTTCAGCAATGCCTATACACACTCATGTGTAAGGTTTTAAAAAATACAATTGGAAATAAACAAAGTAAAAGATGATTGATAAAATTGCACATGCAGTGAATGTGAACCCAGATGTTAATGCTGACATGTTATAGCATATATTTTATTTTAAACAAAAAAACCAAACCAAAACAAAAAAAAAAACAAAAACAAAACAAAAAAAAAAACCACAAAGCAAACGGATGGAGTAGAGACACTTCTACAGTTAGTCTGACCTTACACTGATCAGATGTAGAACTGAATGACATCCCTGCACTGCTTGGCACCAGAGTATTTAGCACATGTTGTTGCTCTTACTGATATGCAGGCAAGAATTATACCCTGATAGCAGGAGGTAGCAAAAAGTAGTTCCAGAATAGGCCTCTATTTACAGCAAACCAGCAATACAGGGGAGTCAGTGCTATGGGATTTGAAAGAGATCAGATCCATGTTG
The DNA here is from genome assembly GCA_018697195.1 of Certhia americana. NCBI lineage: Eukaryota > Metazoa > Chordata > Aves > Passeriformes > Certhiidae > Certhia > Certhia americana. The sequence continues at coordinate 25,653,980 of CM031878.1, read as the reverse complement.
CAATGTGAGCATCAGGACACCAGGGAGTGATCATGAGGATGGGACAGCACTGATGAGCAACTGAAACTGGATTTTGAAAGGAAGCTACTAGTACAAGTCAGAGGTACAATAAGTTCCAAATGCAAGTTAGTGAAGGAGATTTTTTTTTCTGTGGGTTAGTTGGGTTTTTTTCACTTATGTTGTTTTGTAGCTAATGTAGTTGCTTAATCTGGTCATTTGAACTCCATCATTGCTAGAGTTAACTGATTTGTCACTTAATCTAAAATGTTGCTATGTGATCACTTAAATGTAAATGACTGCCAGGACATCCAAAATTTTATTCTTTTTTGTATGCAAAACTGCAACCAGTTATTGACAAAGAAGGAGACATATAGAAAGTGAAGGTATAAGTTTAGTAAAAGAAAGAGTAAGAAAAATCAAAAATGCGGAAATCATGTTGAATGTAATGTAATGATGAAGTGTAAGGGCATCCTCATGTACTTATGTGACTTTTTTTCTGACATTGTCTCTGTTACGTTACATTTTCCTGGTGGAAAAGGTAAAAACCTAAAGAACAAACGAGTCCACCTTATGCTGGTGATAGGAGGGCTGACTAAGAGCAAAAGAGGTTTGGACTTAAAGATAACTTAGGGACAGCATTTTTCTAGTTAGAAGTTGTATCATCTGAGGCTGTTTTATATCTGCAAGGTAGGTAATTGCCAATGTAGAATATTTTCATGAGGAAATTTGGTAGTAGTCAGGAGCATTACAGTAGAGGTGTTTCTGGCTGTGAGAATTTTGAGATCTTTTTCCTTCCTGTTGAGGAGCAACAAGTAGAAAAAGTATATGAAACTTCACCAAGTCAAACCAAGGCCAGGAACCTGGAACTGACATCTTGAAAAAAAATCATTTCATTTTGAAATGCATCATATACTGGCTATGTTAACCTCTTACAGGAAGCACATCCACACACCAATTAAAGATGATTTTGCCTGTGCAAACTGCTTGTAGTGAGATGTTTTCCCTATGGTTTGTGCTGTCCATCCTCACCTTCAACATGTCATGCCACATTACCATTTGCTGTGAAGCAAAGCAAAGAAAAGGAGCTCCTCATAAGGTGTCTTAGTACATGGGCCACTCTTCCTTTGTATCTGCCATTCACATCAGAGGCACTAGATAAGGCAGTCCTTTCGGTGGCTTTAATCATAAAAACTTAACACCCAAGGAAGATAAAAGTCTTCTTCTAGCTCTCTTCTTTATATCTCCCATTATCTGATTTATACCTTCCTGGCTGGAGAAAACATACACCAGTGTCCAGGATCTTTGGTATATAAATTTTGGTCTGTGATCTCCAGTATCCAGTGGTTACTAAACTTTGATCCCAGGTCCTGAGTGTATTTTCTACATTGCTTTTCAGGCAGGCAAAGAGCCAGCCTGGCCATTTCAGAGTACAGTTTCTCAAAAATAAAGAAAATTAAGGAAACAAAACTATCAGGAGTACAAGCCAAGTTATTCCATATGTACACACTGGTGTATTTCTCAAATCAAATGAAATTATGGTGATAATATGGTGGGATACCCCTTGGCTTTCAGCAGAAATAGTGTAAGGACCTTGCATCCTCCAAATGGAGTAGTGTTGTCCCTGTTTACAGGTGCATGAGGAGAAAGCAGATCTCAGGAAGCATACGTTTGTTCTTCCCAGGCCCCATACACATCTGTAGCAGAGGAAAGGCAAATACAAACAGGCAGATATGTGTTTGCAAAATATTCATGGAGAAGGAGAAACAAAAATTGATATGTGATGGAATTGACATGAAATGCAACTGTACGACTTCTAGTTTTGTTTGGGTACTGACAACAGGAGAGAGGAAATTAATCTTCAAAAGTGCATTGCAGGACCCCTCTTCTTTCCTTTGCTTTTCTCACTGAGATCTTTCTTTAGCATAAGTGGGTGACACACCTTTCCATCACTATTTATCACACCTATGCTTCAATGTTTAGAGGTGTGCAAGAGCCCAAGGAGGCAGACAGAAATAGTTGCCCAGGGCCTGGGGAGGACTATGCAGCAAGCTTCAAATGCAGAACCAAGTATTTAAGATGTCTTACTAATTATCATTTTTTAGCAAGAAAAAATATTTTCCAGCTGCAAGGAAAAGCGGGCAGCTGGGTCTCTAGGCAGCAGACAACAAATACAGACTACATTGGGACCAGATAAAGGGATTCAGTTCACTTTCCTACTGGTGGTTCTCCCCAGTGATTGGTGAAAGATGTATATAACAATTACACCAACAAAGAAACAGCTGTAAGATTAGGTATGCTCAGTCCATGACTGGACAAGCAGAACAATAGAATATTGTGGTCCATCTGCTCCAGTTGAAAGGATTTACTTTTTTTTCTGCTTCCAAACTGTGTGCCTGACAACAGTACAACTTCTTTCCAGGCCACTTCCCAGCCTAGAAAGTGGCAGAGATACAAAGCCAGAGGAAACTGTTGTCCCTTAAAAAGAATAAATTTCTCTCAGGTCACATTTCATTCTATCCTATAAGCTTAAGATAAAGATATTTGTAGTATGATAAGAAAAAGACAATTTAGCCATGTTTCCTGTGTTATGGAGATCAGCATTGGAGTCCTAGGGAAGACCAAAAGGAAAGAACATCAGCATTTAGTGACAATATCTAGTATGATCTTCCAGCTTCTGGGTATCTACAATTCACAGGCTTCAGAGCGAGCATATTCCTGTTAGACAATCCTTGATAAATCTTATTTCATGAACTTCTGATTTTGTTTAAGCAAATATGCATATGACACACAAGCATATACTTGTACTTTCCTCTAGATTAGAAAAATCTGCTGTTTTTATGACTGATCCTGTATTTGCTCTTGGAAAAGCTGAAATGCATTTTACACTTGCTCAGTTTCATGAACACTGATGAAAATATTAGTATGCACAGGTATATGTATAAAAGAAAATTTCATATTTCCATATAACTCAACACGTAAATTGTTATGTTTATATAGTAATAGTCAATCAAATATTCTAGGTCATGAATCCTTTTATGTACAGCTATCTCAGATATTGCCCAAACCATAATAAACTATTATAACTTTGGAAATACCAAAAAAATGCTAACTTTTTGAAAGAAGAATTCATAAACAAATCTTTGTACCTTTGGGAAAACAGGTACTGCATTGTAAATATTTATTATAGATGTATTATTTAGGAAGAGACACAGCAGGAGTTGTACAGCTGGAACTAAGTTGCTATGAATAATTTTGTTAAAGAACACTGTCAACAATATTTATACTGCGTCCAAATTGTGCTAAGTTTTTGCACACTATTAAGAAGATAAGATCACATACTTATTGAAGTGTTTGGAACTCACTCAGAGCCGTGAAGTCTGGCAGGACTACATTGCAGTCAGGGCATAAGCTCTTAACAGATGGGTGTTGCACCACATGCCCCTCTGCTCAGCACAGCTCACCCGACAGGCACTTCTCCCCAGCGCACATGGGATGGGATGGGATGCTGTGAAGGGAAAGTCTTGAAACCTCGAATGCAGTGAGCTCCTAATGAGTATTTCAAGGGCAAGTAGTCTCGCTCTAGGCAAATTCTTATTTGGTGGAGTCACAGTGGAGGGAGTTTCACTCTGTTGCACACAGGCAGACTTCGGTGTGTCTGTTGGTGTATGGCTGGATTCTGCTCAGATACTCTGCTCAGCTTTTGCTTGCTCAGGGGTAGAGAAATTTACAGGTGAGTTAATGAGTGCAAATGAACGCATGAAGTATGAAGACGACTGTATGCAAATGTGCATGCAGAGATATTTAAATTCTCACGGGACATAATTATAAAATAATACACACAGAACCAGTCTAAACTCAGGTATATATGCTTGCTGTTGTTTACTTTACCAAGATCTTAGGCTGTAAAAATGTATGATTTTTTTAAATGTAGGCTACTCCTCACTTTAATCCTTTCCTTTTAATTTTGCTTGGATTTTCCTGGTGGTACTCTATGTTAAAAAATTAGTTAGGGTCAAGGCAATTATTTTTAATTCTACAGAATTTCTTCCTTAGAGTATTCAGTCATGTGATTTAGTTTTAGGTAGTCCTGCGAGGAGTTTCAATGACCTTTATGTTGTGTGTCCCTTCTAACTTGAGATATTCAGCAATTCAATAAGAATGATGCAAAATTTTTTTTCCCCTACAAAAATATCAATTGAAATTAGATCATCAGAGTTGCCATTCCAGAAAGATATAATTTGAAAAAACATTTGTTGTCTATCAATCAAGTTCTGGATGAAATCCAGATAAGTGATATAAAGGATGTCTTAAAACTGTAAACACCAAGTTTTAGTCCACATTTCTTTTGAAAACCAGGTTTGTGAGACTGAGAAATATTGTCTGTTTCTATCTGTTTGTCCTGTTCTCCACTAATAATGTTTAAAAAACATGAGAAATTCCACTCTAACAGAGAATATGAAGCCTCTCATGCCACCAAGATTTTCTAGGTCTGGAGCAGCATCCAGGCTGTAAGAAGGGCACCCGTGGTGATCCTTTATGGGGTGCTAGAGGGCTGAAAATGCACAGAGCCATCAAAGAGGCCTCACACACCAACAGAGACCATGGACCAGAGCTGCTGCCCAGCCTTGGCACAGCTCGGCACAGAGGAGAGAAGCCCGCTGGAGCCAGAGAGCCGCTCCCAGTGGCTCAGTCTGAAGAGGACGAGTTGGGCGGCAGGCATCGCTGCCTGCTGGCATTGGCAGATGGGTGGCTCTGCAGCTGCTTTGGCCACAGTGGGTCTCTAACCATCAGAGCTGTCGCGGTTAGGGACTTTGTCACAGCTCCAGCCCTTCGCAGGAGCGCACTGCTGCGGATGCTGCTCGCTGCCCACAGGTGGCAGTGAGCCTTCACACTTCTCTCACAGAGAGAAATCAAATTTGCCTCTGAGCCTTTTGGTGTTTGTGGGCATCGGCCTGACGGCCCCTGCTTGAGGTGCTAGGGTCTGGCTTTCGGGGAGCTCCTCAGCAGAGGGCTGTACTTTTCGCTCCTCTCTCCGAATGCGGTGACATAATCTGTGCGACTGGGAAAGGTCTGTAGGTCAGTCAGAATGAGCAAGATCTGCTGAAAAATTCACTCAAATCTGTGATGTGAAATGGTGTCAATATAGTTGGAAAGGCAACACTTCAAAGAAGAATATGTTTCAGAGATGGTGATAATTTTATTATCTGTATCTGCCTGAACACAGGCCTGGTGTGAAACGACAGAGCAAGGGAGGGGAAAAGAGATGTAACTGAGCAGATCAGAGGAGGTCAGAAGATTGCTCATGCTATTCAGAGCAATAAACTTTGCTGTGAACAAACACAGCTTCCCTTGGATTTTTCAAAGGATAAACCCACCACTATTTACATTTAAGCTATCCTCTCTCCCATGTCCTTTATCATAACAAAGTTACTTAGGTTCCCTATGAAACAACAGTATATATTTCTGATGTTCCAAAATACATGCTGAGTACAAATTTTCAAACCTTCACAGATAAATAGATTAGATTAGATTAAAGGAAAAAACAACGGTGTTTAGTGGAAAAACAGACAGTAAGTAACATTTGGCCAACTCATAAGCTGAAGATGTTTGCATATGCTATATAAAATCTAGGTGTCTGTCCCTTCATTTTTGTCCTGTAATCAACTACATGCATCATGTAGGTTTGAGTTTTTGAGGGGCTTCTCTTTCTTTCTTTCCAAAAATAACAGCAAACTTCAAAGTGACAAATAACATGAGCAAACTTAAAAAATGAAACAAATGTGGGGGTTTTTTTCTCAAATTGCTGCCCAAATGTGAATTAACTATGTGAGTTTTTCTCTTCTCTTGGACAGCTGTGAACATCTGCTGAGAGACTGGGAACCCATTGCATATGGTGCCACCTGCATCTTGATATATAGAAACCAGCCAAGTTTTGCCATCATGTATGTTTTTGCATCTCCACTGAGTCCACTGGGGCTGCATGCATGTAACTGAGAGTTTAATCCCAGTGGAGCTCTGTTCTGTTTCCCCGTGACTAAGTTCAGTGGACTTCAGTGGAGTCACAGGGTGTAACTGAGACCAGACACACTCTATTGATAAATGCTTTTAATAGTAAATCCTTTCACCAGTCTGGTGCCCTGCTGCAAAATTTCCCCTAAAAAATGGATAATATGACAAATAGGGAGCTAGCTACTAGACAGCTACAGCTTGGTGGACTGATTTTAGGACAAAATTTTTAACACATGGGTCTTCTTCTGTTTTCTTGTGAAAAAGCAGTTCTGTGAATCCTCTGTTCCATGCCCCTGAGCCAATGGCACAGGTGCCCATGGGGAAGACCAGCTCAGGATCTGCATCTAGTGGGAAAGAGTTCTGGAGATAAGGTTTCAGAGGCCATTGGGGTCCTGCCTCTCTAAGACAGTGACCAGACTGGCTTTATGAAGAGCAGAGGTTCATCATGCTCAGCACCCAAACAAAGCTGATTTATTTTTGGAGACTCCTGGTCTGGAATGGCCCTGATCTGAATGTCTGGAGCAAGTAGGAAGCTCATCCTGGAGAGCTGGCAGTGTAGGTACAGAAGGTGAACTCTGTATAGTTTTGTCTCATCAGTCCCTGCCACAGAAGAGAAGTTTTGTTCTCTTTCTCTAGAAAGATAGGTATACAATGTTTGTACTCTTCAGGAAAACAAAACCCCACTTAAAGAGTCGCCAAATCACCTAGGGACGTAATTTTAAATTCTGATTGAGGTACTGCAAGGGAAAACATCAAAAAGAAGCTTGCATTTTTTTTTTTTTTTATTTAATAAAACTGATCATTTCAGTCTTTGTTACATTGTACACTATGTGAATTTGTGATATTTTTGGGCAAAGTCATTTTCACAGGATCTGCATATTGCAATTTTATGCAGGAATAAAATTCACATACAAAGTGAAGCCAGAACTGTCTGGCACAGAGCTCCTAAGGACAGATGGTGCCACCTGCATCTTCAAGTAAGAATAGTCCTAGCCAGGTTTGTAGACAATGACCTATTTAAGTGAAAGAGGGAAAAGAATCTATGAGCGCTCTTCCTATATAAGTACAGAACACTTACAGCAATAGAAAATTATCAAAATTAAGCATTATTGAGAGCTGTGTTTTCACTGACTCATAGCTCAGTAAGAACATGAAGTTCTCACTGCTATTGAAATCAGTTGCTCCTTTCTTGCCACCCAGCTTCTTTTCCAAAATGTATTTGAGCCCCATATCCTGGGGTTTTATGTTGAGTCCTCTACTATATTCTTTTTCCTCTGACACAGGTTATTCAGTTTGCAGTTTAGCTGAAGCCTAGGTTTTTGACAGGCTTATTGTTGCAATGAATTTGCAGTTGTGTCTTGATACCATATTATCGTGCCACTGAAATGAAAGATGTCACAAATTCAGCTCTGAAGGGAGGATTTAAATGTCATTTGAGCATACATTTCTTTAAGAAGCAGTATGAATAACCAGAATAAAGACAAATAAAGGAAGGAGAAGAAAGGGTAAGCATGTGAGTTTCTCTTAACATGAAAGGTATTCGGTTTACAGCAAAAACATTTCTTTCATTGATTACCATTGGACTCCATTTCCTGGTAAGAAAATATTTGTGCTGTCTGCATTTAAAATTGTATCTGTCTTTTGTGGAAGGATGTTTGAAAACAGATAGTCTTTTACTTATTTAATAATCATTATTCCCAAAAGTTTGTGTGTTTGTGTGGGTATACAGATACATGTCTACATGCCACATTTTATGCCTAGTGAAGAATTTAAACAGTAATATAGGCACTAGCTGAGTATGCTTCTTTATCAGCATTCTTAAATGGCAATCAGGCGAAATTTAATTTGTTCCTGGAGAAGTGAAAACACAAGCAAACTTAGAATCTTTAATCTCCCTATAGGTCTTTCCTTTCTAGATTTCTTCTAATACTTAAAAGAAGAGTTTATTCAGGCCTACTATCTGCTTGGTGTTCTTGCAACCAGCAGAGGCCACAGGTCTGCTGACAGGTCACTCTGTTGACAGTTGACAAAGGAAAATGTCCCTTAGGTTCTGGCACCTCACATTCGTTGCCTTCCACCAAGAGATAACAGTAAAAGTTTAATCAGTTATTTTGTATGAGGCTGAGCAGAAGTGAACCAGAAAGGTTTTTATGGTCTTGGTATTCAGTATAAAATTTAAAAATGCTCAAAACAATCAGGCAATTAAAAACACTATGAAACAACATGTGACCAAATTTTTACAAGCTTTAAAGAATTTCTTTTTCCATTTGAATTTCAGGATGAAGTCTGGGTCTGCTTTTTGACTTAAATGCCCAGTTTTCTCCATTACTAATTAGAATTCTTTGTGGTAGAGAATGTTCGGGTGGAAAAATTAAAACTACCCACTTCTCAGTGTAGTTGAGAGCCACAGAATGAATGTTCAAGGAAATGTTGGTGTATACCTTACAGTGCCACAAAACAACACCTGGTTTTGATTTGTTTAAGCTATATTTTTATTAATAAAATTATACGAACATTGTTTGAAGATTGACTAAAGCCAGAATGGTGGTTTTGTGTGACATCTATGCAATTTAGATAGAATTCATATGAGGTAAAGTAATATGGATATTTATAGTCACTTTTATTTTCTGTTGTGCTTGAGGTTGTTAAGCTCCTTTATGCTCTTTTCTTTTTAGACTAGGGACCCTGAAATAAGTTTTTGAAATGTATCTGTAGCATATGTGTGTTTTCATAAACTATATTTCTATTTTACTGTGCAAGTACAATATGAAGAATATCCCTTTTGCCAGGAAAGCAAGGTTTGATAAACTCAGCTGAATTTGAATGTAATGAAAAGAAATGAATGAGGCCTTTACAGATTAGTTCACTGAATGGTTTTAAAAGTTTCAAATTAAATGACGCTTTAAAATGCCTGCTTTGCCAGCTTTTCTGGCACAGAACAGCTACAACAAAATGTAACTAAATCTCTTTTAACATTTGAGTTATAACAAAACCACAAGAGAGATTTTTTAACAAAGACCAGGCTACAGACAGGACTGAACAGTCTGAACACTGATTTCTACACTTATAGCCTCAATGAAGTGTTAGTCTCACATGCATAAGTAAACAATAAGCCTGTAGAAGGAAATAGAGGCTTTAAAACTGCTTCTTTTATCTTAAATCTGGTTTCTCAGACCTCTCCAGGTAGGTTTTCAAGCAACAAAGTGGCCAGACTACCATCTTCCTTCAAAGTGCCTTGACAAGTAATTTTCCAGCCTAGTATTACTGAAAGCTTAATTTCTCCTAATATCTTGATGTACAAACTTCACTTTTGAGAGGAGGTTGTTTCTCAGGAATATATATAACCTTATTAGTTTCTGCTTTGCTTTTTTTATTTTTTCAGATCCTGCTGTGTGATATTGAATTTGTCGCAAAGCTAATATGCCAAAAAACTGTAGATATAAATAAATAAATAAATAAATAAAATTTCTAAACCCTTTCTGAAACTCTGTTAAGATAATGCCTTCTTTACAAGTTCTAGATTCACTGCCTGTAATTTTTCTTGAATTTTTTGAGCACTGAAATTTTCTGTGATATATATTACTATTCACTCCTAAAAAAAGAGAAAATTTTGCTTTCTTCTGGACTTAGAAGCAAAAAAGCCCAGACAGGACAAATATGTGTGGTCTACAGAACACTGAAGGAGCAGTCAAGCTTTTGGCATGAGAGAACAATGCAGCTGAAGGCAGAGTTAAAGGATAGGGAGGGTGGCTGGTAGTCCTTTCCCACAAACAGTCATGTGGGGACTCCCTTCAAGTCTGGCTAGCACATGTTCATATCACATGCTGCACATGCAGAGGACTTTTATTTACACCTCTTGATAAGGTTCTTTCATATTTCATCCAACCTCAGGAGATCAGTCCACGTGTTTGTGAACGTTTCCTTACCAGTAAAGAAAACAGTAAAATGCAAAGACTGCACTCTGTGGGAAGGCAAACTGAGAAAGCTGTGACTGAGAATGGAAGAGTAAGAAAAGTATTACCATAAGACAGAATCAGAAAATTCGAGCTGCTTAATGCATCAGTAGGGCTGTCAAATCCCCCTGTGCCATGCGGACACTGCTGAAGCAGAAAATCTGGATCCCAGGCAAAATTAATGCAGTCTCCTGAAGTTTCTGATGCTTGATATAACTGAGTAACCTCAGATCCCTTACCAACAGTGTAACAAAACATTTATTTGGTGCTGTCTTTGCTGCCTTTGAGCTAGACAGAAGTTTTCACACTGACTACTGTGGGAACTGCGGTATTCAGGAGCAGGAAGAAGCTATGTCCCTCAAAAAAAAAAGGAAATCATACAGAAGAGTAGTTGGTAGATCTTGGCCAGAAGATTTAATTAAGAGGCAGGTGCTAAAAACATTAACATCAAAAGCTGCCAGTGTAACTGGAAAGAAAGACCTATTACTTCTGAATGGATGTGTAAAGCCTTTTGACTGTTCTGAAGGTTATGATATTCAGAGATGGGTTCATAAGCTTACAAAATACAGCTTCTTTGTGTAGTCATCACCACATTTGGAGATGCCCTCCAAGATCTTTGAGACCAACCGTTATCCCAGCACCACCACTAGACCATGCCCCAAGTACCACATCCACAAGGCGTTCGAACATTTTCAGGGATGGTGAGTCCACCGCTTCCCTAGGCAGCCTATTCCAATGCCTGACCACCCTTTTAGTGAAGAATTTTTTCTCAGTATGCAATCTAGACCTTCTCTAGTGCAACTTGAGGCCATCTCTTTTCATCTGTTATGGATGTTAGTTACATGGGAGAACAGACTGACTCCCACCTGGCTACACCCTCCTTTCAGGCAATTGTAGAGCATGATAAGATCCCCCTGAGCCTCCTTCTCTACAGTGCCCACACCTGCTTGAAGTACTTATGCTCCAGACCCTTCATCAGCTCTGTTGCTGTTCTCTGTACACACTCCAGCATCTCAGTATCATTCTTGTCATAAGACCCTCAAAACTGAACACAGGATTTGAGAGGTGCAGCCTCACCTGAGCCAAGAACAGTGGAAGCCAAGAACAATCCCTGGTCCTGCTGCCCACACTAGTGCTGGTACAGGCCAGGGTGCCAGTGGCCTTCTTGGCCACCTTCTTGGGCACTGCTGTCACCAGCACCCCCAGCTCCTTTTCCTGTGGGCAGCTTTCCAGACACTCTGCCCCAGCCTGTGGCACTGCCTGGGGTTGTTGTGACCCCAGGGCAGGACCCAGCACTGGGCCTTGTTGAACCTCACAGCACTGGCCTTGGCCCATTGATCCAGCCTGTCCAGATCCCTCTGCAGAGCCTTCCTGCCCTCCAGCAGATCAACACTCCCACCCAGCTTGGTGTCACCTGCAAAAGGACTGAGGGGGACCTCGATCCATTCATCCAGATCATTGATAAAGACATTAAACAGAACCTGGCCCCAATACTGAGATCTGGGGAACACTAGCAGTGGCAGTTTTTCCAGAAGAATGCTGTGGCAATGTGTGTCAATGATTTTACTGAAGTCCAGGTAGAAACATCCACAGCATTTCCCTCATCCACTGAATGGGTCACCTGGTCATAGCAGATCAGGTTGGTCAAAATGAACCTTCCCTTAGCGAACCCCTGCTGACAGGGCCTGATCATGTCCTGGTTGACCTGTACATGCTGTGTGATGGCACTCAGGATGATTCAATCCATGATTTCCCTAGCACCAAGGTCAGGTTTATAGGCCTGTAGTTCCCTGTATCTTTCTTCCAGTCCTTCTTGTAGATGGACACTACATTTAGGAACCTCCAATCAACTGGGTCCTCCCCATTTTAGCCAGGACTGCTGGTAAACTATGGACAGTGGCTCAGGGAGCACTCCCAACAGATCCCTCAGTCAGTTTCTACTAGTCATGTTTGTATTTTTATGATGATTATTAGTACTTTGAAATATCATTGAGTCGTGAGGCCCAGGATACCACTCCGCCACGTTGTAAATAGGAAGACTATTGCTGGGCATGAAGTAAACTACAGCAAATGGTAACATAAAAGGAGATAGTGGTCAGTATGTGTACTGCCTCTGGATCGGATCAAATTAATTTTTTTTCATAGAAGCTCTCCTGAAGGTTGTGACCAAAAGGGTGTTGATGGCACAGTGGCTTAGCTGTTCTGAAGAGCATTTACACAGCATCAAAGACTTCTCTGGATCTCCCTCTGAGCCCCTAGAATAGATTGGAAGGGAAGAAAATCAGGCAGATGATCTGAACAAGCTGAAAGTATACTCCATGTTATACATCATGCTTGGCAATACAGAGGGAAAGGACAGGGTGTTAGGAGGGTTAGCCATTTTTACTCAGAAGCTCACAGGACATCTCTCTGGCTGTGGGAGGTGCATCACTTGTTTTGTTTTATTTACTTTTTCTCGTCTTTCACTTCTCCTTCATAAATTTTCTCTTGTTCCATAAATTTTCTTGTTTTACTCATCCTTTCTTCTTTCTCCATCCAGCTGTGTGATTCAGGGAAGTGACTAGGAGTCTGTGCAGTTCTTAACTGTCTCTTGGGGTTAGCCCCCAACAGTATGAAAAGACCCGGCACAGTCTTGTAAATAAAGCGATTGTTAAGGGTAATTTTGAAAGAGTATGACTTGTTCTTAATTTCTTAATATTGGCATTTACATATATATATATATAATATATATAATATATATAATATGTGCAGCTCATTTGTGAGAGAAAGAGCACAGAAATGTTTGAAATCTAACAAGTGGGTGATAGATGAGGAGGAGAGAGCTGATATGTAAGAGAATGGGAGATGAAAAACTACTGTGAAGAGGCTGTGAAGGGGTCTGAAAATAAAATATTTTATGTTAAATATCCTATAGGAATAGGAGGGAGTAGAGGGAGATAAAAGAGGGGTGATTTAGCAAAGTGTGTTGGCTGAGAAGAGAAATTTCGCTGGAGAATTCAAAGTAGATGCAAGCTGATTCTTTTGCTTCAATTTCTTCTATTACTATATTCAAAACCTTGTCCAACTACTAACAAGAAAATTTCATGCCATTACTGAAAAGATGTAACAATAGAATTACCCCATGTATATAGGGCTTATTTCATTTTTCAGGTGCTGGGAGCTGGTATATTCTTTTATTTCAGAAAGCACAGGGTGAGCTGTGCTCATTATTCACCTTTCATAACTATTTCCACAGATGTCTCTAAGCCTGCCCACTGCCTGACTTAGATGTACAGCATCTTCACACTCAGGTGTACAAACACAGAAACCAACGGATTTAGCAAGCTTTTCAGTTAACACATGCAAACAGACAACAACATCTGGGAAAAAGAACAGCAATAAATTTTCATAGCCACTAGAGCGTTGCTTGTTCCATTTAGCCACCTAGATCAAACTCACTACCATTTTGCATGGCCAGCACACTCAAATGCAAAATGCCAAGGATTGCACAGTCCCAGCCAATAAAAAAGTGCTTTCTTCCTCAGCAAGCCATGCACTTGTAGAAGGCTCAAACTGAATTCCATTGTTAGTTTTGCTTGCAAAAGTGTGTGTCACGCAAGCTCACTGGAAAAGGCTGCTGCTGTCACTGGAGAGGGGCAGCTTGCAGACTGACTAGCTGGAGACACTGTGCACACTGCATCCTTTCCCATACATGGCTGGCACTGTGTCGAAAGCACTCCGATATCTGTCCAAAAGGAATAGAGGAACTGGGGTTCCATGTGGCCAATTGTACAATTTATATTTTTTATTCACAGTTAATGTCATAAGCACCCTCACATTTGGCCCGTGAGGGGGTCTGGTCATAGTTAGCTTTCTGAAGTGTGTACTCTGAGTCACATGGAATGGGCCAGAGGAGAAATTGGGCAGTTGGCTTTTGCCAGGAGTATAAATGCAACATTATAGCTGCTGGGAATGTGGTGGTCCAGCATGGCACAAGACAAAGTGGGACAAACACTCTCCATGGGGCAAGCAGGAGGCTTGGAGATTACCAAGGGCAGACCCAGAGATGAACTTCAGTGGAAAGAGAGAACTGTTTCTGATGGACCTGGAGGACACAGTGCAGTGAATATTAAATTGTAAGAAACTGAAGGATAATCTCTTGAAAGGGACCTGCCTCTGTAAGCAGATAGTGGGGAGAAAATAAAATTAATCATAAAAACTTATGCCCTGTCTAGGAGATAAAAGCTGATGAATTTTCAAAGGAAGGCTGCTGTACTTTAGGTTTTAAAATGTTCATTTCTCCTTTGGGTTCTGGGAATAATTCATGCTGGAAACAAGAGGTCTTTTGAGATTTTCCACATGCTGACTCCCAAGGCAAGGTACAGGTCTGGGTCTGGGCAGGTCAAGGTCCTGAAGTGCATCCACCGTCTATGCTTCACTAGAGAGTCAAAAAAAAGATTATAAAAAACCAGTTCTGGTAGGATCATAATGAGTATATGGGATGAAGAAAATCAACAGGCCAGACAGGAAGGCACTCAATTCCAGATCCCCATTAGCCGTGTGTTTGATTGGTTGCTGGGGAGTTTTCAAAATGTACTGTTGTGTTGGATATAGATGAAGATGGACAATTACAGGTAGGAGTAGGTCTGCCCAAGAAAACTTGTACCAAGCTGGTGTTACTACTGTAATTCTGTCTAATCTCCCTGACTAAGCACACTTCTCCGTGCTAAGTACTTGCAATTTCAAACAGAGGAAAAGAGTACTGATAAGACTGAAGTAACAAGATGTCTAGTTTCATGACACATAAATATCTTTTGTATGTATTTCGTATGTATCTTCTGTATGTTTCAGAAAATTTTCTTTTCTTCTGTTGGAATTGCTCACATGCAAAACATATCACTTGACAGAGAGTAGAAGTCATTCTATTTATAGTGATTTTACAAACAGTGACGAGCTGCTGAAAAGCATCCTCTTTAACTGTGGCAGAAGGGCAACTGTTCTTCCAGCAGAAGGGATGGGTACAACAATCTTTGCAAATGCAACCTTTCCTGATACTGGAGGCTGTTTTATTCTAGTGCATCAGATATCAGCCTGAATAGAAGGTATGAATTGTTTAATATACAATGTTATTATAAAATTGTAACTGGATAGAACTAGAAATTGCTCATCTTAAACTGATTTTGAAGGGCACAATTTCTTCTCACAGATTTACTGCTCAAATGCCTCTAAATACTGACTCACTGTTGTGCCACACTGGAAATGCACAAGTTCAGTTGCCCCTTGTAACTCCCGCATGAGTGCTAAACAGAAATCAGTTCTAAAAATGGTGAACAGAGCTAAGATCTTAATGATCTTGACAGCTGCTTACTAGGATAGAAATCTTCCACTTCCCACATATCTGGTCCTCAAGTAAAATTTCAGTGACCTTCAGAAATTATGTTTTTATAAAATTGGCAGGCAACTTTTAAGATGGCAGATGTACTGTATGAATGTATTTCCTTTCTCATACCTGTACAGCTGCATGAAAAAACCCCACCTGTGAGGAAACAAGAGAGTTGTGTCTGAGGCCACAGCAGGAAACCCACAGCGTGCCTTTTTTTCTTTTTTCAAAAAGCCTCCAAGATAAATGGAAAGGTTCATACTGTGCTTTTGCAAGAAAAGTTCAGTGTTTCCTGGGTCACTGTTTTGGAAGCAAGTGAAAGGGCATGGGACCCCTTTTGTCAACATGTCTCCTGCAGTCATGTAGGTGAACAGACCTTATGCCATCAAGGAAGGGGAGAAAACCTTCAGTAAGAACGTTTTCACAGTCTTGAGATTACAACAGATCAAGGACCATCAGCAAGGTAGAATGAGGACATAGCCTTGCATAGGGAGTGCTGGTGAAAGTATTTCCTAGCTGACATCCTAGCTAACAGTCTGCTGTGGGTTTATGACAAAAATCATGTACAGTATGGAAGTTCTGTGTTTGTATAAAAAATGTTTTAAACATTTCTGAACGACTGGCATTGCACAGTTGGGGATTTTTTCTGCAAAATTATCTAACGAGAGACAATGACAGAAAGCCTTTCTTAAAACTACTTTTGCCATATAACCTGTCAGTGAATGGCTAAGAAGAAAGCTGGGTCAAAATCCATGCATAAATGAAAACCTGGCAAAGGAAATATAGTTAATTTAAACAAAAGTGGAATTTGCCTCTTCTTTTCTGATGTTCTTCAGTTGCAATAAGGAACACATATTACAGAGCTGTTCTGAAGTAAAATCAGTGGCTGATTCCCAAACCTATTTTGACAAGTGTCAAAAAAGATGACAAAACAACAAATGCCTTGCAATGGTTCAATGTATTAGAAAGGGAAGAAAGTGCATGCTGCATATCAGTTGCAGGACAGCATTCCTTACCACAAATCTTGTGTTAGGAGGGTCTGGGGAGCATCATCCACAAAGGTGGTTAAATTCTAGGGAGTCATTAAAACATGGAATTGGAGACAATCTCCGGAAGAAACCCACCATGCAGGAAAAAAACTTTCTTTAGACACTGACTATCTCATGGCTGAGACACAGGCCCCCAAATGTATAATCCTTATATGACACACTTGCTCATTCTGCACTATTTGTTCCCCACTCCTGGAACAGATTTATGACGGGGCTGCAGCTCTCCCTCCAACATGTTGGTGCCTCCCTCCCAGCCTTCCCTCCAGCCGGCAGCATGCCTGCAGTCCAGACGTCCCTTCTGTGTGGGAGAGCTCTGCTTGCTCCCAGTAACTGGATGAAGGCAAGGGGAAGCCTTGCATTTTTGTGTGCCAAATGCCTAATACTACATGCTAAATGAGACCTATTTTTTATAGGTAGTTCAAAGTCGTGGTATGTGTCACCTAACACAGCCAGCTGCATTGCTCCAATCACTCGGATTCATAGGAAATCTGGGACCTCTCCACCACACCATACCAGGACAACAAAAGCTGTTTTCATAGACTTTGGCAGCTTTTATGAGGCTGAAATAATCACAAACATTTTGGGGTGTGCCACAAACTATCCAATTCTCATCATAATTCCTCCACAGCATTTAAAATGTTACTTTCAATCTGTCATATAATGTCTCTTCTAGCAAGTAAAAAAAAAACCTAATGTGTGTATATTTATGTATATGTTCTCTGAGTTTTCATGAAGAAAGTATAGAAGGACAAGTACAATCTTCTGCTAAGAGAGTAGGATATGAGGACTGATTTTTTTTTTTTCTTTATACATCACTATGTACTTTACTCATTTTAAGGGCTATGATTTATGAAAGGAGCCACAAAATGGAAAACAAAATGAGGGTCTTTGTACTACCTCCTCGTACCTCTATGGTACCTTTTTTTAATGCAGTGGGATGCATTTCCTGGATTCCATTAGATATAATCATAATATTAATGCAATTGTAATAACTGAGAAAAAGTTAGAAGTGTAAGATTATACATCCTGGTTTAGTTCATATGAATATCAAAACTCCCTGAACTGGTGACACTGTCAGAAAAAATTCAGCAACACCAGAGACAGTCAGGTTGGTGTATTTTATAATCGAAGACTTGACACCCCTGTGTAAATAACAGATTTTTACTTTTTACTGTGTATTTCAGATCATGATGTTAAATCCAGAATTATCTGGATTTATTATGCTGGCACAGCATCTGATGTCACCTTCTTTTCCCAAACATACTGCTTAATCACAAAAACTACTTGTAAAGGACCATTTTTTCCTGTTAGAAAAGAAACATTGAGAAAAAGAAACTGTAAGACACAGAGCATACAATGTGTTCTTGCAAGGAAAGATGATACGTGTGATGTCAGCTTACTGAAGAATTACTTGGCAGATGGAGGTGAAACAACAAAACCCATAAGACCCAGCTCAAACTTCGGCAGGCCTCGTGGTTAATTGCATTGCAGCTGTCCAGCAGCAGGCCTTGGAACAGGCCAAGCCACTTCTTTACACCTCCCAGAATATTTAATATCTTATTTATGCCTAAAAGTTGCAGTTTATTTACATTTGAATGTTTGCAGAAATTCCTGCTCTGCAATCAAGAAAAATCTATGCTCAGAATTCCCCCATAATCTCTTATTTCTTCTCAATTCCCTTGATAACCAGACAATATGGTGCAGCTGGACAAAATTTTAAATATGCGTTTCTTATGCCATCTGCGTGTTTCCTCTAAGCAGTCTGCCATCCCCCATTGCACCAGGCAGAAAACAGCAAACAGAACTGAGAAAACCTTTCCATTTCTTACAACATTTTTCATATTTTCACATGAGTGACGCAGTAAAAAAAAAAAAAAGCTTCTTTTGCACTGTATGTCACTTATCACAGAAACACTATAGTGAAGGTGAAAAACATAAGTGGTGTAGATAATGTCTGAACATAAAAAATGAAAGCCTTTTTTTGAGATTCAAGCCCAGGAAACATGTAATAAATTGACTTATCTCTTTTGGTCATTTCAGATGGATTGAACAATAGGAAGACAGAAACTGCAAGACAAATGACTATATCTCTGTTTCTGTGTATGTCTCTGTCAGACCCTACAGCTTTGTTGTTCACAAGACAGGTCAGGAGGGAGGTTGGTCTCTCTGGGAAAGATGCTCAGGTTGTGTCCTTCATTGTAGCACACTCAACTCTCCTAAAACAGCAAGTGGCAGGTC
The DNA here is from genome assembly GCA_018697195.1 of Certhia americana. Classification (NCBI taxonomy): domain Eukaryota; kingdom Metazoa; phylum Chordata; class Aves; order Passeriformes; family Certhiidae; genus Certhia; species Certhia americana. The sequence goes on along the minus strand of CM031878.1, from coordinate 25,635,372 downwards.
TAAACGCTTCTCTTTAAATGTTATTGATTGGATAATCAGTATATTCCAGTGTGATTTGGCTGCTTTGGTGACTGAACTGTTTTTAACACAGCAGTTCTACAAAAAGTCACACATTTTCTGAGATAGAGTATTTGTGTCCATTGCTATTAACACTAAATTATGTTTCTAATTTTTCTATGACATGGATTGTTTCCACTGCTCCCAATAGCACAATGAACAAATGTAGAGCCTGTATTTGAAATATGCTTGCAAAACTTCAGTCATCAGTAATATATTTGGATAGATTTAATCTCCAGATACATAATAAATAATACTTACCAAAAATTATATGATTTTTAAAAATACCCCAATTATGATATTGCAAGGATGACCATTTATGACCATGTTTCCCTCATGACAAAAGAGATGTGTGGCAAGCACAACAGAAGATGTGTGTATTTGTGCTATGAGATGGTCTTTTCTAAAATTTTAACATACTCATGACCAGTTGCTTCTCTTTCTAGCCTTCATTAATCATGGGAAGATTGGATTTTATGCTGCTTTGACCCACAGAGACACCAATTAATGCCTCTGATTTTCACTGTGATGAAAAATACACTGGAAAAGCAAATTAAAATTGTAATTGCTTCTATGAGTCTCGCAGAAGAATCCCAAATTCTGACTTATGCACCTCAACCAACTCAAAGTGCTGCTTCACTCCAGGAGAATCTGATATATTCATTCCCCAATAAGGTCCAGTTTCTTTACCATGATGGGTCTGTTTATCATACATGTAGCAGTAATAGTAAGATTTGTTTCAAAAATTCAGAACCAATTTTAGCAAACTGGAACTGTGCTTCTTCAATAGGCATTCAGTGTAGTGCATCATCTTGTAGGATGCATGCCATCTCTTTGCTGACTAACACATATCACAAATAAAATTCTAAGTAACCTACAACGTAGTAGCCTTTCATTGATAAGTTTTATGAAAAATATTAAAACATAAAATGTACTATAAATAATCCCAGCCCAAAATAAAATTGCTTAAGCAGAAGCTTAAAGTCTGTACAGGAAGAAGAAATTGTCTCTGCTGTATTTCCATCACGCTGATTGCACACACACGGACATGTATGCAAACGAAGTGTCAAAAGGGGGCAAACTTACTTAGGGTATATTTTTATCATGAACTATCTAGGGAATTCAGATCCTTTTGTTACTTAATTTTCTTTTAAAATCCTATTGACAACAATTTCCAGATGCTCAAAACTGCCTCAGCTGAGATGATGGGATATGCTTTGCTTTGCTTTCAGTCCACTTACAGTATCAAGAGACTCTTCCTTTACAAACATCAAATTAGACCAATTTATTTATTTTCTGAATAGGTGATGCTGAGAAGAATTTCCATTATTAATTTTCTCAACCTAATTAAATTTTTAATTATTTAGTAACATTGAAAATGTTCACACAATGTGTGAATTAGTGAACACAATTACAGTCATTCACATTTCATTACTGTAGTTATCTGTAGATATGGATTTCTAATGTTTCAATTCCACATCAGTTCCCATCAGCAGACTTTTCTGAAAAATATCTCTCCACCAAGAATGTGAATAAATTTTCAAGTAGAAGGGCCCATCAGAAAAAGGGACTCATCTTTTTCCTCTACACACAATGGAGATGATCACCTAGTAAAAGCAACACAATTTGAAAAGAAGTGCTTTGATATGATTCTGAGATAAAAGAGGATCAGGGGGTAACACTCTCTCAGAAGATTTTGTTGAATCTTGAAGGACCATAAGAACATCCTCTGCTCTGTTCAGCCTCCTTGCATCACTGTACTACTCTTCTCCACATGTCTTACAAATGTGACAACCATTAGCTTAGGGACAGAGTGCTCTTTCCTATATTAAGCCAATGATAATGTAAACAGAAATGGAGACTTCAAGGCCTTAACAAAGTTTAAATGAGGGCCAAAATTCAGTGGCCCAATAAGGGAGAAGTAATATCTGAATTGATTATTTTTCTTGGTATCCTTGCCTTTTAATTTTCATTAATTTGCACACATATCCTGTCATAGCTAGTCATGGCCAGTCTACTTCACCACCAGAACTACTGTCACAGCCTTTTATGCTCTTGCTGTTTTGTCACTAACCTCAGACACTTAGTACAGACAAGCCCTTACAGATCGTCTGTTAAATGCAGTGACTGGGGCAGTAGTGTTTGTGAAACAATATAAAGAGTAGATTCATTCATTTCTGCAGCCTTGGCTGTTTTTGAACCATTCCCAATAGTTACCTCTTTAATTCAAATTTGAAATGTTAGAAGAGATACTCTGTAGTCTGTTCCAGCTATAAAATCATATTTTCCTTCTCATTCTGAGTGTCTGCAATTGTTCTCTCATAGTGCTTAACCTTTAAAGTCAGGAGATCACTTGGAAGCTCTCCAGTCTGAAATGTGAATGTCCATATTTAAAATACAGAAACCCTTTTAAAAGGATGAAGGTATTTTTATTTGAAAGCCCAGTTTATAATGACTGTTGTCCATCAATCCAGAACTATTTTCTTGCCAGGGATCTTTATTGTTTCTTTCTTATTACGTGGTATAACAATTCTTTGGTACTCATTTCCTGAAGAAGATTACTTTTCAGTATCAAACTTCGCCAACAGGTCTTTTTTGGGCCAAAGTCTGCAAATCTGCATTGCAATGAAGCAGGGCAGCTTTCCAGGCATTGCTGACTGCAGAGAAAAGTCTGTTCTACTGTTTCTTTTCCTGCACATTTACTGCTGATCATGAATGTACATACTATGGGCTGTACTCATCTTAGAGTTTCTTGCAATGAAACACAAAACCAAGAAAAACCTGACTGGTTTTGGGTTTCATTACAAAATCCAAACTCAGTCCCATTTTGTCTGAAAGTTTGCTAACATTCTCAATGTCTCTGAAATAAAGTGGGTGCACTTATGACTCAGCTTGGCAGATTTAAAGTGTCATATTGAAACCTGTATTTGATAAAAAAAGGTGCATCAGAATGAGCTAGAGCTAAGGTAATATTTTTTTAGATGCACCACAGCAACTTAGAAGACCCATTATCAAAACTAGTTTAACCTCTTCCATATGCTAAACATCTGTAACACAGAGGCCAAGCTTCCTTTGACCCAACAGATATTCACTGTGTTAAATGAAGCAGATTCAATAATGATATAATCATAATTACATATTGGGATCTTTGCTGCTTTCTCTCTGTAGGTCATTTCAGTTGTGTCTTTCACCAGCTAGTACAACTTCTTGTTTTATTGCCACATTTTAAAAATAATGCTGTGGATCGATGTGGATAATATCATTGTGAAAGAGACTTTGTATTTTCTAAATTTGGCTTGTAGTGTGTAGCTGTGCATCACACTGGACGATTAGACCTGACATGTCCAACTTAGGACAGTTGGTCCTTTCCATATCCACATCCTTTTATTCATCCTAAATGAACCAGCATTCTGATGGCCAGCCCATGGGTGGAAAGGAAATTGACCCTTCCATACCCTTCTATACTTTTCTAAGGGTCTAGAATGGGTCATTCTTCTTGGGAGTCTTCATTTGAAATTTTTTCCTGAGTCTGAGAAACACCTTATCACAGAAGTTCTATTAAAATCTGATAAATTCCAATGAAAATTCAGCTCAAAGTCACTATTAAAATTTTCAAAGTTACTTTTCAGTGAAATTCTGAATTCCTTGTCATGTTTCTCCTATAAAATTACCTACAGAATCACTGTTGCATGGTCCACAACTACATAATCCCAATAAGAAATTCAGACATAAAGGAGGATTTTTTCAGATGAAGATTACTGGAGAAATTATCTCAGATCTGGGTGTACAGAGGAAGACATTATTGCAAAGTTTTTTAGTCAGGGCTGTGAAGATAATCCATACTTCAGAATAGCTAAGTGAAACAATTTCTGTCTGGCTGGGCATGTAATTGACACAGATGTCATATATTTTCCCCTGTGTTTGATATTTTTATTTCCTCCTGGAAGCATATGCAATAAATGAACAGGTCTTTCCATCTGTACAGTTGTCCATCAGGTTTTCATTTCCAAAAAGCTGATACATTTGTGATAATTCTAATGTCTTTTATAAAGGACTCAAATTGTAATTACTTCCTTCAAACATCTATAAACAGTCAGTTCTTTTTTAGTTCTTTGTTTCTTTTTATAGCCATCAAAAATGTAATTTTTTTATTAGTGCAACATGCTTGAAATCTTTTTTTGGCACCAGATTATAGTTGAATCCTCAAACTGGATTTTTTTCACAGTAATTTGAAGGATATTTTTTAACTCAACAGTCTACTTTGCTTAATGCAAAATCAAGACAGCCCTCCAAATGAAAGATGTTATGCACAGTTTTGTTGTTCTGAGCAAGGACAAGAGATGCCTTTAGGAACACAAGAGCTTTGGAAAACTTATGGAAGTAGATTGCTTCTTTCACATCTCAGAAATTACCATATCAGACTGTTAAATCAGTGCTCCAAGAGAGATTTCTTTTCTTTGAGAAAGAAAACTCACTCCTATCTCTGACTTACTTCAAAACAGGCTTCACAACCACTCAGTTCTTCTCTGGTACTTGGGTTTTTACTTCAGATGCAGCAAATATTTCCTAGGAAGGAAAGTCATTGCACTTCTGACTCCTCTTCCTTTCAGCATGACTTCTGTCAAGCGGAGCAGTAAGATAGCAGTAAGCAGGTGTCCCTTTTGCTTAGTGCTCTCCGTCACAGAGAAAAATATGATTCTGGCTTTTACTAGTATTGCAGGGAGTTTGTCTAACTCCAGTACTTCCGTGACTAATAAAGTTATCTCACAAGTCAGCCTGCCAAGCCCTCAGGACTGGACAAAGGATAACCTGCAAGAGAGATTTTCTTCCTGCAATGGCTCATGAGTTTCCACCTGTTTATAAACCTCTTACACTGCTCAGCAATTTTGCAAATGGTGAATGTGCCGCACCAACCTTATCATGTCACCTCACAGCCCCCTGTTAACATATGGTCTCCTAAATGTAGATATTCATCTGCTTGACTTGCCTTAAAGCAACTAGTATAAAAGAAGAAAAAAACCCTAAATATGAAACAGATGTCAAAGTGCACCTTGGGATGGATGTATTACAGAGACAAAACATCATCAGACTCCTCAAGATCACATTCTAGAGTTGCTTTATTATCACCTGGTCATGTGGCATGCACCTGTGCTTTCATGGTTTTGCAACTGGCTTCAACACAAGAGCTCAGCAGGTCCAGAAATAGCTTGGGGTTTTTAAACATCTTTTGTGTGTTTATTTTACCTTTTTTTTTTTTTTTCCTGTGCTGGAGTTTTATGATTCTCCGGGCTTCTGTGTGCACTTATTGCAGTGGAAGTGAGAATTAAACTCATTTTTTACCCCAAATTGTGTACACATAAAATAAATTCTAAAAGATAAAAGATGAAAACATATGAATGCACTAGCAAAGCAGAAAAGAGTCAAAATCAGACTCACATCCACAGGGAGCAAGATCATTTGCTAAAAATTGTAATTAAATGACATTATCTGCTAGAGATCAAAATGCCAACACAAAATACACTTGCTTCTTGGGATGTAGAAGACCTCCACCTGAGTGTCTCCATTCTGAGCTCCAGAAAAACCAATACCGGCCTCTACCAACACGCTTCCCCGGGGCCACTTGTTCTCAGCATCTGTCTGCCAACTCTGTGTCCTAGGAAAGCCAGAGTAGCATCTGGGCACTGATTTTGGGGGGCAGTCAACTTAGCAGGCAAGTTCAGAACACATCTAAAGGTCACTGATAGCACAGCAACCAAAGCACACTTCCTTAACAAGAGGTTGATACCAGTAGTGATAACTGCTTGCCCAATCTACAGGACACTTCCTCTGGGAATAGCTGTGCTGTTGCTGAACTGGGTCTCCTTGAGGAATGTAGAAGGTTACAGGATCCCTGTGCCAGACCTCTTCCCTTGGGTGGCATGGCTGCTCTGTGGAAAGGAAGGCAGGAGGTTGGATATGGAGAAGAACAAAGCAGTGGGAAACATGATGGGAATCAAACCTGGGATAAAACCACTTAGAAAGCAGGACCTCCTGAGGGAATGCTCTGCATTGATTTCACATGATTTGAATTCACCTGTCTCTAGACTGTAGTTAAACTCTTCTCCCCCTTGTGACAGCTGAAATACTACATTCCTCAACATCCTCACCATGATTCTGTGGAAGTCCACCAAACCTGGTAGATTTCCATTAGGTTTTTGAGCTAGTGGAGGTGAGAGCTACTACCATCTCTGGTAACCTGACAGAACTGCAGCTTTCCACCCACTGCTAGTGAAAAGTGCCCACCACACTGGGCACTACTTGTTATCATTTTGACTGTGATAATTACTCATCCTAAATACAGTAGCACAGATTCCAGATTTTTTCTGCATGATGAACATGCAGTCACATAAGTCTCCTGCTGCTTAGTCTGATGACTATTCAATATTCAAAGGATTAGCATAGCTTTTAAACTAGTTCCTAATGATTAAGCTCATTTTCTAACAGTTATTTTTTAGACCTTTTTTTTTTTTTTAATGCAACAAAACTCCTAAATTCTGTTCCCTGTACTTAATATCCTAACAGGGATACAAAAAAACTCCACTTGCAAGGTCCAACTCGTGCTGTGTATATGATTTCTTGTAATGTAGCAACACAAAGTGTGAGCCAGCTTCCTTCAGTTAGAGTTGCTGCGCACTAAATTAAATGTCAGCTCAATGTATCTTTACAGCAGCAGTGAGGAGCCAAATGCAGCACTTCATAAAGAACTAGGACTTATTGAAGACGCGAAGCTTATCCATACAGAAATTAGGACGTGGGAGTGCTAATTTCTATTTGATTAAAATAGAGGTGTGTGTGATTTTAAGAGCAGGTCAGGATCGCCGAGCTTAGAAAACCAGGTCATGTGTTCCAGTCACAGCAAATCTGGAGTGGGGCCTGCAGGCGGACCATGTGTGCCCTATCAGCAAGGCAGGAAGGCAACCCAGAATTCAGAATAATTTACCTGGAAGAGAGTGTGGCTAGGCAGTTCCGTGCTTTACTACATGGCTTACCTCTCAAACCTGTAGGCTGAAGGGGTTTTGTTTTGTTTTATCTTTGGTGGAAATCCTCAGTAAAGAAATAATTTTGATCTTCCTCGAGGCAGGGTGTTTAAGCTAATACCAACTGCCTAGGCAATGCTGCACTCTGATGTACAAGGGGTATTACTAAACATACTGTATCAGTCTTACATAAACATCTACTACTTTCAAATTCGGTTTTTTTTCTTTCCAATGCATCAGCTTACTGTATTTTCAATGTATCTTCATTATTTGTGTTGTCATTGCAATTCTTCAAACAGTAAACTAGTCTGGTTTTATGTATGCATATCACATTTCTTAAAAGCCATAGAGTTTTTTGATTAAGCTTTTTATTCTCAAAAATTTGATATTAAGACTTTAAATTAAGAAAGTACTTAATTAGATTCAGATTGGTTTTTTAAATAATAGTACAGGATAGACAGAAAGAATGAGTACTTTCATTCTCTTACATAAATTTTACCTCAAATTTTGGTATGTTGTTCCAAAACTCCTATATGCGCCATATTTAAAGTTCAGCAGCATTGAGGTGGAAGGTACCTTTCAGGAAGCAGATCTAAACTGACAATTACCATCAGGTTAAGAAGTTGTCTGATTCATCAGGTTCCCATGATCAACTTCTAAGAATTCTGAAAAAGAAAAAGGCATCATTTATTGATTTGTTTTCAAGGTGCTATCCCAGTCTTCTCTATGTACAAAAGGATAAATTTGGGTGCATATATATGCTAAGGGACACTTCTATATGCATTAAAGAAGAACAATTTAAAGACACTCCAAAACCAGCAGTTTAAAGTGCTAAAAAAAAAAAAAAAAAAAAAAAAAATTAAGGAAAACAATGCAGTCCAACATTATGTTTTTTCCTTGTAACATATTATTTCCTCGCAACGTATTTTTCCCTAGAACATGCTCTTTTTCCAGAGAACAAATAAAATCTTCTTTAATCCTGGTTCACAAGAGCTTTGACAGAGTTGTATCCCATCATTTAACTTTTTTTTTTAGTGGCCAAGGGAGATATAGGGAGTGTGCCTGTGGATGTGTTAAAAAGGAGGAGAGAGAATGGAGAGGCTCCCATCAGAAATGCCTGTAATCAGTGGTAGGTCAAAGAGGCTATGCTGAATTGCTGCTTTGGATTAGGTTTAGGTTGGGGATCAGGTTCAAGGCTGAATTGAGGTTAAGAGTTTTGGGTTACTGTGCTGAAATTTTGAGACACCCCTGTGAAATTATAGCCCCCAACAACAGCAGTCAAATGATATCCCAGGGAATAGGTTGAAGTCTAACCCTACATCTAGTAAGAATACTGGGTTGTACATAAAATTTGTAGTATGAACACACTTCAGTGGGCTTTAGCTGACAGCTCTAAGGTTTGAATCATGTGAAGTTTATAACTATAGTCAGAATTTACCTGCATGGTTGGTGTAGGAGACAAGAAAGTCACTATTTGTTACAGTGGCTTGCTGCTTCCCTTCCCAGGCTGAGGGATGAAGGGAGGCTGGTGTGTTTTTTGGATTATTATTTGTGGTTGAAAGATGGGTTATTATGTTTAGATTAAGAATGGAAAAGGATACAGTGAATTACAAATGTAGCAGTCAAGGGAGGAAGCAATTTTAAAGAGTCAAGAGATCCAAACCTGCCTCACCAAAGAAATATTTGCTTTCTTTTTAAACTGTAACTAAACCTTTCCCCTTGGGGCAATTCAGTTAGTTAGCAAGCAAAAATCTGGCTTCATTATTTACTGGCTGACCCTAAGAAGAGGAGACTGTCTCAAATCTCTTCTTCAGCCTTTTGAGGAGAGGAGATGGATGAGATGGCACAGCAAAGAGGCATGTCTGCAAGAATTTTCAACAAGAAGTCCATCAGCTATTTCTTTCTGTAATGTGTCATTATTCTTTACTGCAAAACATTGAGCAGTCACTAACAACATTATGGAATTTCAGCATCCTTTGCAAGAATACAAGTCTCATGGGTTGTTTTTGTGATGAGGACTGCTTGTGACACCTATAGTTATCTCCTAGAAATATTTTCATGCCCATGCTTTACATGCTTTTTAGATGTCACTGCATAGGGAATATTTGTTGTGATGGAGATGTCTGATCATCTAATCAAAAATTACTGCAGTAGAGATGAACATTCGACTGATTTTAGGATTTGGACTGTCATAAGTGCTGTCATAAGTGTCTTAACATAATAAAGACAATGGTCAAAATTTTTTCTTAATGATTCTACATATTGCAAGAAATCTGACATCCTGCATGGAAAGAAACAGCGTGATCATCTCATTCTGATGTAGTTTTAAGTCCAGGTGATACTTGCAGACCAAGGGGATGATGCTGTTCCTGGAGTGAATCTCCAGTGAAGAGTGGCTGCCATACACTCTTCAGAATTGGCATCAGTCAGTGTCAGGGCTGTGCGAGTCACTGCAAATCCCCACAAGCTTCAAGGAAAGCTGGGTGGGCTGCTTGCTGTGGACATGTGAGAGGTCATCATCACCATGCTCCAAGGGGCAAATGCTGGAAAGGCACAAGGATCACAGAATCACAATATTCTGAGTTGGAGTGGACCCATAAGGATCATCAAGTCCAGCTCTTCCATGAACTGCCCACTGTCTTGATGTTATCAGTACCATGCTCTGATCAACTGAGTTCATGGGGAGGTGATCTCATAATAAAGCAGTTCCCAAGAGGATGAGAGACCCTTAGGTAAATCTCCATTTCTGCAACTAGGTGGAAAGGTAAGAGGCAAAAGCTGTGTAAGAAGAGGTCTAGGAGGACTTCTTTTTCCCCTAGAGCCACACTCTCTTGGAGGAACCAAAGGTTTGAGCAGCCCCATGACTCCTTCAGTACTAAGGTAAGGTTTGCATTTTGTGCTGACATACAGCCAGGGCTGGATTCCAGTATTCCCATCACAACTGCATGTGGTTGCTAATAAAAACTAATGGAAACCTTATTGTGACACAAATTTAAACCTCACACCCATCTGCTCCAATGCAACATTTTTAAAAAACAACAAAGTGGGTTTCCTGTAAAGATTGCAAGGTAACATGCAATAATTAATGTAATAATGACAAAAGAATTAAGGAAGGACGGATGCCATTTTCATGAATGTGTGAAGAATTCTGTACTAAATATTTTTTCAGCATCAATCTGTTGTAAATATCTCTTGCAGAGAGCACTTGTAAGCTGTTTTATTGAACTAAACTTACTGTTAAAATTAGATGTTCTTAGGGTTTGATTATATCCACACATTTTTTTTTGTTGGAAACCTAAACTAGAATATGAGTTTGGCACGTGATAACAAAACTTTATCACTCTTATTTATTATAACTGCAATACACATGTAACCATGCTAGTTACATGTTGACATACATTTTACATTACAGACACTTTACCCACTAAAAACTTATTTGGTTGGCTGTACAAAAAGTTAATGTAAAGTTAGGATTTTCAAACAGCATGGACTTTATGTGAAGCATTTCCCACAGTTATTTCAGTCATAACATCACAAATTCAACTTCCGCACTGAGTACTTTTTCTTACAATCTAATTCCAATATCTTCCACTTTACACTGAGCTCCAACATTTATCTACTTTTTTATTTCCCCACCCCCAGCTACACAAGTGCTGTGGCTTACTGCTTTGCTTCTGCATTTTTCTATGTATGATGGCCAGATTTGTCAGCAGGTGACAAAGTACAAATTCATTAAGAGATGGAGAATTCCTGCAAGTTGTGCAAGTGACTCACTAACAGGAAAGGATGTTTTATTTTTGAAGTCTGTCTTATCCTATTCAACTTCTAGTTAGACATTTAATCTAAAAATCAATGAATCTTCCTGCCTAATAAAACAACAGATGCATTGCATTTTAGCAGTTGTCAGTGATACTCAAATTTCTATGAATGTCATTGCATTGTCATTTAAAAAAATAAAATAAAAAAAAAAACTTAGTTTTTTGCTATTTATGCAAAATGTGCTTGGGTTTGAGGATCTTTTCTTCTGAGGATAAGAAGAATTCTGTTAGGGCTGAATGGAGTGACATTCCTTCTTTCCCTTGATCTGACCTATCATAGTGGAAACATGCCTGCTAGTTACAGTGAGAACTGCACTTGACTTTAAACATTATGTGTTCCAATTGAAACCTGGGGGTTTTTACCAGGGGACAAAAACCAAAACCAAAACCAACCAACCAACCAAAACCAATGTAAAACAACAAAAAAACCCCAAAGAACCAAACCGGTAAACCACAAAGTCACAAAGTCAGACCCCAACTGAGATCTTCTCTTGCATTTTCAAGATTATATGATTATATCAATGATTATATGAATGTTTATAATTATTTTATAATTATTTATTATAAACCCCCAATTATTTTTCATAAAAATTAATTTTACTTATATTTGCTTTTCATTACATCCTACATTTATTTTTCTTTACATCCCTTTACATCCTGCATATTTGGTAACACTGAAAAGTAGCAAAACTTTGCTCTACCAACTCTGAACTAATTTTAGACAAAACTTAGACTCTGGACTTAAGCACCCCTAGCTTTTATCAACACCTGGAGATATGAATTCGCCTTATAAGTTTAGTATTCTAAGTGGACAGTCTGTCTCTGGAAATGCCTACTTTAGTGTCTCCATCCTTTGCTAGCTCATCAGGAACAGTCCTGGGCAAGTTAGTGGTCTTGGCCCATGTCATGTTTTACTTTTGTGATGGCCTCAAGTTTAATTTCAATATTATTCTCTGATTGTAGGTGATATCATGAAGTCAGCTAACAAGGGAATCTATGCTATTGTGGCATAAACATTAATGAAGAGTTTATTACTCTGCTGGGAATCATTTGCAACTGAGGCCATTCACAGTCTCACTATTTTCCAGTGCCAAATATTCTTAAAGCATCATTGAAGAATGTTTTTCTGTGATGACATCCAAAATCTGAATTACAGCTCACTATTGCTATGGCAGGCAGAGGAAGGCACCAGATCTCTATTCCTGACACATTTTTTTTCAGTTCTTGTGCCTCTGTTTGCTGCATGAAGAATAGTAGCATAAGTCTGTGTGATGGGAGAAACATCACACCAGGTCTTTAACTTTCTCTTGATGACAGGTCATTTCATGAGAAGAAGCACTGGGACATACTTGTTCAAATACCTGCTGAAAGTAACCCTCAGTTTGAACTACAGGACGTAACATAAAAAATGTCAAGTGACCTCTTAAGAAATCATTACAGCTTTGATATTTCAGTGCCTGCAGCAAAGCAGTAACCAACCACTCCATTCCAGTATTGGAGGCTGACTCTTCCTCATTCTCTTCCTATGTAAGGATGATTTATTGAACTTACGGGAAAGGCAATGTTTCAAAGTGATGCTTTTGAACATGCTGGTAGATCTAACAGCTATCCAGAGCAGTCAGTTCTGGGCTCAGATTGGGCTGCTCAGAGCTTCATAACCTAGCAGCTGAAACCTCAAGACAGCTTGAACTTCCTGGACTCCAGCTCCTCTGCTGGTCTCTCCTTGTGGGTAAAGGCTCCTCCCTATCTCCAGTCTGAGATTCTGGTCCTTCAGCCTGTACTGCTGCCTCTCACTCTCCCACCACACAGCACTGAACAGCTCAACTACATCTTCTTTATTCCTTTACATCAATTCTAGTTATGCTCTTTTATACCCTGAAACCACCCCTCTTCCCAGCTGATCATCCTCCCTCTGATGTAGGCCCAAAATCAAGTGGCCAGACATGTGCTAAGCAAAAAGGACAGCTGCTGTTCTTCCCTGGCTCTTGGGGAGGTGTCTTGTTTGCCACATTAAGTGCTGCTGGCCCTGCACTGTTGTTCAGGGATACAGCTGACCCAGTTCAGCTCACAGCCTGCCAGAACTCAACAGCACAACCCAGAAGAGCTCCCTGGTCCTGCCAGGCCTAGATTGCATCCCTGAAAATCTATCTTCCCAGAGCACAGCTTAATCTCTATCCATGATGGATTTCATGAGGTTCCATCAGACCCTTCCTCACAGCTTTTCTCACACAAACACACGAAGTACTCTATCCAGTCCAAAGTTGATATGCATGCTTCATCCTCTCCTTAGCATCTCCAGTGGTAGCTATGTTGAACAGCAATGACTCATCCCAGGAGACACTCTGCAGTATCCTACTTATTACCCACCTCTGGGTAGAGCACAAGCCCTTGAGCACAAACCTTAAATCCAACCAGTCTTCCACTCAGGATGCAATGTCCCAGTTAGAGCATAAGAACATTGTGAAAGGCATTACTGTAAGTCTTATCAAAATAAACAGGGAAAATGACACCCATTGCTCTTTTTTCATTCACAAATCCAGTCCATTTATCCTAGAACAAAACTTGTTTAATTAAGCATGATTCTCCTCTTGGTAAATCTATGCTGACTTGCCAATCACCTTCTCCTTCTTTACGTGACTGCCATATTTTTTATTTACATGCCTGTCTGATATATGGGCTTGAACAAATATTTCACAAATGTTCAGAGCTAAAACCTACCAACCACTCAATCACAGAGTCTGCAGAAGTTTGAAAGTTCTTAGATGCAGAAATCATGTCTTTATACTAATCTTTATTACATGCAGTAAATCTAACCTGTTTTGATTAAAGACTTGACACTGGTGCAACAGAGACACTGAAGAGACACTAATACAAGTTTGGCTGAATTTCTAGTGTGAATAGGATTTAATTCATGCCTCCCCAAAGGGAAAAAAGAGAAGAAATACCCAAAAATTAATTTCTCAATGAGTACGTTTGTTCACAGCATTTATTTCTGCCACATGAGATAAGAAAATTCTTTGCTTTAGGCTCTGCAGCAGGACATTAATGCATACTAAATTGTGGTAGAATGCTTGTGTTTCCTTATACTCAGAGCAATCACCCATTGAGGGCACAGGCTAAGCAATAGGATTTCTACTAAAAGATAAAATAACTTGAAGTATTAGGACATACATTTATGACATGAATTTGTCAGGACCCTATACTAACTTAAATTGATATTAACTTTATATGACATTTGATTTGATGCATCTGAAAGAACCTCAACCACTGTTGTCTCTGCCATGCCAGACAGTAGATGCTGTTTTCTGCAAGACAGGAGTGTATAAAATTCTAATCAGATTGTATTTGATAACATGGCTGTCCTAGCATGCTATTTATCAACTTGTTTTAAATGTCTTTCAAACCCTGTTTGTATGGCTGCGTTCATAAACCAAAACATCCCAGCTACGACAAGAAGGATAATGTGGATTTACTTTAATCTAAGATACTCACCACAGTATAAACTGGAGATTTAGATTCAGTTTGGCTCCTAAACATTCAGGATTCAGTTGGAGTTACAGCTTACATGCAGAACACTGCAAAGCAGTATTTTTGCTGTATTTTAATAGCAAACATAATACCTTCATATTTCTTTAAATCCTTTTCATTAAGTGAAATGTTTCATGCCAAGCTTTCTCCAGGCTCACATTTCAGACATCGCATTTCCAGCTCCTGTACATAAAGGTTCTTGGTGGCTAGCAAATAAAATACCTTAATGCACTTCTATAGCTGCACCCCAGGAACTGGCCTTGCACTGACTCACACCAATATTATGTATTTGAAAAAGCCTTCAATCTACTGGTACCAAGAAACAAACGTTTCAAGTGTGGCAAAAATCATCAAGTTACAAGCATACCACGGTCTACCAAGAAATCTGCAGCATCATTCAACTGTTCTCAAACGAAGGACAACTGTGTCTGGGTGGAAATCATCACAAACCTGGGTAGAAAGATAATTTTAAACCAAAATATTCCCTGTGTCATTGTCACATCTCACTCTCTCTTGCTGTCTGTACTTCTCCCTCTTTCACACGCACACAGACCCACAGCCCTCAGCTCCCCTCCCTCACAGTCTGAACACAGTCACTAGTAATGGCAGAAGCATATGAGGAAGCCAGTTGACTTCTTGACCCCCAAGTCGTTTTGTAGATGTCACAAGGATGCCAAATGTGAAGCAGAAGGCTGTCAAAGATGAGCTGGGGCTAAAAGAAAGACTACGAGCTGTAATACAAAGCAGAAGGAGCCTCTGGGGAACAATCTGTCTTCCTAAGAAGTCTTGTGAACTGCTTTTTAGTATCAGGTGCATCATCTTGAGAAACCATTGTACATTCCAAGTAAAATTAGTTTAATGTTCCCACATAAAAAGGACCACAGCCAGGTGGAGGATCAGAATAGGAGCACACAGTGTGGAACTAAAAAGTTTTGCATGCTTCTGGAAGTAAAAAAATCCCTCTGTGGAAATTTATTACAGATATATTTCATATGCAAATCACAGCCTCTTATTAAAGTGGGTATGAAAGAGAGTGATTTTATGAGTGCGAAGTACCTCTACATGTTACCCTTTAGGAGAGCAATGTTCATTTCCACCACAGAATTTTTACAGGCAGCAGGTACTTGAACTCTTACACTCCTGATCTGCCTAGTGTTAAGAAATTAGGTTCTGACATTTTCTTCTTTCCAATGAAGTTAACAGGAGAAAGATCACATCCCAGCTCACTTATCCTTTCTGAGAGCAAGACACCATGCACACTATAATACTATTATAGACTAGAGGAAACAGTAAGCAAGAAATAACTAAAATTAGGATAACAGATTTCTAAATCAATAACTCTGTCCAAAACAAAATGTGTTATATTTCTCACTGATCAAATTATTTTGTAACATGATTACGAACATGAATCCACTTGAATACCTGATGCATTAGGTACACATGTTCAATCCTCCCTTTTGTTATTCTGTTACCATCTATAGAATTATTGTTGGATGTTAATACACCGTCAAATTACCCAACCTTGTGTGAGTAACCCTGAGAGAAAACCTGTAAGAAGTGCAGGGTATAAACGTATGTTAAAAAATGAACATTGTTATGACAATGAATTTGTTTTCATCCAACAATGCATTTACAGCTTTAGGACATAATAAGCCATGTCAGGATGGGGCTTTTCTGCTCATTTGGCCATGATGAGTGGTTACCACATGTTGCTTACCCTTGCACCATGTCCAAACTCGCAAGTGCTGTAAGTTTCAAAGTTATGTTACAAGCCATGTGTTTTAGTTCTGTTACAGTGGAAATGTTGTTAGAGCCTTGTTAAGTGTGGTATGTCATGGGCTATGGTGTTAGAGAGCATTTAGGAGGCATGTCTAGTCAGTCGAAACAATGGGAAAAGTGCAACATGGATTAAGCATACCTTTTTCTCTGCCAGTTTGAGTAAATGCTCAGGATCTTCTGGTTAACCTGTTTGACTGAAGGATAATACTTTCAGGTCAAGTCATTCTGCAGAAAACCATCTTCCTTATTCCTGTCTATTGCTAACATACAAGGCTATTATAAATGATTCCATTATTATTCCTGTGTGAGAGAAGGGGATTTATTTATCTGGCATTTATCAATGCAGCAGGATAAAGAATAGCCTAGCTAGGAGCACAAGGAGGCCCCAAAACGTATTTACTTGATTCTGTTTTTTGAAACCATAATCTATGACATCTCATGGTTCAGATCATTGGCAATACTTGATGAAAGCTTAATCCGGAATTTGTAAGACTGTAGTAAATGTCAGGGGCAGAAATGGAAGGAAGGTATGAGCACGTAGAATACAGATTTATTTCCCTTATGCTTCATCATTGTGATACAAAACAAGTCCACCAAAAACATTCAGCCCATTCAGTAACAGGACTATACTTGCATGCAAAGCATGTCATCATTAAATATTATGTTGGGAAAGTTCTTTCAAGTGAAAAACACATTTTTGTAAGCTTGCCTGTGAGAGAATCCAACCAAGCCTACTGTAGAACATTTACTTCTCTCTAACAGAACCTAGTCAAATAGAGTTCTTTCAGAATATTTCCCCAATGTGCTTTCCTTGTATATTAGTCTGGAATAATGACTCCTCTTTCCCAGCAGAGTAATTATTCTGAAATTAGGACATTCTGGAGAAAACAGGGAGAGCAGAATGGAGTGGGTAAACTCCTAACAACAGATTCAAGAACAAAGTGTTGAGCTTTACTCAGGTTCTGTGTCAAAAGCTGATCACATCTGATTCATGTGAAGCACTGATGGGACTTATTATTTTATTTGCCTAAAAACATCAATTATTTGAATGTGACCACATCACTGTCTTGTGCGATCTTTGCTTCAGCACCTGGAAAGCTTTATCTGCACCAGTCTGTCAGGCCATGTAAGTTCAGAGAGGTCTTCTTTAAAAACAAAAAATGCCAGATGATGCACTGGGAACACTGTAATCCTCCATATATGTATAGGCCAGGGGACAACATACTGGAGACACCCCTCCAGAAAGGAATCTGGGTGTTTTAGTTGATGGTAAATTCAATGAGAAACAATAAAGTGCCCAGGCATCCAGAAGAGGAAACTCTATCCTGAGATGCACTGAGCACAGCATAGCTAATTATTTGAAAATGTTTGCCCCAGCCTTGTGTGGTCTCACCTCAAGGACTGGTGAGTTGGGCTCCACAATTAAAAAAGGGCAAAAAATATTGGAATGGAGATAGCAAAGGAGAGCAGCAAAGAGGGTGGAATGATTAGAGGGCATGACTTGCAGGAAGTGACTGAGGATGCTCTATCTGTATAGCTTAGAAAAGAGGAGCCTGAGGGGAGACTTCATTCTTCTATGACATCCTCATGAAGGGGATGGAGGTATTGTCTCTTTGTTCCAATGCCTGGTGACAGGACATGAAGAAGTGCCTTAAAGTTGCACCAGGTGAAGTCCACATCAGATATATATTAAAAAAACCTTCACTGAGAGTGCAGTGAAGTACAGGAATAAGCTCCCCAAGGAATATGGGAACTCTCAGCTAGACGTTAAAGATCACAGATGTATAAAAATACCCATACAAATGACAGGGAGGAGGGGGGTTAGGGGAAGAAGAAAAAAATGAAATAAAATGAAATAAAATGAAATAAAATGAAATAGAAAGAGAGAAAGAAAGAAAGAAAGAAAGAAAGAAAGAAAGAAAGA